>CM076581.1:1520023524-1520751483 GCA_034641835.2 Pinus albicaulis
TGCATATGCACCTAGCCTTCATTTCAGGTGCACTCCAATGCATATTTCGAGATCCAAGGGTGTGTTTCCCTCTTTTGATAATAGATTTACCCTAAGGGGCCAAAATCCCTAAAAAATTGAAATGAAATGAAACAAAAAGACTATTAAAAGAAAGAGGAGGTTTATGGCACCAACCTGGATCTAACAGCGAGGAAAATCGTCCATAGAATCAATCACAATCAATAGCTAAAGTTCGGGGGCAAAAGCAGGTTCAGAGCTCCAAAATGCAAATGGTAAAAATTAATAGTAAAACTCTTTTAATCAGTAATTTGATTATTTGAAAATCATATTTTATGTTGTCACTATGGTTTTATTCAACTTTTTATCATGAAACAGGTATTTTTAATCCATTTGATGTTGTTCTGAACATGTTTACAACTGATATAGCAGAGTAGTCATGCACATTTATTTTGAGAATGATTTGACAACAAAGCATACTTTTATCCTTATTTTTCGAGCTTTGATAAAAACGAAAAAGGACTTGAAGTGCACTTTTATCTCTTTTTCGAGCTTCGATAACAACAGAAAAGGAATCCTTGGAGTCTTCTTTTAGCTCTTTTCAGACTCTGATAATGTGAAAAGATTGTCGATCACTTGTCTTTTTGAACTCGTAAAAGTAAATGAATTGATATCTACTCAGTATATGTTTAACCCTTTTTCGAACTGAGATAGATTATTTACGAAAAAGGAAAACCTTAGTCGAACATGACTGGGAGGTTCTCTCAGATATCATTTTACACTTTTTCGGCTCTAAGCGACAACTTTACGAAAAAGTACTTATGGAGTTTTATTTTTGTTAGTTTGAATCTTAATTCCAAGCGTACGAAAAAAGACCACTTTAACTGTGCATAAAAAACAGCCCTAACAGCATAAATGATTGCTAATATCTTTAGATCTGCAGTTAGGTGATCAAGATAAATGCTGCAAAAATCTAGATCTATGCATTAGAAGACATTAAATAGTAGAAAAAACAAGATTTACTCCATGCATCCAATATATAAGACAAGAATATATCAAATTAATTTTTTATTATTGGCACCTGGGAGGAAAACACAAGAGGGTGTTCCCTATTCTCCTCAATGGGATGGGTTCTTATAAGTCCTCAGCACTTCAGATCTAGTATTCCTCTCTCTTGATGGTGTAGAAAACCCAGACAAAAATGGAGAAATATGGCTATGATGATGGATCAATAACCAGACCAAAATTTTTAGATCCAAAGTGATCTTTAGGAAACAAAAGGTGGTAAATGAATGGGAAAAACCTTCTATTTATAACAAAATATTGAGTTAGTCTAGATATTGGTGCATAATTAAAATATTATTAACCAAATCAAGATCCAACTTGTATGGAATATTTTATTATATTTGTTGGAGGGAAAAGGAAATTGACTTGCGTCAAATCCCTTTATTTTTAAATAATAAATAAATAAATGATTTATTTGTCATTTTAAGGATGTGCTTGAGTAATAATCAAATAAATAGTGATTTATTTAATTATTTAAGGGTGAATAAGTCATATTTAACAAATAATATTATTTAAATAAGGTTTAAATAATTATTCTTAGAAAATAATAAGATAAATAATGATTTATCTAATTAATTTCCTTGTTTTGGGTTAAATATAACCAGGAATATTAATTAAACTGTTGTTTAACTAATTATTCCTTGGGGAAAATCAAACAAATGTATATTTATTTAATATTTCCCCATGGGGTTTCCTGTTTAGACCATAAACAACTTAATAAAGGTGGTTTACTAAGTTATTTTCATAGTGAAAGAAATTTTACTTGGGGTAAAATTGGTCTTACATGGTGTACTTGGGTCCATCTAATGATAATAGATTAGATGACCAAAAAATAGTGTAACAGATTGTTAGTATGAATCCTTTGTCGAAGTGTACGAAAAAGGACCACTTTAGCTACGCATAACTAATAGCCCTAACAACAAAAGTGGCTGCCAATATCTTCAGATCTGCGGTTAGTTGGACATAAAAGAGCTGCAAAAACTAGATCTATGCATGGAAAGACATTAAGCAGAAAAAATAAGGGTTTGCTCCATATACCAATAGACAAGACAAGAACAATTTTTGAAAGAATTTTTATATTAATTGGGCACCTAGGAGGAAAACAAGAAGGCGTATCCAATTCTCCTCGGTGGGATGGGTTCTTGGAAGTCCTCGGCGCTTTAGATCTAAGATTTCTCTCTCTTGTTGGTGTAGAAAACCCACACAAAGAATGGAACTCAAAGGGAGCTCACACAGCAAATGGTAGAAAAGAGTGACCAAGTGTATAGATCCAGAGTGATCTAATAGGCAACAAAAGGTCAAGAATGGTAGGAAAAACCCTCCTATTTATAACAAAATATTGGGTCATTCTAGATCTTGGTGCATGGGTTAACTAGATCTAGATCCACTTTTTATGGAATATTTTATTATATTTGTTGGAGGGAAAAGGTATTTGACTTGGGTCAAATCCCTTAATTTGTCAAAAATAAATAAATAAATGATTTATTTATCTTTTTAAGGAAGCGGTTAAAAGATAATTAAATAAATAGTGATTTATTTAATTATTTGTGGGTGATTTGGTCATATTTAACAAGGAATATCATCTAAATAAGGTTTAAATGATTATTCCTAGAAAATAATAAGATAAATAAGGGTTTATCTAATTAATTTCTTTGATTTTGGGTTAAACATGACTGGGAATAATAATTAAATTATGGTTTAATTAATTATTCCATGAGGAAAACCAAACAAATATAGGTTTGTTTAATATTTCCTTTTGGGGTTTCCTGTTTTAACATAGTGAATGCAATTTTACTTAGGGTAAAATTGGTCTTACATGGTGTACTTGGGTCCATCTAATGATAATAGGTTAGATGACCAAAAAATGGTGTAACAGATTGCCCCCCAGCGTGCGAGTGTCAGGAGCAAATCGTATGACCGAAGTACGTTGTAAGAGCTCAATCACTAGAGAACAAAAGGGAAGTCAGAGAGAGAAATGCAAGGTAGATAGTGTGCTGAAGGACTAGACCCTGAGGAGATGAGAGTCACAGGTGCAACAAGTCTCTTTTTATGAGAGGGTACCTGTGCTGAAGGTGGCGGGGGAGGCATACCTATGCCCGCCGAGACAAAGTATAAAAGAATAGTGTGTCCAGTAAACAAGGGACCGAACCATAAAGTACAGCTGGCATAATCATGAGCCAGATAAAAATACAATGAGGAATCCCATATACATGCTGTGCCTGGGATAACAGCCAGGACTTGTACAATAATATCTGAGTACATGAGATACAAATACAACCCGAATGCCCCCTGTAAATGGGGAAGGGCTCACAAAATCTGACTGATACATGCAAATCAAAGAGGCGCTGCAAGTGGCTAAGGCCAACATCATCAAATATCTGGAGCTGCATCGAAGGCTGCAAGGAAGAGGTCATTCGGGCATGTGGGGGGCTACCTGCAGGGCCACCCCCTCATGAGGGTTGAGACATCTCACACACACCCAGGAATCATCAAGAGCTGCTGCTGGATCACTGGACCATCAAGTATACGGATCTCGATCATGCTGAAAGGAGCTAGAGAAACAATCAAGTCGAAGGGAAGAATCCTTTGTCGAAGTGTACGAAAAAGGACCACTTTAGCTACGCATAACTAATAGCCCTAACAACAAAAGTGGCTGCCAATATCTTCAGATCTGCGGTTAGTTGAACATAAAAGAGCTGCAAAAACCAGATCTATGCATGGAAAGACATTAAGCAGAAAAAATAAGGGTTTGCTCCATATACCAATAGACAAGACAAGAACAATTTTTTAAAGAATTTTTATATTAATTGGGCACCTGGGAGGAAAACAAGAAGGCGTATCCAATTCTCCTCAGTGGGATGGGTTCTTGGAAGTCCTCAGCACTTCAGATCTAAGATTTCTCTCTCTTGTTGGTATAGAAAACCCAATGCAAAGAATAGAGCTCAAAGGGAGCTCACACAGCAAATAATGGAAAAATGTGACCAAGTGTATAGATCCAGAGTGATCTAATAGGCAACAAAAGGTGAATAATGGTAGGAAAAACCCTCCTATTTATAACAAAATATTGCGTCATTCTAGATCTTGGTGCATGATTAAAATAATGTTAACCAAATCTAGATCCACCTTTTATGGAATATTTTATTATATTTGTTGGAGGGAAAAAGTATTTGACTTGGGTCAAATCCCTTTATTTGTCAAAAATAAAAAAATAAATGATTTATTTATCTTTTTAAGGAAGTGGTTGAAAGATAATCAAATAAATAATGATTTATTTAATTATTTGTGGGTGATTTGGTCATATTTAACAAGGAATATTACCTAAATAAGATTTAAATAATTATTCCTAGAAAATAATAAGATAAATAAAGGTTTATCTAATTAATTTCTTTGTTTTTGGGTTAAACATGACTGGGAATAATAATTAAATTATAGTTTAATTAATTATTCCATGAGGAAAATCAAACAAATATAGGTTTGTTTAATATTTCCTTTTGGGGTTTCCTGTTTTAACATAGTGAAGGCAATTTTACTTAGGGTAAAATTGGTCTTACATGGTGTACTTGGGTCCATCTAATGATAATAGGTTAGATGACCAAAAAATGGTGTAACATAGATTGCCCCCCAGTGTGCGAGCGTTAGGAGCTAATCGTATGACCGAAGTACGTAGTAAGAACTCAATCACTAGACATCGAAGGGGAAGTCAAAGAGAGAGAAGTATAAGGTAGACCAAAGCACTGAAAGAACTAGACCTTGAGGAGGCGAGACTTACAGGTGCGACAAGTATATTTGATGTGTGAGTACCTGTGCTATAGGCGGCGAGGGAGGCATACCTATGCCCGCCGAGGCAAAGTAAAAACAATAAGGCATCTGGAAAACCACAGGATTGGCCTGCAATATAACACATGCTGGCATAAAAATGAGCCAGATAAACAACACGATAATTAATTCCACATACATATTGTGCCTGGGATAACAACCAGGACTTGTACAATGATATATGAGTACATGAGATATAAATGCAACCCAGATGCCCCTGAAAACAGGAAAGGGCTCTGAAAATCTGACTGATACATGCAAAAAAAAAGGTCCTACAAGCAACTGAGGCCGGCATCATCAAATGTATGGAGCTGCATTGAAGGTTGTAATGAAGAGGTCATCCAAGTGTGTGGGGGGCTACCTATAGGGCCACCCCCTCATGAGGACTGAGAAATCTCACACACACCCGGGAATCATTGATGTTAGCTGTTGCATCACTAGACCATCGAGTATACAGATCTCGAACATGCTGAAAAGGAGCTGGAGCCGAGAAATAATCAAGTCGAAGGGCAATGAGGAGTCCCTTTGCCTGATCCGAGGCACCGAACAAGAGTGGAAGCTAGAACCAAGGTACACCGCCATCTGGACCTATCTTCTGGAATGAATGAGATGTTGACAGAAGGAGGTCCACCATAGGTGAGGCAATAAGGGATCTTCAACTAAGGCACGAGAGAAAATAGTAGAGTGACTCATAGACTGACACCAATGATGATGATAAAATGGAGGGGCACTGAGTAGCGACGATCGAAAGCCCTTGTTAGAGCATAAATGGCATGGATGACCTGGCAGCGACTGACACAATATCATGAGGGATAGGGGACAGTGGGATTGAAGGCCATAGTGTGCAACAGAAGAGAGGGACTAAGCAATAAAGGATGGAGGACTATAGCAGGATGCAAAAGGACTCGGGATAGACTCCATGAATGCAATGATGACTCAGCTCGGATGCTCTAAACAAGGGTGACTCGATGGTGCTGCCACACAAAAAAGGTCTAATGGGGGCCACACAAACATGAGTACAAAATGGTAACTCAGGACGAAAGTCGACATGAGCATGGACCAGTATGGAGGCAAAGTGGTGCCCCCAGTACGAGTGTTGCAAGTGAAGAAATTCGATTTTGAGGAGGGGTGAAGTGATGCTTCATGGAAAAAAAATATGTCCTGGAGGAGTATCAAGTCACTAAAAACTAACAGATACCCATTTGAGGGCTTGGTGAGATCTTTCCTATGGTATAGACAATTCGTCAAACTGAGATACGGTTTGGCCACAGTAGGTGAAAGAAAAATCAGGGGTTTTCTTTTAATAAGGCATTTTCTTTCCAAAATCACTCATTTTCACGTGGAGCTATGGTGAATGTAGTGAGGAGAGAAGGCCCTAAATCTTGCGGTGATTGTAGCAGAAAACCCGACCGTTGGAATTTGAGATCCGTCAGCTGTAGGTAAGATGCCTAATCATACTCTTTCATTTCAGTGGGTTGAAAGTTCAGTTTAGGTACCCAGAGCTCATGAACAGGCCAGGTCACACTTTTTGGGGTCTGTTCTATGTCCTGGGTAGTAGGTACTGGGCAAAAAACTATGACCTGTCCCAGGAAATGACCTGAAAAGTGCGACCTGTCAAAGAAAGGGGGTTTCAGTGCTATTTTTGGCGGAGATCTGGGATTTTGATGGTTGAGGGGCATAGGTGCCCCCGAGCATGTTGTGGTCATGCCAAAATATATTTAGGAAAAGGGGAATCTAAACACATTTTAATGATGTGGTGTGCCATTTGTTTTCATTATGGTTATGCAGTTTGAGAAAGGGAATGAAGGATTACCAATCTCTTTTGGTACTGCATATGTGAATCAAATGGACTTTAAGTTTCCAGGTTTGCATACATGGTGTCACTATCCCAAAGATATGATTTGGAGATAATGAACGGGTGCTCTCCCAGAAAACTCATGGGTTGGTCAACAAAAATTTCGAAAGGACTGGGTTGTTTATGTAAAGTGAAGGAATGATGAGGGGTATCATCCCTAGCATGATCTGAAGTGATATGGGGCTCTAGAGGTTCTTCTAAATGTGGAAGAATAATGGTACTAGAGTTGACACAACCAGATACACTAGGAGAGTTGTGGAGAATTTCTTTTCCTAGTCTCTCAAATATGGGTGCCCCCTTACTCAAACATTGGGTGTCATTGTAATGGCCACAAGGTGTATGTGGTTCGAATGCATGGGTTTGATGTAAGGGGGGATAGATAAAGTTAGGGGTGGTGACTACTTCCATAATGTCTTCATCATAATAGAAGATGGGGTGACTAGTGGAAGAAATACCACCTGACGTGGCGAAGCTACCTGACTCATCAGCATGAGAAGAGGGGTTCATATGCACATCGTCACAAGTGGTGACAGAAGAGTAAGCAGATAAAGGATCTACCGATGTTGAGCCCAGGGTGATTGTTGAAGGGAGTTTAGGCGAAACATGAGGGGGAGTCTCCAAGGGGGTTTCCATCATGGATGATGATAGGTAGAAAATGGTGGACGAAGGCTCCATCATCTCGACATTAGGAGGGGGAATCTCAATGGGAGAATTCATGTCCTCTGGTTTTTCCAAAGCAAAATGCGCAAATAAGGGAGCGATGGACTTGTTGCGCTTGGCCTCAAATTGGCGTAAGGCTTCTAAAGAGAAACGATACTCTTTGAGGCAAGGACATAGGTGAGTGTAGTGGCCATGGAAATCACACAAAGCACAAGGGTGATTTGTGTGCAATGGTTTGAGTTTCAGGATTGAATCGGGTATAGTGACATATACCTCTAGGATATTAGATTCCGGAAATGTCTTATTGACTATGGACTTAAGGTGAGGCAACTCCAGACAAGTATGTGTGGCGTGGCTGACAACATCACACAAATCACACTGGATGGAATGCTTTGGAGGCCTAGAAGGGGCAGATTTTGTTGGAGTAGCCTTGTCCTTTGATGCCCCCTTGCGAGCTTTACCCTTTTTACCCGAAGCGGTCACAATGGGAGGTGGTTCCTGTTGAGGTGACTGAGGCACTATTGTAGGGGGAGAAGTCATAAGGACCAGTTGAACCGAGGTCAAAGCAAGATAAGGTTTGGGTTGACCAGGCAGGGTAGCAGCTGGAGGATCGAGGTACCAGACGGGAATCCAAAGGGTCAGGTTAGGAAGAGAGAGGGTGGCCATAATATGTTCCGTGTATACTCCTGGTGGGGGAGGTAGGAACGGTATCTGACCAGGGGTTAATGGCCAGGCAGGACGGTTCCAAGATGGTTAAGGCCTGGAGGAACCATTCTAGGAGGATAAAGGGGCTCATGAGTACGAGCTGAAGGTGAAGGGCCAAGAGAAGAAGGTTCATAAGGCTGATCAGAGGATATCATAAGAATCTAGTAATTGGGGGAACCAAATGGAAGAGGTTGAGTGGCCACCTGACCTTCAGGTGGTTGGGTAGCCACAAATCCCTGTTGTGCATCCACCTGCTATTGAGGGGATGGTGGCTGCTGTTGCAGGCATTGAAAAGGCAAGGGAGGCAGAGGTGCTAATGCTGGAGGAGCTGGAGCACCAAGCTGCGGATACGGATAATAAGGGGGGTTGGGTAATAGTGTGGTAAATAGGAGGTTGTGCCAAAAGAGGAGGCATGTCGTATCCTGGATACGTGCCACTGAGAGGGGGAAAAGTGCGGGAGGTGTTGCCCCCCCTAGGAAAACCATAACTCATGGGAGGTTGAGCGTATGGATGAGAGAGAGCTCCAATGATACCATCGGTGGCATGAGGTGCCCCCGGTGCGTTGGCACCACCAGGTCTAGGAATATCAGGTAGAATATTATAAACATAACCCATTTGAGCGTAGATTAGGTCACATTTTAATGCCATTTGGAGGGTGGCTTCTTTAGTTTGAGGAAAATTCAATGCGACATCTTTCCCGATAAGAGGAAAGAGAGACCTAAGAAACCAGTCCATGTATACATGGTCTTTGAAGGTAGGGGATTGACATAGGCTCTTTCTTCTCCGCCATTCCTGGACATGATCGGATAGGCGGGTCGCAGATGATTGACGGAAATAAGTCAAATGTTTGATACCAGTGCCATAACGAAGGGAAAGCTGGAAGTAAGATAAAAAAACCTGGGTAAGAGTTGCAAAGGTGGTATGAGAGGAAGTGGCCTCATCAACATACCACTTAGAAGCTTCACCTGTAAGCGTTCATTGGAACAACCGAAGATGGACAGAGTCATCGGTAATGGAGTTAGATGAACACCACATGTGGAAAGATCGAACATGATTTGAAGGATCTTCTCCAGCAAGGCCTTCAAACTTTGGGATGTCAGAAGGGAGCTTTTTCGGCATATCAGGCCAACTACCATCATGGTGTATAGGGTCATTTACCAACTGGTAAAAATCGAGGAGTCTGAGGCCTACCATGAAGGGGATCAAGGGCGCAGCCAGGGTAGCGTCCGTAGCAGTCCCACTAGTGGTATTCCTAGCCTGAGGACCGGGTTGCCACCAGCATAAGGTCCTTCACCAGACATGGTGAAGGTGTTAGGGGGAGAACCGAAGGCAAAATGAGAAGGAGAATCCAAAGGACCAGAACAAGAGTCGGTGTGCGGACTTGGTGGAGGACTAACTCGAATCCTATGCGGAGGAGTAAGTCTTCCTACTGGAAACTAAGGATGAAGGCCAAGAAGTCTTCGGGATAAATGCCTTGGTGGCGTAATGGTGATGACACAAACACGGGACAAAGGAAAAAGAGACCGACAAGGGCAGGGAGGTGCAGGATCAATTGATTACAATGTCGAAACAAGGGCAGAGAGGTGCAGGATCAATTGATTTCAATGTTTTAGAGTCTTTTCTTGGCGGTTTTAACCAAGCCCTTTTTCTCTTAGGGTGTGTGTGTAAAAGTGTGTAAATTTTAATTTTTAAACCCATAAATTTGTAGATAAAGATAAAAATTTTGATGTATGGTTGTAAATAAACCTGCAAATGATAGTATATAGGCCTGCAAAAACAGAAAATAAACAGCTAATAATGCAATAATCTAAACCCAAAGAGGCAGGCCTCTCAACAACTAGTCTATAGGTGAGTAAAAAATTAATCAAAACACACTAAAAAGGCTAATAGATCTAAAGTCAAGAGGGACAGGGATCTAAAAGACAAAATCTATTGGAAAGTGGTACAGAAAACAGCAACAAATCAAAGGAAAAATTGCTGTAAAAACGGTGGCGAAAGGCCATCTGCTGAAGGGAAATGGAGTGAAACCTAGAGGAAAACCCAAAAAAAGCTAGATGAGGTGATTTGGATGGATAAAAAGCCAATCTGAAAGTGGATCTGAAGGTGAGGTATCAGATTTGAAAAAATGGCTAAAGACTCTAAAATTTCAGACAACCTGCAACAACAAACACTCTTCCACAAAAAGTGGAGGGTACTGAAGCCCTAGGGGGCTAAGTTCCCACTTATTTGAGTGAAATAGAACAAGTGCAGGTCAAAAACGAGTGGAGATATAGGTCAGACAACCCTGAACAGAGGCTCAGACAAACCCAGAAAACTTTCAGAAAAATCCCTGCAAAAAGTCCAAGTCGCATTTTCTAACCTATTTTCAGTAGAGGTCGCACTTTTTGGGCTATAAAGTGCACCCGAAAGGTCCAATTCATAGGTTTTGGGCCAAAAAGTGAGACCTGCACTTCCGGCACTCTCGGCAGCAGGTTTCAGAAAAATTTGTTGTCTCAGCTGCTGCTGATGTTTGTCACCTGCACAATAGTTCCGAAAACACACGGAAATCATAATTTTTATCGTTTTATGGTTTTATAGGTTAAAAACAACATCAAGAAAAGAAAACATAAGGGGTTGAAGAGAAATCCTAGGGTTTGAAGTAGCTGGATATGCAAGGATCAGAAAAATGACAGCAGTCGTAATCGTAAACCCGTGTGGAGTCGCCAATTGTTAGTATGAATCTTAATTCCAAGCGTACGAAAAATGACCACTTTAGCTGTGCATAACAAACAACCCTAACAGTAGAAATGACTACTAATATCTTCATATATGCAGTTAGGTGATCAAGATAAATGCTGCAAAAATGTAGATCTATGCATTAGAAGAAATTAAATAGTAGAAAAAACAAGGTTTACTCCATGCATCCAATATATAAGACAATAATATATCAAATTAATTTTGTATTAATGGCACCTGGGAGGAAAACACAAGAGGGTGTTCCTTGTTCTCCTCAATGGGATGGGTTCTTGTAAGTCCTCAGCACTTCAGATCTAGTATTCCTCTCTCTTGATGGTCTAGAAAACCCAGACAAAAATGGAAAAAATGGCTATGATGATGGATCAATAGCCAGACCAAAAGTTTTAGATCCAGCGTGATCTTTAGGTAGCAGAAGGTGGTAAATGAATGGGAAAACCCTTCTATTTATAACAAAATATTGAGTTAGTCTAGATATTGGTGCATAATTAAAATATTATTAACCAAATCAAGATCCAACTTTTATGGAATATTTAATTATATTTGTTGGAGGGAAAGGGAATTTGACTTGGGTCAAAACCCTTTATTTGTAAATAATAAATAAATAAATGATTTATTTATCATTTTAAGGATGTGCTTGAGTAATAATCAAATAAATAATGATTTATTTAATTATTTAAGGGTGAATAAGTCATATTTAACAAAGAATATAATTTAAATAAGGTTTAAATAATTATTCTTAGAATATAATAAGATAAATAATGATTTATCTAATTAATTTCCTTGTTTTGGGTTAAATATAACCAGGAATATTAATTAAATTGTTGTTAACTAATTTTTCCTTAGGGAAAATCAAACAAATGTATATTTATTTAATATTTCCCCATAGGGTTTCCTGTTTAGATCATAAACAACTTAATAAAGGTGTTTTACTAAGTTATTTTCATAGTGAAAGCAATTTTACTTGGGGTAAAATTGGTCTTACATGGTGTACTTGGGTCCATCTAATGATAATAGGTCAGATGACCAAAAAATGGTGTAACACTTTTGTCTTCATTTTCAAAATCTCTAAATATGAAAAAGGACTGGGTTGTCACTATCGTTAGGCTCGTTAAAACATAAAATAACGACAGGCTTTTCGATCATGGCAAGAATCGAGTTTCATTCATCGCTAGACTTGTTAAATTATTAAATAGTGATACATTATTTTCCCAAAGGGTTGAATTATAGATCAAGCATATGTTATCCTCCTCAAGCTTGTAAAAAATAAAGAGGAACTAGTCGACAAATGACCAGAGAAAATCTGGGAAAGTGAACAAAAATTTTATGGTAGCAGGTCGCTCTTGAACATGACACTTCACTCCATCATCGTGACTGTTTGGGTTGGGTAATCTTCTTGATAGTTCATTCATACCTATGGTTCATCATCCCTTCACTTTAGTTTTGGGTCAATTCTTCCAACTCATCTCAGTGTCATCGATATATTCAAGATAAGTCATCCAGTGAATACTCATCCTTCTGCAATACTCATAAACATTCATTCTCATGACAGTCATCCTTGAACATTTCTATATTAAGTCACATTTTGTCTCCAAAATTAGTAACTCCTGTTTCACGATAAAGTGGCTTCCTGTCGACATCAAATCATTATCCAGCAAGTTTACTTGGAAAAATCATCTTCCAGTACAATGAGGCTTGTTACAGCGTCAACAAGATCCTCGCTTGCAGACTTTTGACCGAAACTCTTTGTTTGTCGTTCGAAATCAAATCATCTATTCATGCCTTACGAAATTTACTATAGTACCTTGAGAGCCATTAACGTCAATGATGGTTCTCTTGTGTTTATTAATAGCTCACATTAGTGGCTGGTAATCAAATGATGTCTTACCATGTTTGACTACAAATCATATATTCGCATGGCTAGACTTATACCTGAACGATCGAGTGAATGAGATAAGAAGACCTTAGATCTAGTTTCAACCATCCAGGCTGAAATTTCAAGATTCTTGTACACATCATCTATATATTGACCTTACATACAGATCATCATCCAAACATGGGCCTATATTTGTAGGCATGTCTGTATTGGGCAACATTCCAATGTAGACGACTTTCTGCATTAAGTACATGTTATTAGATAGTTTATGTGCTGAGCATGGGAATTACTCCCTCAACAATTCGTGATCGAGATGAAAATATCATGATGTACTATATTTTAATATTGATGTAGGTCGCCACTCTGCTTAAGTTCCAACCCATCATGTTATAAAGCATCTCATTCAAAAAAAAAATATTTTTATTATTATGACTTCATGCTTTATGGGGCAGCTATTATAGGTTGAATTGCGCATCATCCCCTGTGACCTGGTCAAACTGGACATCATCCCTAGGACCAATGAAATAAGGTCTATCATCCCCTATCATTTCAGTCTCTATATTCCCTAAGAGAAGAAAAAATCATTCATGACTTCTATTGTGAGATTTCCAAGGTTTGAATTATATGTTATATCACTTATGAGCTCACCAACACTACCTCTCAAGGGACTAATTGTGTTGCATATGCAGCTCCCTCCATTCAAGGGTGCACTGTAATGCACTTCCCAACATTCAAGGGTGCATTGGTCAAATGGGAGCGAAATTCTCATTGTTCCGGAATCTCCACATGGCTAGTGCCTTCTAGAAGAGTCCATATGTGTCAAAATTCGAATCCAAATATCCATATAACACCTCTGAACTTGGAAAAATGTCTTACATATTATTAGAAATTCATTGATTGAGAAACTACCTTCAGTTTCCCTATAAATTGAGCATAGGTCCTAGTGCTAGGAAAGGAAGAATTTTGGTAAAGAAATGTTGTTGGATTCTCAATTGAGAGAGTGAAAGAAGTGACATGCTCTGATGAGATGTTGATTGTGATGAGGCTGGGATGAAGC
Organism: Pinus albicaulis; assembly: GCA_034641835.2. NCBI lineage: Eukaryota > Viridiplantae > Streptophyta > Pinopsida > Pinales > Pinaceae > Pinus > Pinus albicaulis. The sequence continues at coordinate 1,520,037,289 of CM076581.1, forward strand.
TGGAGCTGGTGACATCAAATTGATCAATGTTTGTAACCTCCCCCTTCTACTCTTTAATAAATATTGATGTTGATTTTCCCATATATGTATCTGTTTATGTTTCTATTTCTCATTCAATGGATTCTTGAATGATATATATGTTTCATGTTTAATTGATTTAAGTGATTAAGATAACTAGGCATTTGTATATTGAAATCTATTTGCATTTATTTTTTTATACATGCAGGAACCAACCTGGCAATCTAAGTTGGATTAGAGGCTACAACAAAAGCGACATAAGGAGAATAGAAAGTGTGTTATGAAACCAGCTCCAAAAATAGAAGAAGAGAGATATCAATGCCTTAGAAATCAGCCACTTTGAGGGGGAAACCTCCAATACATTACATAAATGAACAATTCTTGTATGATACAAATGACAAAACCTCCTTCTATATATAAGGGTCCATGGGGTCACAATATAATCCTAGTCGACCTAACAATAATAATGTAAGTAAACAATAATAACAATATGGGGGTTACAGGGGTACAACAATAAAAATAAGGGGGTTACACTAATAACAATAAGGGGCTACACTAGTAATATGGGTACCTAACATGCCCCTATCCTTCAAAAAATTGTTGTCCTCAACGCTTGAGTAGCTCTGGATGCTTTTGTATAAAATTCTCATCCTCCCATGTAGAATCTTCAGTGGGTAAGTTCTTCCACTTGATGAGATACTCTGAAATTGATCGATTTCGTAGCTATTGAGTTCTTGTTTTCGTGACTGTTTCAGGTTCCAATATGACTTTTCCTTCCTCATCAAGTTCTGGAAATATTGTTTGAACTGGAATTTTGTCACCTATAACCTTCTTTAAGCATGAAACATGGAAAACTAGATACACTCGCGAAGAAGCAGAAAGCTTCAATTTGTATTCCATAGTACCAATCTTTTGCAACACCTTGTAAGGACCATAGTATTTTGGAGATAATTTATTATCCTTCTAAGATTTCTTGAGGGACATTTGTTTGTATGGTTGTAGCCATAAAAATACCCAGTCTCCTACATAAAAAATTCTCTCACTGCGATGTTTATCTGCCTGTTGTTCCATTCGATTTTGTGCCAAATTTAGGTTATCCTTTAAGAGTTGGAGAACTTCTTGTTGATGCGCAATGTGATCTTCCACTGCTTTCACCTTAGAATTTTCTCTTAAAGATTATGTGATGTACAGTGTATGATATCCATAAAGTGCCATAAATCTGGTCATTTTTGTTGTAGTATGGAAGGAATTGTTATACCACCATTCAGCCAAAGGTAACCACTTGACCCATTGTGTTTGTTTATCAAATACAAAACAACGAAGATATCCTTCCAAAAATTTGTTCACTATCTCAGTTTGACCATCAGATTGAGGATGATAAGATGAGCTATGGGCTAGTTGAGTACCCAAGCAAGAAAATAATTCTGTCCAAAAATTTCCAGTAAAAATGGGATCTCTTTCGCTTACCATAATATTTGGGTTTCCATGTAGCTTTTGAATTGTTTACATAAATGTAGTAGCAACTGTACTTGCTTTAAATGGATGAGATAATGCACAAAATTGTGCATACTTGGTAAGTCTATCAGCTACCACCATGATGACACTCTTTCCTTCGGACTTAGGTAAACCTTTGATAAAATCCATTGAAATCTCCTCCCAACGTTGACTTGGAATGGATAAAGGTTGTAGAAGAACCAAGGTCTTAATTGTCTCAACTTTATTTTGTTGGAAAACAAAAAATTCCGACACAAAATTTTGAATATCATATTTAAGGCCATCCCAAAAAAAAACTTTCTTCACCCCGCGATAAGTTTTTAAAAATCTTGAGTCTCCTCCTAAAGGAGAAATGTGAAATTCTAAAAGAATATTTTTTTTTAATTGGGAATTATTACAAATATATAAGCGATCTTTGTACCATAAGGAATCATTTTTCCAACTAAATGTATCAGATTTACTAGGATCTTACTTCAACTTTTTAATGAGTGTCCACACTTCCTCGTCCTTCTTCCATTCATCCCTTGCTTCAGTTATCCAATTTGGTTGGATAATAGAAATTGCACAAAGCAATTCTTCCACCTCTTCATCCTTTCTTGAGGGTGCATCTGCAACAACATTTAGCTTCCATTTTTTGTGGATGATTTCAAATTCCTAACCCAACATCTTTGTGACCAATTTTTTCTTCTCTTCTGAAGATAGTCTTTGTTCCAAAAAGTGTTTAAGACTATCATGATCAGTTTTTACCTTGAAGTGCCTTCCCATTAGGTAAGGTCGCCATTTATTTATCGCATGTAGTATTGCCAACAGTTTTTTCTCATAAATAGCTTTCTCTAAATACTTTCTATAGCTTAATTTTCTAAAAACAACATTTTTACTATCTATATTGCTGAAATTCCTAAGAAGGAATATTACAATGGTATCAGAGCTCTTTTCTTGGCTCAGCTTGTGGGGGACAATATATCTATAGTTATGGAGGAGAAAGATATTCCAAAGCCTCTCCTTCAAACCATGCAAAACACTTCCAAAGATATCAAGGAGATAAGGCATAAGGATGCCCCTAGAGGGTTTTATCATGAAGTAAGCACTAGCACATCACATTGTTTGGAACAATCAGCCAAACATCCTTCTTCACAACACTCCACTAAACCCAAATTCCTATCTGAGGAATGGGAGGAAGAAACCCTTGGTGATTATTTTGTGGAATATGAATCCCAACCCCAAATATTCAAAGAACACTTGAGCTTTCAGGAGTTCTACCGGATCAAGGATGGAAGAAGGGCTTGTCATCACCAAAATAAAGGAGGATTTATGCAGGGATCAAACCTACATCACAGTATGGGAAGGTTCTTCTTGCCTTCATATGATGGATCACCTAAGTGCACAACCAAGGCTTGGGTGGAAAATTTGGATACTTATTTCCAACTCAACAGAGTTTCTAAAATATAAGCTATCAAAATAGTTGCGCTGCACTTGGAAGGGGAGGCTCATGAATGGTGGTTCCATGGGTTGACTACAATTGGGCATGCTCATATCACTTCATAGTCAGTTTTCACCAGGAGACTAGTAGAAAGATTTGATCCAAGGGATCTGGAGGCTCACTTTGTTGAGCTAACCAAGCTCAAACAAAAAGGAGATCTAGAAGATTATATTGTTGAATACTTGAAGCTTTCAGTAATGGTATCCAACCTCACTATGAGCAGGAGGATCTGCATGTTTATTGATGGGATAGCTGAACCATTGCATGGGTTGGTGAAATATACTCAGCCTACTACACTCCAAGAAGTTGTGGAGAAAGCTAGAGATTTACAACTTGCTTTTCCCAAGACAAAAGCATTATTTCAGCAGGAGATTTCTTCATGGCCAGGAGAGGATCAAGGGAGGACACCTCTCAAAAATGATCAAAAGAAATTAAGGAAGGAAAAAATTTGCCTCACTTGCCAGAAACCATGGGTGCCAAACCATCAATGTGTTGCAAGGAAGGCACATTACATTGAGATATTTTCCGATGGGGAGGAGAGGGCCAGCGTTGTACCACCTATAGAAGATGCAGTAAAAAATTTTCTCCAAAAAGTGGAGCTCTTGCAACGTTAAGAGGGGTCCCTAAATATCTGACTTTGAGGGTTAGAGGCACTATTATGGGGTAAAGAGTATCAGTACTAGTAGACAGTGGAGCTACTCATAACTTCATTGACTCACATCTAGTACAAAGAAGGGGTATCCACATGGAAGACTTTAAAGGCTTCTCATTTTTGGTTCCAAGAGCTAGAACTATGAAGTGTGCCAAGTATGTTCCAAATTTTTCTATCACCATGGGAACCTACACTCTGACAGACCACTTCTTTGTGGTTGATATTCCTTACACCAATTTTATATTGGGTGTCCAGTGGTTAATCACTCTTGGGAGAGTTACCACTGATTGGGAGACTCTAGAGATGGAATGGATAGAAAAAGAGAATGGCAAGCAACAAAAAATCAAAGGCATACACACTTACCCACCTTAGATTGTTACAGCCCAAAGGATGGAAGCATATTTACGTAGAGGAGACATAGAGTGGGCAGTAGAAATGCATTTGTCTGAATCTAGAGGCATGGATTCACCAGTACATCTAGATGTACAATATCACCTAGACCGGTACTCTACCGTGTTTGGAGATATCCCACTAGGGAGGCCTCCTGATCGAGGATTTGAGCATACTATTGAGTTTTAGCAAGGGATTAAAGCAGTGATTACCACCCCTTATAGGCACCCCAAAGCTTATAGGGATGAGATTGAAAGGGCCATCTAAGAGCTATTAGCTCTAGGAAATATTTGGCCTAGCACTAGCCCTTTTGCTTCTTCAGTGGTATTGTTAAAGAAGAAGGATGGCACATTGAGGATGTGCATTGACTATAGAGAATTAAATAAGAAGACCATGAAGAATAGATATCCAATTCCTAGGATCGATGAGCTAATGGATGAGCTAAGAGGATCCAAATATTTCTCCAAGATTGATTTGAGATCTAGATATCATCAAATCAGAGTGAGGGATCAGGACATCCCCAAAATAGCATTCAGGTGTCACTATGGGCATTTTGAGTTCTTGGTAATTCCATTTGGATTGACCAATGCCCTTGCAACATTCGAATATTGCATGAACCACATCTTTCGTGGTCATCTGAGAAAGTTAGTATTGGTCTTCTTTGATGATATTCTTATTTACAGCCACACATGGGAGGAACATTTGCAACATATTGAGACAGGATTGCATATTCTTAAGGAGCAGCAATTCTATGCTAAGCTCTCTAAATGTGAGTTTGGACTCACAGAGATGCTTTACTTAGGCCAAATCATTGGAGTGGATGGAGTAAGAGTCCATGAAGAAAATATCCAAGCTATCAGAGATTGGCCTGAGCCAAGGAACGTTATAGAACTCTAGGTATTTGTAGGCATATGCACCTATTACCAGAAGTTTGTCAAAGGGTTCTCTCAACTAGCAGCACCACTTACAAATTTGAAAAATAAGGGAGATTTCAGTTGGACACCTACAGCACAGAGAGCTTTTGATAAGCTCAAAGAGGTAATGAGTAGCTTCCCAGTGTTAGTTCTACCAGATTTTTCTCAACCTTTTGTGCTGGAGTGTGATGCATCAGGGGAAGGTATTGGAGCAGTCTTGATGCAAGGAGGGCATCCTATAACCTTTGAGAGCAGGAATTTTCTGCCACATGAGAGGTTGTACCACATCTATGATAAAGAAATGTTGGCTATTATGCATTCTTTAGCCAAATTCTGGCAATACTTGGTGGGGAATAAATTCAGGGTGAAGACTGATCATAACAGTCTCAGATTCTTTCTTGAGAAGAAGCAGCTCCAAGAGAGACAACAGAAATGGGTAAGAAAAATCCAAGCATATGACTTTGACATAGAGTATGTCAAGGGGAAGAGCAATGTAGTGGTTGATGCTCTATCCAGGAGGCCAGTAGTGTTGTCCTTAAGGGGCATGGACATAGATTGGAAGGCTCAATTGTTGGTTGAGTATTCTAAGGCTAAATTTTCATGTGAGATACTTGATGGGGTGATATCTGATGAGAGGTATAGAGTGATGGATGAGATCATCTATTACTGGGGTCGGGTCTTTTTGGCTAAGAATTCTAAGCTCAAAGATAAGATCTTACAAGCAGCACATGATTCCCCACTTGCAAGGCATCAAGGATTCACAAAGACTTATCGGGCCACATGGGAGAGATTTTCATGGAAGGGTCTCAAGGAGGATGTACTCCAACACATTAAGGAGTGCATAGTTTTCCAACAGAATGAGGGAGAACACACCCATCTTGCAGGGTTATTGCAGCCACTTCCCATTCTGGATGGAAAATGGGAGAGCATCTCCATGGACTTCATCACCAGTCTACCTACCGTTCAGGGTAAGGATTGTATTTTTGTAGTTGTTGATAGACTAACAAAATATTCACACTTCTTTTCCATTTCTATAAGTTATAATACTTCACAGGTAGCTGATCTCTTCTTCAGAGATGTGTTTAGGCTCCATGGTCTCCCAAAGACCATAGTCAATGACCAGGATAGCTGCTTCATGGGTGGCTTTTGGCAAGAAATTTTTTAGTTAGTGGGGACTGAATTGACACCAAGTACTAGCTATCACCCACAAACCGATGGAAAAACTAAAATAGTAAACAAGTGGCTGGAAGGCTACTTGAGAAACTATGTTTCAGGACAACAGAGGGCATGGTTGTGTTGGCTCCATTTGGGGGAGTATTGTTACAACACCAATTACCATATGGCCATTGGTATGACCCTATTCTGAGCTCTCTATGGGTATGATGCACTCTCATTTGTTGATGTCACTTTTGGAGAAATCAAGGCTCCCAGAGCAAAAGAGTGGATTCAAGAGATTCAGAACATACTTCAGGCCCTCAAAGAAAACATTACTACTGCACAAAACTAGTAGAAGGTATATGTGGATCGTGGTCGGATAGAGAGGCACTTTGAGGTAGATTATTTGGTCTATCTTTTTCTTTAGCCTTATAAACAATCTACACTCAAAGAGAAGGGGGTTGAGAATCTCAAACCACATTTCTATGGGCCATACCAGGTGAGTCGTTTTGTTAGGGAAGTAGCATATGAGTTGGAGCTTCCTAACGGGAGCAAGATCCATAACATCTTCCATGTTTCATGCCTCAAGAAGGACATTGGAAAAAATATAGTTGCCAATATGGACCTCCCACCTATTGATGATGAAGGCCATCTAGTTTTGCAACTAGAGGCAACCTTGGATACATGGGAGAGGCAGCTAAGGAACCGGGTGATCAAAGAATATGTAATTTGATGGAGGAATATTCCTGATAAGGATGCCACTTAGGAAGGAGAGAAGATCTTATAGCATCCTTCTTTGTTGTTTCTTGAGGCCAAGCAACTTTTGAGAGGGGAGGACTATACTATTCCCAATTAGCTGCTGCTAGTTGGAATATTATATGTTTCTCTATTTTTCATCTTATAATAATAAATGGGGAAGGGAGACCCTTAGATCTCTTTAGTATTAATAAATCATTCCCAATGTGAAAGGGGATCAGTATAGGTAGCATAAAATAAACCCACCTTTGGTGTGAAAGGTGTTGGGGTTCCCATGTTTTGGCAAGAGTGGCAATACCAAAATATGAGACAATAGCAGAACCACTTTTAGACCTCAGGATCTAGCCCTCCTAGGTCCAGAGAGGGATCTCTCTATATGGGCAAAGTTTTCATATCCTTTAAGCTCTGAGTTAAAATATTAGGCTAGTTATAGGCACGGTTTTGTTTGTTTGATTGTTTGTTTGGTTGTTGGGAATCAGGAAGGAAGGGTTCAATACGAGGAAAGGATGTGCAAAGAGGATTTAAGGAAAAGGAGGGATTATTTCAAAGAACACTCGAGACCATTGGGTAATGGATTCAGGAAAGGGTTTACTTGCTATTCAATATGCAGGCTTTCCGTTGGGCTAGTCATCTAAAGCATTGGATCGCAAAGATGATATTGTGGCATGAAATGGTAAGAAAGAAGGTGGAAAGAAAGGAAACCTCCAAGCTGACCTTTTAGGAATCATATCCAAGGACAGGACATGCCATTGGAAAACATGTGATCCGAAACCTAAAAGGTTAGCTCTTCAGACAAGGAAACATTAAATATTTAAACACAAAGGTGAAAACCTGAGATCAGAGAGAGACTTTGAACTCTCAATGCTTTGGTATCCAGCTTAAGGGAACTTAGAGAGGTTCAATTAATTGAAAAGGACCCTAGTGAGACAGAGACAGAGTTCTAAACTCCCAGTATCCTGATTCATTCAATTAAAGCCTAACAAGAACGTCTAAGAATAGATTCATTAATTCATACATCAACTAGCAGTAAATATTAGCCACTACACTGGTTAAATTATCTTGAATCGGTGCTCAAAAAACACCTATTGCAGAAAAACATTAGAGACAGGGAGAGTAGAAGCTTAGGGTACCGTGCGAGGGTATATCCTAAACCAGATTTCTCATGCGTGCTAGAAGAAATGAAATATGATGAACTACAAAGGAAAACAAAGACAAAGATAGAAAAACATCACCGCTGCTTTAAATCAGGATCCAAAGAAATGTGCTTGTCATATTAAAGAGCAACACCAGTCATTTACAACATTACCAATAGCTTTATATTCAGTCTGAAAACATCTTCCTCAGCCTATATTACAACTTTACACAGAGAACTATGTCTCAAGAAAATAGCTTGTAGTTCATAGATATCCAATCAACAACCCTTACAATGAGTTTCTCCTAATTTTTTATAACAGAAAGAGAGGCAGAGGAGGTAGATGAAACACTAAATGAAACATTAAACAGAGTCGGAGTAGTGGGTCGAAACCCATTCTGTTTTAATGTCTATGCATCGAACTTCTGTACTCTTTTAGATGAAAGAGTTGTCTTCGACAGGCTGAAATTTACTCTAGGTATGTTCTTTGCTCTACTTTGTTGCAGTACTCTGCAGTACCCTAGTGAACAGACAAAAGGTAAATAAATGACTTCAAGTCTACCATATGGTGTAACAAATGCTTCTGGCCAGCATTAGGATTGTTGTCAGGGTGGAGATCTTCTCAGGAACACGGTATAGAATGAAAGCAGTATGGTCACTTCGTCCTTTCACGGAAGGAACTTTCTGATGATGGTGACACTGATATGTTATTTTATATGCGCTAGGCCTTTTGTGTGATTCATGAGGTCTTCAGTCTGAAATTTTTCCTTTAAAACACTGAATTAAGGCTTAACATCTTTGGCAATGTGCATTAAGACTCCTTAACACTATACTGATACTCTTTTCCGCTTCATGATGTTGAAAATGCAACAAGATGATGGAGCTTAGTGAAATGAAGTCGCCTTCACTAAGTGGGCCCGCAGGCTATTTTTGGCGCAAAGTCTATTTTTAGACTATGTCTATTTTTAGACATATGGATCATAGTCTATGAGTTGCAGGATGTTATTTATGGATGATTGGTCATGTTGGTAAAAATAGATGGACCTCTATTTTTAGACATTAGGCGGAATCTATTTTTAGACTGCCAGGCTAAAAATAGAACAGTCAAATATTATTAACCCTTAATAATATTTATACTATAAACATTATCTTATCCTCTTGGAGCACTTCAGTTTGATGCTTGGATGTGGCACATGCAGCTGAAAAAAGGAAATACGCTTTTCCTAAGGGTTAGTTGAGCTATTGCATGGTTGACTTCAGTTAGAACTCATGTGGCAGAGTTTGGTGGAGTTGATGAGACAGTTGGTGAAGTTGTGTTCGGTTTAACTTAGTTGAACTAGTTGTATTTAGTCTAACTGATAAATACACTTGTGATGAGTGGTGTGAATTAATTATTAATTAATTCACTAATTATTAACTCATAAATCAACTAAAGAATACATCAGTTAACTGCAATGCATGGACAGTTCAGTGGAGACCAGTGTTAGAGGTGGGTGAAAGGGTGAGTGTGACTATCAATTGTGACTATACCTGTGCATGAGATTTGCACACACATTGATGGAGATTGCCAATGAGGATTGCGCAGTTGGAGCTAGTGGGATTCGAACTTGGATCTCATTCATTCTCATCTTGGATTGCGCAGTAGAGGCAGGCAGACTTGTGGAGGAGATTTGAACCTGTGACTTGTTCAAATCTGAGCTAGTTTTGTGTGTAACTTTTGGAGATAGTACTGAGTACTTGTGAGGAGTATTGTACTATGATTGTTACATGTTCTATATCATTATAATATACAGATAGTTGGGGGTTTTGTTAAGTCCCTATATTAATAGTGTAGCCCCTTATTATGTTAGTGTAGCCCCTTATTATGTTAGTGTAGCCCCCTTATTGTTATTTTTTTACCCACTGTAACCCCCATATTGTTATTATTGTACCCTTACATTATTATTGTTAGGTCGGCTAGGATTACATTGTGGCCCCACTAGGATTATATTATGGCCCCATGGACTCCTATATATAGAAGGAGGTTTTGTTCATTTGTATCATCCAAGAATTGTTCATTTATGTAATGTATTGGAGGTTTCCCCCTCGAAGTGGCTTATTTATAAAGCGTTGATATCTTTTTTCTTCCATTTTTGGAGCTGGTTACACAACATTTGGTATCAGAGCTTTGGATTCTAGGGTTTCGCTGCTCCAAACAGGTCATCGTGGCATTTTCTCTATAAATTGTTTTCTACGAAGTTTCAGAAGCTGAAATTTCTATGGTGCGAAGCTGAAATCTTAAGGAAGTTTGTCTAAAAATTTCAGAGCTTGGTTCACAATAGTTTTGGAGATATGATCTGTGGAAGGTAGGTCTTTTTTCAGGCTCCTAAACAGGTCATCGTGGAATTTGCTCTATAAAACAATTTATACGAAGGTTCAAAATCTGAAATTCATATGGTGCGAAGCTGAAATCCTGAGGAAATTCTTCAAAAAAATTCAGAGCTTGGTTAGCAATATTTTTGGAGATATAATCTGTGGAAGGTAGTGCTTTTTCAGGCTCCTAAATTTCATCTCAAAGAGGTGATCGTGGGAAAATTTCAATAACTCTCTCTCTGGGCATCGGATTGGAGTGCCGTAAAAATTGGTCGCAAGTACACATACTTTAGTTTCTTGGCTATCAATTTCAGAGACAAAGGACGAAACAGTGACACGTGGCAAGTCCTACAAGTTTGCTCTACTAAACCAGTCCAAAATTAGGTCATTGTGGGAGATTGGACACAACTTTATCTTGGGGAATCCAAATTAGATCAGACCTGTGGAATTTGAAAGAAGCTTCAGAGGGCTACTACAGAGCTAAATTTCAGATATTGAAGATTTTAAATTACAGAGATAATTCAATTTCAATATCGAGCTCCTCAAAGCAAGAAAAACGTGTGTATTGTTTTTTTTCCGAATTGCATAAGTCTTGTTTGAAGAATCAAGTTGAATTGATTCCAAGGGAATATTGAAGAATTTTTGTCAGTAATGGGTTCTATTATGCCTCCAAAAAATAATTCCATACCCATTCAGCCCTCAGGAAGCTATACTATGACGCATGAGGAGGAAGAATTGCAATATGAGATATCAAAATTACAGTACCAAGTGCAACAAATTTCGATCTTACGAAGAGAAACCGAAGATGACATAGATGGTTTAAAAGCAGAAATGGAGGCTAAGTTGGATGGTTTGAAGGATCAAATAATAGCAAATATGGATTATAAATTAGTGGAATATCACATCGAGCATCAACAACAAGTTCTCCAACTCTCAAAGGATAACCCAACTTTGGTGCAAAATCTAATGAAACAACAGGAAGATCAACATCACATCGAAAGAAGCTATGAAGCATTCATAGAAACAAGAACTCGACAAGTTCGATCAATTTCAGAGTATCTCAGCAAGTGGAAGAACTTTCTTGTAGAATATTTCACATGGGAGGATGAGAATTTTATACAGAAGCATCAAGAAATAATCAAGCGTTGAGGACAACACTTGTTTGAAGGAGAGGGGCATGTTAAGTCCCTATATTAATAGTGTAGCCCCTTATTATGTTAGTGTAGCCCCCCTTATTGTTATTATTGTACACCTGTAACCCCCATATTGTTATTATTGTGCCCTTACATTATTATTGTTAGGTCGGCTAGGATTACATTGTGGCCCCACTAGGATTATATTATGGCCCCATGGACTCCTATATATAGAAGGAGGTTTTGTTCATTTGTACCATCCAAGAATTGTTCATTTATGTAATGTATTGGAGGTTGCCCCCTCGAAGTGGCTTATTTATAAAGCGTTGATATCTTTTTTCTTCCATTTTTGGAGCTGGTTACACAACATTGATGGAGATTTCCAATGAGGATTGTGTAGTACAAGCTAGGGGATTCGAACTTGGATCTCATTCATTCTCATCTTGGATTGCGCAGTAGAGGCGGGCAGACTTGTGGAGGAGATTTGAACCTGTGACTTGTTCAAATCTGAGCTAGTTTTGTGTGTAACTTTTGAGATAGTACTGAGTACTTGTGAGGAGTATTGTACTATGATTGTTACATGTTCTCTATCATTATAATATACAGATAGTTGGGGGTTTTCAGCTATCAGCTTTCCCCAGTACATACTGTGTTGATATGTGTACTTGATTATGTTTTAATGTGCGCATGCGATTGTTTCTATTTCCGCATATTGATGATCAATTGTAGAAGAGGTTATGTATTATGCATGAAGCTTAAATAGTGTGTAATCAGGATAATCTCGGTGAATAATTCAGAAAATTATTCAAATTTCTACACATGACTATCTCTGTCAGTGAAATCTGATCTTTAATGGCTTTGGAAAGGTTTTACAGAGTTTAACTCTGTTATTTTAATGAAAATCATGTCATAACACCTTCACAGGCTTTCCTTCATAATTTCAAACCCTGAAAATGGTCTTCCCTGCGTTCTGTGCCACTGTAACAGTGACTGTGAACCATGGTGGTTGTCCACTGCCCGTACCCTGTAAAACACGCAAAATTGTCAAGAAATCCATGCTGGAGGGGGATGGATGCTTTGAAGGCCTATGGAATGGTGACGGAATTGTGGAGGAATGGTGAAAAATGCAGTGGAACGGTGAAAATAGACCAGACAATGCAAAAATGGTGGAAGACTAGACAGATGGAGGCTTAGTGGAGAAATGCACGGGGACCGTTCGATCATGCATGGGGGTGATGACCGACGGCGGAAAATAAACTATGGAAGGGTTTTGGGAATCGAGTGAAATACAAGCGAAATGGGAAGATGCCACGAAAACAGGTGACGTGGAGCTCTAGCGGTGGGACCCGTTCGATGGCGGGGATGAGGATCTAATCCGGACCGTCCGATCTTAGGAGGAGATCAATGGCTATGACCGCATTGGAGGGCGATGGACGGCGGGCCAGGGGTCTTGTTCGCCTTAGACTATCCCTCGAGTATCTTGGGGGCGTGATCGCCATCCAATGAGGCAGCCTCAGATCGGACAACGTACATGCATATCGTGTCGGGCCCACATTCAACCTTTAACGCTCAAGGAAAATGGTATTGAAAACTGCCTACAGCCACGTGTCAGCCGGTAACGATGATCGCTGCCGAATGAGAAATACCGCCTTCCTTTCAAAAGTGGTACGATAAAGACCGTCGATTTTGTTCGGGCGCGATCGTGGGGACCACCGGGATGGCTGGATTGTGGGCCATTGATCTGCGGATCAGATCGACGGCTGTTATGCAATCGGGGAATGAACGGGGAACACGTGTGCATTGTAGGGAAAACGCGAACCATCGGATTGGTGTTGATCGACGGCTGGTATTGCACCCGACCATTGATATGATAAGTGCGCTATGGGCTAGCGCATGGTTTAGCGCCCGGGTCATGTGGGGAAATGATTTATGGGGGCTGGCCAAAGGGGGCTAAGCCTGATATATGAAGAATATGGGTTTTTGGCCTATTTTCAATGCAGTTTGAGGCCGAAAAGGGGTAACGGTAGAGGGGAAAAGGGGTTATTTGGCCAAGCAAAGGGTGTTTGTGAGGCTTACAAGGGAAAAAGGATGATTTAGAGATTTTAGGGAGGAATAAAGAGAGGGGGAAAAGGTGAAGAGATAGAGGTTAAGTGGGGATGAAATAGGAGGGAAAAGGGCCCTTTGGGAATTTTCTTCACAGCAGAAAGGGTTCCTCATGTAAATAGTAGTGGGGATTTATCAAAGGACAAAGGCACAGGGAGGCTTCAAGGGTGATGTGTTTTCAGGGGAAATGCATTCCTTGATGGATGAAAAACAATTTAGCCCCCCTTGTTTGCTTATCAAAATATTCATAGGGGGCTAACAGTGGCTCCACATGGGGATGGCTTCTTCTTGAAGGAGTCAAGAATTCAAAGAATGATCTTTGTTGTGGGCCAGATGCCTGCTGCTTGACACATCCATTTTCTTTCTTGGAATAGCTGTCACAAATCATGAAGTCATCATATCAGCAGTAAAATTCTCCCAAACAACTACCTACCCAGACTATAGTCCTATCATTTTTTCTTCAGGGTGCATTTGGACTAGCAGACCCTTTACATCATCAATTTTTTGCAATCAGGAAAATAAACCTATTATATTCCTACCCTTATTACTCCATGAGACCAGATTTAACTATTGGCCTCACATGTTTCTCTACCTAATCTAAAATCTATTGGGATTAGACTGTCCTGCAAATTTATTCTCTATATTCTACAACAGAAATTTAAAAACAGTCAAACTAAGATTAGACAGTCTAGTTTGTTGTGGGTCCAAGGCATAAAGACAATTGCACATGGACTGAAATTGCAGAAAACTGAAAAAAAAAAAATCCTGAAGGCTTGAAAACTGAAACTTCAAAGCATCATTCCTTTCTTTGTGAATCAAGTTTTGAGCTTGTTAGAGTCACTTTTTCTTTGCTGGTTCAGATTTTGGCCATGTTAGAACCAGCTGTATTTACTTCCTTTGGCTCAGGTTTTAATCATGTTTAGAGCCAATATTTTCACTTTAGAGGTTCATGTTTTGAGCATGTCTAAACCTCTCTTTCTCTATTTTATGAAACATTTTATCTTTTCTTGGAAACAAAACATAGCTATGGTATTTACAATGGGAATGGAAACTGGAAATTGGAAATCAACAGTAGTAGTGCTTGAGCATCCTGCCATTGACAGGACCTCCAAAAAACTATGTGCCATCTAGTTCTTGCAGAAAAAAGGCATTTGGACCAACTGTGGCCTGGATGATGTAAGGACCCTGCCATAAACTGTCAAACTTACCATGCTTTCGTTTGTCTTCTCTCCTGGAGTCCCACTTCAGAACTTTGTCTCCTATTTTGAAAATCGAGGCCTTGGTCCTCTTATCGAACAACTTCTTTATATTTTCCTGGATCTTCAGGGCTCTTTTATAGACCTCTTCCCTTTTTTGCTGGAGATGAATTGTTTGGTTTATCCTTCTCACCATACTGTCTTCTTCTGTCTGAATCTCTTAGACAAGTTTAATCACTGGTACCCCAAGGCTGGTAGGAAACACTGCCTCTGTTCCATAGACAAGCTGATATGGTGACATGCCAACAGATTTCTTTGTTACTGTCAGCCCACAAAGCATGCACTAACTTGTTGTGCCAAGACTTCTTGTTCTCTTCAAGCATTTTTTTTATAATGTTCACCAAGCTCTTGTTTAATGATTCAGTTAACCCATTACCTTGTGGGTAATAAGCAGTTGAATGACCGAGTGCTATTTGATACCTATGACAAAAATCAATCATTTTCTTGGATCCAAAAGTAGCAGTATTATCAGTGATTATTTTTCTTGGGCAGCCAAACCGAGAGAGGATGTGGTCTTCTAAGAACTTAATGATGACAAAATATGTGGCATTCCTAGAAGGTATGGCCTCTATCCACTTTGTGAAGTAGTCTGTGGTTGTCAAGATCCACTTGTGTTGTGCAAAAGAAGCAGGGTGTATTTCTCCTATGAAATATAGGCCCCATTGCATAAAGGGACCTTCAACAGCGATGGGTTGTAAAGGTAGAAGGAGGAGCTTTCTTTTGCCTTCAAAAATTTGGCATTTATGGCAGGCAATTATCATTTTATGGATGTCATTGAAAAGTGTAGGCCAGTAATAGCCAGCTCTGAATATTTTGTTAGCAGTGGCTTTCTAGTTCAAGTGGCCTCCACACTCTCCTGCATGGAACTCCTATTTAATCCTCTCTGCATCAGTTTCAGGCTAACATTTAAGAAATATATCATTTGTATTTTTCCAGTATAAACATTCATTCAGTATGCAATAGCTTCTGGCTTTTAGCTTTAAGAATATGGCCTTAGTTCTTGATAGTTCAGGAGGGGCATTGAGGTTTGTGAGCACATACATGATATCAAAATACCAAGGAGAGTTTTGAAATTGTTCCTCAACTGTAGGATTAGGCAGTCCTTCTTGCTCGTCCAAGGCATCTACCATGTTAATGTTAAGGGCTTTTAGATTTGATTCAGCCATTAGTCGAACTAAGCCCTGACCTTTGATCAGTTTTGTGGGTTTTATTTCCAGGTCATATTCTAAAATCACGGCAATCCATTTTCCCCTCTTCCCATCCGAGTCTTGGGACAAAATGCCTTTCACCACTATGTTTGGCACGTAGGCTATGGTGTGGGAATGCAGTATGTACACCCTAAAGTCTTTCAAGGCCTTTACCAGGGCATAGGCCTATTTTTCCATTATGTTATATTTCAAGGGTGCATCCCTCAGAGCTTTGCTAAAGAAAGCAATGGGTTGTTCCACTCCCTTTGGATTTTTCTGTAGCAGGACTACAGCCACTATATGCTCGGAGGAAAATTAAAAGATCAGGAAATATTTTGAGAAATCAGGGCTAATTAGGAAAGGAGCCCGGATGAGTGCAAGTTTAACCAATTCAAAATATTTTTTAGCCTCAACAATCCACTTAACCCCTACACCCTTTTTCAACATATAAGTCACATTCCTGAGGTGTTCAGCTAAGTTGGGAATAAACCTCCTTAGGAAGTTAATTTTCCCAATGAAGGACTGTAACTCTTTAATATTTCTCGGGTGTGTGATTTGTAGTATTCCCTCAACTCTTTGTGGGTCTATCCTAATTTCCTTCTCAGATATAATGTGGTCAAGAAGTTTACCTTCTTGCAACCCAAATACAGTCTTTTTAGGATTCAATGACAAACCAAACCTTCCACATTTTTCAAACACTCTTCTCAGATATTAGAGGTGTTCTTCATCAGTCTTAGAATAGACTGTTATGTCATCCAGATAGATGACAATGAAGTGCCCTATTTCATCCGAAAAAGCTATGTCCATCGCTCGTTGAAAGGTTGCACCAACGTTCATCAATCCAAAGGGAATTTTTATATACATAAAGGTGCCCCAAGGAGTGGTGAAAGTTGTCTTGAGTTGGTCTTCTGGGATTACTAACACTTGGTTGTAACCTGAAAAACCATCTAACAGGGAGATCTGCCTTGAGCCAACTACCCTCTACAGGATATGTTCCATCTTTGGTAAGGGGTAATTGTCCTTAAGTGAGGCTCTGTTAAGGTTCCTGGAATCTATGCATAGCCTGATCTCACCTATTTTCTTTCTCACAGCTACAATGTTTGAGATCCAATTAGAGAACCTCACAAGCACTATTATTCCTACTTTGTACATCTTCTTTATTTCCTTTTCTACTGCAGGAAATTGTTTTGGGTTTATCCTGTGAAGTTTCTATCTGAAGAGTTTCTGATTTTCTTTCAAAGGTATTTTGTGTTGTATGATGTTTGTGTCATAGGCCTTCAAGTCCTCGTAACTCCAGGAAAACACATAAATGAATTCCTTGAACATGTCGATATATTTCTTTTTCATGTCTGCGGGTAAGGACTTAGCTAATTTAATCATCTTAGGTTTGTTTTCTGTGCCTATGTTGCATTCCTCGACGTCAGAGTCTGCTTGTTCTATGTTGGGCCTTTTCGCTACATCATCGAAGTCGAAAATATCTTCTAAAGGTGCCAGACCTTGGGGTATGTTCTTATCTTTTTCCTGTAGTACCTCTGTTGCCTCATTATCTGTGTTTTTACATTCTTCGGTTGGATTTCCAATCTGTTCGTTTAAAGTGTTTATTTCTATGTTACAGGGTGGTTCTTCCTTGTCTGAGGGTCCTTCACTTAGGCACCTATCATTGGACTTAGAGTCTGAATCAAAAAATTCAAACTCGCTCATGCCTATCAGGAAATCCTCAATCTGCTTATCTCCTTCAAAAACCTGCCAATATTTCTCATTATCAGGTACTGTAGGTCTGAACTTCAACTGAATGATGATTTGTTGGTCACTAGGAGGCTTGTGATATGAACTAGCTATACAAGCTAATCCATTTGCAATTACATTTTGACTCCTACGAATAAACACTAGTTCATATTCCACAAAGGTCTTCAATAAATCCATAGTGTCATTCTTGTACGCTCTCAGCCTAGGGTGTTTCATTGTGTATTCACCATTCACTTGTTTTATGATCAACTCAGAGTCTCCATGCACAGCTATCCTACGGGCTCCTAATTTTTTCAATATGTTCAGGCCAAGGATGAGAGCCTCATATTCTGTGATATTGTTTGTACATTTGAAGTTCAGATTGAAGGCGTGACTCTCTGCATAATCACTCTCTGTGTTATGTACCCACACTCCTGCTCCTGCAGTTTTTCTAGTACAGGACCCATCGAAACTCATTTCCCACAAAGGTTCTTGCTCAGGTTTATCGTTGATTTCTTTACCAGCGTTAACTTCATGGTTATGCTACAATCGAGGGTCTGATTCGAGGTGTGGAGGGTTTGGCCCTTCATGATGCGAATGGAGTTCAGAGAGCCGACTAGTTAGCTGTTTGCATTGTGTTCCTTTTTGACTCGGATTTTTTTTTTCAGTGCACTTTCCACAGGTTTCATCCTTGTTTTCTTCTAAGTCTGGCGTGGCCATTATGTTGAAATATATGGGCTCCACCCTATGTTTGGTATCTTTGTTTTCTGTTTCTATCTCTCCCAAGGATTCATCATTGCAAAGGATAAAGGAGTCCAAATATGTGTGTACAGAGTACAGAGGAGAATTTTCAGGCTTTTCAGGGCTGCTGACCAGGAATTTCATTTGTGCCTCTCTATACAATCTCCTAAGCTGGCTAAAGACAGGGATCGTGGCATATGCCCCATCCATCTGCATTGTACCTTGCAGCTTGGCTCCCCACGACCTTGATAGAAACATGCCATAATTAGGTGGCACATCTGCCACTACCACATCCATAACCATACATTTGGTTAGGATCTGGGTTAAGTTCACATGTAGGTCCTTGATCAGTTCATGACACTTTACCCTGCTAGATTCAAATGAATATAAATCTTTATAAGGGCGAGTTATCTCTAGGCCTAACTTCTCCATAACTACCTTAGGCATTAATTTGTGTGATGCCCCATATTCATGCATTGCATTGTAAAGGATCTTGTCATGGATATTGAGATTGATGTAAAAAGGAGGTACTACCCCTTCCTAAAACTTCCCCTCTATCTTTGGACCAAATAGAAGGGTTGGTTGATCATCACTCAAATTTACAAT
Organism: Pinus albicaulis; assembly: GCA_034641835.2. Taxonomy (NCBI): domain Eukaryota; kingdom Viridiplantae; phylum Streptophyta; class Pinopsida; order Pinales; family Pinaceae; genus Pinus; species Pinus albicaulis. The sequence goes on from CM076581.1 coordinate 1,520,056,383, forward strand.
GTCACTTTTTTCCCCTAGATTTAATGCTTTCAAAATTTGGCCTTTATATACATCCTGAGTGGCCAACTCAAAGAGGGGGATAGAGATTTTAATTTTAGCAATCTCACTCTCCAGATTGAAGAGAGATTGACTCTTTGTGACACTCGACTCTGTTTTGTTAGCCACCCCCTTGGTGGTAGAATTAGTGGGCTGATTCTCGCTATGTACAGTGTTAGGGACTGGTTTATCAGGAGCACTAACTGTAGTGCTAGTGCTGCTAGTTGGTTGATTTGGTTTATCAATGTTTTGGTCGTCTTTTACTTTGTTCTTCCCAGAACTCTCGGCCGCTGGTTTGTTACTTTCAACAGTTAATTTAGAATTTTTCTCAGGCCTTTTCTTAATGGTAATCTCAGAAGCTTTGGGTTTGGAATTGTCTAAGCTCTTTTTGCTTCTAATTTCATACTTTTCTCTGACCTGCATGATGGCATTTTCAAATCCAAGTTTGTAATCCTCAGATTCTAATTGTTCCTCATCCCAACATGAGGGTGAGGGTTGTTCTTCTTCCGTGGAACAGTTGTGGATTGAGTTATCTGTTTCAAAAATATTTATTATGTTCTCCTCAGACTCTTCAATTATCCCCTCATCTTCATCAAGGAAGTTCTCTTGAAAAGGGGGTATAACTTGTTGATCTGAGTCTCTTTGCCTGTTGGGAGTGGTATTGTTCCTTCTAAAGTTCTGGTTATGGTTATGATTTTGTTTTATGTTTTGATTACTAACTATGACAACCATTTTTTCCATCATTTGTTGTAGATTTTCCATGTTTTTTGATAGACAGTCATAATTGGGGTCAGATGTGGAGGCTACAGTGTCATCTCTATATGTCACCCTTTTCTCAGCTCTCATCCTCGCTTTCTTTTCAATCAGGTTAGCCTCAACATTCACTGCTCCTTTTTGCATGCCTTCTGATGTGTTGTAATCTCTCTCCCTAAGCTGGTAGGCCATGTCAGCATTAAAGCCTTCAAGGTATTTCACTAAAGCCATTCCTTGGGAAGGTTTCATATGTGGAGGAAGAGTGTTATAAACGTTGTTATAGAATAGTCATGGACACTCTCTCTTGTGTTTCTCTTAAGTTTCTTTTATTTTTCTAAGATTTGGAGAGGGTTGGTCTTAACTTCCCATTTTTTTATGAAGGTATGATATAAGGAGGGTAGATCTTGGATGTTGTTAGGAGGCAGGCCCTTAAACCATTTCTTCACATCACCTCCTAAGCTCTAGGCAAAGATTCTCATTTTGACTGTATCATTGTCTATCTCCATGTAATCAAAAGAATATTCCATCCTGTCTACATGATGCTGAGCTGTGGTAGACTCTTTTGCAGTGAAGTGTGGGATATTTCATTGATAATCGTTGGGTAATGGCACTAGGGGCTGGGGTAACATCAGAGGTGCATACCAAGCTGCCATGGTGATGTTCTAAGGAGGTAAAGGGTTGGCTTGAGCAGCTGGTATGTGGATGACAGGGATACTTGGACCAGCAAAATTTTTTTGAGAAGATTTAGGGTGGCAAAGCCCCAAGTTTTGAATGAAATGAATATCGGGAGGTGTAGATGGAGGGGTCTCTCTCTCCCTAATGTGTTGACCACTATGAGATGGTGAACCGGGAAACTCAAACTCTAGCTGATCTGGAACACTGAATGACCTAGTTCTTGGCAATATGCTTGGTAGGTCTAGGTCAAGATGAAGGTCTGATAGAGCTGTAAAGTCTTCTAGTGCAGAGTTAGCTCTATGGATGTGTCTAGAAATAGTTGTTCCTTTAAGTGTAGGGGATTTCTTGAGAATGCTCTCAGGGTTGTCAACTATTTCAGATGGTTTTGGGTCAGGTTAAGCTCTTGTGTGAATGGTTCTTGAAGCCAGAATGCTATTTTCCAACAAAGCAGCTTAACCCTACTTGTTACTTCTGTTATGGCTGATGTTGTTGTGGACTCTGGTCTCCCAGTGGAGTCTTCTGTGAACCAAGATAATCAGCAGGCCTACTGATCACCAGTGGAGTCTTTGATCTTTAAGGAACTATGGAGTCTCCAGGTGGAGGGTTTAGGGTGTTTTCTAGGAGGTACACTGTCCACCACAGTGCTTTATGTAATTTCCCTTTTCAAGGATATCCTTAAACACAAAAAAATATAACCAGAGAAGGACTGGGAAGGCTTTTACCAGGTATTTCACCTCTGAAAGAGAGTGAGACCTGGAGGCTATCTAGCCCTTTCCAGACTCTTTCTAAGAGTGTGGAGAAAAACACAACAAGTGGTGCAGAAAGTGAATTGCAAGTGGAAGTGTTTCACTGCCAACCTAACTAGATATTCTGGGCTTTCTAAGGCTCTTGCGATGTAGTAAGATGGAAAATACTCAAAAATTCCCCAGTGGAGTCACCATTATGTTGGGGTTCCCATGTTTTGGCAAGACTGGAAATACCAAAAGATGAGACAACATCAGAACCACTTTTAGACTTCAAGATCTAGCCCTCCTAGGTCTAGAGAGAGATCTCTCTATATGGGCAAAGGTTTCATGTCCTTTAACCTCTGAGTTAAGATATTAGGCTAGTTATAGGCACGGTTTTGTTTGTTTGATTATTTGTTTGGTTGTTTGGAATCAGGAAGGAAGGGTTCAATATGAGGCAAGGATGTGCAAAGAGGATTTAAGGCAATGGAGGGATGATTTCAAAAAACACTCGAGACCATTGGGTAATGGAGTCAGGAAAGGGTTTACTTGCTATTCAATATGCAGGCTTTCAGTTGGGCTAGTCATCTAAAGCATCGGATATCAAAGATGATAGTGTGGCATGAAATGGTAAGAAAGAAGGTGGAAAGCAAAGAAACCTCCAAGGTGACCTTTCAGGAATCAGATCCAAGGACAGGACATGCCATTGGACAACTTGTGATCCGAAACTTAAAAGTTTAAATCTTCAAACAAGGAAACATTAAAGATTTAAACACAAAGGTGAAAACCTAAGATCAGAGAGAGACTTTGAACTCTCAATTCTTTGGTATCCAGCTTAAGGGAACTTAGAGAGGTTCAATTAATTGAAAAGGACCCTAACGAGACAGAGATAGAGTTATAAAATCCCAGTATCCTGATTCATTCAATTAAAGCCTAACAAGAACGTCTAAGAACAGATTCATTAATTCATACATCAGCTAGCAGTAAATATTAGCCACTACACTGGTTAAATTAGCTTGAATCAGTGCTCAGATAACCAGGGAAAATTTTAAGGATGGAAAATTATTTTGAAGTTTAAAAAATTGGCGAATCTCACTAGTCCCTAATATGTAAACGATAAAAATTTTATTGATATATTTGTAAAATTATTCAAATTTATAATGATATTGTATATATTGTCTATATAATTTTGGCGATTTTTAAGGTAAAATAATTTTATATTGTAAAATTTGGGTGAATCATTTTTATAAAAAAATGGAAATTGGCAAATCTTTTTTTTGGAAAAACCATGGAAAATTAGCCCATCTGCGAATATTAGCCCCTAAAATTTTCCATGCAGATAACACCTATTGCAGAAAAACATTAGAGGCAGGGAGAGCAGAAGCTTAGGGTACCATGCGAGGGTATATCCTAAAAAATATTTCTCATGTGTGCCAGAAGAAATGAAATATGATGAACTACAAAGTAAAACAAAGACAAAGATAGAAAAACATCACCGTTGCTTTAAATCAGGATCCAAAGAAATGTGCTTGTCATATTAAAGAGAAACACCATTCATGTACAACATTACCAACAGCTTGACATTTAGTCTGAAAACATATTCCTCAGCCTATCTTACAACTTTACACAGAGAACTATGTCTCAAGAAAACAACTTGCAGTTCACAGATATCCGATCAACAACCCTTACAATGACTTTCTCCTGAGTTTTTATAACAGAAAGAGAGGCGGAGGAGGTAGATGAAACACTAAATGAAACATTAAACAGAGTCAGAGCAGTGGGTCAAAAACCATTCTTTTTTAATGTCTATGCATCAAACTTCTGTACTCTTTTGGATGAAAGAGTTGTCTTCAGCAGGTTGAAATTTACTCTAGGTATGTTCTTTGTTGTACTTTGCTGCAGTACTCTGCAGTACCCTGGTGAACAGACAAAAGGTAAATAAATGACTTCAGGTCTACCATATTGTGTAACAAATGCTTCTGTCCAGCATTAGGATTGTTTTCAGGGTGGAGATCTTCTCAGGAACACGGTATAGAATGAAAGCAGTATGGTCACTTCGTCCTTTCACAGAAGGAACTTTCCGCTGATGGTGACACTGATATGTTGTTTTCTGTGTGCTAGGCCTTCTGTGTGATTCATGAGGTCTTCAGTATGGTATTTTGCCTTTAAAACACTGAATTAAGGCTTAACATCTTCGATAATGTGCATTAAGAATCCTTAACTCTGTACTGATACTCTTTTCCGCTTCATGACTGTCTCTATCAGTGAAATATGATCTTTAATGGCTCTGGAAAGGTTTTACAGAGTTTAACTCTGTTATTTTAATGAAAAACATGTCATAACACCTTCATAGGCTTTTATTCATAATTTCAAACCCTGAAAATGGTCTTCCCTGCATTTTGTGCCACTGTAACAGTGACTGTGAACCATGGCAATTGTCCACCACCCGTACCCTGAAAAACACGCAAAATTGTCAAGAAATCCATGCTGGAGGGGGATGGATGCTTTGAAGGCCTGCGGAATGGTGACAGAACTGTGGATGAATGGTGAAAAATGTAGTGGAACGGTGAAAACAGACCAGACAATGCAAAAATGGTGGAAGACTAGACAGATGGAGGCTTAGTGGAGAAATGCACGGGAACCGTTCGATCATGCATGGGGGCGATGATCGACGGCAGAAAATAAACGATCGAAGGGTTTTGGGAATCAGGCGAAATACAAGCGAAATGGGAATATGCCACGAAAACAGGTGACGTGGAGCTCTGGTGGTGGGACCCATTTGATGGCGGGGATGAGGATCTAATCCAGACTGTCCGATCTCAGGAGGAGATCGATGGCTGTGATCGCATTGGAGGGCAATGGATAGCAGGCCAGGGGTCATGTTCGCCTTGGAATATCCCTCGAGCATCTTGGGGGTGCGATCACCGTCCGATGAGGCAGCCTCAGATCAGACGATGTACACGCATATCACGTCGGGCCCGCAATCGACCTTTAATGCCCGTGGAAAATGGTATTGAAAACCTCCTGCAGCCACGTGTCAACCGGTAACGATGATTGTTGCCGAATGAGAAATACCACCTTCCTTTCAAAAGCGGTACGATAAAAACCACCGGTTTTGTTCGAGGCGCGATCGCAAGGACCACTGGGATGGCTGGATTGCAGGCCGTTGATCTGCAGATCAGATCGATGGCTGTTATGCGATCAGGGAATGAACGGGGAACGTGTGTGCATTGTAGGGAAAACGTGAACCATCAAATTGGTGTTGATCGACGGCTAGTATTACACCCGACCATTGATATGATAAGCGCGCTACGGGCTAGCGCCTGGTTTAACGCCCAGGTCATGTGGGGAAATGATTTAAGGGGGCTGGCCGAAGGGGGCTAAGCCTGATATATCAAGAATATGGGTTTTTGGCCTGTTTTCAATGCAATTTGAGGCCGAAAAGGAGTAATGGTAGAGGGGAAAAGGGGTTATTTGTCCAAACAAAGGGTGTTTGTGAGGCTTAGAAGGGAAAAAGGATGATTTAGAGATTTTAGGGAGGAATAAAGAGAGGGGAAAAAGGTGGAGAGACAGAGGTTAAGTGGGGATGAAATAGGAGGGAAAAGGGCCCTTTGGGCAATTTCTTCACAGCAGAAAGGCTTCCTCATGTAAATGGCAGTGGGGTTTTATCAAAGGACAAAGGCACAGGGAGGCTTCAAGGGTGATGTGTTTTCAGGGGAAATGCATTCCTTGATGGCTCAAAAATAATTTAACCACCCTTGTTTTCTTATCAAAAGATTCATAGGGGGCTAAAAAAAGGAAGCAATGCATGAGGACTAGATCTATGTTGACCAAATCAACAACGCTACTAAAAGAGGAGGGAAACTAGTGGGGACAACGCGGTTTTGATGGAGGAATATTTGCAAGGAAGTAACCTCATGAATGTGTGGGGTGAAGGGTGAGGAGGCTAACCAAGAATAAAACGAAAGGGATGGAAACGATGAGAGGAATTCAGAATATTGTCTATGTTTGGGTCTTATGACTTCTTGCATTCTTCAGCTGTTTAGCTGGGTTTGCTGCACTGTTTAGTGCAAGGGATTCTCATGCGGGAGTTCCATACTCTTTCTTGGTTCAGCTTGTTAAAGGGATCTAAGAGGAGAATTTTGGGCTATATTTCCACTATTATACTTGGCGTGAAGCAGTCACCAATCTCTACAGCACAGTCTCTTGCAGAAATTGCGTCATTTCTGAAGGTGTTGTTGTGGTAGGGTTAAATCCCTTGATTTTGAGCTAGTTCTTTAGGGGAAAGGGTTCTCCCTCTCCCGGAAGACTAGTAAGGAAGATATTTCAGCCAACTCATGTAATATTTAGCCATATCAATACAAAGTTGTAGTAGACTGCATAATTTTTCTGCAGATCTACCATTTCATACTTGTGCTTTCATGAAACCCTTGCCAAGTTGTCTCTACATTGTATAAAGGGGGCTAGACCTCCATTTTTTTGGCTCTTTGAATAATATAATCTCTAGATCTATTATTTTCCATATTTTACTGCAAAAAACCTCATGGAATAACGTTTTCATGTTCTTCATAAATTATATTTGGTCAAAGTCATGGGGATTGGGTGTTTTTCAGCTATATTAGGCTGGGGAGATCTGTTTAACATAGCTAGAATGATTTTTTTCTGATCCCATTCTGTATGTAAGGGTTATAATGTATAAAGTAAAGGATCCAAGTCTTGTTTCTCAATTCTATAGCGTAATTTTCTGTAAACAGCATTTTTATTGTCTGTATTTCTAACATTCCTAATAAGGAATATTACACTCATCCAATAGTTTGAGCACCTTGTCAGCATGTTGAACATGATCCTTCTAAGACCTGTTGTAGATTATTATGTCATCAAAAAATACTAGCACAAATTTGATAAGGAAGGGTTTGAAAATATAATTCATCAACCCTTGAAATGTAGAAGATGCATTGGTAAGGCCAAAAGGCATGACCAAAAATTCATAATGACCCTCATGAGTTTGAAATGCTATTTTCAGAATATTGTAATATTCTCAAATGGGAAAGCAGCAATATGTGAACACAATAATGGAAAGAGCAGTGAATAAATCAACACACCATGATATGAGACAAATTTACAGCCATCATATTAAACATATCAGCAAATAATAGCCACAAGATCTTGAGGATCAAGTCACTCAAGTAGTAGAAAGCAAGCCTCTACTAAACAAATATGGCAATACATGAGAAATAGTTGCCATAAAAATGCCATGAGCTAAGACAGCGCAGTTTTAGAGCATAACTACTATAGGAATGATATATCAATATGGATCTACTATTATATAGCTCAAATAATGCCAGGAGTGAAGATGTAGGCTCCCAAACATTTTTCCTAGACAACCCAAAAAGGGTTTCCGGAAATACCAAAAAGTACAAAATGTCGGTGTTGAGATTCAACAAGATGATGAAACTTAGTGAAAATCAGTCACCTTCACTAAGTGGGCCCACAGGCTATTTTTAGACTATGTCTATTTTTAGACATGGTGATCATATTTCAAAAGTTGCAGGATGCTATTTATGGATGGTTGGTCAAGTTGGAAAAATAGATGAAATTCTATTTTTATAATACTGGGCGAAGTCAATTTATAGATCGTCGATCTAAAAATATAAGTGTCGATTATTATTAGCCCTTAATAATAATCAGACTCTAAATATCAACTTATTCTCTTGGAGCACTTTATTTCAGTATACAGATTTGGAAAATCAGTGGGTTGAAGGAATTATGCAATTCCTAGGGTTTACTGGTGGTTCATGCATGGAGGACTCAGTTAGAACTGAAGTGACTAAGTTATGACAGAGTTGGAAGAGTAGTTCATGGAGTTGTTATTCAGTTTAACTCAGTTAATGGAGTTTAACTCAGTTGAGCTAGTTTTATATAGTCTAACTGAATGATACACTAGTGAGAGTGGAGTGAATTAATTAGTTAATTAATTCACAAATAATAACTCAATAATCAACTGACCAAATACAACAGTTAACTACAGTGCATGACAATTCCAGTGGAGACCCAGTGGAGAGATAGGTGAAAGGGTGAGATGTACTATTTGTTGTGACTATAGTGATGCATTGATTGCAGCATACGCACACATTGGAGATGCCAATGAGGATTACACGGTCAAGGCAAGGCCAATTCGAATTCATTCAGGGGTATTCTTTAGCAGGGATTGCGCAGTGGAGGCAGGCTATCAGGTGGCAATAAATCAGTGCATGGATTTGCAGATTTTTTCATGTTAGTGTGTGATGATTGATTGTACTAAGAGCTTGATGTACTAAGCTTTGTATGAGATTTTTACATGATCTCCATGATACATAATATATGATATTTGGGGTTTTCATCTTCAGGCTTTCCCGTTAAACATTTGTGTTATGTGCGATTGTTTGTTATTGCTTCATGTGTTTGCAATTAAGTTTAAATTTCCGCAAAATATTAACAGTGGAAGGATTTTGTATTTATCAAGAAGATAAATATTGATAGATCAGGAGAATCTGGATATATACATGCATTTGTTATATAATTTCTATAGTCGTAGTAAAGTTCTAGGGTTGAATAGCAACTGCAACTGAATAACTAGATGGAGATGGCTGAAAATGATATCTAAATGAATATATCTCCTCCAATAGATCCTTTAAGTGAAAGGCTGATCCCAACACTGAATATATCACCCTCCAAATCAAGCATTGAAACCTCCGCTGCAAATTCTCACTAGAATAACGCAGTCAAAGAGGGAATATGCATTGTAGATGATGGGAATAGGTTGGCCTGGTGCGAATATGTGAAAGAAAACTCAATAACCTCCTGTGATGATCTCCCAATGAGAAGAATACTTCCTCCCCTGAAAAACTAGCTCAGAAAGTGGGTTTCTCAACCCTCCATTGCAACACCCTGTAACACAACACAAATCTAAATAGGCATTGTGCTGTAGCTGAAGACTGAAGCTTGGCCAGAATGTCAGAGCGTCGAAATGATAGTACAATAGTCTTCCTAGAGGCTACCTCAAGGAAAGAGGTGGGATCCCTTCTCGGGAACACCCTATGCTAAACAACACAACAGTCTCAGCTAAACAGCAAGAGAGTGCAAGAAGCCATACAAACCACAAAATCAATAATAAATAACATAATCATCTATGGCTGCCTTGGCCTCCTTATAAACAATGTGAGCCTTCTCACCTTGGGTCCCACTCATTAGGTTACTACTATCATGGATATTTTCTCCCACTCACACTCCATTGTCTCTCTTTGATGATCCACTCCCTCCATACCAGCATTGTCGATTTGGTCAAACTTGACCTTGTCTACATGCATGAGCCCCTGTTCACACATGAGGGTGCTTTATCCAGCTATGAAGATGATCCCTTTTCATATTAAGAGGGAATTTATTCCTAATAAAGATATTTATGGGTCTCCCTACCCATTTATTCATCTAACTGAATGAAAAGAGAAAAAATTAATATTCCAATTAGTTGCATGCTAATTTAGGAATATTACAAATATCTTAAGTCTTCATTCTAATTTGATGATATCATGGACGAAGATCCAACTTGGTAAAATAAATTGTGCCATGTAATTCATCCAATAATTCATCAATCACAGGAATGGGAAATTTACCTTTAATTGTGAGCTTATTGAGCTCCCTATAATCTGGACACATGCACCATGATCCATCCTTCTTGTGCACCAATACTACTGGAGTAGAGAAAGAACTTTGACTAGGTTGAATTATACCAGCCTCTAACTTGTCTGCAATCATATGTTCAATTTCTCTCTTTTGGACATAAGGATATCTGTAAGGCCTGATGTTTGGAGGAACACTTCCTGGAATCAAATGAATAACATGATCATGATCACGAATAGGTGGGATTCCTTTAGGAGTTTCAAACACCTTAGAATGATTGTCCAATAATTTTTGGACATCTGGAGAAATAGATGATTTTGATGTTAGAACTTCTAGTGAGCATAATTGTGCAATTACGCCTCGTTTTTTCATTAGGGGAATTTTGAGGTCTAAAAGGGGCCTCTTAAGGAAATAATAAAATAATAGCTAAACCAATAAAATAATATTTATGAATTTGAAATTCACTTTTTGCACCAAAATCCATGTAATCATGGTTAAATTCAATTCAAAAGTTGTCCAAAATAAAATTAATAAAAAAATTGTATTGATGTAACTATAAATAAGAATGAGATTTTCAAGAAAAAGTCATTATCATTGCACAACTAATGCATTTGTCCTTTGTACTTAAATAACTTAAAATAAAATATAAATATAAATTCATAAATTCTTAATTATAGAATATACTATTAATTAAAATTTATATTATTTAAATTATTTAATAACATGCAATTAATATACTATATAAAAATAATATAATATAATATATTGTTTTATGTATGAATTTTATATTACATATTGAATTGATTTGATTTATAAATAAATATTTGACAATATACAAATATAATATTTATTGAAAAGTGTGTAAATACATGAAGATTGTGTAGGGATATGCATTGTTTCTTTCAAAAATATGAAATGACTATAATAATATTTTATTCAAAAAGTGTGAAATGACATTTATTATGAGTATTTTATTTTATGACTTTTAAAGTACTTAGAGGACTACCATGGTTAACCATGAATTTTTATCCACCATTTAGAATGTGACAAGTACCTTTAACTCAAGCAATGCCACCTCAACCATTAGGGATGATGTCATCCCCTAAAATGTGATTGATTCTCATAAGGCGAATTTTTATTGTACATTTTCCTTAGGAGACACATTTTAGACCTCAAAATTCCCCTAATGCTTCAGAAACTTTGTCATGACATTAGAGCTTATTATCTTTTCTGGCTTCCCTGTAATACCCCGTAATTCAATTTCCTTTCCTTTCGTAAACAATTTCAAGAAAAGTTCTTGAAAATTAAAAGCTACCGTCCCCAAAGATTGTAACCATTGTACTCCTAGTACAACATCAGCACCTCCCATTGGAATGGAAAGAATTGGACTATTCAATACATATTCCCCCATGGTTAGCTTTATATTATGGAATTTTCCAAAGAAATTTATAGTTCCTCCATTTGCAACCATCACTTGACATTCTAGTGCTGGGTATAGGAAACAATTCAATTCCTTGGCTACCTTACAATGAATAAAAATATGGATACTACCCAAATCAATCAACACTATTACCTTTTTCTTCTTGATATGTCCTTCTATCTTGAGAGTTTGAGGAGTGGTAATTCCTGCCAATGCATTACATGATATGGTAGGACTCATTTCGTCTTCTTCTAGGGTTGGTTCCTGGTGTATATCCTCTTATTTTGAAGTTTCTTGTTCATTTTCATCCTCCTCTTCACAATCTATGTAAAATAATTTCTTCTCAACACACTTATGGCCTTTACTGTATTTGCTATCACAACTGTAGCAAATCCCTTTTGCTCTTTTTTCTTCCAATTTTTGTGGTGTCAACCTTGTAGGTTGTGGAAGTCTAGGAGTAGCAACACTTCCATCTTTATAGATGTGAGTGGTAGGCTTCCTTGTCGCCATAATTTCACATTCAATTTTTCTTGCCAACCTGAATGTCTTCTCGAATGAATCAGGTTCCCAAATGTGAAATTCATGTTGGATGCTATCCTTTAAATTCCCTATGAAGACATCAATCCTGTGTTCCTCTGGAATATCAGTTACCCTTATATTAAATTTTTGGAAGTCCTCAATGTGCTCCCCCACTAAACCCTTTTGTTTGAGATTTATCAATTGGCTAAAGAAGGTGTTTCTCTTTGTATCCTCATAATGTGCTATCATTTCCTCCATAAAAATTGACCAAGTGACAATTTTTTTACGCGATCAAAGCCATCGATACCATACAAATGTATTTTGTTCTAAATGTAAAGTTGCAATGTGTACCTTTTGTGTTTTTTGCACATTATTGAGATCAAAATATTGCTCCATATGTAGTATCCATGTTACAGTATCCTTGCCATCAAAATTCCTCATATCCATCTTCGGAATATGGTGGTTCTTTCCTCCAACATTAGAGTTTATGAAATCACAATTCACATTTATTTTGTTCTCATCATGAGATTCCTCTACTATCTTTTTGTCATTAGGAAAATTTTCTTGTATCAACTTTGTCAAACCTTCCATGTCTACTTTTAGATCACTCTTCATGTTTTCCATTTTGTCTTTCATTTTTTCTTCCATGTCATCCATCTTATCTTCCATGTCAGCTTCTATGCCATCCATCTTAGCTTCCACGCCTTTATTCAAACCATCCATATTATTCTTCAAACCATTAATCTTCGCTTCCACGCCTTTCTTCAAAACAACCATTTCGTTTTTTTTTCTCTTTGCGAGAGTGAAATCTGGTGCACTTGCTCTTGTAATTTTGATAGATCATGTTGCAATTCTTCATCTTCATGAGTCATAGTAGAGTACTATGAGGGATTAATGGGTGTTGAATTATTTTTAGGAGGAATTTTAGAACCCAATATTGATATCTATGCTCAATAGGCCTTTGGAATCACTTAAAACTTATTTTTCAAACAAGACTTATGCAATTTGAAAAAAATACACACCTTTTTCTTGATTTTGAGGAGCTCAATATTGAAACTGAATTATATTTGTGATTTCAGATCTTCAATATCTGAAATTTGGCCCTATAGTATCCCTATGAATATTCTTTCAAATTCCATAGGTCTGACCTAATTTGGATTCTTCAAGACAAAGTTATGCCCAAACTCCCACAATGACCTAATTATGGACTAGTTCAGTAGAGCGAATTTGTACGGCGTGCCATGTGTCATTGTTTCCTTCTTCAACTCTAAAATTAATACACAAGAAACTAAATTTCATTTACTTGTGGCCACATTTTACAAAAATCCAATCCAATTCTCAGAGAGAGAGTTATGATGATTTTCCCACGGTCACCTCTTTTCAGATGAAATTCGAGAGCCTAAAAAATCCCTAACTTCCACAGACCTTATCTCCGAAAATATTGTGAATCAAGCTCTGAAATATTTCCACGACGTACCTCAGGATTTCGGCTTTGCTCTGTAAAAACTTCATCTTCGGAACCCTCATATAAAGAAATCTATAGCAACAATTCCATGATGACCTGTTTAGGTTAAATTCAGGAGCCTGTAAAAATCCCTAACTTCCGCAGATCATATCTCCAAAAATATTGCGAACCAAGATCCAAAATGTTTCCACATCGTTCCTCAGGATTTTGACTTCACGCTGTAAAATTTTTAGCATCTAAACCTTATTAGAAAAAAATTTATAGTGAAAATTCCACGATGACCTGTTTGGAGCAGCGAAACCTTAGAATCCAAAGCTCTGATACCAAATGTTATGAAACTAGCTCCAAAAAAAGAAGAAAAGAGAGATCAATTCCTTAGAAATCAGCCACTTCGAGGGGGCAACCTCCAATACATTACATAAATGAACAATTCTTGGATGATATAAATGAAAAAAACTCCTTCTATATATAGGGGTCCATGGGGTCACAATATAATCCTAGCCGACCTAACAATAATAAATTAATTAAACAATAATAACAATATGGGGGTTACAAGTGTACAACAATAAAAATAAGGGGGCTACACTAATAACAAAAAGGGACTACACTAATAATATGGGGACATAACAAAGTGCTTGGATCACAAGTATGTTCTTCTATCTTTATTTGTGTCTATTTACTCTTAGAGAAAGTGATAACAAATTCTTTAATCTGTTGTTCTAAGTGCATAGCACCACACTTAGGTAATTTGATTTAACCATAGATCATAATTATACATAGGAGAGAGAGAGAGAGAGAGAGAGAGAGAGAGAGAGAGAGAGAGAGACTTCGTTTATTTTCGGAGGGTGATATATAGATACAAAGGAGAGACATAGGGAGATAGAGATGTAGATGGTGGGGGGGGAGGGGGAATAAGAGAGAGACTGAGAGAGAGAGAGAGTGTGTGTGTGCTTTGGGGGTGATATAGAGAGACAAATAAGTAGAGATTGAGGGAGATATAGATATAGATGTTGGGGGAGAGAGAGGAAAGAAGAGAGAGGGGGGGAGAAGTAGAGATGGGAGAGAGAGGGAGGGGGAGATACAATGTTATTCACTGAAACAGATCCATTGATTTTAGTGTAGATGTTGATTCATAATATTATTTAATTGATTACACTAGATGCATTGATCTCAACATAGTTGTTGATTTATAATATTATATGATTGCTTGCACTATATGCATTGATTTCAGTGTAGATGTTGATTTTTTATCCTATTTGGTTGTTTGCACTGCATTGATTTTAGTGTACATGTTGATTTCTAATCATATTTGATTTCTTGCACTAGATGCATTGATTTTAGAGTAGATTTCGATTTATAATTCTATTTGAATGCTTTCACTAGATGCATTAATTTCAGTGAAAGTAAAAAAAGTTTATTGATGATGTGCATTTACTTTTGTGTTAAAATAATTCAACCATAAATAAAATACTTGAGTTTTCATCTTAAATAAAATGTTCACTTGAAATGTTTTATTCTTTGAACTATAAACATTAGAGGAAATTTTAGCCTAAAAGTGTCCGATGAAAATTTCACGTAACTTCCATGTCATAATTACTATTTTTAATTGTATTTTTGTCTTATCTCATTATAGGTTTACTCAAGTTTCACATATAGACACTCGTTGGATGTGAAATTAAATTCCCCATCCAACGAGTACCAATTATGCATACTTTTGAGAAGACCCACTTTTATTAAAAAAAAAATAAGATACATTAGAAAAACGTGTTCAACAAGTTTTTTTAATGTATCTTCATTTTTTATCAATGCGGGTCGTCTCAAAAGTATGCATAATGGGTACTCATTGGATGTGGAATTTAAATATGCATCCAATGAGTGTCTACACATGAAATTTGAGTAAACCTAAGGAGATAATCCAAAAATACAATTAAAAAAGTAGTTTTCTTCTTTTCTCTCCAAAATTCTTAACTCTTATTTATTATTTTAACTATTGTATTATTTTTTTTCCTTAGGATGCCACCTTTAGGCTGAAAATTCCTCTAATGCTATTAGTAATTGACTACATTATTATTATTCCCATTTTCCATCATTCAACGGTGTTAGTAACTTTACATTCAAACGAGGTAATAGAAAACAAATACCATTGAAACTTATTTGGGGTTTAACACTCCATAAGTCACAATGATTAACTTTGGAGAAATATACTATTAATATTGGAGATCAAGAGAGAAAATGTATGGCATTTACTACAGTATCCAGAATTAAATATTTGAATGCTCTATGATTTCAACCACCATTTTCATATGATCCATATGAAAAGATGACAAAACTAACAGGTGTGACAATAAGAACAATGGAAGAAAATTGTTCTATATTGATCACAATCAAGGCTATTGTAATTGACTACATTCTTATTATTCATATTTTCGATCATTCAACATTGTTACATTGTCACTTTTCATTCAAAATTATTATTTCATCATTTTTCATCATTCAAGTTATTAACAATCTCTATCATCTCAAAAAACTAAGGTAATTGAGAAAATTTAAAATTAAAATGACCATATTAATCTTAGACATATTTAAAATGTTCAAATAAATTAGATTTTCAACAAATTTTTCATGTCCAAACACAACCGAAACCATCCTAGATACATTTTAATCCCTGTTCTATCAAGCATCGAGAGGGATTAAATCTCTTGGGGTGCAAACCTGGCCTAAATTTTTATGCTCAAAAAAGTGGTTTGTACCTCAAGATATTTTATCGCCCTTGGAACTTCATAGATTCAGGGTTAAAATGGATCTAGGTTGTTTATTATCTATTTGGATGATACATTGGTATACAGTGCTAATTCTACCTAGGAGGAGCACATCTCACATTTTATATAGGTGCTAGAGACATTAAAGAAGCACTAGTTGCTTGCAAATCTCAAGAACTGTGAATTTCCACAACATCCCCTAGTGTATTTGGGATATGTTATAGGTTGGGGAGAGATGGACATATATACTTCCAATATGGAGGCTACCATGAAGTGGCCACTACCTACTAATGTTTCTAAGGTCAAGAGTTTTGAGGGAAGCATAGTACCTGAGGAAATGCATATCCTTGTTTTCAATAGTAGTAGCACCACTCCACACTATGGAAATGAGTGGCAAGATTTTTTAGTGGGGAAAGGGTCAAATGAAGGCCTTTGAAGATTTAAATAATAATATCATTCGAGCACCAATTCCAGCATTACCAAACTTGCAGAAACCCTTTGAAGTGGAGATAGATGCGAGTGGGTATGTTATGGGAGCAGTCTTGATGTAGGGAGGAAGGAATGTATGTTGCTATTTTGAAGTATTTCATGTGGTGGTTCTCAACTACCCTACCCATTACAAGGAGCTCTATTCCCTGGTGCAAGCTCTGAAGAAGTGGAAACACTATCTAATGGGAAAGGATATATTAATTCGCACATGTCACCAACCATTACAACACTTGCAACCCTATCGTAAGCTATAGAATACTAGGCAGAACAAGTGCATGTGGTTTCTACATCAATTTAATTAGTGATAAAGTCTAAGAATGGAGGAATACAAGTTGTTTGACATGCTTTCAAGGCCACCCACATCAAGGATCATAGTTTTTTTAAATCTTATGCACATGAAGTGATTCACCCATGATGTATACAGAGAGGCATATTCAAAGGATGATGAATTCAAGGTGTTTCATAAATTACAAAGCCAGAGTCATGTGCATAATGGTTGCAACAGAGTTAGCTACCATCTCCAAGATGGGTTACTTTATATGTTGGAGAAGTTGTGTTCCTATAAGTGAGAAACTATATCTTATTAGAGAGGATCACACCTCCAAGGTTGCAAGGAATTCTGGTGTAGGGAAGACAATGGCCAACTTGTAAAAGTATGCTTATTGGCCCAAGATGCAAGAAGAGTTATCTAGGTTCATGAGAGGATGCATGCTTTGTTGTACTAGAAAACCTATTTATAGGAAAAAAGGTCTCTACCACCCCTTACCTATACCCACTCATCCTTGGGAAATCATTTCCATGGACTTTGTGGGAGGTATACCAAAAATTAGGAACGGATATGACTACCTATTCATAGTAGTTGATAGGTTCAATAAGATGTTTGTTCTAATGCCTTGTAAAAATACCATATGTGGGGAAGAAGCAACAAAGTTGTTCTATGAAAAGTTTTGGGTGCAATTTTGGATACCAATAAGAATAATTTCAAATAGGACAAAAATTCGTTGTGTATTTTGGACTATGTTATGGGAGAATATGGACACAAAATTGAAGAGGTATACAACATTCCATCCATGGATAGATGGGAAAACAGAAGTATTCAACCAGAATTTGGCTCAGATTTTGAGGAGTTACAATTAGAAGCATTTGAAGACTTAGGGAAAAAATATGGTATATATATAGCATTCTTATAATATAGTAGTCTAGGAGAAGCTAAATTGTATACCCGAGAGAAGGTGGAGGAAAATTTTCCTCACCTCATTTAGCAGAAGCTTTTGGGGACAAAAATCCTCACAAGATAGGGAGGTTTGATCTATATTGGACCATTATATAATTTATCATCCATATTGATGATTTTAGAGTGGAAAACATGGAGGAATAAACTCAAAATACTATTTTTACCAGTGGGTCCGAGTTTCAAAAATTGGGATTTGATACATTCTAGAAGCATATTAAGGCATCAAACAACTTTTTTGGGGGTAAATTTTTTTTTCTTAAGTTCCACAACCACTTTATTTATTCTACACACATATACCTTTCGAACAATGCAATAATCACTCAATCAAAGTCTATATGCAAAATTTATTCCACCTAGAAGTTGATCTTTCGATTTTGACCACCATGATTCAAGAGGATGACATGTCAGCCCCCATTATTTGTGGAAAAAGGCCTAGCTACATCATCATGATGAAAAATACTCTAGAAGAGCCAATATTTTAACTCTAGTTAAGAGTTTAAGGATTCAAACTTAACCATCAATAGGTTGTTGAACTATGTTATAATCAATCCACTAGGAGGAAAATGGGCTCTATTTTATTTGAGTGCATTTTTTACCATGGATGAGAAGAGTAGCAAAGAGTCCATCGAGAGAGAGAAAATAGAGATGGTTTCTATACTATATCATCCCATAGGCCATAGGTATTTCTCCTTTATACTTGCATCCATTTTCCATTCAGATAAAGAGAGCAGAGAAGCCTCACCTTCCAGCTAAGTTTTCTCCCGAAAGGTTTTCCCATGTTATAACTCATGTTAATTGTGGTTTGCGAGTTTCATTTCATTGTTCACTGTTTTCTACATATTTTAGCTAATGCATGCATAATCATAACACAATAATTAACTAATCTAGAAGTATAATAATAAATTAATTGTTATTATCCATTTAAATATAGCAGAGAAACATAATAAAAGAAATATCATCGACTATATAATAAACCACTTCAACGGTGAAATCTCCTTTTACATCACATAAATGAACAATTCTTGCATTATTCAAATGAAAATATCTCCTTAGTATATATGTGAGTCTAAGAGGTCAAAATATAATTATGGCCTACATAATAATAATAATAATGTAAGGGCACAACAATAACAATATGGGGGCTAAACTAGTATTATAGGGACCTAACATGCCCCTCTCCTTCAAAAAGTGTTGTCATCAATGCTTGAGTAGTTTTGGATGCTTATGAATAAAATACTCATCCTCCCATGTGGAGTCTTTAGCAGGTAATTTCTTCCACTTAATGAGATACTCTGAAAATGATGTGTTCCATAGCTTCCACACTCATGTTTCTGTGGTTGCTTCAGGATCCAATATGATTGTTCCTTACTCATCAAGTTCTAGAAATGTAGTTTGAACTAGGAGCTCGTCACCTACAACCTTCTTTAACAATGAAACATGGAAAATTTGGTGTATTCATAAAGATGCGGGAAAATCCAATTTGTATTCCATAGTACCAATATTTTGCAACACCTTTTAAGGGTCATATTACTTTGGTGATAATGTATTATCCTTTTTAGCTTGAATGAGGGACATTTTTGTGTATGCTTGTTGTTGTAAAAATACCCATCGCCCACATCAAAACTTATTTCACTGTGATTTTTACATGATTGTTCTTTCATTCAATTTTATGTAATAGTCAATCTATCCTTTAAGAGTTGGAGAACTTGTTGTTGATGCTCGATGTGATTTTCAACTACTTGAACCTTACAATTGTATCTTCAAGAAGATGTGATGGGTTGTGGATGATATCCATAAATTTCCGTAAATGGGGTCATTTTTGTTTTGGTATGGAAGGAAGTGTTATACCACCATTCTTCCAGGGGTAACAACTTGATCCATTGTGTTTTTTATCAAATACAAAGAAATTAAGATATCCTTCCAAACATTTGTTCACTATCTCAATTTTCCCATCAAATTGAGAATGATAAGATGAGCTATGAGCTAATTAAGTACCAAGATAAGAAAATAATTATGTCCAAAATTTTCCAATGAAAATTAGATTTCTATCACTTAAAATAATATTTGGGTTTCCATGTAGCTTTTGAACTATTTCCACAAACGCAGTAGTGACTATATTGGATTTGAAAGGATGAGATAGTGCACAAAAGTGTGCATACTTGGAAAGTATATCAACTACCACCATGATGACACTCTTTCCTTCAAACTTGAGTAAACCTATGATAAAAATCCATTGAGAGCTCTTTCCAACACTGACTTGGAATGGCTAAAGGTTGTAAAAGACTCAAGGTCTTAACTTTCTCAACTTTATTTTGTTGGGAAACCAAACATTCACCACAAATATTTGAATATCATATTTAGGGCCATCCAAGTTCCTTCTTGACCCTATGGTAAGTTTTTAAAAATATTGAGTTCCCTCCTATAAGATAACTATGCAATTCCAAAATACTCTTTTGTTTAAGTTGGGAGTTCTTACATATATATAAGAAATTTTTGTACAAAAGTGAATCGTTTTTCCAAATAAATTAATCATATGCATTGGGATCTTGTTGAAAATTTTGAATAATTGTCTATACTTCTTCATCATTATTCCATTCATCCATGTTTCAGTTATCCAATCAGGTTGGATAGTAGAAATGGCACAAATAAATGCTTCCACATCCTCATCCCTTCTTGAGAGTGCATCTGCAACAATTAATTTTCTTTCCTTTTTTGTATATGATTTCAAAGTCATAACCCAACATATTTATGACCCATTTTTGTTTCTCTTTTGAAGATAATATTTTCTCCAAGAATTATTTAAGACTATTATGATATATTTTTACCTTGAATTGTCTTCCCATTAGGTGAGGGCACCATTTCTTCAGTGCCTATAGTATTATGAACATTTCCTTATCATAAAAATGTTTCCGTAAATTATTTCCCTTGATTGGAAGACTTTCAAAAGAAATTAGTCTACGTTATTGCATTAAAACAACATCAATGTCATTTCCTAAGCAATCATATTTCACAATAAAGGATTTTGTGAAGCTTGGTGTAGCTAATATCAAATCTCAACACATTGCCTCTTTAAAATGTTCAAATTCCTTAGTTTCTTCCAAAGTCCAAAAAAATGCATCTTTCTTCAGTAATGTTGTTAGACGTGTTTCTATCTTCCAATAATTCTTAACAAACTTACGATAATACCCTTTCAACCCAAGAAATCCTCGAATATGTCTTAATTTTGTGGGAATTTTCCATTCCTTGTGTTATCACCAAATTGAGGCTAATGAGTTGCTTCAACAGTCAATTTAAATTAATTGTTTCAAACCACTTTTATTTATAACTTAGCCTTTCCAACCTGAGAAGGCTCTCTCAAGGTAATGTATGATATTTCATAGACAATGCTTGGAAACAAAGATGGCTAACTCTGAGTGTATTTTGAATTTTTTTTTATGCAGGTGAAGGATGTGAATAAATAGATACTATTGGGCATGGAATCAAAGGGAACTCAATTACATGAAAGACATCTAACATGGAAGTTGAGGCTTGTGTGTATTCTCATCAAAACACAACTTGAATAGTAAACCATATGCATACAGGATATTGGAGCATGATTAAACATGAATTCCAAGTGATTACACATAAATTTAACTGAATAAACATCAAATAGATAGATAATACAAACACATATGAGAACACATGATGAATCTTAGGTCTGATAGAAGCCTTCTACAACTATATATTACTGGCTGAAAATTATTAAAAAATTAGCTTGTAGCATAACATCAATCAACCCTTTCTAACTCTAAAAATCTCTCATTTATAGAGCGAGGACTCATACAAATGATTTTCCACCTTGCTAGCTTCGAATTCCCTACTCAAAGACCTATTTCAAATAGGATTATATCACTTGGAGACTTCCCAGGGATATTTCTGTTTTGCAAAGTTTGAATATAAAAAGGACTCTTCTTTCATTAAATAGTTCAACAAAAACTATTAATAACCCTTATCAAATGTAGCCAAATAATTTTCTAAGTGTACTGGACTGTTGATATGTCATTATTCCACGTGGATGTTGAGATTAAACTCTTCCAAGCCGAATTTTACATCTTTTCATAAATTTGGTTAGTGAAAATTCTGAAAAATAGGCCTCAAAGATGAGTGCATAATTTCCAAACCTTGACTGCTTTGAAAAATCTAAGAGATATTTTGGTATATGGGCATGTGCTAAAAAAAATCCTCTTTCAGATTTCCAAAATGATTTTTCATTTGGTCAGAATTTAAACTTGAAATTCACTACTAAAATAGTCATGTACAGAAAATTTCATAGCGCTCATTCCGTAGCGAACTCCAAAATCCAGATTTTGCATAACCTTTGACATTTCTGACTATTCAAGGGTCTTCCTTGTCTCTAATAAGTTAAATACATGCCTGTAGCACCCTCTGCCATATATTTTTTGAAGGATATTTAGCGTAAAGAAACCTACAACGAGTTTGTATCGAAAACTCGGCCTCAAGCCTAGAGCACTCTACGAACTCACCTAGTTTGGCATATTTTTTTGTAATTTCTCCTTCTTTGCCAAAAAATCATCTTTTCAGCTTGCATATGTCTTGTGATGATAGCTTAAGACAAAAAGTGACCAAAAATGTGTGGCTTACCATGTTTAACATCAACATCTTGCATAGTCACTTTAAGACCCTTTTTCTTCAATTCAACTTGTAGCATCTCTATCGAACCAAACTGACATGCTGAGGTGTTGAACCCTAATGCATTGGAGTTAAGACCTTGAAATACTTCAGGTTGAGATGGTGAGTTGTCGAATTGATTATTTGGCATGCTTTTTTTCCTTGATGAGTTGTCATACACATGAAGTTTGATAGTTGAGCTACCCCCTTAAACAAATGGCCCAATGACATTTCTTGAACTCATTTGATAATTTAGTTACCTCCTTACATGCGTTGAATGCCTCAAAAATTTCACAAACTCATAACGCTGAAAAACATAGCATTAGGAAAGTTTGTAGTGAATTCTAACTATTTTACACTGATTTCACTATGAACTTTGGTAAAAGTGTCAAATTCACTCTAATGTCGAAATTTTCTGATGCATGAGATATTTTTGGATTTTTCTTTGACATTGACTCCTATCACACGAATGATGACCATTAAGAACCCTCACATATGTGCATTTTTTGAAAATTATGAATTCAAAAGACTCTATTCAACTCTAAGTGGCTCAACCTAATTAACTTAAGACCAACCAAATTTTATCATGGATAACAGTGGCTCCAATGGGGATGTTGTGCCCATGTGGTGCAACAAATAACCAGAAAACTAGGTGCCTTATCCAATGGGCTTATCCAAACCTCTTGTCATATTCTTTAGCCTACATTCATCCCTTGACATGATCTTGAAGCAAAAACACTTGCACAAACCAAAACTTGCAACTATAATCTTCAAAATAAATGTTGAAAGAGATGCTTGCCCAACAAGCTTATTTATGTACATACCAATCCTACTCTAATAGCTGAAAACCCAACTTTCCATTTCAAGAAATATGAAACTTCCAGTATAGCCAATCAAAGAGTTGATCCAACACCTGGGTTTATTGATTTTACTTGAACAACATTGGAAGTGAGACATCTATTGGCAACTAGGAATGCAAATTGAATCCCTGCTCCATAATAAATGCAAAATTTGTCCTGCCTGATGACTGCAATAGAATTACCATTGGATCTTGGAAACCATGAAAAATCACCTTTTCTTGATTAATGAAAACGTGAGAGTTTAATTCATTCATAATTGATGGCTTCTTTTGTCCTATGTCTTCAATTCCAAGAACATGATCATAAAAAGGCAACAATAAATTTGTCTTCCCTTTCGTGTAAATCAAAAAAACCATCCATGCATCCTTGAACATATTCAGACATGAAAACCATATTGTGTGTATCAAAACTACTCTTTTTCTTATCAAACAAACCAGATATAATCTTTGGTAGTTTTTCTTGAGAATTTTCATCTTTATTATGAACACTAACAGCTCCTATACAAACAACTTTATGCATATCATCCATGTCATTTTTATGATCCCCAAATAAAATAGGTAAAACATGTATATTCAACTCTTCATGTATTTCGAGTTTACCCAAAAGTGAACTTTCATCACATGTTACTTCATTGTTCAGAATTTTCATGCATGTATTTTCAACAACCTGATCTTGAGGGGTTTCTCATTTACATAAAATTTTAGAAAAGTAATGGGATGAAAAACAATTTGAATGATTTGGCTCATACCTTTGACTGCATATAGATTGACAAGGCTGCAAATCCTCATCAATTTCATGTAATATGACTTGACTATCAAATTGTTGATCTATTTTATCTTCAAGAAAAGAAGATGCTTCTTATTTTTAGAAACTTTCGTCATTATCATGAAAACTGACCTAAGAAGAGAATTCATAAAGTGCCTCTAACATATTCTCAACCATGCACTCTCCATTATCACCAATAATTTTAAGATATGGAATAAACATCTCACAAAAATCACAACAGTCTTGTAACAGTGATAAGGAAGAATGATAATTCTCATAATGTTGGAAGAACATTTTATGGAAGTATCTAAGAGAGAACAAGCTTCCCGGCTTCATCCCTTCATACCATGTTCTAGCTTCATCCTCTAGGGTGGCCATAAACATTTTCATGAGAAAATCCTCAGGAAACTCAACTCGAAGCTTATGCACATGCATATGGAATCTAACAAAGTGAAGATCAACATTATCTTTCTTTTCATATTTAAATATGGGAAGATAATTTAACCAATTAACTCATGGAATAGGATTTGGAAAACCAGAGATGTGAGACTAATTCATAGGGGCACACCTGGCATTCTTTCTTGAAATAGAACTCATTCTGGAAATTCTTTAAGCTATTGATCTTCTAGCAATGGAGTCACCATGAAGCCATGAATTTCTTAATTCTTTAAGGATGGAGTTTCCAAGGTAGAAGTACATCCTTTGAATGCTTTTGAGCTCCTGCTACCTTCAAGAATTCAGTATTTTTTTTTAGCACAACATTTCAGGAAAATGCATCTTCAGTCTCTTGGCAGACACACCAAAATTTTATCACCAAATTGAGGCTGGTGGGTTGCTTCAACAGTCAATTTAGAGTAACTATTTCAAACCACTTTTAGTTGGAACTTAGCCTTTCGAACCTAAGAGTGCTCTCTCAAGGTAATGTATGATGTATGAAACAAAGATGGCTAAATCTGAGTGTATTTTGAATTTTTTTTTATGCAGGTGAAGGATGTGAATAAATAGCTACCATTGGTCATGGATTCAAAGGGAACTGAATTACATGAAAGACATCTAAAATGGAAGCTAAGGCATGCGTGTATTCTCATCAAAACACAACTTGAACAGTAAACCATATGCATACAGGAAATTAGAGCATGATTAAACATGAATTACAAGTGATTACACATAAAGTTAACTGAATAAACATCAAATAGATATATAAGACAAACACATATGAGAACACATGATCAATCTCAGGTCTGATAGAAGCCTTCTACAACTATATATTACTGACTGTAAAATATTACAAAATTAGCTTGTAGCATGACATCAATCAACCCTTTCTAATTCTAAAACTCTCTCATTTATAGAGTGAGGACTCATAAAAAAAAATTTCCACCTTTATAGCTTCGAATTCCCACCTCAAAGACCTATTTTAAATAGGATTACATCACTTGGAGACTTCCTAGGGATATTTCTATTTTGCAAAGTTTGAATACAAAAAGGACTCTTCTTTCATTAAATAGTTCAACAAAACCCTTTAATAACCCTTATCAAATGAAACCAACTAATTTTCTGAGTGTACTAGATTTTTGATATGTCATTATGCCACATGGATGCTGAGTTGGAACTCTTCCAAGCCGAATTTTATAATTTTTTCATAAATCTGGTTAGTGAAAATTTTGAAAAATAGGCCTCAAAGATGAGTGCATAATTTCCAAACCCTGATCAATTTGAAAAAATAGAGAGAGGTTTTTGTATATGGGCCTGTGCTGAAAAAAAAAAAACCTCTTTCATATTTCCAAAATTCTTTTTCATATGGTCAGAAATTAAACCTTAAGTTGGTTGCTAAAATAGTCATGTACAGAAAATTCCATAGCGCTCGTTCTGTAGTGAACTCCAAAATCCACCTTTTGCATAACCTTTGATATTTTTTACTGTTGGAGGTTATTCCTTGGGTCTAATAAGCTAAATAAATGCCACTATCACCCTCTTCCATGTATTTTTTGAAGGAGTTTTAGCTTAAATAAACCTACAGTGAGTTCGTAGTGAAAACTCGGCCTCAAGCCTGGAGCACACTACAAACTCACGTAGTTTGGCAGATTTTTTTGTAATTTCTCCTTCTTTGCCAAAAAATCATCTTTTCATCCTGAATATGTATTGTGATGATAGATTAAGAAAAAAAAGTGACCAAAAATTTGTGACTTACCATGTTTAACATCAACATCTTGCATAATCACTTGAAGACCGTTTTTCTTCAATTTAGCTTGTAGTATGTCTATCGAACCAAATTGACATGTTGAGGTGTTGACCACTGATACATTGGATTTAAGACCTTGAAATACTTCAGGTTGAGATGGTGAGTTTTCTAAATGATGATTTGGCATGCTTTGTTGCCTTGATGAGTTGTCATACACATGAAGTTTGACAGTTGAGTTCCCCCCTTAAAAAAATGGCCCAATGACATTTCTTGAACTCATTTGATGATTTAGTTACCCCCTTACATGCGTTGAATGCCTCAAAAATATCACAAACTCATAGCACTAGAAAAACAGAGCATTAGAAAAGTTCGTAGTGAATTCTGACTGTTTTACACTGATTTCACTACAAACTTGGGTAAAAGTGTCAAATTCACTCTAATGACCATATTTTCTCATGCATGAGATATTTTTGAATTTTTCTTTGACATTGAATCCTATCACATGAATGATGACCATTAATACCCCTCACATATGTGCATTTTTTAAAAATTATGAATTCAAAATACTCTATGTGACTCAACCTAATTAACTTAAGACCAACCAAATTTTATCATGGATAACACCTTGATGGCTTTAATTTTGTTAGTGTCTTCCTTAACACCCTCATGGGATGCAATATGACCCAAATATTTCACTTCCTATACCCCAAAGAAACATTTAGCAAGTTTTACATAAAAATATATATCCTCTAATAGTTTAAGCACCCTGTCAACATGTTGAACATGACCTTTCCAAGACTTGTTGTAGATTAGTATATCATCAAAAGGTACTAACACGAATTATCTAAGGAATGGTTTGAAACTAGAATTCATTAAACCTTTAAATGTGGAAGGTTCATTAGTAAGGCCAAAAACATGACCAAAAATTCATAATGAGCTTCATGGGTTGTAATTTTTTTTTTTCAGAATGTATTTTGTCTTCATTCTAATTCGATGATATCTTCAACAAAGTGTTGAAAATTGTAACTAGGTTCCATCTTCATTGTATATTAATTATAAATAAAGAAAGAAAAAGAAAAAGAAATTATATTTTATTTTTGAGGTGTGGGTTTTGTACTCAGGTTTGACTCAAAAGCATGTTCTTCATGCCTTTAGGTCTTCTAGGTATTTCTAGGTCTTTCAAGATAAATAATAATATGTTCATGTGCCATAGTTCCATTTGGACTCATTGTAATTAAGAAAAATACTTAATTTATTGATAAAAATCCATGGATAAGCCCACAGCCAAATCAGCCCGAGAGAAAGATCAAGTTGGCTTAAAGGAGGGGTATTCGACCCTCAAGAAAGGCTATAAATACAAGAGAGATCGACCTCATTTGGACACACATCTCAAACAAGTTCGATCTGCAATAGCGAAGGAGAAGAAGAGCAGCTGAGAGGAAAAAGAAGAAGAGAAGAAGTCAATTTTTTTTCAAGGAAGATTTTGTCTTGTCTCACTATAGTTTTTGAAGCTTCCAGTTGCAAGAGGACAAAATTTGGTAGCAGTTTTAGGGGGTTGAAATTGCAGGGCCGAAATTCTATTATAGGGGTCAAAGTTGCAGTAGCAATGTAGCAGTATCGAAGTTCTGGAAGTTATCTCAGGGAAGATATTGTTCAGGGTTGGATTGAGGCTTGAAGGGTTTATTGGCTTAGTTCTTTGGGTATTGGAACTCTCTTTTTTAATTAGATTCTAAAGAATAAGAGAATATTTTTCTGGGTTTTTCCCCTTAGAGGGGTCTTCTCCCTCGCTTGAATCTTATATCTTATGTACTTTGTCTCTTTGTGATCTTCATTGTTTTGATAATTGCTTGATGAACAAAACTAAAGAAGTAATAAATAATCAACTAACATCACAAGTAATCATCATGATATGGAAAATAAGTTCCAATCTACAAGTCTCCATATTTTGTAACATGGTTTCAAAGCTAAGGTGCAAGAAGGAGACTCAAGATCACATTTTTATTGGATCTATGGAAATGGTTATAAGGAAGGTTTTCAAGGCTCTTGGAAAATACATTGCATCTATCAAGAATTATTTATTGAATAACATCTCCACGCTTGTGAAGGAAGTAACATTCAAGGATGATAATGTATGTGTTATTGATAGTGGTGCCTCCAAACATATGACAAGGAATGCAATCAAATCCAAACCCTATATAAGTTAAAATAATCTCACTCTATCGAAATTGGAGATAACAAGAGCTAGCCAGTGAAAGGAATTGGATCTACATTGTTGGAGCTTGATTCAAGTGGAAGCATTCACCTCAACAACATTTTATATGTTCTAGGTTTGAAAAAAAAACTTATTTTCCATTTCATGTCTAGAGTATAAGGGTGATAGAGTTTCTTTTGTTGATGGAAAGGTATTGGTTTTGGGTAAGGGCTTTATTAATGAAGCAAGGGTGATTTGGATTCATGAGGGGACACTTTATAGACTTTGTACACCCCTATCTCAAGTGTTCACCTAGAAGTGAGTCCTTCCAAACTTTGGAATAGAAGGTATGGACACCTTCATTATAATATACTTCCATATCTAATTCAAATGGGCAATGATATCCCTTAAATAAAGGAAAATCATGAAGTTATTTGTAAGGTATGTTCTCTAGGAAAGAATGTAAAGAAATCATTTGCAAGTAGTGACACCAGATCTAAGGAAATTTTAGATCTCATACACTTGGATGTATGTGGACCTATGGCAGTAAAGTCTTGTGTTGGGAATAAATATTATGCAACCTTCATTGATGATTACTCATAGAATTATTGGTTATACCTTTTTAAGAATAAGGACGAAGTATTCGAAAATTTTCAGGAGTTCAAGAATGAAGTGGAAAACCTAACTTAGAGAAATATCAAAATTCTAAGGTTGGACAATGGTAGAGAATACAACTCCAAAGATTTAATATTTTCTTGCAAGGAAGCAAGAATCAAGAGAGATCTTATTTTTCTCTATAATCCTGAACAAAATGGCATCGCAGAAAGGAATAATTTTACTATTGACGAATGTGTCAGGGCTATGCTACATGATCAAGATATCCCTCAATCCCTATGGGGAGAGGCATGCATGGGAGCTATCTACTTAGATAATCGAAGTCCTAATAGTATTCCTTGGAAAATAACTTTGGAAGAAGAAATTATAGGAAAGAATCCAAGTGTGGAGCATCTTAGGATAATTGGGTGTCATGTGTATATCTATATACCCAAGGACAAAAGGAAGAAGCTATATCCTACTAGTCTAAAGGGAATCTTTGTGGGATATAGTGCTTCATCAAAAGTATATAGAATCTATATCAAGGAGGATGGTAAAATTGAAGTAATTGAAGGATGTCATCTTTGATGAGAGCATAATTTACAAGAAATCAAGGGATTTTATGGTTGGCTCTGATGAAGAAGAGATACATGTCTTTGAGGATATCTTTGGGGATAATGATGGTCAAATGTGATATTGAAACTGTTAGAAAGAGCGGTAAGTATTAATGAAAACTAACTGAACGGTGTGAAGTGCAAAATACGATGGGTGACATGGCAGTGGGACTGGTGGTGGAGCACGATCACAATATCGCGATCGGTGGATCGAAGTGATAAGTCTTAACAAAAAAGGGAAAATATTGCGAAGTGTGATTTTGTGAAGAGGCGAAGTACGGTAGCAGGAGTTTCCAGGAAGAAAAGGGCGGAGGTCAACCTATGAGGATTTGAAGTGTTTTCCAATTTAAATAGTTGTGATAGTTATAAAATGTGAAAATTAAGGAATAGAAGTCGGACTTAGTCATTTTGAAGTGTTTTTGGGAATAAAAGGGTGTGGCAGCTGCAAATAAGATAAAAAGGAGGGAAATGGAGGCATAAAAACAGTGCTTTGGCGTGAAAACTGAGCTGGAAAATGAATCGGGATGGCTTGATGTTCTTCCTATGGATTTTGATGCTTATTCCTGCAATAAAAGTTGCGGATTCATGTACGAAAATAGAGAAAATGTGTGACAAAACAATGAATAAAAAGAAGTTTTTGGTCTGTAGGATGGTCTACCCTCCTCGAGCTCTATTGACAGAGATGAGAGGGGAAGTATTAACCACAACTTTTGGATTTTCCCTCTACTCTATTACTCTTGTAAGCAAATGAAGAAGTAAAATAGCAAACTGAAAGAAAAAAAACTAAACAGTAATGAAACTATCAGAAGCAGAACTAACTAAATTGCAGAAACAAAACCAACTTAATGGGAGAAAGGAAAAGATAGTAATAGCAGTGAAGTTGAGGCACATGAATTGGGCCCTAACCCAGGAGCCTAGCTCTCTGAAACTTAAATCAGTAAAATGAAATTAGGCTGCCCATTTCATAAAAGAATAACCTCATACATCTCTGAAATTTTGATCACTGAGTTAAATAATGAAAAGCTCAATATCATGCAACAAAATTCCAACTAGAATCGACTAACTCTTCCTAGCTCTAGCTCTGCTCTATTTATTCCATAGGGAAGCTACCAACAACTCCCTAGAAAATAGTGATCGATTCCACTTAACTGCAAGTGAAGTATGGCTTGAGTGCACTTGGTCTTAAGTTTCTTGGCTGCCTCTAGAATTTGAATTGTCAGAGACTCCAAGTAAACATAGATTGAGTGCTCTCGTCTTTGAGTTGCTTCGCTGCCTCTGGAACTTGAATTGCTAGAGAGAATATTTGGGGTGATTGATTCCACTTGACTCCAAGTCAACAAATATTGAGTGCACTCCTCTTGGAGTTGCTTGGATACCTTTTATAGTTAAGGAGGGTGGACAACCCCCTTGAATATCTCCAAGATTTCTCCATAGTTTCCTGACATTGTGTTCATTTATTCTCCAATATTTATCTTCCAGTGGTAGGGAGCAAGTCCCTACATTATCTCCTTGTCCAAATCTATATAATTTGTCAGATATTCTCACAATATTCTACAAAAATAACCAATATTAGGAAAAAATATGCAATTACCTTTAAACCTTCTTAAGAAAATATTAAAGTATAAGAAAACATTATTAAGTGCAGAAGGAGAGATTTAATATATATATTCATGTGCATAAGGAAGGTAGATGGGCTTAAGAAAGGTTAGATGGGCTTATTTTATGTCTAATTTAGAAACCCATCATCACCCCCCTACTGAAATGGTTGCTCATCCTCTAAGCAACCTATTCATCCTCCCTTCCTTATGGTTTTTTCTTCATTATGGCTTATTTCATTTTCTGTTTATTGGCCCATGTGTTGCTCCTCCTGCTAATCTTCTTGCTATTCTTCTTGTAGGTGCTTCATGGAGGTCCTCAGATGCCTTAAGAAAATATGTTTTGCATGCCAAGAGGTGGTAGATCCACATTTTATTTGATATTTTTTTTTTTTCTCTCATTTTTTTTTTCTTTTTCTTTCTTTTCTTTTCTTTACTTTCTTTTTCTTTTCCTTTTTTTTTTTTTTTTTTGCATGCAAAGTAAACTCACAGTGCTTTTTTTGTGAACTGAGTTCACCTTTGGTTTTCCCTTGGTACTCCTTGTCTTCTATTACAATGAACTTCTTACTGCCCACTTTCTCAAGTCCTTTTAATTTTGTCTTGTTCCTTTTCTTGGTGGAAAAAATGAGGCTAGTTGCTAGATAAGGCTGAGGTTGCTCTGCTACTAATTTTGGATATATAAAAAAACTTTCCTTCTCACACTTTTTAATGTTTTATTAAGCTAAAATAAATTCAAAGAAAGGGTTATATGATTTCATACCTGAACCTTACCATTGATTTGTTTTTGTAGGTGATATTGAAGCTGCTGATATGGTTGTTGAAGCTGTCTTCGGTGGTTCGGAAGTTGCATGTGATAATCTGCTTGAGGTCCTTTTGGAGCTTCTGAGCACAGGATGAGGAAGTCCAATTTTGACTACCTTTAACCAGGGTGTTGATTGAATTTTATTTTTGTGCCAACTTGTCGTTTTCCAGCTTGCAAAGTTTGGAGAGCACCTGAAATCATTAGAGAGAGATACATGGAGAAATGTATTTTTTTTTTTTTTTTAAGGCCTACTAGCTAACTCAATGAGGTTTTCCACTAGTAGGTTTGCCTAGGCGCCTCAAAGGAGGTTTTCACCTAGGATATTTTTTTCTCTTCTTTTTTTCAACCCAATGACTGCCTCATGGATGTTTTCAATCAGTGAGCCAATCTCAAATGCCTCAAAAGAAGTTTTCACCTGAGATTTTATTCTTTCCCTTTTTTGCCTTTTTTTTCTATTTTTTCACTTTCCTACTCTACTTAAAAAAACAAAACCTTTTTCAAGTATAGGAATACTTACAATGGATTCATGTACACATCAAGATGACAGATAAAATTAGGTGCACACTTGGAATACAGGCTCTGACATGTACCTGAATATAAGAGATGAATTTCTTTGAATGGGATTGCATCAAGTACTATTGGAGAAGAGTGTGTTGCTGCAAATTAATGACTGTTTGGAACCATATGTCAATATAGTTGTGATGCCCCTGGTTCACTTGCTAAGTTGGATCACCTTGGATGTCCTCTTCTATTATGGCAGTCAAATATTCCTCTTTTTGTTGATTTTTCTCTTGAACACATGGAGGAAATGCTGGTAAACATGAGGGAACTTTCTCAACATCTGATTCTGATTTATGCTGTTCATCAAGTGGATCTCTCGATCTTTTGATCTCCTCATTTGGATCTTCTTCTTATTTATGTTGTCCCTCAATGAAATTAATAAAATCCCTTCTTTGTAATACCTTTCTTGAACTAAGATGCAAACCATTTAGATCAAGAGGATATGTTTGGTAGTGTTGTACCTCAGCATTGTAAGTGAGCTGAGATACCTCATTGTATGGGTTTGGAAATGGTGGTATAAGTAGTTGAGTGGGGGTGGATATATGAGATGGATGTGGTTGATGTTGTGGTTGTGGTGGAGGTGGATGGTAGGGATAGCATGGAGTCAGGTATGGAGGATATTGAGGTAAATATTGAGGATGTTGAGGATTTTCCCAATAAGGATCTTGCCAACCATGTTGCCAAGATATGTTTTGGGGTTGAGATGCCCAAGGTTGCCAAGGAGGGATTTTGTCCCAATTATTTTGAGATGGATGTGAATAAGCTTGAAATTGTGAAGTGGGTCCTTGCATCCTATCAATTTGACTAAGCTGCCAGGGTCTCCTTAGAGCTACATAACATAGCTTCTTTGGTGATTGCCTTGCTCCATTGGCTTCCTGGTAAATTTATTTAAACCTGGGGAATCATGAACAACATTTAGTAGCATATGATTCTATATGGATAAAAAAATTATCAGTATCTTATTTTTTCTCATTTTTCATTCTTAACATTTCTACTTGTTCACTTAGATTGATAAGAATTTATGTTTTAAAGTTCTCAATAAAATTTCCAAGTTCATCTTGCCTTACCAATGTTGATGTGGACTTACTTACTCTTTCCCTTCCTCTTGATATGTGCTTGCATGTTTCACAAATTTCTTAAAATGACAATTGATATACATCTCTGTTGGCATTTCTCCGCTGATAATTAAAGTTCCTATCAAAAGGCCCAACCCGCGGACACAACTAGCGCACCGGATATCGAGACAAGTGCCTCCGCAGTTGACCGAGTTGACTGCGGGGACAAAAGAGATGAATGGTAGAGATTGAGTGTGGGGGCACCAGCCAAAATATTCATCCATACCTCGAGAGCCCCTGCAATGACGCAAGACACTGAGTTGGTCACAACTATCTTCCACGTCGGGTAGAATCAACGGCTCGACCATGTGTTCTATTGTTGGAAATTCTGGTATCCTAGTATATTGAATTGATTTTCCTTGATGGAAACTCTCTGAAAAAGGATGCAGACTATATAAAGAACTCAGAAAACCATCAGCAGTTCTATACAAGCAAAATATACGACTGAATGTGAATTGAATGAAGCTCTGTATTTAATGGGAAATTCGATGTAAATAAGGATGAGTTAAATCATGTGTGAAGATTTTCTTGAATAAGTTCAGTATATGTATGCATCCTGATGGACGATAAAGGAAATCCTATGTATGATTGAGTTCTGATGATACTCTGATGGGTGGAGAATACCGAGAGTATTTGGGTATTGATTGGTTCAATTCTTGTATGGAATGCCCTGAAAATCTGTGTGAAGTCCTGTTGGGAGAGTGAGCCATGGACATGCTCTGTGTGCAGGGCACATAAGCTCTATCGGTCAAAGTAATAGTGCGTTCCGCATGTGTTAGACAATACAAAGAAATGTGTCCCTGTTGAATGCAAAAGAACCGAGTCGAATTTTCAATAAGGATTCCATCAGAGCTGTATAATAGTATTATGGTTATATGAACTTATAAAGGGGAGGAAGAACAATTAAAACAAAGTTATGCTTTCGTGGAGAAACGTAGCAATGACGGAATAAAGACGGACGGAACCTTGAGCGAAGGAGAGGAACCACGAGCAGAATAAATAGTGAAGGGGGTTTTCGGTTTTCATCGCACCGCTCTCGACGGGAAGGCAGTATTCAAGAGGTTGGGAGAGATTCCATAGAACGAGCGACACGCATCCCTGAGCGTATTTACAAAACCGCCATCACTGCACGCCATCGCACATTAACATTCAACCAAGGATGCCGCGCGATATTGTTGAGCACTGTCGATCTGGAGGGAAGCCATTGGACGGTGGTCGTATGAGGAAGATGCGTGAAGGTTAACCAAAGTACGGAGGCCATCACGCGTTATTGTTCGCGTGTCTTCGCCGAGCGATATCCGTTCGATCAAATGAGGCGGCGCGACGCGATAACAACCATCGAATGGAGATGACCATTAACGTTGGGGCCCATACGCATGTATTGAGGTTTGCGGGTTTAACCCAAAGTATTATGTCATGTATTAAGGGTGTGGGACCCGATTTCCCTTCACATTATTGGTTCAATATACGTTGTTGTGTTATGCCGAGATCTTCACCCCCAAGTCAAAGATTAAATATTATTGAAGGGCCCAAAAGGTTATATGGATATATTACTGCTGGGTTTTTATATAAGTCAACGACACGTTAATGTTTGTAACAAATAAAGGGGGAATTGGATTAATATCTCAATCTCAGATTGAGATATTAAAAAGCCTTAGATTAATTAATTGCCAGATCAAGAAAATAAAACAATGAAAAGTTGTTTGGGGCTTGGGTAGACCCCGCTGGATTACCTATTTTGATCTCGTCCAGGAATACCATTAGTGGTTCAATGGTTTTGACTCATGGTATTGATAAAGGCTAAACTATATAAGGAGAAGAGGATCATAATATAGTGTGTGCATGTGGAAGGGTTGTTAATAAATAATCTCTTTAAGAGATATCTGCAGATATGATGCACCTATGGATATGATCTAGAAATGATGAATCTCTACGATGATCGGCAAAGGGAATGATGAAGACCTGACGGAAGTCTGATGAAGAAATTGAAGAAATTTGGTGGATCTGAGGGTTGAAGCCTTTTGTATGAAAGTGGAAGTATCCTGCCAGTAGAAGCTGGTGTTAAAATTAGGGGGTTGGAGCTCCCTTCCAGTAGTGGCTGGAGAACGAGAGAAGGTCGTAGCCTTTCTGCAGGTGGGTTCCTGCGTGCTGGTATGAGTCTACGCTAGTACAAAATTGTAAGAAGTTTTCTTTATAATAAATATTGAAGACAGAGATGACAGCAGCGGTGGTTTTCTCCCGAATTGGGTTTCCACCTTAAATATTGGTGTTCATGTGTGTTGCTTATGTGTGATGGTTTATTCTATTATTACTGCACATGCTTACTGCTTACTAAACATCTGATGAATGAATGATGCAATGATCTAAGTAAATAATTAAACGTATAATAAGATCTCTGGACATATGCAAGTTTTCTTAAGGATATCCACATTTATATGCGAGTTGGGTTCAGTAAAGTAACGTATGGGTTTAAGAGAAACAAAAAGTGAAAATTTTTCAGTCAGCTCTAAATATTGATTCACCCCCCCTCTCAGTATTTTTCCCAACAATTGGAATCAGAGCAGGTCCTTCTGAAAAATCTTAGCCGCTAGAAGGAAGATCAATCAAGATGGAACAGTATCTATCAGGCCTCCGCTCTTCAACGGAAACAATTTAATCTTCTGGAAAACAAGGATGAGATCTTATCTTCAGTCTCTGGGAGTATATGTATGGGCTATTGTTGAAAGAGGATATCAATATCCAGTCACAGTACCAACAGATCCAATGGAAAGAAAGAATTATGAAAAAAATGCAAAAGCAGTCAATGCTCTATTGGGAAGTCTAACTGAATCAGAATTTTTCAAATTCATGCAGCTGAATACAGCAAAGGCCATATGGGACAAAATCATTCTAAGTTATGAAGGTGATGCAAAGGTAAAAAGTGCTAAACTCCAAACTCTCAGAATTCAATATGAGAATCTAAAAATGCATAATGAGGAGAGCATTGCCAATTTATTTTTACGTCTTGATGATATTGTAAATTGTATGAGAAATCTGGGAGAAACAATAACCGAATCTACTTTGGTTGAGAAAGTTTTAATATCACTAACGACAAAATTTGAGTCAAAAGTTGCTGCTCTTGAAGAAAAACAGGATCTTCAAAATCTTATTGTGGTGCAACTTCATGGCATACTAACTGCATATGAAATGAGAAGAGGAGGACCATCTAAATTCAAAGAAGCCGTCTTTAGAGCTTCTACAAAAGGGGAAGAAGTACAAGCAACAGAAATATCAGGGTATATCTCAGAAGAAGATGAGGTAAATTTTGTAAAGAAACTCCAACTTGGTACAAGACGGTTTAGAGGTAAGCTTCCTTTCAAATTTTTTGCTTGTGGAAGAGTTGGTCATTATGCTGCTAAGTGTCCTCACAAATAAACACATGAAAAAGGAAAGGAAGTAGCAAGAAGGAATAAAAATTGGTTTAGCACTAGAAAAAGTTACTATACTCGTGAAGACAGTGATGGGTTATTTGACAGTGAGGAAGAATGTGAACAAGATCTTAGACTTCTCATGGCATTTGAAAAGGAATCTAGAGAAGAAAAAGATACTTTTATGGATGCTTTAGAGGACAATGATTTTCTTGATGAATTCAATCAACTCAAAATATGCTTAGAAGAAATTAAAATATCCATATAAATTCTAAAAAATCAGCTTGAAGAAAAGGAGAAACACAATGAGAAATTAGAATGTGAAATAGTAAGTCTAAGAAAAGAAATTGAGAAAGTGAAGACTTTGAATCTTATATTTGCTAAAGGATCTGAAACCTTAGATGAGATTATCAAGGTAAAACATTCTCCTTTTATAAAGATAGGTCTTGGATATATCAGAGAATCTTCTCATACTTCAGCACCAAACTATCTAAAAGCAGCTACAGCCAGTATACAACATTCTGCCACTCAGCAAGGGAATAAAGAATCTTCACAGGTAAAGCATGACCAGCTCAATTCAAAGAACACTAACAAGAATACCTTTCAAAGAAACACCAACCAACAGGTAAATTCAAGTAGAAGATTTCATGATCGCAGAAATTTCTTCTTCAATGGACAATGTTTCTCATGTCACAATTTTGGTCATAAAGTTGTTCAATGTGTTGCATACAAAACCATTATGACAAGAGAAGCAAGAAAGAAAAGAAGGGATATTGGAACAAAGAATAATACCTATAACAACTTTTCTCCTCTTCAAAATGAAGTTGAATGTGCTTATTGCAATAACTTTGGCCATGAAGAATCTGAATGCAGGAGCAAAATCCAGCCAAAAGAGCAATTTCCTTCAAGCTCCAAAGTGTGGAAAAAGAAGGAATTACAGGTTGAAAATTGTGGCATAGCTTTATTTGCAGAAGGTGAATAAAATCAATGGTACATTAACAGTGGATGCTCTAAACACATGACAGGTGACAAAAAGAAACTTCTTGCATATAGTGCTCTAGAAAAAGAGAAGAATGTTACATTTGGAAATGATACTCCTGCTGTTATTAAGGGAAAAGGGTCTGTTTTTCTAAAAGAAAAGGTGAAAGCTAATAATTTAATGTATGTAGATGGATTAAAGCATAACCTGTTAAGTGTAAGTCAAATGTGTGATCAAGGAACTGAAGTTGTCTTTAGTTCAAAAGAATGTGTGGTACGTGATCTTGATACAGGTAAAACAATTATAAAAGTAAACAGAACTCCAAGCAATCTGTATGTATTGAAGAACTACAAAGAACAATGTTACTTGAGTAAATCTTCAGAAAACTGGCTATGGCATAGAAGGTTGGGGCATCTGAGCTTCTCTCAAATCAACAAATCAAGCAAACTTAAAGTTGTTCGTGATCTTCCCAATATTACTCTACCTGAAAATATCATATGCAAATCTTGCCAATTCGGTAAGCAAACCAGAGTACAATTTAATGCCAAGGAAGGATCATCAAGTAAGCCTCTTGAACTCATTCATACTGACATATGTGGACCTGTGAGGAAAAAATCACCACGTGGTGAACAATACTATATCTTATTTATTGATGATTTCTCTAGAATGTGTTGGATTGGGTTGATTAAACACAAAGATGAAGCATTTGAGAAATTTCAGATCTTCAAAGCACTAGTTGAAAATGAATTAGATCTAAAAATCAAGTGTCTTAGATCTGATTGAGGAGGAGAATATACATTAGATGAATTCCTTGAATTTTGTGAACAACATGGTATAAAAAGACAGTTTTCGGTAGCAGGTACTCCACAACAAAATGGAGTAGCAGAAAGAATGAATAGAACAGTTCAACAAATGGCTAGAGCTATGCTTGATGATTCCGGAACACCTGACACATTTTGGGGAGAAGCAGCACATACAGTGGTAAATATTCTTAACAAGGCACATGTTCGTGTAAATAGTGATAAAACTCCATATGAACTATGGTATGGTAATCCTCCCACTGTGAAGCATTTTATATTTTTTGGAAGCAAATGCTTTATAAAAAATAATGATGAAAAACTTGGCAAGTTTGAACCCAGAGAAGATGAAGGAATACTTCTTGGTTACTCCTCTAGAAGTAGAGCATATAAATGTTACAATAAAAGACTTTGGAATATTTTTGAATGTATTGATGTTGTTATTGATGAGTCTCCTGCAGCTCCAAAAGAAGAAAAACAAACAACATAAGACGATGATGACATATATCCTTCTACATCAAATGGGAATGATGTAGACAGTGAACCCAATGAAGAACCCGAAGATGATTTATCTGAAAAGGCTCCATCCAGACATTTTCAAAAGAATCATCTAGAATCTCAAATTTTGGGAGAAAAGGGATCAGGTGTACAAACAAGAAGGACTCTTGTAGGATCTTCTAGCTATCTAGAATTTCTATCCACTATTGAACCACACAATGTCAATCAAGCTAGCAAAGATGAATGTTGGATTCAAGCCATGAATGAAGAGCTTGATCAAATTGAAAATAATCACACTTGGGAATTAGTACCAAGACCTCATGACAAAAATGTCATTGGAACTAAATGGATATTCAAAGACAAGTTAAATGAGAATGGGGATGTTATAAGAAATAAAGCTAGACTTGTTTGCAAGGGGTATGCTCAACAAGAAGGTATAGACTTTGAAGAAACGTTTACTCCTGTAGCTAGACTTGAAGCCATAAGAATGTTTCTTGCTTTTTCAAGCTTCCAACAAATCAAATTTTATCAAATGGATGTTAAATCTGCTTTTCTCAATGGAGATCTAGAAGAAGAAGTTTATATAGAACAACCAGAAGGATTCATTTTGGGAAATGATGAAAATCTTGTTTTTAGACTTAAAAAGGCTCTATATGGTCTCAAACAAGCTCCAAGGGCATGGTTTTATCGTCTTGACAAATATCTTCATCAACAAGGATTTTCAAAGGGGTTTGCTAATAGAAAATTATACACAAAAACTGAAAATGATAAACTATTGATTGTGGTTGTACATGTTGATGATATCATTTTTGGAAGTAATGAAGAGTCTATGAGTCAGAAATTTGCTTCTGATATGTAGCAAGAATTTGAAATGTCTTTACTTGGGGAACTAACATTCTTTCTTGGCTTACAAGTGCGACAAGCAACAAATGGCATATTCTTATCACAAACAAAATATCTTAAGCAAATTCTGAAGAAGTATGGCATGGAAGAGTGCAAACCTGTAAGTACACCAATGGTAACCGGATGTAATCTCAGTTCTCATGATGATTCTCCCACAGTGAATCAACCAGAATACAAATCTATGATAGGAATTCTACTTTATCTCACTGGGACTAGACCAGACATTATGCATGTAGTTGGAATTTTTGGACGATTCCAAGCTAATCCAAAAGAGTCTCACCTTCAAGCTGTTAAAAGAATATTCAAATATCTACAAGGAACTCAAGACTTTGGACTATGGTATCCAAAGAATGTTGATCTCACTCTTCATTCTTACACTGATGCAGATTGGGCTGGAAATGTTGATGATCGGAAAAGCACTAGTGGTGGTGCATTCTACATGGGGCCCCGGTTAGTATTTTGGTTCAGCAAGAAGCAAAGCTTTATTGCCTTATCTACAGCAGAAGCAAAATATGTGGCTGCTGCATCATGTTGCACTCAACTTCTCTGGATGATGAAAACCTTACAAGAATTTCAAATCAAATGTTCACCTCCTATATCCATTATGTGTGATAACACAAGTGCCATTAGTATCTCAAAGAATCTTGTTATGCATTCCAAGACCAAACACATTCCCATCAAGTATCACTTCTTACGTGAACAAATGCTTGAACAAAAGGTGAAGTTGGAATATGTGCCCTCCAAAGAACAAGTTGTTGATATATTTACCAAACCTTTACCCAGGGAAGCATTTGAATATCTCAGAAAGAAGCTGGGAGTAGTCTCTGCCATGTAGAAGATCAGATCTACTTAAATACAGAAGATTAAATTGGATATGCGGATTTCCTGAAGGACAGAAAACCGCGTATGGGTAGTTGCTGACAAATTTTTTCCTGGGTCAGCATTCTTCAGCACAGCTGCAATGCTGTTGGGTATCTCTAGATGCACAGGTTAAGGGGGAGAATTGGTCTTGTGGAAAGGATGCATTGTTGGCATTCTAATTATGTTTGAATATGCAACATGATCTCAGGGGGAGCATGGTATTGTCGGTACAAAGGATATTGATCTATCCTTTGCCCTTGATGTCAAAGGGGAAGAATATTGTTGAATGTATTTCTGGTCATGGTTGCCATCAAGTCCAAAGGGGGATATTGTTGGCATTTCTGCGCTGATAATTAAAGTTCCTATCAAAAGGCCCAACCTGCAGACACAACTAGCACACCGGATATCAAGACAAGTGCCTCCGCAGTTGACCGAGTTGACTACGGGGACAACAGAGATGAATGGAAGAGATTGAGTGTGGGGGCACCAGCCAAAATTTTCATCCATACCTCGAGAGCCCCCGCAGTGACAAAAGACGCTGAGTTGGTCACAACTGTCTTCCACGTCGGGTAGAATCAACGGCTCGACCATGTGTTCTACTGTTGGCATTTCTAGTATCCTAGTATATTGAATTGATTGTCCTTGATGGCAACTCTCTGACAAAGGATGCAGACTTTATAAAGAACTCAGAAAACCATCAGCAGTTCTATACAAGCAGAATATACGACTGAATGTGAATTGAACAAATCTTTGTATTTAATGGGAAATTTGATGTAAATAAGGACGAGTTAAATCATGTGTGAAGCTTTTCTTGAATAAGTTCGGTATATGTATGCATCTTGATGGAGGATAAAGAAAATCCTATGTATGATTGAGTTCTGATGATACTCTGATGGGTGGAGAATACCGAGAGTATTTGGGCATTGATTGGTTCAATTATGGTATGGAATGCACTGAAACTCTATGTGAAGTCCTGTTGGGAGAGTGAGACACGGACGCGCTCTGTGTGCAGGGCACATAAGCTCTATCAGTCAAAGTAATAGTGCATTCCGCATGTGTTATAGAATACAAAGAAAGGTGTCCCTATTGAATGCAAAAGAACCGAGTCGAATTGTCAATAAGGATTTCATCGGAGATGTATAACAGTATTATAGTTATATGAACTGATAACGTGGAGGAAGAACAATTAAAACAAAGTTATGCTTTCGTGGAGAAACGTAGCAATGACGGAATAAAGACGGATGAAACCTTGAGCGAAGGAGAGGAACCACGAGTGGAATAAATAGTGAAGGGGGTTTCCGGTTTTCATCGCACCGCTCTCGAAGGGCAAGCGGTATTCAAGAGGTTGGGAGCAATTCCATAGAATGAGTGACACGTGTCCCTGAGCGTATTTGCAAAACCGCCATCACTGCGCGCCATCGCACGTTAACGTTCGACCAAGGATGCCGCGCGATATTGTTGAGCACCGTCGATCTGGAGGGAAGCCATCGGACGGTGGTCGTATGAGGAAGATGCGTGAAGGTTAACCAAAGTACGGTGGCCATCGCGCGTTATTGTTCATGCGTCTTCGCCGAGCGATATCCGTCCGATCAAATGAGGCGGCACAACGCGATAACAACCGTCAAATGGAGACGACCGTTAATGTTGGGGCCCATACGCATGTATTGAGGTTTGCGGGTTGAACCCAAAGTATTATGTCGTGTATTAAGGGTGTGGGACCCAATTTCCCTTCACATTATTGGTTTAATATACATTGTTGTGTTATGCCAAGATCTTCACCCCTAAGTCGAAGATTAAATATTATTGAAGGACCCGAAAGGTTATGTGGATATATATTACTGCTGGGTTTTTATATAAGTCAGTGGCACGTTAATGTTTGTAACAACTAAAGGGGGAATTGGATTAATATCTCAATCTTAGATTGAGATATTAAAAAGCCTTAGATTAATTAATTGCTAGATCAAGAAAATAAAACAATGAAAAGTTGTTTGGGGCTTGGGTAGACCCCGCTAAATTACCTATTTTGATCCTGTCCAGGAATACCATTAGCAGTTGAGTGGTTTTGACTCATGGTATTGATAAAGGCTAAACTATATAAGGAGAAGAGGATCATAATATAGTGTGTGCATGTGGAAGGGTTGTTAATAAATAAATCTCTTTAAGAGATATCTGCAGATATGATGCACCTATGGATATGATCTAGAAATGATGAATCTCTACAATGATCGGCAAAAGGAATGATGAAGACCTGACGAAAGTCTGATGAAGAAATTGAAGAAATCTGGTGGATCTGAGGGTTGAAGCCTTCTGTATGAAAGTGGAAGTATCCTACCAGTAGAAGCTGGTGTTAAAATCAGGGGGTTGGAGCTCCATTCCAGTAGTGGCTGGAGAATGAGAGAAGGTTGTAGCCTTCCTGCAGGTGGGTGCCTGCGTGCTGGTATGATTCTGCGCCAGTACAAAATTGTAAGAATTTTTCTTCATAATAAATATTGAAGATAGAGACGACAGTAGCGGTGGTTTTCTCCCAAATTGGGTTTCCACCTTAAATATTGGTGTTCATGTGTGTGGCTTATGTGTGATGGTTTATTCTGTTATTATTGCACATGCTTACTGCTTACTAAACATCTGATGAATGAATGATGCAATGATCTAAGTAAAGAATTAAACGTATAATAAGATCTCTGGACATATGCAAGTTTTCTTAAGGATATCCACATTTATATGCAAGTTGGGTTCAGTAAAGTAACGTATGGGTTTAAGAGAAACAAAAAGTGAAAAGTTTTCAGTCAGCTTTAAATACTGATTAACCCCCCCTCTCAGTATTTTTCCCAATAATCTCCTTTACTGGTGAAATCTTGGAGAGATTCAAGGGGGTTGTCCACCCTCCTTAACTAACAAAGGCAGACAAGCAACTCCAAGAGGAGTGCACTCAATATTTGTTGACTTGGAGTCAAGTGGACTCAATCACCCCAAATATTCTCTCCAGCAATTCGAGTTCCAAAGGAAGCCAAGAAACTCAAAGAGGAGATCATGATCTTTGTATTTTTATAAAAATATCTTTTGCATATCATTCCATGATATTATTGAATTATTACCTAGACTCATGAACCATTTAAGAGCTCTATCCTTCAATGTTGTAGGAAACAATCTCATTTTTTGAATGTGTGATAAGTATCCTTAAGACCTACGAAGTATCTCAAATTCAAAGAGAAATGTTTCTAGATCCTCTGTCCTCATACCATAGAAGTTGGGAAGGATAGCTTCTTTGGTGATTTCCTTGCTCCATTGGCTTCATGGTAAACTTATTTAAACCTGGGGAATGATGAACAACATTTAGTAGCATATGATTCTACATGGATAACAAAAATATCAGTATCTTATTTTTTCTCATTTTTCATTATTAACATTTCTACTTGTT
The DNA here is from genome assembly GCA_034641835.2 of Pinus albicaulis. NCBI lineage: Eukaryota > Viridiplantae > Streptophyta > Pinopsida > Pinales > Pinaceae > Pinus > Pinus albicaulis. The sequence goes on from CM076581.1 coordinate 1,520,100,924, forward strand.
CACTTAGATTGATAAGAATTTATGTTTTAAAGTTTTCAATAAAATTTCCAAGTTCATCTTGCCTTACCAATGTTGATGTTGACTTACTTACTCTTTCCCTTCCTCTTGATATGCGCTTGCATGTTTCACAAATTTCTTCAAATGAAAATTGATATACATCTCCTTTACTCATGAAATCTTGGAGAGATTCAAGGGGGTTGTCCACCCTCCTTAACTAACAAAGGCAGACAAGCAACTCCAAGAGGAGTGCACTCAATATTTTTTGACTTGGAGTCAAGTGGACTCAATCACCCCAAATATTCTCTCCAGCAATTCGAGTTCCAGAGGAAGCCAAGAAACTCAAAGAGGAGATCATGATCTTTGTATTTTTCTAGAAATATCTTTTGCATATCATTCCATGATCTTATTGAATTAGTACCTAGACTCATGAACCATTTAAGAGCTCTATCCTTCAATGTTGCAGGAAACAATATCAGTTTTTGAATGTGTGATAAGTATCCTTAAGACCTACAAAGTATCTCAAATTCAAATAGAAATGTTTCTGGATCCTCTGTCCTCATACCATGGAAGTTGGGAAGGAAAGATGGAGGGATGTTCTTCATATGTACACTGATGTCCATATCTTGAATAGGAAACCCAATAAGATCTTCTTCATTGTCATCAAATCCATCCATCTCTTATACCCTCAAAAGTGTATGGTGTTGTGGTTCTTACTGCACCACGTGGTCAATTGGGGGGGTTGGTATTGGAGAAGTTTTTTTTTTTTTTTTAATTCTAAGTATCCCTACTCCTATGAGGCATGAAAATTTCTTCATTTTCATAAAATCCATCCATATCTTCTACCTTCAAAAGTGTATGGTGATGTGGTTCTTACTGCACCACGTGGTCAAGTGGGGGGTTGGTATTGGAGAAGTAATATTTTTTCTTTTTTCTTTTTTTTTTTCTGAGTATCCCTACTCCTATGAGGCATGAAAATCAAATATTTTTGTATTTTTTTTTTATATTTCTGAAATGGCATGAAAAGAAAGTAAAGCTTAAAAGAATGCTAAAAATAAAATCAAAGCAACTACTAGACACCTCCCCGACAACAGCGCCAAAAAGTGGTGAGCCCTAGTATTGCACCAAGAGTGCTGCAACTCCCAGGGGATTCCCTACTTTACTTCATCAACCCGGGGTTCGTACAAACTTGGAGGTGAAAGTGCTATATATGCAACAGATACAATCTGTTCATTTCATCCTCTTCTGCTTTATGAAAGGGTGTTATTTCTTAAACTATGATAAGAACTGGAAAGTAAATTGCTGGAAAGAAATGAAAGAAAGGAAAAATGAATTGCTGAAAAGAAATGATAGGAATGAAATTAATTTAATCTGCAGAAAAGGAAATTACTAAAAAGAAACTAAACTATATTTGTGAAAAGAAATTGTAGAAAGGAAACTAATTCTAAACCATACTTAACTTGGCCAAATGGCTAAATGCACTCTACTTATGCTATGGTCTATCTACCATGCTTCTACCCATGCAACTAAGCTATCCATGACTTAATTCTAATTGAAAAAGTGTTGATTTGCGGCTTGGAGGAAAGAAATGGGCTAAAGTGGCTAATGGAGGGCTTAAAGCATGAAACAAGGCTTAGAAGTGGAAAGAGTGGGGTTAAAACTTATAAAACCTTATTATAGCACAGAAAGGGCTTTAGAGCGAAATGAATTGAAAAGTGCAATGGCAGCTATGCTATGGAGGAAAAAGTTTCAATATGCGATATCACAATCGCAATATCGCAAAATTAAAGGGATAGCGGAAATGTTTTTCGAGAGCTGGAGAGAAATGCAAAGTGCGGTGAGGTAAGAACTGTGAAGTGTGAAGTGCGACGGGGAAAAAGCTGCAACATGCGAAATGCGATATCGCAATTGGCGGAAAGAGCGGTAATTATTAACGAAAACCAACTAAACGGTGAGAAGTGCGAAATGCGATGGGTGACGTGGTAATGGGACCAGCAATGGAGCGTGATCGAAATATCGTGATTGGCGGATCGAAGTGGTAAGCCTTAATGAAAAAGGGAAAATATTGCGAAGTGTAATTTTGTGGAGAGGCGAAGTACAATAGCGGGAGTTTCGAGGAAGAAAAGGGCGGAGGTCAACCTATGAGGTTTTTAAGTTTTTTTTTTTTTTTTTTTTTTTTTTTTTTTTTTTTTTTTTCGTTAAAATAGTTGTGATAGCTGTAAAACATGAAAACGAAGGAATATAAGGCAGACTTAGTCGTTTTGAAGTGTTTTTGGGAATAAAAGGGTGTGGCAGCTGCAAATAAGAGAAAAAGGAGGGAAATGAAGGAAAAAAAACAATGCTCAGGCGTGAAAACAGAGTTGGGAAATGAAGCAGTATGGCTTGATGTTCTTCCTAGGGACTTTGATGCTTATTTTTGCAAACAAAGATACAGATTCATGTACCAAAAATAGAGGAAACGTGTGACAAAACAGTGAACAAAAAGAATTTTTTTGTCTGTGGGAAGGTCTACCCTCCTCAAGCTCTATTGACAGAGATGAGAGGGGAAGGCTTGACCACAACTTTTGGATTTTCCATCTACTCTATTACTCTCTCAAGAAAATAAAGAACTACAACAAAAAATTGAAAGCAAAAAACCTAAACAACAATGAAACTATCAGAAGCGAAACTAACTAAATGACAGAAACAAAACTAGCTTAATGGCAGAAAGGAAAAGATAGTAATAGCAGGGAAGCTAAGGCACATGGATTGGGACCTAACCCATGAGCCTAGCTCTCTGAAACTTAAATCATTAAAATGAAATCAGTCTTCTCATTTCATAAAATAATAACCTCATACAACTCTGAAAGTTTGATCACTGAGTAAAATAATGAAAATCTCAATAGCTTGCAACAAATTTCCAACTAGAATCGACTAACTTTTCCTAGCTCTATCTATTCTCTATTTATTCTACAGGGCAGCTACCAACAGATCCCTAGAAAATAGTGATCGAGTCCACTTGACTCCAAGTGAATTATGGCTTGAGTGCACTTGGTTTTGAGTTGCTTGGTTGCCTCTGGAATTCGAATTGTTGGAGACTCCGAGTAAACATATATTAAGTGCTCTCCTCTTTGATTTGCCTGGCTACCTCTCGAACTCAAATTGCTGGAGAGAATATTTGGGGTGATTGAGTCCACTTGACTCCAAGTCAACAAATATTGAGTGCACTCCTCTTGGAGTTGCTTGGTTTCCTTTGATAGTTAAGGAGGGTGGACAACCCCCTTGAATCTCTCCAAGATTTCTCCATAATTTCGTGACATTGTGCTCATTTATTCTCCAATATTGATCTTCCAGTGGCGGGGATCAAGTCCCTACATTATCTCCTTCTCCAAATCTGCATAATCTGCCAGATATTCTCGCAATATTCTACAAAATAACCAATATTATGAAAAAATATGCAATTACCTTTAAACCTTCCTAAGAAAATATTACAGCATAAGAAAACATTATTAAGTGTAGAAGGAGATATTTAATATATATTCATGTGCATAAGGAAGGTATATGGGCTTAAGAAAGGTTATATGGGCCTTATTTTAAGTCTAATTTAGAGGCCCATTACCAATATCTATCATTTTTGCAAACATACGTTCAATTCTTTTGGGCATATAGATATGTGTAATGTATAATTTTTCGAGGAACACTGCTTGGAATATATTTAATGAGCATGATCATGATCATGAATATTTGGGATACCTTTGTGAGTCTCAAATACCTTGGAATGATTGTCAAGGACTCTTTGGAGATCTGGAGAAATGGGTGACTTAGATATTTGAACATCTAGTGAACATAATTATCAAATTACCCTTCATTGTTACTTCTTCAAAAAATTTGTCATGCCATTAGAGTTGATTATCTTCCCAAGTTTCCCTATGATAGACCTTAATTCAATTTCCTTTCCTTCCAGGAAAATTTTTAAGAAAAGTTCTTGAAAATTAAAAGCTAGTGTCCCCTAAGATTGTAACCATTAGACTTCTAATACCATATTTGCACCATCCATTGGAATTGAATGCATTGGACTATTCAATACATATTCCCCCATGCTTATATCGATATTATGGCACTTCATTGACTAATGTATATTTCCTCCATTTTCAACCATCACTTGACACTCTAGCACTGGATATAAAAAGAAATTGAAATCCTTATCTATCTTACAATGAATAAAATTATGAGTACTACTTTAATCAATCAACATAATTACCTTTTTCTTCTTGATATATCCTTCTATATTGATAGTTTGAGGAGTGGTAATTCCTGCCAATGCATTACAATATATGGTCATATTCATTTCTTATTTTTCAGCCCTCGAGGTTGGTTCATGGTGTATATCTTATTATTTTGATGTTTCTTGTTCCTTTTCCTCCTCATTTCACAATCTATGTAAAATAATTTCTTTCCAACACACTTATGACCTCTGGCGTATTTTCTATCACAATTGCAACAAATCGTTTTTTCTCTTTTTTCCTCAAGTTGTTGTGGTGTCAACCTTGTAGGCTATGGGAATATAGGAGTGGCAACACTTCCATATTTGTAGTTTGACTGGTAGACCTCTTTGTTTCCATAATTTTTCTTTCAAATTTTCTTGCCACCCTAAATGCATTCTCCAATGAATTAGGTTCCCAAAGGCAACCTCATGTTGGATGTTATACTTTAAATTCCCTTTGAAGACATCAATCAGAAGCTCCTTTGGAATAACAATTTCCATGCTATTCAATATTTAGAAGACCTCAATGTGTTCCCCAACTAAACCATTTTTTTTAGATTTTTCATTTGGTTAAAGAAGGTTTTTCTCTTTGTATCCTTATAAGGTGCTATCAATTACTCCGTAAAAAATTTCCAGGTAAAAAGTGCTTTACGATAATAGATCCATAAATACCATAAAAATTGATTGGGTCCTAAATACAAAGATAAAATGTGTACCTTTTTTGTGTGTTGTAAATCATGTATATCACATAACTACTCCATCTGTAACATCCATGTTACTATATTGTTGTAATAAAACTTCCTCATATCAATATTTGGAATATGGTATGTCTTTAACACTGAGTTAGATTCTCTAAAATCATGATTCACATTCCTTTTGTTCTCATCATGGGTTTCATGGCATACATTGTCACCACTAGGAAGCCTTTCTTCTAACAGCTTTTCAACCCTTCCTTCATGCCTTGCATGTATGATTTTATTTTTTCCTCTAAACCATCCATCTTAACATTCATCATCGCTTCCAACTCATCTTTAGTTTCTCTTTGCTAGAGTGAAAATTGATGCACTTGGTCCCATAATTTTGAAATATCATGTTCCATTTCTTCTTCTTCATGTGTCATAGTAGAGATTTTTTAGAGCTTAATCGGTGTAGAATTTTTTTTTTGGGAGGAATTTGGAACCAATTAATGATATCTATGCTTCATTATTCCCTTTGAATCAATTCAAACTGATTTTTCAAACTAAAATAATGAAAAATTAAAAAGACACACCTTTTAGAATTTGAGTTTGAGCTTCTTGATAAGTCTGAACTTAAAACTATTGTATCTTTGTGAATTCAAATCCCCAAGATCTGAAATTGTGTCTTGTGGTAGCCCTACGTGTCTTCTTTCCAACACCACCAGTTAGACCAAGATTGGATTCTTCAAGGTAAAGATATTCCAACTCTCCCAATATGATCTGATAATGGATTGGTTCAGTAGTTCAAACTTGTACGGGATGCCACATGTTACTATTTTAACCTTCAACCCTGAAAATGATACAAGAGAAACTATAATCCGTGATATTTCAATCAATTTTTATGAAATTCAAAACTGATGCACGAAGAGAAATTTATGACGATTTTCCTTGGAACACATGTTTGATACTAAATTCACATGCAAAAAACCTAACTTCGTTAGACCATATCTCTGAAAATATAGCGAACGAAGTTTTTAAATTGTATATAAATGTTCATCAAAATTTATCATCCATGTGGTATCGATATCACAGTTTGAAGCTTCACAAAAATAAAGTTATTTTGAAAATTCCATGATGACCTATTTGAAGCAACAAAACCCTAGGTTCCAAATCTTTGATACCAAATCTTATGTATCCAGATCAAAAACATCGCAGTAACATAAGAAAAGATATATCAATGACTAGACAATAAGCCACTTTGAGGGAAAAACCTCCCTTTAAATCACATCACATAAATGAAAAATTCTTCAATGATTCAAATGACAAGACCTCCTTGGTATATATAGGAGTCTAAGGGGTCAAAATATAATCAGGGCCTACATAAAAATAATAATGTAAGGGTACAATAATGTAATGTTCCTTTTTCGGGAATTCCTGCAATATGGTCCAGAGGGACACTGTCTAAGGAAGCCAATGAAAAAATAAGCTGAAAGGGGACGTGGATCCCTTTTTTTACCCTTCATACATTACACTTCCAGAATTTTAGCTCAAATAAATAACCCTAGGGGAGTTATTCAAATCTCCCACTCCTAGGTATCTCAAACAATGCTCAAAGAGAGAGCTATAGTAATGCATGAACTCCAACAAGTAGCAACATTGAAACATCAACACATATGGTGCAAGAAGAGAGCATAGCCATTATATTATGTGTAGCTGCAAATAGATATACAAGAGCTTGAGGAAAATACCTCTCAAGATAGGCCAAATCAGCCTCAAGACATATGTATATGCAGAAGTGAAAGTACACTGCTACACAACCCATCAATAAGCTATGACTACACAGTCATTGTGGGAAATGTCTTAAAATTGATAAAAACACAATGATATAGCAATAGAAATCTCAAATAAAGTGGGGGAGCAAGATCTCAACCCTTGAAAACAATACTACAACAATCCTCCAAGGGATTGGCCAAAATGTACAAATTGGCAAAATGCCGGAGTGCAGTGTAGCAGCTGCAACTCAATAACAATAAAAAAATGGAGAAGGATGGAAATGCCGCAAATGATGGAGAAACCTCCTCCAATTATCTTCAAAGTGAAAGGCTTCTCCCTTCACTGAGTATTACACCCTCCAATCCACAGTGTGAACCCCTCCTGCAAGTGCCCTCTGAAAATAACGCAATATGGGGGGGAGACTGCACTGGGAATGAGATGAAACATATGACCCAATGAAAAAATCTGAAATGAAGCTCCGAGATCTTCCTGACTGATTTCCCAGAGAAAGAATGAGCTTCTCATCTGCAAAACTAGCTCCAGAAGTGGGTGATAATGAATCCTCACTGCAACCCCCAGCAACTCAACGTTTCTGCCCAACTGGAAAACACTGTAGATGAAGTTGGTTACCTTGGCCTTAAGCCTGAATGTGAGGATAATGAATAACAGGTCCTCCAAATCTTCCCAATGAAGGAAAGGAAACTCCTAAACAGGAATCTCCCTTGTGCTAAGCAACACAACTATCCCAGTTGAACAACTGGAGAGAGCAGACCAAAATTGAAATCTCAAACATGATGAGAAATGGCTCCCCTTCCCCTTTTTATGCCAAGAGGAGGATTCCTTGCCATGGACCCCACCCATTAGGGTTTCTCTCATCCAATGATATCCCTCCTATCAAAACTGTGTTGTCTTCTCATGCAAGCTACTCCTCTTTAGGCAGTGTTGTTGACTTGGTCAAACTTGACCTAGTCTTCTTGTATTTTCCCCTTTCCACACTAGGAGATGACAAAAAAGAAACTTAGGTTACCCCTTTTCATATTATTAGTGAATATTATGCTTCTTCATGGGCCCCCTTACCCATTTTATTCTTTTTATTAAAAATGAAAGCAAATTTAATGTTCCAATTAACTTAATGAAAATTTTGGAACATTACAGTCCTCCCCTCCCAAATATTTCTTGTCCTCAAGTAAGTGAAAGGGTATACTGATTCCTCTTCTCCTCTTCTATAGCATCCATGTATGATGATATCCTCCAAGAAATAGGATGTTATCACATCAATAAAGCTCAGACATTGCTTCTCCTCAGCATGTAAATTAGCTACCAAGCTATCATCATGAAAAAGTGAGGTGCTCAAGAGAGTGGAAAAGTGATGTCTTGAGGTCCTCCCAAGGCATGGAGTCTGAAATGTGTTGGGATACATTCTCCCCATGTGGACCATCCATCCCCAAGCAATCAACCATGCAAAATGAGTCACCTTCCAACTAGGCAACTCTTGGAAATCATCCTCCACCTTGGGCTCATGTAGAATAGGTGGCTTGGAAACCTAAACATGGTAGGCTTTAAAGCCTACCCCATGCTGTCCTCTTCTCCACTTATGATAAGTGTGGAGTGAAATCTGAAATTAGGTTGCAATAGTGTTTCCCTCAAGTGGCAAGATGAAGTCTAGATCTCCAAGGATCTCTCCTCCAATGCTGTAAATCAAGTTGGCCCAAATCATCTCATATGTGATGAGTTGGAATTCATCATCATATGGTATCCAATCAATCATATGGTTCACCTCATGGAGAAACAAATACCTTGTAATGGTGACCATATCCTCTTCCATACTCTCCTTAGGGCATGTGCTGCAAAGAGTATGGAGGTCTTCTTCCCCAAAGGGCACATCCTCCCAATGTGTCTCTCCATCCTTATGATACATATAAGGCCGCTGTTGATACATGGTTGATACATAATGGTCCTCAAGAGAGACCCAAGCCATCTCATCAAATACAACACCCATGGGGTGCTTCCCCGAAGAGCTCAAGCTCTCCAAATGGCCCCTCCCATTTGAAAGCAAGAAGTGCAACATGGCAATCAGGGCTGGCCCACTTTTTTTTCTGGAATATGTAATGTGAGAAGTATGGATAACCATACTCCCTATGGGCATCCTCAACTCTTGTGCCACTCCTCCAATGGTGCTTCCCATGTCCAACGTTCTACTAGCAGAATATGGAAGCATAAATCTGTGACAGCAAGGAGGTGAAACATAGCTCCACACATGGAACCAATGCAGGGCATCATTGGCTTGCCTCAATATATAGTGCAACAAGTGTCCTTTCAGCCACTTGTTTTCTGCCACATTCATCTTGCAAGATGAGATCATGAAAGTATAACTTGGTGCCAATGGTGCACACCGAAAATCACGTGTCTTTCCCCCACAATCCACTAATAAGATGGCCATCATAATTTTTGCAATTGACCATAAGTACAAAAAAACATAATGTGCAAGAAGGATAAATCCTCCTTGATATGATATGCTACTTATAAATATAAGAGAGTGCAAAACATAAAGTAAATAGTTACCTGCCTCATCATGTACTGCAGTCTTTGAGCTGAAATGGCTCAAGTGAAAATTCTCCCTCACTGCAACGGAGTAGGGAAGTGGTTGTGCCAACCATATCATCATCTCTCAGGCTGTGCATCTTTCCATATGCTAATATACATCCATTAGGATGCCCTCCCAAGTGGACTCCTCCATCAATAAATAGTATGCATAAGAATGCATAAAAGGAGAATCCATAAACGCTGCATGTAGGTATCTCCCCTTGTGCTTGTGAACCCAAGCCAAGAAGATAAAAATATAGTAAGGGATGCCTCCATCCATTACTCCCTCATCCTCATCTCCTACATGCCTCCAAGGTACATCGCTTGTGAAGTGGTCTTGGGAACACTTCAACAAGTAATCCCAGCTCTTAAGTGACAGCGTTGCTGGCCTGTGGAGTAGGGCCACTGTCATCTCAAAGCTCAATTCTTTGACATGGATATTTTCAAAGACTCTACTCATAATTTTGTTGCACATATAGATTCCCTCCCATGAAGAATGTATTGATTGGGCATTTAAGGCTAGGGAGCAACCCCTTTGCACTATGCTAGTGCCTCCTCCTGCTCCTGCAACATCCAAATACAATCTGAGCAACAAGAATGTTTGTTTCTTCTCCATACTCCCACCATACCAAATATGTGATGGTGACATAATGAGTGGTAAGAATAATGCCATCTCATCATAATTCACCCATGCTCTTTTCTGCCCCATGGTGTAAGTATCCTGCCAGTCCTCCTCCTGCTTCACATCCCGTGGAAGAAGGTAGGTCTGATGTTGGCCAAACTCTCTCAAGAGTAGCCAAGGCAGCCTTGACTCTTGCTACCCTATGTCATAGATTTGCAAGAGGATGACCATCCTCTTGCCTCCCATCCACATCCACTCAACTCCTTGTGGATGTCTCCCTTCATCTTGCATCTTGGTATGCCCCCAACAAGGGCTGCCATCTTCCCAAAACAACTTTTTGCCTTTGCATTTCAAAGGACATTGAAATGAAATCTCTTCCATGACAAAGTTTCCAAACCCCAACCTCAACAGTGGTGCACAACACATCAATGGTGTATGAAGATGATGGCATAGCGCAGTGAAATTTTCCCTCTCTAGACAATCAACATGTAAATATGTACAATCCTCCATGAGAGATAAAAACTTAGGCATACTTTGGAGAGATTTGGAAGAACCTTGTGTTGCTGCAAGAGTTTCTCCCTCAATAGTGTTGGTTTCCTTAATTATTGGAGATGAAGGTTGCTTCTCCATCACTATGACAGCACTGGTATGTGCCTCTTCAACTAGTGGTGAGGGCTCCTCCCTCTTTTGACCAAATCTTCTAATCAATCTTTGAGAAAAATCAACAAGAGTAGAAACCCTTGCATGACTCCAATGGCTGAACCACCAAGTCTTTGTTTCACCATGAAGGTGTAGCGCTGCAACTTCTAAAGCCTCTCTATCTACTACAGGATGTATCAGGAAGAAAGCCTCTAGCTTCTTCACCCAAACCTCTGCTTCACATGTGAGTGATTCATCGAATGTGGACAATACAAATCTATTGCCTCTCATCATCCCATAGCTGTGGGGTCTTCTCTCTTATTTCTGCTGAATACATTGTGGAAAATATAGAGTCTCTTGGAAGGCTCTATGGTTTTCTTGGTATTCAGTAAGATACTCACTTTGAATCTCGAATTCCAAGTGTTTTTCATGCTCCATTTTTCCTCCTTGGTGAGAGTAGGAAGTGCATGGTCCTTCCTCTTCTACTTTTTCAGTCTTCTCAACCTCCTTGGAGAGGTCTTTGCTAGATCTAAGAACTCATGAGAGCAATATCATCCTCTGCATTATCTTGACCTCTTCTGTCTTTTTGATTCGAACTTCATAGGCTGAGCCAAGTTTGAAGCTTTGATACCACTGTAATGTTCCTTTTTCGGGAATTCCTACAATATGGTTCAGAGGGACACTTTATAAGGAATCCAATGCAAAAATAAGATGAAAGGGGACTTGGATCCATTTTTTTACCCTTCATACATTACACTTCTAGAATGTTAGCTCAAAGAAATAACCCTAGGGGGGTTATTCAGATCTCCCACTCCTAGGTATCTCAAACAATGCTCAAAGAAAGAGCTATAGTAATACATGAACTCCAACAAGTAGCAGCAGTGAAACATCAACACATATGGTGCAAGAAGAGAGAATAGTCATTATATTATGTGCAGCTGCAAATATATATACAAGAACTTAAGGAAAATACCTCTCAATATAGGCCAGATCAGCCTCAAGACAGATGTATATGCAGAAGTGAAAGTACACTGCTACACAACCCAGCAACAAGCTATGATTGCGCAGTCCATGGTGGGAAATTTCTGAAAACTGATATACACACAATTATATAGCAATAGCAAGCTCAAATAAAGTGGGGGAGCAAGATCTCAACCCCTGAAAAAAATACTACAACAATCCTCCAAGGGATTGGCCAAAATGTACAAATTGGAAAAATGTCGAAGTGCAGTGTAGAAGCTACAACTCAATAACAATAAAAAAATGGAGAAGGATGGAAATGATGCAAATTATGGAGAAACCTCCTCCAATGATCTTCAAAGTGAAATTTTTCTCCCTTCATTGAAGATTACATCCTCCAATCCACAGTGTAAAACACTCCTGCAAGTGCCCTCTGAAAATAACCCAATATGGGGGAGAGACTGCACTGGGAATGAGATGAAACATATGAACCAATGCCAAAATCTGCAATGAAGCTCCAGGATCTTCCTCACTGATCTCCCAGAGAAATAATGAGCTTCTCCTCTGCAAAACTAGCTCCGGAAGTGGGTGATAATGAATCCTCACTGCAACCCCCAGCAACTCAATGTTTCTGCCCAACTGGAAAACGTTGTATGAAGTTGGTTACCTTGGCCTCAATCCTGAATTTGAGGAGAATGAAGAACAAGTCCTCCAAAGCTTCCCAATGAAGTAGAGGAAACTCCTAAACAGGAATCTCCCTTGTGCTAAGCAGCATAGCTATCCCAGTTGAACAACTGGAGAGAGCAAACCAAAATCGAAATCTCAAACATGATGAGAAATGGCTCCCCTTCCCATTTTTATGCCAAGAGGAGGCTTCCTTGCCATGGACCCCACCCATTATGGTTTCTATCATCCAATTATATCCCTCCTATCAAAACTTCGATGTCTTCTCATGCAAGCTACTTCTCTTTAGGCAGCGCTATTGACTTGGTCAAACTTGACCTAGTCTTCTTGTATTTTCCCCTTTCCACACTAGGAGATGAAAAATAAGCCACTTAGGTGACCCCTTTGCATATTAGGAGTGTTTATTATTCTTCTTCAATGGCCCCCTTACCCATTTTATTCTTTTTATTAAAAAGGAAAGAAAAATTAATGTTCCAATTAACTTAATGAGAATTTTGGAACATTACAAACAATAACAATAGTGTGCTTCTATCGGGCATAAAAATAAAATATGGGGGATACAATAGTATTATAGGTACCTAAAATTAACCCTGATAGTGTATATTTCATATTTTTAAGTATAATCTCATCAAATATTTTATTACGAACCGTCCAATGGAATATCCATGGAAATTTACAAATTATAAGGCTTAAAGAGTAGGTTCCTCCTAATATAGGTTCCACTCTGGTAGGGTTTGGATGTCCCGATTCTCTTGCTAAATCATAATTTATTAGTATATCTAGCTTGTGATTTGTTGGATATACTCTTGGAATTATACTAGAAGTTAGAAGGTTTGATCCTGGGCTTTTTCCATATTACTCCAACGAGCTATCAATTCACCACGGTTTTAAAAAAATGGAAAATAATGTTTTACACTCTCCCACTAGAAATAAAATAGTCACTAGATATCTCATGGTTACTAAGGAAATGCTTGCAAGCCCTTTTCTGAAGGAAATAAGGATCCTAAATACTTTCATGAAGTAGTTATGGTCGTTTATTTTTTGGAAAAGGTAGTATTTGAGGTGGAGCTTTGTGGATCGCAACAACACTCATTAGTATATGTTGTGAAATTAGCTCCAAAAATAGAAGAAAAGAGAGATCAACGCCTTAGAAATCAGCCACTTCGAGGCGGAAACCTCCAATACATTACATAAATGAACAATTCTTGGATGATACAAATGAAAAAACCGCATTTCTATGTATAGGAGTCCATGGGGCCATAATGTAATCCTAGTGGGGCCACAATGTAATCCTAGCCAACCTAAAAATAAGAATTTAAGGGCACAATAATAACAATATGGGGGTTACAAGGGTACAACAATAACAATAAGGGGGTTACACTAACAACAATAAGGGACTATACTAGTAATATAGGGACCTAACATGCTCCTCTCCTTCAAAAAAGTATTGTCCTCAATGCTTGAGTAGCTCCGGGTGATTTTGTATAAAATTCTTATCCTACCATGTAGAATCACAGTGGGTAAGTTCTTCCATTTGATTAGATACTCTAAAATTGATCAATTTCGTAGTTGTCGAGTTCTTGTTTCCGTGACTGATTTAGGTTTCAATATGGTTTTTCCTTCATCATCAAGTTTTGGAAATATTGTTTGAACTAGAAGTTTGTCCCCTATAACCTTTTTTAAGCATGAAACATGGAAAACTGGATGCACTCGCGAAGAAGCAAGAAGCTCCAATTTGTATGCCATAGTACCAATCTTTTGCAAAACCTTGTAAGCACCATAGTACTTTGGAGATAGTATATTATCCTTCTTAGCTTGCTTGAGGGAGATTTTTTTGTATGGTTGTAGCCGTAAAAATACCCAGTCTCCCTCATCAAAACTTCTCTCACTGCGATGTTGATCTGCCTGTTGTTTCATTCAATTTTGTGCCAATTTTAGGTTATCCTTTAAGAGTTGGAGAACTTCTTGTTGATGCTCGATGTGATCCTCCATTGCTTTAACCCTAGAATTTTCCCTTAAAGGAGATGTGATGGATGGTGGATGATATCCATAAAGTGCCATAAATGGGGTCATTTTTTCTACAGTATGGAAGGAAGTGTTATACCACCATTCAGCGAGAGGCAACCACTTAAACCATTGTGCTTGCTTATCAGATACAAAACAATGATGATATCCTTCCAAACATTTATTCACTATCTCTGTTTGACCATTAGATTGAGGATGATAAGATGAGCTATGAGCTAGTTGAGTACGCAAACAAGAAAATAATTCCTTCCAAAAATTTCCTGTAAAAATGGGATCTTTATCACTTACAATAATCTTCAGGTTTCCATATAGCTTTTGAATTGTTTCCATAAATGTAGTAGCAACTGTACTCGCTTTAAATGGATGAGATAATGCGCAAAAGTGTGCATACTTGGTAAGTCTATCAACTACCACCATGATGACACTCCTTCCTTCAGACTTAGGTAAACATGTGATAAAATCCATTGAAATCTCCTCCCAACATTGACTTGGAATGGATAAAGGTTGTAAAAGACCCGAGGTCTTAATTTTCTCAACTTTATTTTACTGGAAAACCAAACATTCCACCACAAACTTTTGAATATCATATTTAAGGCCATCCCAAAAAAATTCTTTCTTCACCTTGTGGTAAGTTTTAAAAAATCTCGAGTGTCCTCCTAAAGGAGAAGTGTGCAATTCCAAAAGAATATTTTGCTTTAGTTGCGAATTCTTGAAAATATATAAGTGATCTGTGTACCAAAAGGAATCATTTTTACAACTAAATGTATCATATGTACTAGGATCTTGCTTCAAATTTTGAATGAGATTCCACACTTATTCGTCCTTCCATTCAGCCCTTGCCTTGGTTATCCAATCTGGTTGATAATTGAAATGGCACAAAGCAATGCTTCCACCTCTTCATCCTTTCTTGAGAGTGCATCTGCAACAACATTTAGCTTCCCTTTTTTGTAGATGATTTCAAAGTCATAACCCAACATCTTTGTGACCCATTTTTGTTGTTCTTCTGAAGATAGTCTTTGTTCCAAAAAGTGTTTAAGAATATCATGATCATTTTTTACCTTGAAGTGTCTTCCCATTAGATAAGGTCTCCATTTCTTTAGTGCATGTAGTATTTCCAACATTTCCTTCTCATAAATAGCCTGTTGTAAATACTTTCCTTTGAATGAATAACTTTCAAAAGCAATGGGTCTTCCTTCTTGCATCAAAACAGCACCAATTCCATTTCCTAAGGCATCACATTCCACAATAAAGCTTTTTGTGAAGTCTGGTGTAGCTAAGACTGGTGCTAGGCACATTGCCTCTTTAAGATGTTCAAAGGCCGTAGTTGCTTCAAGAGTCCATGAAAATGCATCTTTCTTTAATAATGTTGTTAGAGGTGCTTCTATTCTCCCATAATTCTTAACAAACCTACGTTAATACTCTGTTAACCTGAGAAATCTGTGCAACTGCTTTATGGTTATGGGGACTTTCCATTACTTAATGGCTTTACTTTTGTTAGGGCCTACCTTAACACCCTCGTGAGATATAATATGACCCAAATATTCGACCTCTTGTACTCCAAAGAAACATTTGTATGTTTTTTCATATAATTGTTTCTCCTCCAATAGTTTGAGCACCCTGTCAACATGTTGAACATGATCCTTCCAAAACCTATTGTAGATTAGTATATCATCAAAAAAAACTAGCATAAATTTTCTAAGGAAGGGTTTGAAAATGGAATTCAACAACCCTTGAAATGTAGAAGGTACATTGGTAAGGCCAAAATACATAACAAAAAATTCATATTGACCCTCATGAGTTCAAAATGTTGTTTTTAGAATATCTTCAGTCTTCGTTCTAATTTGATGATATCCTGAATGAAGATCCAACTTGGTGAAATAAATTTCTCCATGTAATTCATCCAATAATTCATCAATCACAGGGAATGGGAAATTTATCTTTAATAGTGATCTTATTGAGCTCTCTATAATCCGAACACATGTGCCATTATCCATATTTCTTATGCACCAATACTACTGGAGCAGAGAAAGAACTTTGACTACGTTGAATTATACTAGCCTCTAACATTTCTGCAATCACACGTTCAATTTCGCTCTTTTGAACATAAAGATATCTGTAAGGCCTGATGTTTGGAGGAACACTTCCTGGAATCAAATGAATAGCATGATCATGATCATGAATAGGTGGAAGTCCTTTGGGAGTATCAAACACCTTGTAATGATTGTCCAATACTTTTTGGAGATCTGGAGAAATAGATGATTTTGATGTTGGAACTTATAGTGAGCATAATTTTTCAATTACGCCCCGTTGTTCTTTCTTAAAAAGATTTTTCATGACATTAGAGCTTATTATTTTTCCTGGCTTCCTTGTGATACCCCATAATTTGATTTCCTTTCCTTCCGAAAAAAATTTCAAGAAAAGTTCTTGAAAATTAAAAGCTATCGTCCCCAAATATTTTAACCATTGTACTCCTAGTACAACATCAACACCTCCCATTGAGATTGAAAGAATTGGACTATTCAATACATATTCCCCCATGGCTAGCTTTATATTATGGCATTTTCCAGAGAAATTTATAGTTCCTCCATTTGCAACCATCACTTGACATTCTGGTGCTGGGTATAGGAAACAATTCAATTCCTTGGCTACCTTACAATGAATAAAATTATGGGTACTACCTTAATCAATCAACACTATTACTTTTTTCTTCTTGATATGTCCTTCTATCTTGAGAGTTTGAGGAGTGGTAATTCTTGCCAATGCATTACACGATATGGTCAGACTCATTTCTTCTTCTTCTAGGGTTGGTTCCTGGTGTATATCCTCTTCTTTTGAAGTTTCTTTTTCATTTTCTTCCTCCTCTTCACAATCTATGTAAAATAATTTCTTCTCAGCACACTTATGACCTTTAGTGTATTTGCTATCACAACTGTAGCAAAGCCCTTTTGCTCTTTTTTCTTCCAATTGTTGTGGTGTCAACCTTGTAGGTTGTGGAAGTCTAGGATTAGCAACACTTCCATCTTTATAGATGTGAGTGGTAGGCTTCCTTGTCACCATAATTTTACATTCAAATTTTCTTGCCAACCTGAATGCCTTCTCTAATGAATCAAGTTCCCAAATGCTAACTTCATGTTGGATTTTATCCTTTAAAGTCCCTATGAAGACATCAATACTGTGTTCCTCTGGAATATCAATTACCCTTATATTCAATTTTTGGAAGTCCTCAATGTGCTCTGCCACTGAACCCTTTTGTTTGAGATTTATCGATTGGATAAAGAAGGTGTTGCTCTTTGTATCCTCATAATGTGCTATCATTTCCTCCGTAAAAATTGACAAAGTGACAATTTTTTTACGAGAGCAAAGCCATCGATACCATACAAATGTATTTTGTTCTAAATGTATAGTTTCAATGCATACATTTTGTGTGTTTTTCACATTATTGAGATCAGAATATTGCTCCATCTATAGTATCCATGTTACGAGATCCTTGCCATCAAACTTCCTCATATCCATCTTTGGAATATGGTGGTTCTTCAATCCAACATTAGAGTTTATGAAATCACGATTAACATATATTTTGTTCTCATCATGAGTTTCCTCTATTATATTTTCACCATTAGGAATCATTTCTTGTATCAACTTTGTCAAACCTTCGATGTCTGCTTTTAGATCATTCTTATTTTTCCTTCTTGTCTTTTATTTTTTCTTCCACGTCCTCCATCTTAGCTTCCATGCCATCCATCTTAGTTTCCACACCATCCATATTAGCTTCCATGCCTTTCTTCAAGCCATCCATATTATTCTTCAAACCATCCATCTTCACTTCCATGCACTTCTTCAAAACTTCCATTTCATTTTTTGCTGCTCTTTGAGAGAGAAAAATTTGGTGCACTTGATCTTGTAATTTTGATAGATCATGTCACAATTATTCATCTTCATGAGTCATAGTAGAGTATTATGAGGGCTTAATGGGTGTTGAATTATTTTTAGGAGGCATTTCAGAACTCAATACTGAAATATAGGCTCAATAGGCCCTTGGAATCACTTCAAACTGATTTTTTTACACAAGACTTATGCAATTCGGAAACAAATACACAAATTTTTTTTGTTTTTTAGGAGCTCAATATTAAAACGGAATTATCCCTATGATTTTGGATCTTCAATATATTAAATTTGGCCCCGAGGTAGCCCTATGAATCCTCTTTCGAATGCTACAGGTCTAACCTAATTTGAATTCTTCAAGAAAAATTTATGTCCAATCTCCCACAATGACCTAATTATGGATTGGTACAGTAGAGCGAACTTGTATGACTTGCCACGTGTCATTGTTTTCTCCTTTGGCTCTAAAATTGATAGATAAGAAAAAAAAATTGTGTACTTGTGGCCACTTTTTATAGCATTCCAATCTGATTCTCCGAGAGAGAGTTATGAATATTTTCCCATGATCACCTCTTTGAGATGAAATTCGAGAGCCTGAAAAATCCCTAACTTCCACAAATCATATCTCCGAAAATATTGCGAACCAAGCTCTAAAATTTTGCGAAGAGGTTCCTCAGGATTTATGCTTTGTGCTCTAAAAATTTCATCTTCTGAACCTTCATAGAAAAAAAATATTATAGCAAAAATTCCATGATGACCTGTTTGGAGCAGCGAAACCCTATAATCCAAAGCTCTGATACCAAATTTTGTGAAACCAGCTCCAAAAATAGAAGAAAAGAGAGATCAACGCCTTAGAAATTAGCCACTTTGAGGGGGAAACCTCCAATACATTACATAAATGAACAATTCTTGGATGATATAAATGACAAAACCTCCTTTCTATATATAGGAGTCAATGGGGCCACAATGTAATCCTAGCCAACCTAACAATAATAATTTAAGGGCACAATAATAACAATATGGGGGTTACAGGGGTACAACAATAATAATAAGGGGGTTATACTAACAACAATAAGGGAATATACTAGTAATATAGGGACCTAACAGTATAAATATCAAGTATTTTTATTCTCAACCAAAATGAGGATCCAGTTTCACTCTCAAGAGCTATAGTTTTTAGATTTATAGATGGAGGATTCTGATGTCGATGGCCAAGATATCAATGGTGTGGATTTCTCAATGGGCTTAAGTAGAGGCTTGGGACTAGTCATGGATAGACACAATTTAGTGTGATACCATTCTCTTCATGTTAAGCCAAGGAATGGAAGCCCATGGTTCAAATAAGGCATCCAAATTCAAGAAACGAAGTGGTTGGAGAAAATTTCTATATCTTTTGGGAATATTTATTGGTCTGGAATTCTTTGGCCGAAGATTCATTTGGGCACATGCTAAGCGATTTTGTATCTAGGGGATATCATTCCAAGAATTATAACTCTATTTCTCATCACAGCTCTAGTAGCTTGTATTCAATATTTGAAGATAGTTTAGTTTCAATAATAGGATTTACTTGTCCTTCAAGTTACCACTTTTGTGATTGAGTGTGGACTTTTTGGCTAACAAATTTTTGGAGGAACTCTCCCAATTGATTGATAATTTGAATTCCTTCCCACTAGTCTCAAATTGAGAATTGTATGATATTTTTTGGATTCTATATGCCCATTTATATAGTTTTTATCCCCCATAATTCACTTCCACTCTTAACACCTCCCCATGAGGTTTAAAATTGAGACTTAATGGGGACTAATCCCCACACAAAACAATTTATTTACACCAAAAAGATAATTCGGTTGGAATATTTTCATGGTATATTTAGTAAATTTGTAGTATTACTTTGTGTTTCAAAATATTTTTCCCAATATTACAAATGGACCTATGTTGTAATGGTTATTTTTAGATTTTATATATGTGGTTTTGAATTGTAGAAAATTTCTAGTTTTTGGTTGTTTCTAGCCTTCAAGACATGATATGAAACATGGATATTTTTATATCCAATAGTTGGTGAAAACAATGTAAGAGAGGAGAGATGAGGAAGACACTTCACACCCCATTTCATTCCATCATTCTCCTCAGTGTTTATGGTCCTATTCCCTTGCATCTTCTACTTTCCATTATGAAGTTGTATTTGCGGCTTCTCATCCTCATCATGGAGGTGCCTCTCTAGATTGAATTGGTTCCCCCTTCAAATTATTAGCACCTTATTAAAAGGTCCTTTGAATCATGGAGACTCTCCACTATTATCATTGCCATCAATGTTGGAAACAAGAGGGAAGAAGAGATAGTGTTTTTCTAATGGAAGTTATGGTTGATAGTTACTTTTATTTCCTTCTAGCATAAGTATGAAGGAATAAATGCCCACATGGGTAAGTATACCTTCAACAAACACCCTAAGAGAAGCTTCGGTGGCTACCCCAACAAGATATCTCTCACTACACAAATTTCTTCTAGTGCTCCTTATATCAAGTGTTATGCTCATATCAATGGTAAGTACATTAGTTGAGTCATTAGAATAAATTTCAGCCTAAAATTGGCCTCCTAAGGAAAAATAATAAAATAAGAGTTATGAATATTGGAGGGAAAATAAGAAAACTACTTTTTTAATGTATTTTCAGCTTATTTCAACACACTTTTCTAATGTATCTTCAATTTTTATCAATGTGTATCTTCTCATAAGTATGCATAAGGGGTACTCATTAGATGTGCAATTTAATTCTACATCCAACGAGTTTCTACATGTGAAATTTGAGTAAACCTATACAAGACAAGGAACAAATACAATTATAAAAAAATTCTTCTTTTCCCTCCAAAATATTTACATGTATCTCTTTTTAAATTTAAGGATTTTGATTGGTTAACATATTATGACGTGAAAATTTCATGGGAAATTTTAGGCTAAAATTTCCTCTAATTTCCTTGCAATATCTTTACATTTTTCATGGACAAAGGAAATATCTTCACCTCAATTTTTTCCAACCACATTGCTAAGGGTGTGGAAGAGTTGGAGGTTAAGGCAAGAGAAATGTTCTAGTTCCTTACTGAGCAAAACAATGAATTCCTTCTAAGATTGCCTTACATGACCCTCGCAATATATATATATATATATATATATATATATATATATATATATATATATATATATATATATATATATATATATATATATATATATATATATAAAGTATATATATATAAAGCAAGGCCTCTTCTCTAGAATTTCCACTATCTCCAAGGTGATAGAGGATTCCATAGCCCTTACTATGATGGGAGATATCAATATTGCTATGAGACACAGTGCCCAATGTACATCTATGAAATACTAGTTTCTCTAAACTATTAAGGAAAATATTTGAAATGTCATAAGGATATTTAAATTGACCATGGATAGGTTCTTAGATGTAGAGGAGGGTAAGTATCAAGGGGAGGATATTTCCATCAACAATATTGAGTAAACCTCAAATCCATCCTATATTTCACACTCACTTTCCTTGTTAATGTACCTCTCTACTGGTATGGCTCATAGAGAACATGACATAAGAAACTATGTAATACCCTATTTTTTTATCCCTACTTCAATATTGTGTGCGTACATGATGAACAACTATAAGCTAGAAACTGCAATTTGTCACTACACATTGAGTGTTAATAAAATACATCACTTGATACGTAGGAGAAGGAAAAAAATAAGGGTGGTTGTGACTCCAAAATAGGGGAATGCAAGAGGGATTTGGTAGGGTAAGGGAAAGGACCTTAGTAAGTGACTTAACCCACAATCCTTGCACCACCTTATTGTGTTCCTTAATTATTAATTAATCTTTTTTATTAATTTTTGGGTGTGTTAGCACATAAATGAGGTACATGGGTCCTCATAAAGATACACGGTCCCTTCATGCCGTGCAACTGAATCTTTACATTTTTTCTCATGCAATTGAATTAGTATTCAATTGAAGAAATTGAAGAGAAGCATTGTTCAAATTATTCGACAATTGAACTATTAGAAGTTTAAATTACCTTGTGAACTACCATTCAATTAGGAAATTGAGAGAGTTATTTCTAAGTGAATTTCCATGAGCACATTGAAATCGAAGTGTGGAAGCTATAACCATGAATTATGTGATAATTTTGGCAATCCTAGTGATAATTTTTGTCATTAATCAGTCACTATAATTGATAATCCTTAGAATACCAATTGTGATATTTTTTGTCCACCCTATGTTGGAGCCCTATGGGTAAATTGGATATCCTAAGGGACTATTGAGAAAATAAAGAGATCACATTCCTTGGAATTCAAAAACTGATGGATAAGAGAACTATGGATACATATTGTTGTAAGTTGAAATATCAACTATGAATCTTAGAATTTGTCTATGAGAAAATAAATTAGATCCAATCATAGGAAAAATTTTCCCTTGTGGATTCATATCCTCAACTCAGGGGTGGCCTTGTTGAAAATTCAGTAAGAAAATAATAATTTAATTTTTCCTTTTATAAAATTAGGAGAAAATCAAAATTCCACGTCAACAGAAAAATTGAATGAGTTAAGTGAGTTGAAATAGTTGTTATCACTCAGTTATCTTAGTTAATTTGAGTTTAGGGCATGAAATTTATTTCTTTACAGTGATTCCTAAATTTTAGGAGCCTAGGTTGAGTTAATTTCAGTTGCAACAATTTATTTTAGTTAAATTGAGTTAAGGTCAGTTAAATTGGTTCCAACTGTTGGAGGAACTAGTGGGAGGTCCAACAATGGGTGTAACTTCAGTGTTTAACCAGTTAACTAGTCAATCAGCCTAAATTAATGCATGAATGCATGAAATTTGAGTTACCCAATTGAGATTGGAGTTTGTAATATTCCTTTTCAGGAATTTCAGCAATATCTCCAATGAGGACGTTGTATAAGGAAGCCACTACAATAATAATGCATTCCAGGGCTTAGATTCACTAAAATATGTTGTATGTAGCTTAAATATGGAATGGAATCAGAAAAAAATAAATATAGCTACATTAAACAGATCTCCCCAACTCAAATGTGCCAAAAAACATCACAACCCCAGTACTTCATAAAATAGAAATGCCGGAGGCAGCAACAACGTTATTCTTATTATATAAACTATAGAAATAGATGGAATAACATATATCTGTAGCTTTAGTTCATTATAATATCATAAATGAGAGGATTGACCTCTTTTACAAACACATTGGAACTCCCCGGCAAGGGTTTCCGGCAAAATAGCAAGACAAGATACATCACTGCAGAAAATAACGTTGTACCTAGAAAATCTGTATTGAAAAATATCTGATATGTTAAACAAGGGATACACAATACAATAATGGGCTCAATGCCTTCCTCAATAGAACTCCTGGAGTGGAAATCACCTCCTCCTCTTCCAAAATAAGCACAAATAGATAGATACAACCCCAGCTACTGCAGCTACTACAGGAATAACGAACTCCCTAGGAGTGACTGCACTGTCAAGGTTAGATGATGGTTTTCCTCAAGATAGTGGATGAGAATGGAACTCAAGACCTCCTCCTTAGATCTCCCAATCAGCTACAACAATGATGAAACTAGAATACCTGCATGAGAACTCTTGCACTAAACAGTGTTGCAACTCCGGCTAAACAGCTGAAGCTTACAATCAGTCATATGACTGAAACAAGAAGTATGAATGAATGAATTATTTTGCTCCTATTCCTTCATTTTTATCCCAAGTGAGCTCCTCCATCCTGGGCCCCACTCATTGGTGATGTAGCTTCTTTGAGAAGTGTCCTCCTTTAAAATTGTGTTGCCCTAGTGGCTTTCCCTCCCTTGTGACAACGTTGTTGAC
The DNA here is from genome assembly GCA_034641835.2 of Pinus albicaulis. Lineage (NCBI taxonomy): Eukaryota > Viridiplantae > Streptophyta > Pinopsida > Pinales > Pinaceae > Pinus > Pinus albicaulis. Next base: position 1,520,124,885 of record CM076581.1, read on the forward strand.
TTGGTCAACCATAGCTAGATCCTTTTTTTTGCTCCTCTTCACACTCAAGAGGCTTTATTTTATCCTCCTACCTCAATCCCCTTTCACAATAGGATAGATTTTATTGTGTTTCTTACTTCTTATTTCAAAAATGGAGCAATTATAATGTTCCAAGTAGCAATGGCTAATTGGGAACATTACAATCCTCCCTACTCAAAAGTTACTTGCCCATAAGCAACAATAAAGAAGGATGCTGCAAGATCTTTTCTCCCTCCCAAGTGGCATCCTCATCTGGTAGATTCCTCCATCGAATCAAATATTCTTTGATGACCTTGTTTCTCAACTGCCTCTCCCTGGTGTCTAAGATTTCTTCTGGCTGCAAGATCAAATGACCCTCATCATCAATAGGAGAAAGTTCCATGTTTGCAACTATATTCCTCCCAATGGCCTTCTTGAGGCAAGATACATGGAATATATTATGGATCTTGCTCCCCTTAGGAAGCTCCAGCTCATATGCTACCTTGTCGACACATTTTTTCCCCTTGTATGGCCCATAGAACCATGGTTTGAGCTTTTCAGCTCCCTTTGCCTTGAGTGTGGACTGTTTTTAAGGCTTAAGGCATAGGTAGACAAGATCTCCCACCTCAAATTGTCTCTCTATCTGACCACAGTTTGCATACATCTTCTGATGGTTCTGAGCAGTAGAAATGTTATCTTTGAGTGCCCTGAGTATGTCCCAGTTCTCTTGAATCCAATCCCTTTCCCTTGGAGCTTTACTTGCCCCAAACATAACATCAGAAAATGAAAGTGCCTTGTATCCATACAAGGCCCGGAATGGATTCATGTCAATAGAGATGTGGTGAGTAGTGTTGTAAAAATACTCCCCCAAGTGGAGCCAACACAACCAAGCTTTCTGCTACCTTGCCACATAGTTCCTCACGTAGCCTTCTAGCCACTTGTTCGCTATCACAGTCTGCCCATCAGCTTGGGGGTGATAGCTGGTGCTGGGGGTCAAATCAGTCCCCACTAATCGGAAAATTTCCTACCAAAAGCCACCCATGAAGTGAATGTCCCGATCACTCACTATGGTCCTAGGGAGACCATGGAGTCTAAATACATCTCTAAAGCAGAGCTCAGCTACATGTGAAGCAGTATAATGTGCAGAAATAGCAAATAAATGAGAGTACTTTATTATTCTATCAACACCAAAAAAGATACAGTCCTTACCCTGCACTGTCAGTAAGCCAGTAATGAAGTCCATAGAGATACTTTCCCACTTCCCATCCAGAATAGGTATGGGCTATAATAATCCAGCAGGATAAGTGTGCTCTCCCTTATTCTGTTGGAAAGTGGTGCATTCCTTGACATGCAAGAGTACATCCTCCTTGAGACCCTTCCATGAGAATCTCTCTCTGATAGATATGTAAGTTTTTGTGAAACCTTGATGCCCGGTAAGTGGTGAATCATGTGAGGCCAATAAGATCTTCTCCTTGAGCTTAGAGTTCTTAGCCAAGTAGATCTGATCCTTGTAATAGATAACCTCATCCATCACTCTAAATCTCTCATCCGATAACACCCCATCAAGTATCCCACATGCAAAGTCATCTTTGGAGTCCGCAACTAAAAGTTGAGCCTTCCAATCTGTGTACATGCCCCTCAAGGACAACATTGTAGGACTCCTGGAAAGTGCATCAGCTACTATATTTCTCTTCCCCTTGACATATTCTATGTCAAATTAATAGGCCTGGATTTTTCTCACCCACTTCTATTGTCTTTCCTGAAGCTGCCTCTGTTCAAGAAAGAATCTAAGGTTGTTGTGATCAGTCTTCACCTTGAACTTATTCCCCACCAAATATTTCTAGAATTTGGCTAATGCATGCATGATAGCCAACATTTCTTTATCATAGATGGGGTATAGCATCTCATGAGGGAGCATTTTTCTGCTCTCAAAGGCTATAGGATTCCCTCCTTGCATCAAGACTGCCCCAATACCTTCACCTGATGCATCACATTCTAGCACAAAAGGTTGAGAAAATTCAGGTAATACCAAAACAGGATAAATACTCATTACCTCTTTGAGCTTATCAAAATCTCTTTGCACTATAGGTGTCCAATGGAAAACCCCCTTCTTAGTCAAATCTGTAAGTGGTGCTACTAATTGTGAAAACCCTTTCACAAACTTCCAGTAATAAGTGCATATTCCCACAAACCCTCTAAGTTCTGTAACATTCCTAGGTTTATTCCAATCTCTGATAGCTTGAATCTTCTCCTCATGTACCCTCACTCCATCTACTCCTATGATGTGCCCCAAATACAACATCTCTGTGAGGCCAAATTCACATTTGGAGAGCTTGGCATAGAATTGCTACTCCTTGAAGATATGTAAGACTGTCTCAATATGCTGCAAGTGCTCCTCCCAAGTGCAGGCTCCACTACATATCAATACAGAAACTCTTTGCCCCATGATGGTGCCTCTCACCCTTAAGGTTAGATACTTTTGGACCCCTCTTAACGCTGCAATAGCTCCTCCTTTTGGAGCAAAATCTCTTATAGGTTGTACAGTGCTGGCATCCTTCTTGGAGAGGGTCTTGATAGGATGTGCTTCCCCTACAACACATTTCTCCTCCAATTCTCGAATAGGGATTGTCTCCCTTGGCCTTGAGTGGGTCTTCTTCTGTAAAAAGGTTCTTGCCCTAGGAAAGATGTGTTGTAGATCTCTATCTTTCTCCACAGCTTCAAGGAGTGTAGTTGGTTTGGTAGACCTGACCAACCCTTGTAATGGTTCCGCCATCCCATTAAAAAACATGCATACCTTCCTCCTCATAGTGAGGTTAGATACTATCACTGAAAGCTGCAGGTACTTAGAAATATAATCCTCAAGATCTCCTTCCTACTTGAGCTTGGTTATCTTGGCAAAGTGGGCTTCCAGATTCCTTGGATCAAACCTATACACTAGCTTCTTGGTGAAAGCTGAGTATGAAGTGATATGGTGATGCCCAAGTGTGGTCAATCCATGAAACCAAAAATCTTGAGCTTCCCCTTCTAGGTGTAATGCAGCTATCTTGATAGCTTCTATCTCAGAAACCTTATGGAGCTGGAAGTATGTGTCCAGCTTCTCTACCCATGTTTTTGCTGGGTACTTAGGTGTCCCATCAAATGTGGGCAAGAAGAAACCTACCATACTGCACTGTAGGGCTGATCCATGCATCAAGTTATCCTCCCTTTTATGAGGATCATTCCTCCTTCCATCCTTGATCTGGAAAAACTCCTGAAAGCTCAGGTGCTCCTTGAACCTTTGAGTCTGGAGCTCATATTCTTCAAAATATTCCTCTAGAGAACCCTCCTTATCTCCTTCAGTTAAAAATGAAGGCATGGTGGATCATTGTGATGTATTTTAATGTCCCATGCCATTTGCAGTGCTGGTGCTTACCTTATGGCAAAACCATAAAGAGTCTCCTTCCTGCCTCATCACCCTGAGATCCCTTGCAATTTTCTGCAAGGTTTGAAGTATGAGCCTTGAGATATATTCCTTATCCATGTTGAAGATAAATCTCCCCCCACAAGCTGAGCCAAGAGCAGAGCTCTGATACCACTGTAATATTCCTTTTCAGGAATTTCAGCAATATCTCCAATGAGGACGTTGTATAAGGAAACCAGTGCAAGAATAATGAAGTTCGGGGCTTGGATCCACTAAAATATGTTTTATGTAGCTTAAATATGGAATGGCATCAGAAAAAAAATAACTCTAGCTACATTAAATAGATCTCCCCAACTCAAATGTGCCAAAAATCATCACAACCCCAATACTTCATAAAATAGAAATGCCGAAGGCAGTAACAACGTCATTATTATTATGTAAACTACAGAAATAGATGGAATAACATATATATAGAGATTTCATTCATTATAATATTAGAAATTAGAGGATTGACCTCTTTTACAAACACATTGGAACTCCTCGGCAAGGGTTTCCGACAAAATAGCAACACAAGATACAAAACTGCAGAAAATAATGTTGTACCCAGCAAATCTATATTGAAAAATATCTTATATGTCAAAAATGGATACACAATACAAGAATGGGCTCAAGGCCTTCCTCTATAGAACTCCTGGAGTGGAAATCACCTCCTCCTCTCCCAAAATAAGCACAAATAGATAGATACAACCCTAGCTACTACAGCTATTGTAGAAATAACGCACTCCCTGGGAGTGACTGTGTTGTCAAGGTTATAGGATGGCTTTCCTCAAGATAGTGGCTAAGAATGGAACTCAAGACCTCCTCCTTAGATCTCCCAATCAACTACAACAATGATGAAACTAGAATTCCCGCATGAGAACTCTTGCACTAAACAGTGCTGCAACTCTGGCTAAATAGCTGAAGCTTTCTATCAGTCATATCACTGAAACAAGAAGTATGAATGAATGAATCCTTTTGCTCCTATTCCTTCCTTTTTATCCCAAGTGAGCACCTCCATCCTGGGCCCCACTCATTGGTGATGTAGCTTCTTTGAGAAGTTTCCTCCTTCAAAACTGCGCTGCCCTAGTGGCTTTCCCTCCCTTGTGACAACGTTGTTGACTTGGTAAACCATAGCTAGCTCCTTGTTTTTTCTCCTCTTCACACTCCAGAGGCTTTATTTTATCCTCCTACCTCAATCCCCTTTCACACTGGGATAGATTTTATTGTGTTTCTTACTTCTTATTTCAAAAATGGAGCAATTATAATGTTCCAAGTAGCAATGGCTAATTGGGAACATTACAGAGTTCAAGGGTAGTGCACTACTAGTTGTAGAATTTTCCAAGTTGTACAGATCATGCACATAGTTAGAGAAGGACCTAAATGAATTTTTTAATTCTCAATGAACAATTTTCCTAATTAATAGGGTTTAATTCCTCATCAAACCGTGCAAGGACATAAAATCTTGAAGGGCTTGAAAATTGGCTAAGTATTGGCCAAAGTCGGTCAGTCGGGCAGAGGATAGAAGATAGTAGTGTAGGTTGAGCTCAAGGTTGATCAGATCGTATTGTATTCATCCAGGTTCTTTGATTAATACAATATGGATATTAATGGCTTTTGATCAGTTTCTTTCCCCTATATATACCTTTGTGTATGTGTGTTGAATATTGATGCATGTTAATTATTTCTATTCTCAATCATGAATTTACTTCCGCAAATTGGTAGAGTATATTCTAGTCTTGTGATTTAGTAAATTTCATGAGAATTTATGATCTACACATTAATTTCTACATGTTATTAGAGCTATATTCACAGTAGATAAGAGAATTCAAAATTTTCATTGTAGGAAGTTCGAATTTGAAGATCAGCGTTACAAGTTTTATCTAGGACTGAGAAGATGGCTTTCAATGGACTCAAGCTCGAGAATGCTTTGGAAGGAAACACAAATTTTGTGGCATGGAAGATCTGCATGGAGGAAGTATTAGATAATAATGGGCTACTATAATACATCAAGACATATGTAGCAAAACCCTAATCATTTAATGCCCAAGATCTTGCTCAGTGAAAGAACGATGTTGAAAAAAGGAGGATAATCATATTGGAGGGAGTTCAAGATGATAATATTATATCCATGGGAAAGAGACTTCGTTCATGATGTATAAAACATGACATTTTTGTTTGAGAACGATAGTGACCACAAGAAGTTGGCACTCAAGGACAAGCTTCGAAGTATTAAGATGCAAAATAATGAAACAATTTCGTAGTACCTAAGAAAGTTTACACAATGTCGTGATGAACTTGATGGGGTCGGCGTTACTATCCCTGAAGAAAATTTGGTATATCTAGATCTTTTGGGCCTCCCCAAGAGTTAGTATAGTTATCAATATTCGACAAATAGTAGAGAGAAACTACCAAGTTGGAAGCGGTTATGGTCTGATCTAGTGTAGGAAGAAATAAGGTGAAACAATAGAGACATGACCTCATCAAAAGAAGAGGAAGAATATTTTTCATTAGTCAACAAAGGAAGGAAGGCCAAGGGGAAGAATTCCCAAGGTAAGGCTAATTCCAGCCTAAAGGGAAAGTAGAAAGACTTGTCTAAAATCAAGTGCTTTCACTATCATGAATTTGGGCATTATGCCACGAAATGTCCACAGAAGAAGGAAAGCAAGAAGGAGCTTGCAATAGCAGCAGCAGGTGAATCTCTAGCTTCACAATTCAAGCTTTATTTTACTCTCATTGCATTCATGGAAAGAATAGTAATGGGAAGAATGTGGTATCTAGATAGTGGTGCCTTGTTCCATATGATGGGGAATAGAGATTTTTTTAAAAATTTGGAGGATAAAGACCTATAGATGAACATTAAGTTTGGAGATGACGGAAGGTAAGTGCAATCAGTATTGGTACAGTCACCTTTTAGAGGGATTTTGGCTCTCTGTAATATCCTTTGCACGTGTCTGGGTCTATGTAATGAGGGGTGTTGCACAAGGGCCCCCGCCCTCAGATGCTCCGGTGGGGTTAGGCCCACCCTTAACACCTTGGGATGCAGCCCTCACTAACAGTTCGATATTTTGGTGTAGTGGTTGGATCTACATGGTATCAAATTTTAGGTCTCGAGGTCGAGACTCGCAGAGCGTGGTGGGTTGTAATATCCCGTGCATGTGTTTGGGTCTATGTAATGAGGGGTGTTGCGCAAGGGCCCCCGCCCCCAAATGCTCCGGTGGGGTTAGGCCCACCCTTATCACCCTGGGATGTAGCCCTCACTAACAGTTTGAGCTTTTGGTGTTGTGGTTGGATCTATGTTGTAATATCCCATGTGTGGGTAGGGCCCGCAACCACGTGTCCGGGTCTATGTAATGAGGGGTGTTGCACAAGGGCTCCTGCCCTTAGATGCTCCGGTGGGATTAGAACCACCCTTAACACCCTAGGATGTCACCTTCACTAACAATTCGATCTTTTGGTGTAGTGGTTGGATCTACGTGGTACCAAAGCCGAGGTCTCGAGGTCGAGACTCACGGAGTGTGGTGGGTTATAATATCTCGTGTGCGGGTAGGGCCCGCAACCACATGTCTAAGTCTATGTAATGAGGGGTGTTGCACAAGGGCCCCCACCCTCAGATGCTCTGGTGGGGTTAGGCCCACCCTTGACACCCTGGGATGCCGCCCTCACTAATATTTCGAGATTATGGTGTAGTGCGTGGATCTCATTTCTCGGTGCCACATGGTTTTCGATGTGCATCATTGGCACCAAATTATGCTTTCATGATTCCCTTTTGTAAAATGGATGTGGCAGCAAACAAGTGGCTGAGAACACACTTTTTTCACTATGTATTTAGGTAGGCAAAGGATTTCTTACGTTATTTCAATGATTGGGACTATGTTCTACCTCCTTGTTTTCATATGTTTATGCTTCCATATTATGCTGCTAAAACATTGATTTTAGGAAGCACCATTGGAGGAGTGGCACAAGAGGTGAAGAGGCCCAATGAAAAGATGATTCTTTACATTATACAAGCTACATATTTCAGGAAGAACAAGGGGAATACCTTGATTTCCATGCTTTATATCTTGCCTTCAAGTGAGAGGACTCATTTGGGAGGTTTGAGTTCTTTGAGGAGACACCTCATGGGTGTTGGATTTGATGGGGTGGCTTGGGTCTTTCTTGAAGACCGTTACATCTCATCCATATATCAGCAACAGCCACATATATATCATAATTGGAGAGACAAGCAACAAGATAAGCACATTTCAACTCCACACAATCAGCTATGCAGCCCACCTTCTTTGCAGGAGCTCAAGGTGGAAGAGATCCCCTATGAGTTTCCATACTAGAGGGTGACTCATTATATTTGGTTGATAGCTTGGGGAGGGAGAAACTAAAAAGGGGATGATGAATCCAAATTTACACCAGCCCTCATACCTCAAGAGGACCTTCAAACATCCCATTGTTGCTTCCATAGATGTTTCATTGTCACAAATGTCAGCTATTTAAATAGCTTACACACTTGGGAGGAGAAAATTGGAGATATATTGATGATGCAGCACCTTGATCCTTGAGATAATTCATCTTATGAGCATGCTACAGGGGAGAAGAGGATTCTCTTTAGTCCTACCCTTTCAGTTTCTTGAGGACAAGCAACATTTGGGAGGGGAGGACTGTAATGTTCCCAAATTTTGCAACAGGAAATTTGGAACATTAGATTTTGCTACTTTAACCTAGGAGAGGAATAAATGGGTAAGGGAGCCCATGAACAATAAAATATGAATAATTTCCACCTTCATAAGGAAGGGGATCACTTTAGGAGCTGAACTTTACACTTACAAGTGTGAACAGAGGCAAAATAGATGAGGACATAGTCAAGTTTGACTAAGTCAACATGCATTCTTGAGGAGGAAGAGATCACCTAAGTAAACTAGTTCAATGTGAATAAGGATCAGCCTAAGTCACACATATGTAAACTATATTGAAGATACCTAGTGTGAAAGAGGCATTGGAAGTGGATTAGTTGACCAAGTCAACAGCGTAGCCACAAGAGGAGGGAAGCAAGCTAGGGCAGCGCAGTTTTGAAAGAGGAAGCTTCATGAAGAAGTCACCTCAACATTGTGTGGGGTCCGAGGTGAGGAGGCTCACCAAAGATAAAAGGAAGGAATAGCATCAAAGGGAATTCATTCATGTATTCAGCTATTTTTTTCTTGAGACCAATTGCATGCTTCAGCTATTTAGCCGGAGTTGCTGCACTGCTTAGTGCAAGGAATTCCTGTGCGGGAATTCCATCCTCTCTTTAGATCATCTTGCTTAAGGGATCAAAGGGGAGTTATTTGAGCTTCATTTATGTATTTATATTGATTCCATTCATCTACATTCAGCTATAGCACAGACTCCTTTAGTGAATTGCATCTCTTATGCAAGAGCAGCAGCAGCAGAGCTGCATCCTTTGATTGTATGCTAATCTTTTAGAGGAGGTGCTTATTTCCCTCCAGGAGCTCCAATAAGTAGGGCTAAGGCCATTCCCTGTATTATTCAGCATTTATGTGTCATATTCAGTCATTTTTAATACATTTTTGCAGTAAACTGTGTTATTTTCTGCAGTGCTGCTTTGTACATGTATTTTGTCGGAAACCTTTGCCAGGTGTCTTATTTTTGCTATATAAGAGTGTAAACCTCCATTTCTCTATTGTTTGAACAATATAATTTGCATATAAGTATTCTCTTATCATTTTTTTCAGAAACCCCCATGAAAATTATGCTCTCACAGTATTCAAAAATTTCTGTTTAGCAAGGTCATGGGAAATCAAGGTTTTCTAGCCTAGTCAAGAAAGGAGGAGTTGTTTAACATAGCTAGAAGCATTATTTTGAGCTTAAATTCGGATAATAGGTCCCTCATGACCTAAGATATCATATCCATCCATTTCCCCTGCTTATTTTCACGCTCATTTCTGAAAACAACATTTTTAGGGCATAAAATACCCTTTTTCCCACTTTCTGGATCATGAAATGAAGTACATGTTGCTTCTGTAGATAAAAATGATTTATATGTGTTTATTGTGTATATTTTAATCTTATTCATCATAAAAATATAGTTATACAACTTATTCATTTCAAAGTTACAGATTTGGAACATTACAGTGGTATCAGAACTGCCATCTTGGCTCAGCCTGTGGATTTCAGATCTAATCAGAAGATAAGAAGGAGAGGAGAAAAAAATTATGGATAGGATGAGCTTACTCTAAGCCATTTTCATATCCAAGAATAAAGAAGAGGAAAAATGCATTGAAACTCTAAGAGGGTTTCAAGGAGGAAAGAATTGCAGTGAGACCTCTAAAAGGTTTCAAGGAGCAGAAGAAGATGCATAAACTTACTGTTCTCATAGAGGAATTGGAGAGAAAGGAGACCATTAAAAGCATGAAACCCTGAGTGGATATTTGGCAGAATACAAGTGCCAACTTATGGCTTTCAAAGAGACCCTAGATTTTCCTTAGTTTATTCAACTGAGAGAAGAGAGAAGACCTTGCAGCAAAGGAGAGATTAGAGGCAATAGATTCCTATTGTCTAAATTTGATGGGCCAACTACAGCAAGAGATTGGGCAAGAAATCTTGAGGAATTCTTCATGCTTCATCCAGTGGAAGAGGAGGAGGAAGCAGAAGTTGCAGCGCTGCACCTGGAGGGTGAAGCCAATGCTTGGTGGTGCAGTCACTTGAGCCACACAAGGGTGACTTCTTTTCCTGAGTTTACTCAAGAACTGATAAGAACCTTTTATGGAGGAAGATCAGAGGAGAATATACCCACACCACCATGGGAGGGAGTAAGTACCAGCGCTGCCATATCCTTGAGAGAGCAGCCTTCTACACCAGCAGTTGGATCAGCCAACACATTGAAAAGAGGATCTCTTGCAACTACTCAAGATGTTCTAAAGGTGCCCAAAGGTATGCATCAAATTTCCATGTCTTAACATTTCAGAAAAATTTATGGAAAGGGTTGGATATTTGTTTGCATATGGCCCAGGATCAAATAGTATTGCTGAGATAGAGCAGCAAGATTGCACTATGCTGTGCAAGCTTGGAGGGTTCAAGGGATAATTGAACCATCAACCTCATGCATCACTGATGAGTTACACACAACCCTTGAGGTTGGAGTGTGAATTATTGGAGGATGGAGTGAACTTTGCTCCAAGAAAATTCATGCAGAAGCAAATGTTCATCTGGGAGTTGACACATGAGATAGCCAGAATACCCTGGAGGAGGGTTATAACATTGTCAAGTGGTAGCAGCAAGGAGGCTTTTCTTTCAACCCCTTTGGATCCTTATGGGTTCAAGATAATAATTGATGAGAGATATTTTCTTGGAGGTCTCCAAGGAGTTGCATTTCATCCTTTTATGAAATGCAAGGAGAAAGGTCTGATATGGGAGGATAGTAGACCTCATTGGAGGAATGCCAAGATGGAGAAAGCTATGAGGCATCCACATGGATTTGAGTGGATGTGGATGGGAGGCAAGAGATTGGTTAGCCTCTTGCAAGTATATGCCACCAAGAAACAAGAGGCAATGCTGCATTGGGTACTCTTGAGAGAGTTTTGTCACCCTATGACATGTCTTTTCCCATGGGGTGAGAAGAGGAAGGAAGATTGGCAAGATACTTTCACAATGGGGAAGCAAGGAGTGTGGATGCATTATGATGTTGTGATCATTATGTCTTCACCACATCAGTTGTATGATGGAAGTATGGTAAGGTAGCAAATTCATTTGTTGCTTTGGAGGATTGGGAGAGAGCAAGGGAAGAATTGCTCTCACACGTGGCATGATGTTGCAAGAGTGAGGGATGGCACTAGCATAGTGCAAAGAGTAGCACCTCCATCTTGGAAGGAGCCCTACATTTACAGTAGCTTCTTGGGAAGAACCTTTGATACAATCTTTGTCAAAGAATTGAACTTTGAGATGACAGTAGCCCTACTCCAAAGGCTAGTAGCGCTGTCACGTAGGAGCTTGGATTGCTTGCTGAAGTGTTCCCAAGACCACTTCACAAGTAATTCACCATGGAAGCATGTAGAAGATGGGCATGAGAAAGTAATGGATGAGAGTATCCCTTACTATGTTTTGACCTTCTTGGCTTGGATTCACAAGCACAAGGAGAAAGATCTACATGCAGCATTTGTGAACTTTCCTTCCATACATTTTTATGCATACCATCCTTCATTGGATGAGTTCAATTGAGAGGGAATTAAATTGAATGTATATCAGCATATGGGGAGATGCATAGCCCAGGAGATGAAGGAAAGGTAGGCACAACCACTTCCCCACTCACCTGCAGCAAGGGAGAATTTGCACTTGAGCCATTTCCACTCAATGACCGAAGTACATGATGGAGGAGTAAAATTTTGTTTTGTATTCTACACTTCCTTATCTATATAAGTAGCATATGATACCAATAAGGGTCTTTCCTTCTTACATATTGTATTGTTATGTACTTGAGGCCGCTTGCAAATTTTATGATGGCCATTCTATTTGTGGATTGTGGGGGAATGCCACATGATTTTCGGTGTGCATCATTGGCACCAAATTATGCTTTCATGATTCCCTTTTGTAAAATGGATGTGGCAGCAAACAAGTGGCTGAGAAAACACTTGTTGCACTATGTATTGAGGCAAGAAAAGGATGCCCTGCGTTGGTTCCATGATTGGGACTATGTTCTACCTTCTTGTTTTCATATGTTTATGCTTCCATATTATGCTGCTAAAACATTGATTGTAGGAAGCACCATTGGAGGAGTGGCACAAGAGGTGAAGAGGCCCAATGAAAAGATTATTCTTCACATTATACAAGCTACATATTTTAGGAAGAACTAGGGGCAAACATTGATTTCCATGCTTTATATCTTGCCTTCAAGTGAGAGGACTCATTTGGGAGGTTTGAGTTCTTTGAGGAGACACCTCATGGGTGTTGGATTTGATGGGGGTGGCTTAGGTCTTTCTTGAAGATCGTTAAATCTCAGCCATATATCAGCAGCAGCCCCATATATATCATAAGTGGAGAGAGAAGCAACAAGAGATGCACATTTCAACTCCACACAATCAGCTATGCAGCCCACCTTCTTTGCAAGAGCTCAAGGTGGAAGAGATCCCCTATGACTTGCCATACTATAGGGTGACTCATTATGTTTGGTTGATAGCTTGGGGAGGGAGAAACTCAAAGGGGGATGATGAATCCAAATTTACACCAGCCCTCATGCCACAAGAGGACCTTCAAACAGCCCATTGTTGCTTCCATAGATGTTTCATTGTCACAAATGTCAGCTATTTAAATAGCTTACACACTTGGGAGGAGAAACTTGGAGATATATTGATGATTCAGCACCTTGATCCTTGGGAGACTTCATCTTATGAGGGTGCTATATGGGAGAAGAGGATTCTCTTAAGTCCTATCCTTGTAGTTGCTTGAGGACAAGCAACATTTGGGAGGGGAGGACTATAATGTTCCCAAATTTTGCAACAGGCAATTTGGAACATTAGATTTTGCTACTTTAACCTAAGAGAGGGATAAATGGGTAAGGGAGCCCATGAACAATAAAATATGAATAATTTACACCTTAATAAGGAAGGGAATCACTTCAGGAGCTGAACTTTACACTTACAAGTGTGAACAGAGGCAAAATAGATGAGGACATAGTCAAGTTTGACTAAGTCAACATGCATTCTTGAGGAGGAAGAGATCACCTAAGTAAAATAGTTCAATGTGAACAAGGATCAGCCTAAGTCACACATATGTAAACTATATTGAAGATACCTAGTGTGAAAGAGGCATTGGAAGTGTATTAGTTGACCAAGTCAACAACGCAGCCACAAGAGGAGGGAAGCAAGCTAGGGCAGCGCAGTTTTGAAAGAGGAAGCTTCATGAAGAAGTCACCTCAACATTGTGTGGGGTCTGGGGTGAGGAGGCTCACAAAATATAAAAGGAAGGCATAGAATCAAAGGGAATGCATTCATGTATTCAGTTATTTTGGTCTTGAGACCAATTGCATGCTTCAGTTGTTTAGCCGGAGTCACTGCATTGCTTAGTGCAAGGAATTCCTATGCGGGAATTCCATCCTCTCTTTAGATCAGCTTGCTTAAGGGATCAAAGGGGAGTGATTTGAGCTTCATTTATGTATTTGGATTGAGTCAATTCATCTACATTTAGCTACAGTGCAGACTCCTTCAGTGAACTGTGTCTCTTATGCAGGAGCAGCAATAGCAGAGCTACATCCTTTGATTGTATGCTAATCTTTTAGAGGAGGTGCGTATTTCCCTCCGAGAGCTCCAATAAGGAGGGCTAAGTCCATTCCCTATATTATTTAGCATTTATGTGTCATATTCAGTCATGTTTAATACAGTGTTGCAGTAAACTGCATTATTTTCTGCAATGCTGCTTTGTACATGTATTTTGCCGGAAACCTTTGTCGGGTGTCTTGTTTTTATTGTATAAGAGTGTAAACCTCCATTTATCTATTATTTGACCAATATAAGTTTCATATCAGTCTTCTATTATCATTTTCTATAGAAACCCCCATGAAAATTACGCTCTCACAGTATTCAGAAATTTTTGTTTAGCAAAGTCATGGCAAATCAAGGTTTTCTAGCCTAGTCGGGAAAGGAGGAGTTGTTTAACATAGATAGAAGCATTAGTTTGAGCTGAAATTTGGAGAATAGGTCCCTAATGACCTAATATATCATATCCATCTGTTTCCCCTACTTATTTTCACGCTCATTTCTGAAAACAACATTTTTAGGGCATAAAATACCCTTTTTCCCACTTTCTGGATCATGAAACGAAGTACAAGTTGCTGCTATAGCTAAAAATTATGTCTATGTGTTTCTTATGTATATTTTAAGCTTATTCATCATAACAGGACCGTTATACATCTTATTCATTACAAAGTTCCGGATTTGGAACATCACACTCTCCTCTCAGTATCAAGGATGTAATACTTTTTCCAGTTTTAAAGAAGAAACTGGTTTTTGTCTTGGTGTTGGAATATCGTGGTTGCGATGTGATATTCAGCAAAATAAAGGTGTTCCTGAGACACATCACCATGGGACAAGTGAAGCATATCGGTGTGTGAGTCAAGAACCTGTATGCACTTGAGGTATAACATGCATGAAAATCCTTGAGGAGCAAGGAAAAGGTTAGAGACTTGGTGGTTGAGAGGTAGAATGATTTACCTCTCAAAATGGAGCCTTAGAAGTAGCCTTAGCGAGCAGCCAAAAATGGATAAGAAAAGAGGAGACATAGTGGAAACATATACTCGAGAAGAGACCTCCATTAGGGGAATATTTCATGCTAAGTTGGCATAGGGATCACATTCATCCATACCTCCAGGTGTGAGGTGAGGTGATTCGAAGAAATAGTCCCAAGAGTGCAGAAATTTGGGCAGGGTCAATTGAGGTGATCTTTGGCTCATGGATCATTACCTTTCTATGGGGGACCACAGTATTCAGTGGCAGGAGGATCAAATTCATTCAAATACTAAGGAGTTCATAGCATTTTTTATAGCAGTGCAGGATGCTTAGTAGCAAATTCAGTAGCAACACAGTTTCCCCAGTAGAGAGTTGCAGACACAGTTGATTTAGTTTGTTTTTTTTCTTGGATGCTTTTCAGTTACAAATGTTATAATAGAAATAGAAACAATGAGAATATTTCCATGCATTAAATTACAAAGGTATTGGATCGGGGTAGATTTTTATCCCTTTCTTGCTGAGTGGGAGTGTTGAAAATGTAGCAAGAAATTCCTAATTTAATTTTTCCTTTGATTTAATTATGTGAAAATAGAAATTCCACATCCACAGACAACTTGAATGAGTTAACTGAGTTGAAATAATTTTTATCACTCAGTTATCTTATTTAATTTGATTTTGGGGCATGAACTTGAGTTGTGTACAATGATTCATAAATTTTAGGATCCTAGGTTGAGTTAATTTTAGTTGTAACAATTTAATTCAGTTAAATTGAGTTAAGGTCAGTTAAACTAGTTCCAATTGTTGGAGGAACTAGTGGGAGGTCTAGCAGTGGGGTGTAAATTTAGTTTTTAACCATTTAACTGAGAAATAAACCTAAATTAAATCATTCATGCATTAAATTTTATTTACATAGTTGAGATTGGATTTCAAGGGTAGTGTACTATCAGTTGCATAATTTTCCAAGTTGTACAAGTCATGCATGCAGTCAGAGAAGAACCTAAACGAATTATGCAATTCTCAATGAGTAATTTCCCTAATTAATAAAGGATAATTCTGTTGTAAAATGTAAGTAGGTTTGGTATTCATAATGACATGTAATTTTGACTTTTTAAAATTATGTAAAGAAGAAAATAAAATTATTATTGTAAGGCTTGTTTCATGGGTTTCATGAGCAAGAGATTTTGTTTTATCTAGATGGCTCCCATTGAGAACCATAGGGTTTATCTTTAGAGCCATATAATTAATTTCATGTAATAAGAGCTCTTCTTGAGCATGTGTAAATTGTATATAAGTCTATGTAGCCCTCCAACAAAAATCACACAACCCTCTCTTCATGTTGGCTCAACCTATGGAGACACACTAATTCATAAATATAGGTCGGCTTAATATGATATAAAAACCACTATAAATAGGCATCTCGACCTATTCCCCAAGCACATAATTCCAATAATATCTCTCTGAAGTTTTCGTATGGGTAAAACAGAAAGAAGGTGTGTATTTCTAGTAGAGAGTTTGCATATACTTCTAAGATTTTTGAATGGGCGTAACAGTGATAATTTCGGACCTCTATTATAGTCATCAAGTAAGTTTGGATATTTTTTTTGGGTTGATAGATACAACAAGAAATTTTGGATTTCATTATAGTTAAGGGAACTGAGATCCCTCTAAATTTGGGTAACCAATTCATAGTGACCAGAAGAGTACACTAATTCCAAGTGCAACTCGATGTCATGATTATGGAGGAGCTGCAACATATTACAATGAAACCTCAGGTTAAGGTCTCAATGCTAAGGAAGGATATAAGTATTATCTCAAGGGAAATATATTGATGCCATGACAGCAAGGAGGTCTCACAAAAAGGGAATCTCGATATGAATACAGTGGTGAAGATCTCGGTATCAAGGCAATAATGAAGATCTCAGTGGAAGAGGAGTCAAGAATAAGATTGACTAGAGAACTTGTGTCTTGGTCTTGGAGTGGCTAATGCATAAGTGGTCATGGTATCAGTATTCATCAATTGGAATATTTTTAAGAAAAATTTGTGCGGGTTTTCCTCTCAAAGAGTGATAGGTTTTGGCCTTGTCTCATATCCTACCTGTTGTGTCTCTTGTATATTTATGTTCATGCATTGGTTATTGTTTGATTAATAAGAACACTAATAATTTAAAAAAATAATATCCTAATCTAAATAAGTAAAATAATTCACAAGCATTCACTCATAAAAGAGAAATATCCTAATGTTAATGCCCTAGATTTCTCAACATGGTTTCAGAGCTAAGGTGTAAAAGTCAAGAAAAGGGCATGCAAACATAGATACACTTAAGGATAGAGTTTTTAAGAAATGCATCAAAGCAAGTCAAGGGGTATAAAATCAAAATTTCAAGATCTACATTGAAGAATCAAACCCTAGATCGAAGAAACAGTCTACACCAACAAAAGTTTTGGATCCTCTAAGTCATCATTAAAATGCCACAAATACCCTCGTCAAGTTGAAGAGATATAAAATGCAAGGTAGCCCAAAGTATAGACATCCAAGATAAGGACTTCAAGGACTAATATCACATCTTATTAGAGAAAATCAAAACCCTAGAAGCATTTCTGATATGTACTTATTCACCACCAAAAAGACGAAGTGTATTGAAGACAAAGAAGGTTAGAAGGTGTTATCATCATATTCAAAAGCTATAAGACAAATTCACTCTCCTTAAATCAAGGATCCCCTCCTTATACTTGAAGAAGATCATCCAAGGAAGCATCAAAACATCCTCATCAATCACCATCTAAAAAAATTTATATCTAAAGGTGTTGACATCATAAAAGGTGCAATATCCTTTATTGAACAAGGAATTTTGATTTGGAAGAAGATCATCCAAAAGGAGCAATAATACATATTATTCAACCATCATCAAAGTGATCAAGTTGAATATTTCATCTTCACTTGTCAAGTAATTATCTTTTATTATATAATTAAATTTGGTAAATTGACTTCGTTTTTGCAAGGAGATCTATTAGTTGGTTGGGTCATCAAAATTCCTTTGCATGAAAAAGGAGGATGGACATAGTCCTCAAAGATAGTGAATTCATTGAACATATCAATGAAAATTTCTCCTCTGAATACATGGAAAGGGATTCTTTAGAAGTATTGGATACATTAAAAAGATGTATGTGATAAGATCATATAACTATTTTTTGAAGATGCGATAAAGGAGGTCATATCACTTAGATCTGATCTACACATATTGAAGGTATCAAAGGATAAAAGGTTATCATCATAAGATCTAAATTGCAACATATGGGATGACATAATCTTCATACTCTAACTGATGAACAAGTTAAAAAACAATTATGAGGATAAGAAGGATATCAACAACTTGTGGTTTCTGTGCAAGATAGAAGATGAAAGGTTGAGGGAAAAAGTGTTGAAGAAAGGATTCAGACATTTTATCAAAAGGAAAAGAAAACATAGCTAAGATTCAATGTTATGAGCATTACAGGAAATATTTTCCTAAACTCAAGAAGGTAAATAACAAGAAATATAGATAATACGTTCATTTCACGAAAGAAGTGGAGAAAGTTGAAATAAGTAAGTCCAAGAAAGAGGAAAAGAATTAGAATAAAGAGCTTATGACATCACCATAAGAAACATGAAGGATTTCTGATAGTCAACTATGAATGATATAACTATTGGTGACCTCATTGAAATATCAAAGGAAGAAGTCATCCAGGACAAGCCTCATAATACATCAAGTAAAAAAGGAAACATTTGTTGGATAGGGATATGCAAGATCCTCAATATTCTCTGATGGAATATTCATTGGAATATTCACTGATCTAGAGAGGAAGAAAGTGTTTCATCAGGAACTCGAACTTGTGGAATTCATGGGATGATGGTATGATGACATAAGATATGAAGTAGAACAATGTGTTGAAAATCCTTCCAATCAAGGAAGTTGCTGAAAGAATCCTATATGACCTAAACGTAAATGAGGTATGTATGCTTGTATTTTATTTTATAAATTCATGTTGTATAGTTGTAGGTAACTTGGATCAGTTCTCTATTTTGAGAATCATGATCAAAATAAATGAATTTCCTCCTATGAAATAATTTATGAAGGTGTGGGTCACACCAAATGAAATCAACATAATATGTCTACACATGAAGTATGAGGTGGTTGAATACAATTAAGGAACTTTGATTGGAAGCTCCTAGGAATGAAATGAAATGTGTGTGAAGAAATTAAGGAAGAGATCATGTGATATGAAACCATGTTAAAGGTAATCAATATCCAGAAGACCAAGAATATTTTATTAAGAAATCTCTTGGAAAGATATGAATACTCTGATGGAAGCTTGGAAAATATGGAGGCCCTCGACAATGGATGTATTTGGTAGATATGTCAACATGTATGTAGGATTTTGATGCAAACTGAAATATGTCATGAAAAAATACCATCACAAAGGTCATTTTTATTTAAGTGTTCATTTCTTATTCTTGAAAAAATATCTGGATGGGCTTATGTAGGACTACAAAGGGAAGAACTGTGGATCTCTTCCAATAGGACCATATAGAAGGATGTAAGATCCTTCCGGAAAATATGGCATGAAGAAGGCAGCAAGACATCATGCAAGATCAGATGAATACTAATTGATCACTTTCTGATGAAATGAATAATGACATCACTGAACCATGGATAAAAGTGATGGATGGTTTGTTCCCTATGAGGAATCCACAAAATATGAAGACTCGTTGAAAAAAAAATTCATGACATTGACATAAGGAGATCTTCAAGAAAATGGTTGTGGAGATGTTGTAGGTCCCTAATTAAGAGGGAGCCTGAAAAATTCTCTTACTTGGAAGAAAATTGGAAATTTCTAAGCCAAGAGGGAGCTTAGGTACATTCCTTCTGTAGGAATGAGTACAATACATTATTGGAATTGATGTGTCCTCCCTAATTGAGAGGGATATATAGACACATCATTCTATTATTTACCTGGGAAGACACAATGGAGGATTGGGTCATCATCTGGAATTCAATACTCTTTGAGGATGAGATAGGGAATCCAAGATAAGAGTAGTCATGGACCGATATCCTTTGAGGACTAGCTATCCAAGATAAGATTTGTCCAAAGTAGGTCATACTTTGTGAACACCTGGGTGGAGTATGTACCTTGAGAGATAATTATTATGGTGTCTATGAATCATTGGTATCGCCAACATTATGCTCTGATCATGTGGATAGAGTTGTTAATCAAGGCCTTTCTATGTTACAATTCTGGTTGATATGATGCTAGA
Source organism: Pinus albicaulis (assembly GCA_034641835.2). NCBI lineage: Eukaryota > Viridiplantae > Streptophyta > Pinopsida > Pinales > Pinaceae > Pinus > Pinus albicaulis. The sequence continues at coordinate 1,520,144,815 of CM076581.1, forward strand.
CAAATGGGTTACCAATTTGATTCTTCTTATGATAAATTCTTTAGATTGAGAATGACCAAGTACCATTATGAATACCTACCTAGTTAAGAGGGAGTGTTATAAAATTTAACTAGGTTCAGTATTCATAATTACAGTAATTGTAAAATTTTGTAAATGATGTAAAGAAGAAAATAAAATTATTATTATAAGGCTTGCTTCATTGGTTTCATGAGAAAGAGATTTTATTTTATCTAGATGGCTCCCATTGAGATCCTTAGGGTTTACCATTAGATTCATAGAATTAATTTCATGTACGAAGATCTTTTCTTGATCATGTGTAAATCATATATAAGTCTATGTATCTCTCCTACGACAATCACATAGCCCTCTATTCATGTCAGCTTCAAGATAAGGTGACAAAATCATGTCGGCTCACCCTATGGAGACACACCTATTCTTGAATATAGTTTGGCTTAATATGACAGACAAACCACAATAAATAGCCACCTTGGCATGTTCCCCAAACAAATAATTTCAGTCGTCTCTCTCTGAAGTTTTCGAATGGGTAAAATAGAAAGAAGGTTCATATTTCTAGTCCAGAATTCACATATACTTCTGATATTTTCATATGGATGTAACAGTGATAAGTTTGGACCTCTATTACAGTCATCAAGTAAGTTAAGATCTCTGTTTTGGGTTGATAGATACAACATGAAAGTTCGGATGTCATTATAGTCAAGGGAATTCGAATCCCTCTGAATTTGGGTAACCAAATCACAGTGACCATAAGACTACAGTAATGAAAAGTACAGTTCGATGTCATGATTATGGAGGAGCTACAACTTATTACAATGAAACCTCAGTTTAAGGTCTCGGTGCTAAGGAAGGATATCAATACTATCTCAAGGGAAAGAGATTGATTCCATGAAAACAAGGAGATCTCATAGAAAGGGAATATCGATATGAAGACAGTGATGAATATCTCAGTATCAAGGCAATAATTAATATCTCATTGGAAGAGGAATCAAGAAGAGGATTGACTAGAGAGTGTGTATTGGTTCTTGGAGTGGATAATAAGTCAAGGGTCATGGTCTTGGTATTCATCAATTGGAATCTGTATAAAAAGAATTTGTGTGTTTTTTCCTCTCAAAGAGTGAGAGGTTTTGGCCCGAACCCATAGCCTACATGCTGTGTCTCTTGTATATTTATGTTCATGCATTGGTTACTATTTTATGAAGAAGAACACTAATAATCTAACAAAAATAATATCTTAATCTAAAGAAGTAAAAAACATTCACAAGCAGTCACTAATAAAAGAGAAATATCCTAATTCTAATGCCCTATATTTCTCAACAAAATCCTCATCAAATAGTGCAAGGAAATACGATCTTATAGGGCTTCCAAATTAGCTAAGTATTGGACAAGTTTGGTCAGTCATGCAAAGGATAAAAGATACTGGTGTAGGTTGAGCAGAGCATATTGTATTCACCCAGATTCTTTGATTAATGCAATACAAATAGTAAGGAGTTTTGAGCAGTTGCTTTCCCCTAGATATATATTTGTGTATGTGTTTTGAATATTGATGCATGTTAATGATTTGTGTTCTTGATTGTGAAAATACTTCCACATATTGGTAGAGTAGATTTGACTCTTGTTATTTAGTAAATTTCATGAGCATTTTAGGATATACACATTAATTTATATAGGCCTCTGTAGAAAAGATAATTATTGGGCATGAGGCTTATGCTTGGGTCAAACATCCCCTTCTACAATGAGTTGGTGGAAAAATTTTAGACAAATAAATGTTCATGAATGTACCTATTCATTGTCTTGAATTAATATTGAATTATTATGGTTTATCTCATTACTCACCAACACATTCAACAACATAACCATATTTTGAAATCAGGGAGCAGCCCAAAGGTGTCCTTGATCAAACATCAAAGGAAAGGTAAGGGTAGAACTAGTTGCAAGAGGATAGTTTATGAATATCAAGCCACCAAACATTGACGCTAAAAAAAAAATGGGAGAGGACATTTGTTACACTAAAAACTGTCACCTTGACATTTTTCTGACTGTATGAGCTCATTAACACTCATACATGCCTCCACTGCAAGTCTTACAACCTTTACTCCTCATGTCAAGCCCTAAAACTAGAGGAAAAACCCTAAAAATCTCTGAAACTTTGGGTACACAGGTAACATGAAGCCTGCCTGCATTCCTAGCTTGGGTATGTAGGTAATACACTGGTTACCTACATTATAGAACGTAGTTTTCATTTGCAATGCCTGCATACCCTCCTCAAAGTAAAAAAGGCGAGAAATTAAAGTCAAAAAAGTGGTTTGAGGTCAATTCTAGAAGGTTCTAGATGAGAATTTTTGGGGATGAGTACGCTTTGATAAGGTGCATGTATCCCTCACCGTAAGGAACTAATCCCTTGATGTGAGGAGCATATCCCTTTGAATGAGGATTCTACCCCTTCAAAGGTGGAATCCTAACCTCCTCATCTGCTCTATAAAAGGAGGCATTGGGTAGCCTCAAAGGGATTTCAAGCTTTAGATTATTTGAGGTTAAGTGTTGTTGGGATTCAGACTCATTTGACTGAGATTTTTGTGAGGAGAGATCACATACCTCTATCTGTCTCGGTTGGAGGAGTGCAGAGCTTATCATAGTAGAGGAGATTCCTGCTTCGGACCCCGGGAAGGCCTGTTCAACATCAAGGCTAAGGTTGTAAGCTTTTCCTTCTTTTAAAGTTAATACAAATGAATTCATTTTTCTCAATAAGCTGTTAGTTAATGGTTTATTTCATAGATTCCTTGATCACTATGATAAGCATGATTTATGATGATTTCTATACAGGTGCTATTTAATATTTTTCTTGTTTGTGACTTCAGGTTTATGAAGATAACTCCTTCAAGTGCACGAGGGACAACAACGACTTCAAACAAGCGTTGGACATACGATAAGTCTATTACACCTCTATAGAGCTTCTTGTGAATCATATATGCTTAGAGAAAGATTAGTTTATTTGGTTGTTTGTTGCTAGATAATTTTAGTACTAGGGAGATCGGTCTTGTCCGCAAGATTGATTAATCCGTACAACAACATTCAAAATTAATTATTGGGAATAAGCAAGTAATTTCAGTTATATAACAACTCATCCAACATAGAGGCAATAATTTCTATACACAATCTATAAGATAAATATTATATATGGTGGGACTAGCAAATGAAAATTAACTGCGTCAATACAAGGAGAATTTTATGGAAGAAATTTAAAATCATTTCCACAAATGGTATATCTTTTAGCACTACTATGACAAGAAAATATAGGAATTTTTTGAACCCACTTTGGTAAATATGACTATGGAAGTATATGAGAAGTATTTTGAAGTTTCTAAAACATATTACCAACATTAAATATGAGAAAGAATATATAAGATATTCCTAAGTGGGTTTCCTACATTCTATATAGATATAATTTTAATTGGATGAACCTAAGACTCTTGAAGAAACAACCAAAAGGGAAAAATACTTATATGACTAGAGCTAAAGAATACTTTCAGAAGTCTAAGAGAGGTTAAAAAAATCATAGGTAAGATCAGAGGAAGAATATATTTCAGCCTCCTTCCTTCAAAACAATGCTTATACATATTAGTAGATCCACCCAAATCATAGTGGATCTAGGATGGTAGAATCCGTGGGGAAAAGGGAAAGGAAACTAATATAATGTTAAATATGTAAAGGATAGCATTTGTATAGATATTTTCCTCAAAAGGGACACAAAATGAGCATTTTTCATAGCTTGAATGAGGTAAATATAGTGGAAGATATGGGAAAGAACATTCCAAGAATATGTGACACCCTAGTAAATTGACAAACAGACTACTAGTCCAACATTATTAAGGTTGAAGGTAATATTACCAATAAAAATAATGCAATTTTAATTGATTCAAGATCGATACATTATTTAATTTCCCTTGATTTTTTTGAAATATTTCATTTGGAAAGAAGAATAAAAAATCATGGTTGATTCAATTGGCCACTAGGAATAAAAGGAAAATTTAAAAGGTTGTCAAAACATTGTCCATTATATATGGATTGTCTCAACACAGTTTCATACATGAACATAATACCACTTCATTCATATGATGTTCTTATTTAAATGCATTGGTTGGATTCACACAATCTTTTCCTAGAACGTCATAATAAGACTTTCACTTTTTTGATGAAGGGGGAAAGCATAAGACAACAAAATACCTTCACAAACCCCTTTCTAAAAGGGATATTTCATCCTTGTCATTGAATATATGCTTCAGTAAATGTTGTCAATTGTGTGTAGCTCTTGGGGAAGAGAAAATAAACCATATAATCCCAAATTCTGAGGAATTTCCAATGTTGTAGTTGTATGAAAATGTATTTGGGGAGGTATTAGGTTTACCACCAAAAAATAAATTGAATTCTCTATTCATTTGATCCCTAAAGTTGTTATAGTATCTACAACTCCATATATAATGGGTACATTTGAACTAAAGGAGTTGCAAATTAAATTATAAGAATTAACAAAGATAGGGTATATATAACCAAGTGTCTCTCCTCCAATGCCACCAGCATTGTTTGTAAAGAAGACAAATGGAAATTTGTAGCTATGCATTGATTTTGACCATTAAACAAAGAAACTATGAAAATAAATATACTTTCCAAAAAATTAATGACCTATCTAATTAATTGAAATAAACCAAGATATTTTCAAAGATGTATCTAAGGTCAAACTAACATCAAATAGGATACAGGATGAAGACATCAATAATACATATTTCAAAACCAAGTATGGACACTGTGAATTTTTAGTGGTACCACTTGGACAAAAAAAGCACCAACTATCTTCTAGCTTCTTACAAATAGAATATTTTGAAATAAGTTGGATAATTTTGTTATTGTATTCCTAGAATACATTCTTATTTATTCAAATTAATAGGAGCATGAAGAGTACTTGAGGTTAGAACTACAAGCAATATGTTCCAATTATATCAAATGTCGATTGATTACCTAGGACATGTCATATATGAGGAAGGAATAGCACTAGATTTAAAGAATAATGAACATAGGTAACTCCTCATGTTCCTTTATATTAATTTGCAACTGAATTTATACAAGTAGGATACCCTTTGTTTAATTGTCTAAGGATCCCTTCATATTATCCTACTTTATTTATTTACAATTTTAGGACAAAAATACTAAAGGATTATGTACAACATTCCCCCCTTAATCCAAAGGGGTGTTTGTGATCCCAAGAATCATTCTGGATTTTTCAAACTTTTCTCTTCCAAGTGCTTTAGTGAATATGTATACATTTTTCTTATTTTTGGAACAATTTATTAAATGAATAGTAGTTTCCTCTACATGATATCGAATCAAATGATACTTTGTATTGGTATGTTTGTTTTAATCATGGAATCTAAGATTCTTGGCATACTTTATTGCATAAGTGTTTTCAACTAGAAGAGGAGTAGAATTCACTTATTTCTCCTACAAATTTTCAATTCTTTTCCTAATCCACACAATCACCTCTATTGCTTTTGTTATTGCCACATGTTCTAACTCAATCATGGAATTTGTTAGAAGTTACTATTTGCTTGACTTCCAAGAAATAGATATTGATCCAAGGCTCATGAGATAACATGAAGTTGAAACCCTGCTTTCTTTGTCTCCATAAAAGTATGAGTTTGAATATCCAATCAAACATAAGGAATCCATGTTTGACTATTTGATTCCAAAGCCTTCAGGTCCCTTCAATTACTTCAAAACTCTTTTTGCAGTAGACCAATGTCCTTAAAAAATATTTTGCATAAATCTAAAAATAAATCCAACAACAAATGAAATTTTTTGTTTAGAAGCAGTGAGGTAGATAAGACTTCCCACAAGTTGTTTGTACTTGGTTTCATCCTCAAATTAATTCACTTGTTTTCATGTGGCATTCAAATTCTTCTCCATCAGAGTAGATAGAGGGATGCATTAAGTCATTCCAAAATTGTTCAAGAACTATCCAATGTACTCATTTTGGGAGAGTAATATGTTCGTTGGATGTTGAGTCACTTCAATTCCTTAGTAGTGAAGGTGTTTCAAATCCTTCATCTCAAAACCCTTGTTAACCTCTTTTATTTTGGATGCAATATAGTTTTCATTGTTCCTTGTTATCAATAGATCATCTGCATATACCACAAAATATACAATATTTTTTCAACTTTCTTAACAAAAAGAGTTGCATCATCAACATTAGAGTGTTTAAAATTAAATTTCGAAATATTCTCAGTTAACTTTTCATACCAGTCTGCGGTACTTCTTTTAGGTCATATAAGGATTTGATAAGTTTAGATACTTCATATTTTTTTCCTTCACAACAGAAACTTTTCGTTGATCGATGAAGACATTACCTTTCAATTCTCCATTCAAGACAATATTATTCACATCCATTTGATGAAATTTCGGTCCATTAAGAGCTTCCAAGAAAAAGAGAGTCTGGATCGTGGCCCATGTTGTTGTGTGGGGAAATTCTCTTCATAATCAATACCTTATTTTTATGAAAATACTTTGCCACGAGCCCTGATTTATGATTTTCAAGTGAGCCATTTAATTTTAACATTTTCTTTGAGACCCAATTGCTGCCAATTGGTTTGGTTTCAAATGGGGAGTCCACCAACCTCCATGTTCCATTATTTATGAGAGCATTGTGGTTAAAAATATTAAGGGAAATGATTAGAGTGATTTATCTTTACTTAATAACTTCTTGTGATGTATTTATACTTATTATATTTATTAATTATTATTATTTTTTTATATCATAAAATAGATACCAAAACAAGAAGAATAAGAACACAAAATATAGGTTGCAAGCCAGGGCCAAAACCTCTCCACTTGAGAGGAAAACCTGCAAATCTCTTCTCTTCCTTATAGATTCTTCAATTTAAATATTCCAAGACCTTTATACTGAGATCAATACCCTCCAAGGCCAATAATAACCTCTCAAAATTATTTTTTATCCTTGATCCAATCAAACCTAGTCAAATCTCTTCTAGTAGCACAACTTCAACCTTCTACTGCAGAATTTTGGCCTCCGCTGCAGACCTGAAATTTGTAGCCCTCCTATAGTTGTTGTTGTCATGACTGTGAGATTATATTATCCTTCCAAGGATTCCTTAGACCTTCACTTAGCTTTCAGTTGCTTCTGGAACTTAAGGATGACCTGTAGTGACCTTCGCAGAAACCCTAGTCCTCCTCTGCACGTGTGAGAGATAAAAACCCCAAACAAAAGTCTTCTTCATCCTCTTCCTTCTTCGTTTCCTTCTTCTTCCTAATTTGATAGAATGAGTGATGGATGAATGTACTTCATGGAGTTCCTATTTCCTCATTTATATAGGATCTTCAAGGTGGGCATGGATCTTCCTTTTAGGCTAACTTGCTAGCTGCTAAGTTGACTTTCTCTTGGAGGGTATTTTCACACTTTTAAAGACAAAAATAATTGTATTTACAAGTTCCAGTGTTTCCGATCGAGTATTCAATTTATGATAATGAATATTTTGACTTCTTGAATTAGGAAAAACCCTAGAAGCACTCAATGGGTGCTTGACCTATAAAATAAAATCCCTTGAGCATGAAACCCATGCTCCAAAAATAATAATAATGATTTTTTAATTTTATAATATAAAAGAATCAAAACTACATTTCATATTTGTGAAGAATGAGCCTATTTCCACATTTTTCAACACGTCATACTCTCATTGTATTGCTTCTTTCCATTCATCATGAGAAGCATATTATTTAAAGGAAGTTGGTTCAAAATTAGTAGATAAATTTAATTCACAATCATATGAAACATCCATATCATCTACATCAATTGAATCATAAATATCTACATCACCTCCATATTTTCTAGTGGAACTTCTAGTTCGTGTCTGCCAAACCTCATTGGGATGAACACTTTCAAGTGTTTTGGTGACCCATTTTGGGGCACCTTTCTAAGATGGTACAGATTGCTCCATTGATTGATATGGGATTACATCAATATTTTTCCTTCTAATTCTCTCAATCACATCACTTAAAGGGTCTTCCTAATCTGAAGTTGTCAAAACTTCATATAGGGGAGACAATGCTTCAAAAATAAATTCCATATACTGATCCAAAATAGGGTTCCCCCATTCGAAATGCGGAATCTCATTATCAAATTTATGATATGTATTTTCATGATTGAATCTATCCAAATGATCAAGTTGTTGATCAACGGTGTTGTCAATATTGGAATATTCAAGAAAAAATACATCTTTAGATATATTAAAAAAAAAATTTACCCCATAATAAAGATGATATGCCTTGGTGGTATCTAAATACCCCAATAATATGCACTTATGACTACTTGCATCAAGCTTGCTTCTTTTTTTTTCTTGGGAATAAAGGTATATCAAGTGGAAACAAAGACCTTGGGATGCCTTACTAAAGGAATTTCATCATACCACATTGCATAACAAGTCTTAGTTTTGAGAGCATGAGATGGAATTTTTTTTTTCACATACACTACAGATAGAATTTCATCAACCCAAAACATCAACTTTACATTTTTGAAAAACATCATTGAGGAAACCATATTCAAAATAGTCTTTCTTATTCTTTCAACTACACCACTTTGTTGAGGTTATATGGAATTCTGGTTCAATGTTGAATCCCATGGTTGCAAACATAGTTTTCAAATGTGTATTTTCCAATATCAGTGTAAAGAGATCCAATATATGATTTTTCTTCATTTTCAATCCATACATGGAAATTTATGAAAGTTTCAAAATCTTGAGATTTAATTTTCTACAAGTACACCTAACACATTCTAGTGTAATCATTAATACAAGTTATCATGAATTTAGTTTCATTAGCAAACAGAACAAGCATAGGTCCACATAAATCAGAATATATCAATAGAAGTTTTTTACATGCTCTATAAGTGGAATAATGAAAATATTTTTTTTTATGCTTTCAAAGGAAAGAAACATCACATTCCTTTAGTTTCTTAGGAATGATGGGAAAACTAGAAACACCATTCTTTTTCAATAAGCAAAGGTTGTCATAGTTAATATGTCCAAATCTAGCATGCCACACAAGACTAGATGGAAATGTGCCTTCATCATGATGAGAGATGTATGTATAATTCTATGTATGATCAAATGTCCCGTTTAGCTTTAGCAGTCTTTCATCCTTTACTCTAGTCATGAAATCCATGTTATCAGATTCCTTTCTTATTTCCACTTTACCATTAAAGAGATGAATAGAGTGGCCTTGTTGACAAATGTGAACAAGGGATAGTATATTTCTTCGCAAAGGTGGAGCACATCATGTAAAAAAAATTATGGAATCTAGGCAGTTTAAGCGTATAGGTTCCAATTCCTAAGGGCTTAAGATCTGCAAAATACATTTTTCCATCTACGTTGTCACTGAAGTCTTCAAAGAAGTCTCTTTGAAGGTCATGTGGCATGTTGCACCTATATCAAGCAACCATGCATCTCTCCAAGAACCAAATGAAATGTGAACAAGATATTCAATTACTCCAATATTGTAGTTGGAAACAATATAATTAATATATTAAAGTGTTTATATATTTAGCTGGATATGGTGTTTTACCTGTGTCTTCTTTTTGGTTTATATTTCCTTTGATTGTATCCTAGGGGATTATGCATGTCAATACATAATTTCCATCTCTGTCGCAACAAATGAGTAAACTCTTTATTGACCATTCTTGAAGTAGCTCCATAAAAACATATTTATCTAGAGCGGCGCACCCTCTGCATGTCTTGCATGTGCTAATTTCTCTTTTTTGTTCTGGGGTGATGCCGATCGGCGTTAGAATGAGAATCATACCCGCGTCGATCCTCTTCTAGAATTTTTTTCAAAAATGGAAGTGAAGCTTCGTGGCGGAGAGCTGATTGTTTGTTCTTGAGGATATAGCAAAGCTTCTCCCTTTGGGCTTCTTGTTCATACAAAATTAGAACCATCCAAAGGGATAACTCAGTTCCCCACCTTAAGTGGATCCATGTTCGCTCTTACCTTGCTATAAAATTTACATCCTCCCATAGCTCTGCTAGTTAGAACAGAGATAGAAGAACAACAGAGAGATCTTTGTTGCTATAGGTATTAAGCGAGATTTGAGACATTTTTCCCCTTTATATCAAGTTGAAATGAGCGCTTTAGAGACGTGCCTGGATCTAGACCCATCGAAAGAGAGTTGCAAAATCAAGGCATGGGTTGTAACTCCCCCTCTCTATTTTAATATAATTCAATTGATTCTTGCTTTCCATTTGCATCTTTAATGTATGATTGGATTCTCAGTTATCCTTGATAAATTAGGTATATTTTTTATGCGAGATATATGTTATTCTTTCACATTTTATGTTGTTTGATCCCTTATGCAGGTAACCAAGCATTGGCAATGGCAAGGATATAACTACGGAGCACGAAGGATCAAGGGATTCAAGCGAGGAACGACATCAGATCGAGGTAGGTGATCTATTCGTGATCTGCATCCATTTACAATCTAGTAAATTAGGCTTCTACTTGTTCCCTGTTGTTACTAGACCCATCCTAGAGCTAGAGGGATCGTCTCTGTCCGTAGAGATGATTTTCCTGCATAACAGTAGCGACGATGAGTTCTATCTCCTTAATGGTGTTTGGTTGAATGGAATAGAAACATGGAAGATGAAATCATGATGATATGCATCTGACATAATATTTTAGACTTGAAGGAAAATGGGTACATGAAGGTGTTAGGGTCTTATAAATATAGGATTCATAATTTTGAATTGAATTTTGATATTCTTGTAAAATATGTACATACCTTGCTATCTGCAAGTTGTTTTCCCATATTTTGAAAAAATAAAAATAAAAATAAAAAAAGAGGGTAAAAAGTCCTAAAAGAAAGATCAAGGGACATAAAAAAAATATAAATATAGACCCCAAAATAAAAAAGATGAAAATAAGACATGAAAGTGAGCAAGTCCAAATGCCACTCCTTTTTACTTTTTTCAAATGATTATGGCAGAGTGTCAATAAATGCCATAATCCATGATGAGTTAAAATGTTTAATCTTGACTTGTCATGTTTTCAATTTCTATGTTTTTGATAGTGAATAAAGATTTGTCATACAGTTTAATCCTGAAAAATCAGTAAATAGATAGAGAATAATGAGGAGCTCAACAGTTTAATTTGAGCCCTCGGATGAAATAAGGTAGAATTATATATTTTATGCTTTAAAAAAAAAATGTTTCAAGGTTGCAAGCCTAAATGCACCTGCCAAAAGGAAGAAAAAATGTTAGAGTAATGTTGAGTAGGTAGAAAGAAGGGGGAAAAAGCATGTAATATTCATCACCAGGAAAAAATCACTAATTTCCCCTCCCCTCTAACTATTTAGTGTTTTAGACTATCAGTCAAACAGGCTCAGATCATTTCTCTGACTTTTGTTGGGACTGGACCTAAGGCTCGATGACTGGTTAGTTGAAAATGTTAAATTCTTATGTTAAATCCCCATTTACCATTATTTATCCCTCATTCATACATTTTAACTCATTTTCATAAGTAAAGACTCATTCTTACTAAATGAAACATAAAACCCCATCTAATTAACTTCCTTCATTCAGAAACATACAAAAACCCTCAAAAATGCTTTATCCTAAGTAAATTGGTGAAATGATAAAAAACCAAGCTTTGCTTTACTTGTTCACTTTACTTAGTCATATTGTATATTTTTGTGTATTCCATTCCCCTTTTCATATTAACTTTTAACTTATTTTATTAAATCCCTAAATAATACCTTATCCTACTTATTTAATTCCCTATATCTAAATATCCCCAAAACCCACTATTATAAATATTTTAGACCAAATTTATTACCCATGTGCTAAATTAAAACCCAAATAAAATCCCCTTCGGTCTAAAACTAATATATATATATATATATATATATCCTGCCCCCTATAGTTATTAACCCATTCAAAAAGGTTTAATACTATATAATAAACTAAATATTGCGCCAATTGTGTTTTATTCAGGCATATTACAAATGTTTTGAGAAAAATATATTAATCCCGCACCTTTGTATTGGTTAAAACCTTATCCTCCATTTTGAACCATTATTCCTCTGCCATCATATAAGCCAATGTATGCAATTGAATTTAACCCTTCTTACATTTTACCAAGGCTTAAGGTTTAAAAACCTTGTCGGAAAAGCGCCTTTGCAATGCATATATAAGCCCTCCCCACATAATTTTATAACCCAAGGTTTAGTTGAAATAAACTAAGGTTTATTTTAATAAATTAAAACCTTTATAGTTTTCCTATCCCAACTATATTATATAAGCCATTCAACTTATATAATTAAACCATGTGGGATGCATAATAAACCCCGCCCTCATATGAGTTAAGCCTTTGCCCACAAAAAAACATAAAGGTTTAATTTTTAACCGCCCGCACATGCATATCAAAACCCAGTCCCACCTTTCATTAAGCTGCATTTTTCCTTTTAATCCTGACCCTTCGCATCTGATCCCCAAATCCAACGACCCCAGACCAATATCACGCAGAAAAACTAATCGTCCGCCCAAATCCAAAATGGACGCGAAATGGGTTGTATTGCCCATTTCTCTCTCTGTGACGTGGCAATTTCTTATTTGATCATGTTCGTTTGGGAATAAACCGCTTACTGCCCAATCTGCACGGGATAACTGCTCTCCTATTTCATTTCAAAGCCTATAAATGCCTCCTGCCATTGCCTAGACCCGGATTAATGACATTTATGATGATTAATATCAAGGTTTAAAACCTTTTATACCCCACTGATTATGTTTATCTGTGCGTTATGAACTTTGAATAGCTCCGCTTGACTGTGTAAAAGCCTTTTAAAGCCCTGATTGCCGATTTTTCATCTGAAGCCTCTTCCTCATAGCCAGCTGAATAAAAGGACTTGGACATCAAGGAGAAATACAAGCAGATTAAGCAGAATAATGAGGAAATAAAGACTGAGATATATTGTCAATTCCTGAAACAAAAGCCTGGAAATCAGAATAGGCTATTATCAGCCTTTGATTATTATACCAAAAAAATTATCATGTAATTCTTAGAGCCTACTACCTCAGCACCCAAAACAGTAGCAGACTATAAAAAGTTGGAATTTGAGGTAGACACAGAAAATATTCATGAGTTGGACTAGATTGAATTTCATAGGCATAGCTCTGAAATTTTGTATTCTACAGTGGTAACTAAAGCAATGAGTGCTACTAAGCTATAGAATACTATCCTTAATATGCAAGATCAGATGCAAATGGATAAAATATCCTTATATGCCAAGGACCTAGGGATTAAAGCCTTAGAGGAACTAGTTTGACAGGTGAGATATGATCCCTCAAACATTCAAGCAGCAGAACTATTAATCAAGAAGAAGAATGAAGACATAGTAGCTTTGATGAAACGACTTAAGCTTCCTCAAAGTGAGCATCCACAAATAAAGTAAATCCTTCAGAATCAGAATGAGAAAGAATAAATGATGGAGCTCATACTAAAATTGACAACACAAATCAAAGATATGGAAACACAAATGGACCAGCTTGTCCAAGAGAAAGAGACTGTAAAAGAGCCAAAAACTCCTACAATTCCTGCAATTCCTACAATCATCCCAGTAATTACTACAGTAGTGCCCTCTACTTTAGGAGAGAAATTAGCACCAAAGGGCCCACTGGCAACTGCAGTGCTAGTGACTTCAGCCACTACTTCAGCTACAGACTCTTCTACTACAAATTTTCAGCACACTAATGAAGCCAGCCATATTATCAAGGCCATGGAAGAGATGTCTTTAAAGACAGGTGAAATAAACAGACTGAATAAAATAATTGAAAATATTGAGAGGGAAAATAAGATAGCTCAGATCAATGTCAGAACTCATGAGTAGAAAGCAATCAGATTGGGAGAGCAACTCAAGAATTTACAAAAAGAGTTGAGTTTCACAGAGCAGATCTCTTATGTTAAAAATCATCTCTAGACTAACATAATTGAAGCCATTAATAATCAATGGCCTTCAATTTAGGTTATCTAGCAGCAGAAATTATTGTTGTTGGCAGCCCAGACAGAGATACAAAAGAAAAAATATGAGTTGATTGATAAACCTGCTCAGGCTTTAAAACTCATTACATTTATAAACAGCAAGAACATGGAGGAACTTGAATAATTGAAAGTCTTAGACAGGACAGAAACCATCTTACAAATCAAAAAGGTCATCACTAAAAAGAACTTACTAAACAATCTTGAAGACAAATGTGAAGCAATGAACTTGGCCATAACTTGATTTATGGTGAAATACACAAATTTAAGACAGAGGGGCTTACCAGACATACATTTTTTTAATGAAAAACTTATGCCATAGAAGGACTATGATAACAAGATCATGGAGTTTGCTAAAGAGAAAGTAAACAAGCCACTGGCACAAGGCACCCCTACAGGCAAATTTCTCCTTCAGTTTTTTGAAGATCTATTCTTTTTAAAACATGAGATTAAGCATCTCTTTGTCATCAAGCCTACCTTTGCTAGATATACAGAGGCTGATGAGAATTTCAGGAAGTTGAGGAATGTCCAAATTCCCAAGGCAGAAGAGTGGAAAACTTTTTCTGATTGGATGTAAAGATGAAAGGTAAAACAGTGAAATAAGATTACCTTAAAAACTGTCAAAAGAAATAGTTGAAATAAAAGGAAAGTTTGTGATTACCACTACAAAAATATGTTTCATTTATTAAGTAGGTGAAATTATTTATCAAAGGAAGTATGAATTATTAAATATGCATAGTTAAAAGTAGGCTTAGGTAAGTCAGTAAGATATTTTCTGTAGCGGCAACCGTAGGACACCTGAGCACGTAAACGACTCCTTATTACTTAGCTATGATGTATTTATTTTTGGATAAAAAGACGACTTGCTTGTTTTGAGTTTATCCCTTTTATTATCATAATGATATTTTCTTTTCTAAGATAATTCCTAGAACTCTTCTAGGATATTTGTAAAACATTTTTGTATAAATACTTCTACATTAGAAGTATTCAAGGTGGAATAAAATTGTTGGACTTATTATAGACATTTTTGCTGAACATTGGAGGCTATTGTGTGTTTGATTTCAAAGTAGCAGACTGGACAAGCTGACTAGCATCATAATTCAGGATCCTTGTGATAAGTTGATGAGTGAATTACTTCCTACTTGTCACTGTTTCATTTATAAGTTTCATGCATTCATTTTATGTTTGTTTTGTCTAAATGTGTAACTAGGAGTTTTACTACAGGATTAGTCAAGTGCTCATTACATCTCTGCTCAAATATCATTTTAATATTCACAGTTTTCAAAACTAAAGATCTGAACTCTTAAATATTTTTACTTTTGATAAAGATAGAATTTCTCTAGTTTGTTGCAAAACACTTATCCCCAAATATATGGGGTTCTCTATCACCTGAATACATTTGTACCTTTTTGGCCTTGATTTCTAGTGCTGCTAGCTTGATTTAGACTCCACAACCCAATGGACAAGTATATTTCTCTCTATTTTACCTCTGAGTGAATTTTTCCCACCAAACCATTTAAAACAAAACCAATTGTTCTTTCATAACTAGCCTAATATTCACAAATTTAAACAAAGATAAATCTTAAAGAGAGAGCCCTCTCTGAACTTTAGAAAAGCTAGATCCTAGAGTTCCAAGTAGGTTTGTGGTTACCTCTAGTGTTCTTTGACTAAAAACTCAAAATCCCACAACTTAAGAATTTACTAGAGTGATAACATACTGGTGACCATACTGGGGACTTAACCAATCTCCAACTTTAAACTTGTTCTTAAAGGAAAATCTTTCAATTATCCTTTCACTTTAAGATTACTTTTATAGGTTTTCGGTATTCAAAAAACAGTCATTCTGGCTTCTAGGAAAACCTGCTATACTAGGTCTAACCTGGATCCTAAACCTGTAGTTATAGTAGATAACCCAGATTAGATTGGTAAAAAGAAAAAACAAACTGTCAATTTAGAAACTGAAGTACCATTAAGAAAAGCCAATTATTTACCCAAAGATTTAGTGAATCTAAATGATATTGATTTTGATCTAAAGTTTGAATATTCATTATTTAAATCTAAATCTGAAACTGATTTGAAAAACACTGTTATAGATCCTGTTTTTATTTCATTTCTGAATGAAAAACAGAAAAATATTTTAGTAGGAACAAAATCAAATAAATATGAATATAAAAATATAGTTGAAAAGATTAATGTTACATTGATTAAAGATATTAATGAAGCTATTGAATTATCTCATTTGTTGTCTTACATAAAACCTCCATTTTCTCAATTGCATACAACAATAATACCAACAACAAATTCATCTTTATATGTTGTTACTTCATTTATAGATACCACTGCAAGTTCATCCACAGATCATTTCATTCCTAGATTTCCTTTGCAGCCTAGGATATTATTTCTTTCATCCACTCCATCCACTACATCCACTACTTTACATTCAGATTTTATAAGCACCACATCTTTATTTCCCAACAATTCCATTTACATACCAACTTCATTTCCTATCACTTCAACTACAATTTTCAGTTCATCAGCTGCCATATCCAGCACTGCACCTATCACTACTTTTATACCTCCCATCTCAGCAAAAATTCAAGCCATGGCTGCTAAGTATGCTCCCCTTGTCTTACCCCAAAACCTCCATGACATGCCTCAATATTATCAGAAAAATGTACCACTGTTTGATGGCATTTCACAATATACTACTCAACAACATGTAACTAAAATGACAGATTTTTGTGAATTTTATGAAATTGATGAGTCAGATGTCTAGATGAGGTTATTTTCCCAGAGTTTGACAGGAGAAGTTAAAAAATGGTTCAAAAATTTAGCTCCTGGTAGTGTGGCTGATTTAGCTGTATTTCATAGAATATTTTTAAATAAATGGGAAAAGGAAAAGAACCCCCTTCAAATTTTGTCTGAGTTTGATGCCATGAAAAGATCTCCTACTGAGTCTGTCCAAGACTACTTGTTGAGAATGCAGCAAGATGATGGAGCTTGGTGAAATGAAGTCGCCTTCACTAAGTGGGCCCGTAGGCAAATTCTGGCGCAAAGTCTATTTTTAGACATATGGAGCATGGTTTGGGGATTCCAGTTTGAGATTCTTGGAGCATTGGTCATGTTGGTAAAAATATATGGGACTCTATTTTTGTGACCTATAGGTCGAAGAGGTCGAAGTCTATTTTTAGACTGCCTCTCCTAAAAATAGGGAAGTCAAATATTATTTACCCTTAATAATATTTGGACTCTAAACAACAGTTTACTCTCTTGGATCACTTCAGTTTGAGCTACAGAAGTGGCTCATGCATCTGACAGAGGAATCACATGGTTCCCAAGGGTTTGATGGCATCTTGCATGGTTGACTTCAGTTGGACTTCAGTGGCAGAAGTTTGGAGGAGTTAATGAGACAGATAGTGGAGTTGTGTTCTGTTTATTTTAGTTGAACTAGTTGAGATTAGTTTAACTAGCTAATCAATTAGTTATGAGTTGAGTGAATTAAATATTATTTAATTCATTAATTAGTAACTCATTATTCAACTCAAGAACACATCAGTTCACTACAGTGCATGATCAGTTCAGTGGAGACCAGTGAAAGAGGTAGATGAAAGGGTGGAGTTAGCTATCAGTTGTGACTATACCGTTGCTATTTGCAACACACAGATAGGTGGAGTAAGCCCATGAGGATTGTGCAGTTCAGGCTGGTGGTTTATCTATATAAAGCGGCCATCCCATAGCATTGAAACACACAATAGAGGCAAGGCAATTGGCGGTGAGTTTTGAACGAGTAACCTGTTCAAAACTGAGCTAGATTGTGGGTAACTTCATGAGAAAGTACTGAGTACTTGTGAGGAGTATTGTACTGAGTTTGTTACTTGATTTCTCCATTATAATATACATAATAGATGCGGGGTTTTCAGCTATAAGCTTTCCCCATACATACTGTGTTAATGTGTATGATGATTGGATGTGTTATTGCTTGATTTTATTTCCGCATGTGTGATGATCTGAGTTGATCTGAGTGGAAGAGATTATGTGTTGCATATAAATTCGAATTGTATGTGATCAGGATAGTCTCGGTGGATAATTAATAATTATTCAGCAAATTTCTACATGGTATCGGAGCTATTGAAGTTCAGATTGATCATCACAGTGATTACAAACTTATTTCGGTAGACAGAGTCTGCATGCGGGCCAGGTAGCCTCCGGATTCATCTTTCTTCGGAAAGTGAAAGGTCTGGTAAATGCCCCTTGCAGTCGATCTCCGTGCTAGAAATAATTTGTTCTCACAGATCTAGAGCGGTTGAGCTTTGAGGTGGAATTCGAAATTTTGCAGCAGTTTTGTTTTCTTGGTGCCGGTGTTGAAAATGTCTTTCAACAGTTTGCGACTCGAATATGCTCTTGAAGGCAATTCGAATTATGTTGCATGGAAGGATCGCATGGAGGTAGTATTAGAAGATAATGGTCTGAAGGATTTCATAGATACGGATGTCCAAAAGCCCATTGGTCTTGCTGAAGTCGAAGCATGGCAAAAGAAGATGGCGAAGTGTCGAAGGATCCTATTGGAGGGCGTCAAGGATCATATTGTATCCAGCCTGCATGGAAAGGCTACTCCATATTTAATGTGGAAAGCTTTGACGGATCTATTCCAGAGTAAGAGCGACCAAAGGAAGCTGGCGCTCAAAGATAAGCTCAGGAACATCAAGATGGAGAAAGGCAACAGTATTGCCAAATACCTCAGTATCGCCAAAAGCTCACTGATCGCATGCTTGGTTTCAAGTGTGCTGGGATCGGTATGGTTCTTGGACAACAGTGCGTCATTTCATATGACGGGAGATCGGGAGTTGTTCTCAGATCTGGAGGAAAAATATTTGGGTGTGCACATCGAGATGGGTGATGATGGTAGATACAGTGCGACTGGTATCGGTACCATATCCTTTCAGAGGGAGTCTGGTAAACCCTTTGTATTGAAGGATGTCATGCATGTACCTGGATTGAAGAAGAACCTGATTTCTGTGGTGATGTTGGAGGATAAGGGGTATGATGTGGTCTTTAGCGAAGGAAAAGCCTTCCTACACAGTAAGACTACTGGAGAGACCCGGAAGATAGGGGTTCGAACCAAGAACCTTTATCAGTTGCAGGTAGATGGCTGCGCAGCTATGGCATGCAAAGCGGGAGAAGTGGTGAGCCGGGATGATGAGGGCGAACTGTGGCACAAGAGATTGGGCCACCTTCACCATGGAGCTTTGAAGATTCTGCAGCAGATTTCTACTGGACTTCCTAAGGGCACCCTTGCGCAGTCAGATCAGTGCAAGGGGTGTACTTTAGGGAAGTATGTGAAAGCCACTTTTCACGAGAAGGATAGTCGCGCCACGACGATCCTTGAGAGAGTTCACACAGACGTGTGTGGTCCTTTCTCTGTTGCTTCGACAGCAAAGCACAGGTATTATGTGATCTTTGTTGATGATTTCTCTCGAAAGTGCTGGATCTTCTTCATGTCTAAGAAGAGCGATACATTCGCGAAGTTCTGTGAGTTTAAAGCACTGGTCGAGAAGGAGTCGGGGAAGAAGGTGATTGCTCTAAGGAGTGATAACGGTGGTGAATTCATCTCGGCTGAATTCAAGGAGTTCTGCAGCGCAGAAGGGATTCGGAGAGAGCTCATCGCACCCCATAACCCACGGCAGAACGGGGTGGCTGAGCGGAAGAACAGAACGATCGTGGGTGCTGCACGGGCGATGTTGCATGATCAGGGCCTACCCCTTCACTTGTGGGCTGAGGCATGCAATACAGCAGTGTATGTGCAGAACCGTTGTCCTCACAAGGTTCTTGGCATGAGTACACCGGAGGAGGCTTATTCTGGCAAGAGGCCTGATATTTCCCATTTTCGGATTTTTGGTTCTCCTGTCTACATGCATGTGACGAAGGATGCGAGAAGGAAGCTGGATCCAACTGCTGAGGTTGGAATATTTGTGGGGTACACTGATACACCTCACAACTATCGGGTGTATTTGTCAGACAGTCACAAGACTGTTGTGCGACGGGATATAAAATTTCAGGAGGAGAAAGCCATGCAATGTTTGCTTGAGAGGGAGCTACACTTGCATGCAGATGAGGAGCTGTTAGTTCCTAAGGAGGAGCTTCCGGATGTGGATCAGCCACAAGAGGAGGTTCGGGAGGTGGAAGAAACCACCCAGGCAGCGCCAACCATCAGAGGGCGCATGCGCACTACAGAAGCTGAGCGACTGGCTCGGGATGCAGAGAAGGTTGTAGGACCACCTACAGCACAGCGCAGACAGAGACAGTCACCGGATCAGTACACTGGATACATGGCTCTTGTGATTCAATGTGTTGTGACGGAGCCATCCTCTTTTGAGGAAGCTGTGGAGGAACCCGCATGGGTTGATGCCATGATCGAAGAATATGATTCGATCGTCAGGAACAGTGCATGAGAGATTGTCCCAAGACCGGTGGGGAAATCAGTGGTGGGTTCGCGATGGATCTACAAAGTGAAGCAGGCGGCTGACGGGAGTGTGGAGAAGTACAAGGCGAGATTTGTCGCCCGTGGCTTTTCACAGATCGAGGGGATTGACTATGAGGAGACCTTTGCACCGGTCGCAAGGTACTCTTCCACACTGACATCCCTGCCTTCAAATACAGATGGGATAAGTATATCCATCGTGATGGATGTAGATCACACTCTGAACTGATCACGAGAGGAGGTACTTATGTAGTAGCTCCTCAAGGTTTTGAGATCTTCAGCAGTGAGTCGCATGTGTGCCGACTCAAGAGAGCACTGTACGGGCTGAAGCAAGCACCTCGTGCTTGGTACACTCGGATAGACAGCTACTTCACCGGGCTTGGATTCTCCAAGAGTGAGGCGGATCCTAACCTGTACAAGATTGTGGTGGAGGGGAAGCTGTTGATCATCGTACCGTATGTAGATGATCTGATTTTGACTGGCGATGAGCAGTTGATACTTTCATGCAAGGAGGATCTTGCACGAGAGTTTGAGATGAAGGACTTGGGCATCCTTCATTATTTCCTGGGATTGGAGATTTGGCAGCGCAGTGGAGGACTGTTTGTTTCTCAGGGCAAGTATGCCGGGGAGATTCTGGAGAGGTTCAACATGCAAGGTTGCAAGCCTGTTGACACTCCTCTTCCTGGTGGTTGGAGGAAGGAGGATGCTACTTCAGCGGAGGTAGTGGATGCCACTGTCTATCGACAGTTGGTGGGGTCGCTTATGTATCTGGTCAATACACGACCCGATATGTGCTATGCTGTTAACCAGCTTTCGCAAGCTATGGTTAAGCCTACCAAGCTCTTTTGGAAGGCAGGCAAGCATGTATTGCGCTATATTAGTGGCACATCGGGATATGGTCTATGGTACAGACAGGAGGATGGAGCGAAGATTTCTGGCTTCACTGATGCAGATTGGGCAGGGAGTCCAACGGACCGGAAGAGCACTTCTGGAGGATTTTTCAGCATTGGGTCGACAGCAGTTTCCTGGTACAGCAGGAAGCAGAGATCCGTGGCACTCAGTTCAGCAGAGGCCGAGTACATGGCAGCAAGCTTGGCTGCATGTGAGGCTATTTGGATGAGGAAGATCCTCGCAGGTTTGTTCATGTTGCATTTGGAGCCTACAGTGATCTACTGTGATAACCAGAGCTGCATCAAGCTCTCGGCTAATCCAGTATTTCATGATAGGTCCAAACACATCGACATCAGGTACCATCATATCAGAGATTGTGTTCAGCGGAGAATCATTATGCTTTCATATGTTCCCACGGAGGATCAGGATGCCGACATCCTGACGAAGGCGCTCACCAGGAGCAAGTTCGAATTCCACATAGGCAGAATAGGGGTTGCAGATAATCCATATCTTCCATATCTTGCTGAGAGGGAGTGTTGAAAATGCAGCAAGATGATGGAGCTTAGTGAAATGAAGTCGCCTTCACTAAGTGGGCCGGCAGGCAAATTCTGGCGCAAAATCTATTTTTAGACTATGTCTATTTTTAGACATATGGAGCATGGTCCGGGGATTGCAGTATGTTATTCTTGGAGTATTGGTCATGTTGGTAAAAATATATGGAACTCTATTTTTTGGACCTATAGGTCGAAGTCTATTTTTAGACTGCCTCTCCTTAAAATAGGGAAGTCAAATATTATTTACCCTTAATAATATTTGGACTCTAAACTTCAGTTTACTCTCTTGGAGCACTTCAGTTCGAGCCTTGGAAGTGGCTCATGCATTTGACAGAGGAATTACGCTATTCCTAGGGTTTGGTGAGCACATGCATGGTTGACTTCAGTTAGGACTTCAGTGGCAGAAGTTTGGTGGAGTTAATGAGACAGCTAGTGGAGTTGTGTTCTGTTTATTTTAGTTGAACTGGTTGAGATTGGTTTAACTAGCTAATCAATTAGTTATGAGTGGAGTGAATTAAATATTATTTAATTCATTAATTAGTAACTCATTATTCAACTCAAGAACACATCAGTTCACTACAGTGCATGATCAGTTCAGTGGAGACCGGTGAAAGAGGTAGATGAAAGGGTGGAGTTAGCTATCAGTTGTGACTATACTGTTGCTATTTGCAACACACAGATAGGTGGAGTAAGCCCATGAAGATTGCGCAGTTCAGGCTGGTGGTTTATCTATATAAAGAGGCCATCCCATAGCATTGAAACACGCAATAGAGGCAAGGCAATTGGCGGTGAGTTTTGAACCAGTAACCTGTTCAAAACTGAGCTAGTTTGTGTGTAACTTCATGAGAAAGTACTGAGTACTTTTGAGGAGTATTGTACTGAGTTTGTTACATGATTTCTCCATTATAATATACACAATAGCTGTGGGGTTTTCAGCTATAAGCTTTCCCCATACATACTGTGTTAATGTGTATGATGATTTGATGTGTATCGCTTGATTTTATTTCTGCATGTGTGATGATCTGAGTTGGTTGAGTGGAATAGATTATGTGTTGTGTATGAAGTTCAAATAGTATGTGACCAGGATAGTCTCGATGGATAATTAATCATTATTCAGCAAATTTCTACACTACTGCACTAGGTACAATAGTGTCTACAATACAATACCTAAAAATATTAAACCTACACCTTACTCTGTTCTGCTCATATTCCCTGATGGATTTGATGCATATATGGCCTATCAATTAAGGGAAAGAGATGTGAAAACCTTAGAACAGATGCAATTAGATGTTGTCAGTGTAGAAATCAATATTTTAGCTAAGAAAGCCAAACTTAGAAATGAAACAAGAGTTACAACTAAAGAATAAAGTTCAAATTTAGATGTTAAAATAGATTTAATTGCTAGAACTTTAGAAAGGGTGGTAGATAGATTAGATAATATAGAAAGAAAACCTCAATGGGATAATCAACCTCAGATCAGAAATCCCAATTTCAGAAAAAAAAAAAAAAAAAAAAAAAAAAAAAAAAAACAATAATTCTGGAAAAGCTAAAGAAGCAGCTCTAGACCAAAACATTAGGCCCCCATTTCAGGAGAACCATGCTGAAATTTAATAATGATGAAGATGAAGATGACATCAATCATCCAATGGGAATAGATGAAAACAATATCATTTTCCTCACTCAGGAAGATCAGGAACTATTTGAGCTTCAACAACTCAAATTAGACTCCAGTGAATCCTTTGACTATAAACAGGGTTATGACTTTGCCATAAATGAAATACATAGTCAATATAACCTTAGACACAAGAAAAACAATGAGTCTTCTACCAAAAAAAATTCCCAAAATCAAAATAAGAAAAATTTAGAAGCACCAAAAACAAAAGTTTTACAAATTCTCCCAAAGGAAAATAAGAAAAATTCCAATTCTTCCAGTCCTAAAAAATCAACAAGTACCAAAATTTTTGATATACTGATGAAGTAGCTCAATCTTCCAAAGATGCACAAAAAGATAATACTGCTAAAGCTTCTAATTCAGTAAAATCAACAAATTCTAATCCTAAAAATCTTTCTGCTGATTCTAAATCAGCAAATCCTGAAACTAATAATTCAAGAACATCTGTTGATAATTCTAAGTCTGATAAAACTTCTACTGCAACACAAACTGTCCCTGAAAATAAAGTTAAAAGCGGCAAAACTCAGGAAACTCAGACAGATAATATCAAAACAACTAAACATAGAAATACAGCAGTAGAAACTCAAGAAAAACCAACTCAGACTACTGTTAATAAAGATGAATTAGTTCAAATTAGTAAATCTCAACCCTCATTTAATATTCAGAATGAAATTGCTAAGTTAAAAATACAAATTCCTTTAACAGAATTAGGAAAAAATGACTTATACAAATCAACCATAATTGAAACACTGAATATGAATGATGGTGAAGATGCAATTAATTTGAATGATGATCAACCCGAGTTGATTTTTGGCCCTGATGTGAATGGAAAGCATTCAGATGGATCAATCCCTCCTTTTTATATCAGTCTTACCATTCATGATCAAATTTTACATAACGCTATGTTAGATTCAGGAGCTTCCCATAATTTAATTCCCAAAGCCATAATGGAAACTCTTAATCTAGAAATAACCAGGCCTTACAAATATTTTTTTTCATTTGACTCTAGAAAAGTTAAATGCCTAGGATTAATCAAAGATTTATGTGTGAATTTAGTTCAATACCTTGGTAAAATTATATTAATGGACATTGTAGTAGCTGATATCCCACCAAAATATGATTATGCTTCTTTCTTGCTCATGGGGAGAAAAGTTGCAGGGATCTCTACAATTGGACATGAGTTATGCTACCATATCAGTGTTTGGTCAACCTAAAAATTTATATAGGGAAACATTAATGAAATTCATGGTCAGTAGTGCTGAAAGATCCATAAATTATCCCATTTATTCTACACCAACTGACCTTGACTCTTTTATTTTATGTAACCCTGAAAAAAATGAAATCCAAACTGAATTAATTGATAAAAAGCCAACACCAAACAATGACAACATATTTCATCAATCCCTTTGGCACTTATACTTTGATGGCTCTGTAAAAAAATTAGGATCAGGAGCAGGAGTATGGATTACAAACATGGAGACTAATCATTCAAAAGGTGTAATGTTCCTTTTTCAGGAACATTGTCAATTGACAAGGAAATCTATTCCAGAGATGGACTAAAGGGGAATTTATTGGATTTGTCACCTTCACAAGGAAGGATGAACTCTAAAGGCTTCCTGGCCCACTATCATTCTTTGTCTATAGAGTGATTGTCAAAGAAAAATATCCCCAAGAGGGAATACAACACTATTGGGAATATTGCAAGATAACCCAAAGATGCAGCTACAGCAATATAAAGACATAAACTGGAAATAGCAGTGAGTAACATTATACAAAAATGTATGGAAACCCTTGAGCCATTTTATTATGAAATAAAAACAGCAAATGGTACAATGAATGTCAAAAGGATAAGGCAAGAAGCCTTTCATGAAAACATAGGCCAAAATACAAAGTGTTGCTCCATAGCAGAATGCCCATGAATATGAACTGCATAGTCATAGAGAGGAGAATGTTGTACTGAATGAGAAACATCATGGATCTGCATATACATGGCTCATACATCATTGGGAGAGGATATCTAAGCTCCCAATCACTACCTCAATTCAATCCTAGAAGGATTGGCTCAAATATGAAAAACTGCTAAAATGTCGGAGTTGCTGGGTAGCTGCAGCAACTCAATACATGGAATGGAATGGAAAAGGCTGAATGGATGAAGCTGATGAAGAGCCCTTTTCCTTTTGAAATCTGAAGTGCAAGGCTTAGCCCTACACCAAAGATCTCACCCTCTGAAATGTCTGCAAAGCCCTCACTGCAAATATGCTCTAACTAGAACATAGTCTATGAGAGGGTCTGTGCTGTAACTGATGGAAATGGTTGGCCTCCTGCCAATGATGGTGGAATAAGCTCTGGAACCATTCTCACTAACCTCCCGTAAGTAGAGAACATCCCTCCTCTGAAATATCAGCTAGAAATGGTGTTGTAGGAAACCTCCAGCGACACCCAACAACACTGCACAATAATCTGCTACAGACACTGCGCTGATGAAGATGGATGATGTTATGGATTAAATACCAGAATATGAAGGATGAGTGAAATCCTTCATGAGCTACTCAATAAGGAAAGGAATTCCTAAAAAGGACTCCCTCATGCCCAAGGGCACTGCAGCTCTACTGAACAGCAAGAGGCAGCAATTTGTCTGAATAGACAAATAATAAAATGATCCAAGATAGTCTCAATGGGCTGCCTTGCTCCTCTTTTAAACTCAATAAGCCTTCACCTTCCTTCCTCTATAATTTTCCTCCCTCATGGAATATTCCTCCAATAAAACTACGTTGTCCCACTTAGTGCTCTCCAACTCATGCCAACGCAGTTTGACTTGGTCAATTTGGCCTTGTCCATTTGCATTTTAACCTCTTTCACACATGAGGGTGTGAAATTCAGCTCCATGATGATCCCTTTTCACATTGTAAGGGATTTTATTCCTATTTATTACGTGAATGGGTCACTTTACCCATTTTTATTCAACAAAATAAAAATATGCAACTATAATGTTCCATTTTAGCTTGAGGCTAAAATTGGGAACATTATAGTCATCCCCTCCCACATGTTGCTTGTCCTAAAGAAACTTCATAGAGAGAACAAAATTCCTCCTCCTTCTTCTCTTGTGGCCTCCTCATCCATGGTCCCACCACTGCTCAAATATGCTGCAACAGATCTGCTCTCTAATGCTCTCTCCCAAGTATGCAAACTGAAGATGATGCTCCTCATGGAAAGATAAAAGGTGTAGTGGAATCCTTACTGTTGTAATGTGGCCTCCTTAAGGTATAAGTGATGATATGCATGGGATAATGTTGCTCCCAATGATGATCCTCTCATCCATGTTATCATCCAATGAAAATCTCAACACCCGGTTTCTGCAAAGTGTTAGGTCTGAATGGAGAGTGTGCTTGTGCTTCTCAAGATGGTCCTCTCTCCCTTTCAGTGTTCATGGGGCTGCCTCTACCCTTGGGCTGAAATAGTATGGCCCAAGCTACCCCATCAAGAAAAACCAGCCATGAAATGCCTCTACAAATTTTCCAAGTGGTCCCTCCCACAGGAAGGTACAAGTAGCAATGTGGCAATCATGGTTTGCCCATGGTATCTCCTACAAGATAAAACATATACAACGGGGAGAATCATGCTCCCAATGGGCTGTACATACAATACTATCCAAATAATACTCCTCATGAGTGTACCAACATTTGAAATGCAATGGAGCAATATGCAATAAAAACAAGTTGTCAAATGACAACCGGAGAGTGGTCTCAAGTTCCACTCATGGAACTGCATAGTGCCTCCTTGGCCAGCCTCAAAATCAAAATGAACAAGTGCTATACTAGCCACTTTTTTTATACCACAACATCTCCTCATAAGATGAAGCATGAAATCATAATTTGGTGCCAATGGTGCACACCAAGAAGCATGTGGCTTCCCCCACAACCATCACAAAAATAGCCAAAATCAAGGCTACTGGTAGCTGCAAGTACATCATAAAAAATGCAAGAAGGAATGATCCTCCTTGATCAATATGTTGCTCATATAAAGTAAAGAGGTACACAATGTGACATTATACCTTCTCTACCATGTACTTGAGACCTTGAGTTGAAATGGCTCATCATGAATGCTCTCCCTCTCCTCCAATGAGTAAGGGACTGGTTGTGCCAACCTCTCCAAAATCACCCAAGCTATGCATCTATCCATATGTTGATGAATATCATGATGAATGCCCTCCAAAGTGAACTCCTCTAGCAAGGCAAAGTATGCATCCGAGTGCATAGCTAGGAAGTTCTCATGTGCTACATGCTAAAATTTATTCTTGAGACTAGAAACTCTAGTCAAGGAGATCCTGCCATAACAATAGATGACCATTTCATCAACCATGCATCTGCCATCATCCTCCTGGTCATCAAGAATCATGCATGCACCAAGATCCTAGGACCACTCAACCAAAATCTGAGTCCTCCATCCTGGATCAATACTCCACATAGACAGCGCTGGTAATCTACAATAAAGTGCTCCATCACGCTTCTACCTACTACCTTGACATCCCCTCATGCCAAAGTCATCCTCCAAGTTGCTTCCATGCCATCATGCAGCTACTCATGCTCAAAATAAATGGTGACCTTTGAAAATGAGCCTCCCATGAGAGACTATCATCCCCAAAGAATCTCCTGGTCCTGGGAAATGTAAGCATGAGTGGCCTCCATCTACTCCAATGCATGAAAGAGTCCTTCCTCAAAGGAAGTATCATCTCTCTCACAAAATCTATGGAGTAGCCATCCTACATCATGAAGATGCAATCCTCTATCTTTGCAGTAACATATGCCAGCGCAGTATGACTGATGAGAGTGGGTGATGCTGAAAATGAGAGAGTGTCTCCCTCCTCCTTGAGTCTATCCCGAACTCTCTGCGTTGTGCTAAACTCTCCCAAGGTTTCCACCTCCTGAAATCAAAGTGTGAGGCCCCAAATGTGGAGCATCCAACCTCCTCTGCTGATCTAGTGGTCTCCTTGGTGCAATGTCTCCATGCAGTGAGACACCATCATCAAGAGATGACTGAATGTATGAATGGAGAAAACCCTCCATGCTTCCACTGTGCAATCCAATCATCATCTTAGGTCCATCAACCTCATAAAATATACAGGGTATGTGCTCTTCATCACATGATGGTGATCATCCTCCCTATCTCTTCTTCTATCACCATATCCCTGCACCCTACCAATGACACAGATGTATCATGATTTGTGCCTTGATCAATACATGGGAGATCCTGGGGAATTTCTTGCAAAGACACAAGAATCCCTCTATGTGGAGCAAGAGCTCCTCTTTCCTCTGCATGAGGCACTGGATCAAATCTAGCTATACCAGCACAGTTGCCCTCCTCCTCATCAACATGTAGGGGAAACCTCTCCAAAATCTGATCTCCTTTTGAAAAAGAGACCTCCATGCTCTATTGTGCAAGAATATGAGATGGATACTTTGCCTCCAACAAGGTATGATGCAAGATGTCAGCCTTCTCAACAATGTTCTGAAGTGGATCTGAGTTTATGTTTCCTTCCCTTACATGCAAAGTGTGGGTTTGTCTCTCTGCATGTGTTTCAGATTCCCTCCTACCAAATCTTTCCATCATTTCTTCAATGAATATGAAATAGAAAGAAGTATTTTCATCCTCTAAAGAACTTGACTCAAATATCCACCATGCATAGGTTTTACCTCTCAAGTGCAGTGCTGCAAATCTGATAGCATCTCCTTTGGAAACTTTGTGCTGCTGCAACATGGTCTTCAGCTCCTCTACCCATGCTTTGGTTGAACATGTAGGTGAACCTCTGAAAGTAGATAGAATAAATATATCTTGCTGCTAGCTCTCCTTCACCTTGGACTTGCAGAATCCATGAAAGTGATATGATCTCTGAATGTCAGAGTTTGAGACTCATACTCTCTCAGAAAATCTTCAAGAGTTTTACTCTTGATCACCTCTCCTCCTTTTTCCATCTCTACCATGACAAAGCTGCACCTGTGACTGTGTTGTGCATCAAATTATGTGACTGCATGTTCAAATTCCTCATCAAAAAACCTAGGTTTGTTTCTGCTTCAAACCCTTGTGGAGATTCTTCAAATCTCTCCCTTTTCTTTTGCTTGGGGCCCCCATGCAAACCCTAGATGGATTTAGGGAGAATCTTGGTTAGCTCATCTCCTTTTTCTTTCTTCTCCTCCACAGAGTGAATTCTTCCTCATCTTCTTAGATGGCATCTTGGTGAAGATCCACAGGTTAAGCCAAGATTATGCTCTGATACCACTGTAATGTTCCTTTTTCAGGAACATTGTCAATTGACAAGGAAATTTATGCCAGAGATGGACTGAAGGGGAATTTACTAGATTTTTCACCTTCAAAAGGAACGATGAACTCCAAAGGCTTCCTGGCCCACTATCAGACTCTGTCTATAGAGTGATTGTCAAAGAACAATATCCCCAAGAGGGAATACAACACTATTGGGAATCTTGCAAGATAACCCAAAGATGTAGCTACAACAATATAAAGACATAAACTGGAAATAGCAGTGAATAACATTATACCAAAATGTATGGAAACTATTGAGCCATTTTATTATGAAATAATAGCAGCAAATGGTACAATGAATGTCAAAAGGATAAGGCAAGAAGCCTTTCATGAAAACATAGGCCAAAATACAAAGTGCTGCTCCATAGCAGAATGCCCATGAATATGAACTGCGCAATCATAGAGAGGAGAATATTGTACTGAATGAGAAACATCATGGATCTGCATATACATGGCTCATACATCATTGGGAGAGAATATCTAAGCTCCCAATCACTACCTCAAGTCAATCCTAGAAGGATTGGCTCAAATATGCAAAACTGCTAAAATGTCGGAGTTGTTGGGTAACTGCAGCAATTCAATACATGGAATGGAATGGAGAAGGCTGAATGGCTGAAGCTGATGAAGAGCCCTTCTCCTTTGTAAATCTGAAGTGCAAGGTTGATCCCTACACCAAATACCTCACCCTCTGAAATGTCTGCAAAGCCCTCACTACAAATATGCTCCAACTAGAATGCAATCTATGAGAGGGTTTGCACTGTAACTTATGGAAATGGTTGGCCTCCTACCAATGATGGTGGAATAATCTCTGGAACCATTCTCACTAACCTCCCGAAAGTATAGAACATTCCTCCTCTTAAATATCAGCTAGAAATGGTGTTGTAGGAAACCTCCAGCAACACTGCACAATAATATGCTACAGACACTGCGCTAATGAAGATGGCTGATGTTATGGCCTGAATAAAGGAATATGGAGGATGAGTGCAATCCTTCATGAGATACTCAAGAAGGAGAGGAATTCCTAAATAGGACTCCCTCGTGCCCGAGGGCACTGCAGCTCTGCTGAACAAAAAGAGGCAGCAATTTGTCTGAATAGACAAATAATCAAATGATCCAAGATAGTCTCAATGGGCTGCCTTGATCCTCTTTTAAACTTAATGAGCCTTCAACTTCCTTCCTCTAGAATTTTCCTCCCTCATGGAATATTCCTCCACTAAAACTGCGCTGTCCCACTTAGTGCTCTCCAACTCATGCCAACGCAGTTTGACTTGGTCAATTTGGCCTTGTCCATTTGCATTTTAACCTTTTTCACACATGAGGGTGTGAAATCCAGCTCCATGATGATCCCTTTTCACATTGTAAGGGGTTTTATTCCTGTTTATTACATGAATGAGTCACTTTACCCATTTTTATTCAACAAAATAAAAATATGCAACTATAATGTTCCATTTTAGCTTGAGGCTAAAATTGGGAACATTACAAAAGGACATGCCTTCAGACTCAACTTCAAATGTACAAATAATATGGATGAGTATGAGGCACTCATTTTAGGCCTCCAAATCATTAGAAACTTAGGATGAAAAAGAATAATAATCATGGGAGATTCGGAATTAATCATAAAACGAATAAATGCAGTATATTCTATCTACAATCCTAGACTAGCCAGATACAGAGATATAGTGACTGATTTAACTAATGATTTATTGGAATGCAAGTTTGTTGCTATACCCAGAAAAAAAAAAAAAAAAAATATTCAAGCACATTGTTTAGCAAATTTTGCTAGTACATGTAACTTACCATTCCAACCAACTCATAGGTACACTGTTGAGGTTAAACATAGACCAATTATCCCAGAGAACCTCAAGTACAGGCAGATTTTCTCTCAGGATGAACAGATTTATCATTTCTTAAATAATGAGGAAGAATTTCAAAATTGTAAAATCGATACAGATTGTAATATAGATTCATATTTTGATTGTGAAATAGATAACATAAATATACATAAGTTCGATAAACCTACTCTATTTACTCAATCTGACATAAATAGCTTAGAGAAGGCAGATACTGAGGAAATCATGGAAGAAGAAATTGACACTTTAGATCTAAAAGATAATTTTTTGCCTAAAGGTTTAACTCCTTTGGAAGACCTTTTTGATTCCAATGATGTGCCTAAAAAGCCAAAAATGGAGCCAGTTAGGTCTGACATTGAGGAATGTAACATTGGGACATAATTAAAACCAAAAATAATTAAACTGTCTAAATCTTTACCTCCACAAGAAAAGTAAAAATACATTGATCTTTTAAAGGAATATCAGGATGTGTTTTCTTGGAGTTATGAAGATCTCAAAGCTTATGACACAAACATAATCCAACACAAAATTCCCATAAAAGATGATAAAAAACCATTCAAACAAAAATTGAGGAGAATTAATCATGTTCTATTACCTTTGATAGAAAAGGAAGTAAAATGCATGTATGATGCTCAGATCATTGCACCAATTAGATATTTTGATTGGGTTTCAAACCTAGTACCAACAAGAAATAAAACAGGTGAAATTAGATTATGTGTCGAATTTAGAAATCTTAACAAAGTATCTTTGAAGGATAATTACCCTTTACCTAAAATGGATCATATATTACAAAGGGTAGTTGGTTCCTCTAGAATTTCTTTGTTAGATGGTTTTTCAGGATACAACCAAATTCTTGTCCAAAAGTAAGATCAGGCTAAAACAACTTTTACCACTCCTTGGGGCACTTTCATGTATGTGAAAATGCTCTTTGGTCTGATGAATGTAGGAGAAACCTTTCAGAGCTATGGACATAGCCTTTGCAAAGGAGATTCATGACTTCTTGGTAATTTATTTAGATGATATTATTGTATTTTCTAAATCAGATAATGAACACTTGGATCATTTGAGACAAGTCTTTATTAAAAGTAGAAAATTTGGCATATCTTTAAACCTCAAGAAAAGTCTTTTTGGATTAGAAGAAATTAAGTTACTAAGACATATAATTTCAAAACAAGGAATTAGAATAGATCCTGCTAGGATAGAAGCAATTCTGAACATTCATCCACCTAGAAATATCAAAGAACTACAAGCATTTTTAGGTAAAATTAATTTTTTAAGAAGATTTATTT
The DNA here is from genome assembly GCA_034641835.2 of Pinus albicaulis. Taxonomy (NCBI): domain Eukaryota; kingdom Viridiplantae; phylum Streptophyta; class Pinopsida; order Pinales; family Pinaceae; genus Pinus; species Pinus albicaulis. The sequence continues at coordinate 1,520,177,964 of CM076581.1, forward strand.
CTAGCTTAGCTGAAATCATTAGAGAACTGAACCACATGCTCAAAAAAGACTCAATTCTAAAATGGATTATTGAAGCCAAAAAATCATTTGAATCCATAAAGCAGGCTTTAACTAAAACACCAGTCTTAATCAGTCTAGATTTCAAAAAAGATTTCATAATTTTTTCATTTGTTTCTGAGCATACCATTGCTGCGGTTTTACTATAGAAAAATGATCAATAATTTGAACAACCTATAGTTTTTTCAGTAATACCCTTAGAGATGCCCCTCTAAAATATAACATAATGGAGAAACAAGCCTTAGCTTTGGTTAAGGCCATCAAAGACTTCAGATTTTATATTCTCTATTCCCACATAATTGCCTATGTCCCTAATTATGTAGTAAAAGACATTCTTACTCAGGATGGTCCTAATGGAAGAAGAGGTAAGTGGATTGCCACTATCCTAGAATATGACATAGAAATTAAACCCACAAAACTCATTAAAGGACAAGGATTAGCCAAATTAATGGTTGAATCTAACTGCAATGCATTAGATATAAATTTTACTACTCAGGTTGATGACCAGGAAGAGATGGTGACTCCAATTATTAGTGAAGCCTTTCTAGATTCACCTTGGTACTCAGATATCATCTTTGTACTTACAAACTTACAAGCTCCTCCTGAATTGTCAAGGACTAAAGCTAGACTTCTAAAACTTAAAGCAAGGAGATTTGTATCTTAGATAATGTACTTTTTTTGAGAGATAATAGTGGGATATTATTAAATTGTTTACTGAAAGTAGAAGCTGATAAAATACTTGAAGAATTTCATGCAGATGACTGTGGAGGAAATTTATATTGGAAAACTACTGCAGATAAGATTCTTAGAGCTAGTTTTTAATGGCCTACCTTATTTTCTGATGTTAAAAAAATTGTTACTTCATGTCATAAATGTAAAATCTTTGAAGGCAAGAAGAATTTGTTACCCTTACCTTTAAAGCCAATTTCAACTAAAATGACATTTCAACAATGGGTTTTAGACTTCATTGGATAAATTCACCCCCCATCCTCTAGCCAACATAAGTGGATTTTGACTGCCACTGATTACTTCACAAAGTGTATTGAAGCCATTCTTACCAGACGAGCCACTGATGCAGTCATTATTCTTTCATAGAAAACAACATTCTGTCAAGATTTAGATGCCCTTAGAAAATAATAATTGATAATGCAGCAGAATTTAAGTATAAAAATATGATTGCCTTTTGTCACAAATATCATATTAACCTAGGCCACTCTACTTCATATTACCCTCAGGGTAATGGCCTGGCTGAACCCTCAAATAAAATTCTTGTAAATATCATTAAAAATTTACTTGAAGACAACAAAAAGACTTGGAATAAGAAGTTAGTCTATGCCTTATGGGCAGAGAAACTTACTACCAAAAATTCCATTGGCACTTCCTCTTACCAAATTGTATATGGGATGTATGCAGTTTTTCCATCATCCTTAGGTGTTCCAGTAATGAAGATCATTCAAAAATCACAAGTGGAAACTAATGATATACAAAGCAGGATTAATCAAACTATTCATCTACAACAAACAAGGGAAGAAGTCTATGATAAGTCTCAAGTCATTCAGGATAAAATCAAGAAAATTTTTGATAAAAGAAGAAGATGACTTTTACATTGGAGACCAAGTGTTAAAGTGGGATTCTATAAGAGAAGACAAAGACAAACATGGAAAGTTTGACTTTCTGTGGAGAGGACCTTATGTAATTTATGGATATAGGGGTAACAATGCTTTCTTTATCAAATATTTCGATGGAACATATATACAAGAAGGACCAATAAATGGTATAATGCTCAAGCACTACTATTCATCTGAGCTAACCAATAGTTAGTCCCATTTACTTTTACACCATTGTAAATATACATTGAAGTTTTAGATTGGATTGGATATTTTCTTTACAAAGTTGAAGCCCAGAGAGAAGGCCCTAAGCTTTGCAAGGTAAAATATCATAAATATTAAGTATTGCAGAAAACAAAAGACAATTACTTGATCATCATGGTCAAAAGTGAAGGCTACTAGTCTTAGATTTCTTGACATTTCACCAAGAAATCCCATCCCCATGTGAAGCCGTTGTTAGGGTCCTATAAATATAGGATTCATAATTTTGAATTGAATTTTGATAGTCTTGTAAAATATGTACATGCCTTGCTATCTGCAAGTTGTTTTCCCATATTTTGAAAAAATTAAAAAAAATTAAAAAAAGAGGGTAAAAAGTCCTAAAAGAAAGATCAAAGGACTTAAAAAATATATAAATAAATACCCCAAAAGAAAAAATATGAAAATAAGACATGAAAGTGAGCAATTCCAAATGCCACTCCTTTTTACTTTTTGCAAATGATTATGGCAGAGTGTCAATAAATTCCATAATCCATGATGAGTTAAAATGTTTAATCTTGACTTGTCATGTTTTAGATAGTGAATAAACATTTTTCATACAGTTTAATCCTGAAATATCAGTAGATAGATAGAGAATAATGAGGAGCTCAACAGTTTAATCTGAGCCCTCGAATGAAATAATGTAGAATTAGATATTTTATGCTTTAAAAAACTATATGTTTCAAGGTTGCAAGCCTAAATGCACCTACCAAAAGGAAGAAAAAATGTTAGAATAATGTTGAGTAGGTAGAAAGAAGTGGGAAAAAGCATGTAATATTCATCATCGGGAAAAAATCACTAATTTCCCCTCCCCTGTAAGTATTAGTGTTTTAGAATATCAGTCAAACAGGCTCAGAGCATTTCTCTGACTTTTGTTGGGACCAGACCCAAGGCTCGATGACTGGTTAGTTGAAAATGTTAAATTCTTATGGTAAATCCCCATTTACCATTATTTATCCCTCATTCATACATTTTAACTCATTTTCATAAGTAAAGACTCATTCTTACTAAATGAAACATAAAACCCCATCAAATTAACTTCATTCAGAAACATACAAAAACCCTCAAAAATGCTTTATCCTAAGTAAATTAGTGAAATAATGAAAAAACAAGCTTTGCTTTACTTGTTCACTTTACTTAGTCATATTGTATATTTTTGTGTATTCCATTCCCCTTTTCATATTAGCTTTTAACTTAGTTTATTAAATCCCTAAATAATACCTTATCCTACTTATTTAATTCCCTATATCTAAATACCCCAAAACCCACTATTATAAAGATTTTAGACCAAAGTTATTACCCATGTGCTAAATTAAAACCCAAATAAAATCCCATTTGGTATAAAACTAAAAATAAATAAATATCATGCCCCTTATAGTTATTAACCCATTCAAAAAGGTTTAATACTATATAATAAACTAAATACTACGCCAATTGCGTTTTATTCAGGCATATTACAAATGTTTTGAGAAAAACATATTAATCATGCACCTTTGTATTGGTTAAAAACTTATCCTCCATTTTGAAACATTATTCCTCCGCCATCATATAAGCCAATGTATGCAATTGAATTTAACCCGCCTTACATTTTACCAAGGATTAAGGTTTAAAAACCTTGTCAGAAAAGCGCCTTTGCAATGCATATATAAGCCCTCCCTGCATAATTTTATAACCCAAGGTTTAGTTGAAATAAACTAAGGTTTATTTTAATAAATTAAAACCTTTACAGTTTTCCTATCCCAGCTATATTATATAATCCATTCACCTTATATAATTAAACCATGTCGCATGCATAATAAACTCCGCCCTCATATGAGTTAAGCCTTTGCCCACAGCAAAACATAAAGGTTTAATTTTTAACCGCCCGCACATGCATATCAAAGCCCGGTCCCACCTTTCACTAAGACATAGTTTCCATTTTATTCCTGACCCTTTGCATCTGACCCCCAAATCCAACGGCCCCAGATCAATATCGCGTGGAAAAACTACTCGTCCGCCCAAATCCAAAATGGACGCGAAATGGGTTGTATTTCCCGTTTCTCTCTCTGTGACGTGGTGATTTCTTATTTGATCGCGTTCGTTTGGGAATAAACCGCTTACTGCCCAATCTGCACATGATAACTGCTCTCATGTTTCATTTCAAAGCCTATAACCGCCTCCCACCATTGACTAGACCTGCATTAATGACATTTATGATGATTAATATCAAGGGTTAAAACCTTTGATACACCACTGATTATGTTTATCTGCGCGTTATGAACTTTGAATAGCTTTGCTTGATAGTGTAAAATCCTTTTAAAGCCCTGATTGCCGATTTTTTGTCTGAATCCTCTTCCTCACAGCCAGCTGAGGAAAATGACTTGGACATCAAGGAGAAATACAAGCAGATTATGCAGAAGAATGAGGAAATAAAGACTGAGATATATTCTCAATTCCTAAAACAAAAGCCTGGAAATCAAAATAGGCTATTATCAGCCTTTGATTATTCTACCAACAAAATGATCATGTCATTCCTGGAGCCTACTACCTCAGCACCCAAAACAATAGCAGACTATAAAAGGTTGGAATTTGAGGTAGACACAGAAAATATTCATGAGCTGGACGAGATTGAATTTCATAGGAATAGCTCTGAAATGTTGTATTCTACAGTGGTAAATAAAGAAATGAGTGCTAATAAGCTACAGAATACTATCCTTAATATGCAAGATCATATGAAAATGGATAAAGCATCCTTATATGCCAAGGACCTGAGGATTAAAGCCTTAGAGGAACTAGTTTTACAGGTGGGATATGATCCCTCAAACATTCAAGCCGCATAACTATTAATAAAGAAGAAGAATGAAGACATAGCACCTTTGAGGAAACAGCTTAAGCTTCCTCAAAGTGAGCATCCACAAAAAAATGAAATCCTCCAGGATCATAATGAGAAAGAAGAAATGATGGAGCTCATACTAAAATTGACAACACAAATCAAAGAGATGGAAACACAAATGGACCAGCTTGTCCAATAGAAAGAGACTGTAAAAGAGCCAGAAACTCCTACAATTCCTACAGTCATCCCGGTAATTACTACAGCAGTGCCCTCTACTTTAGGAGAGAAATTAGGACCAAAGGGGCCATTGGAAACTGCAGTGCCTATGACTTCAGCTACAGACTCTTCTACTACAAATGTTCAGCACACTAATGAAGCCAACCAGATTATTAAGGCCATGGAAGAGATGTCTTTAAAGGCATGTGAAATAGACAGACTGAATAAAATAATTAAAAATCTTGAGAGGGAAAATAAGACAGCTCAGATCAATGTTAGAACTCATGAGCAGAAATCAATCAGATTGGGAGAGCAGCTCAAGAATATAAAAAAAGAGTTGACTTTCACAGAGCAGATCTCTTATGTTAAAAATCATCTCTGGACTAACATAATTGAAGCCATTCATAATCAATGGCCTTCAATTCAGGTTATCTATGAGCAGAAAGAATTGTTGTTAGTAGCCCAGACAGAGATACAAAAGACAAAAGATGAGTTGAATGATAAGCCTGCTCAGGCTTTAAATTTCATTACATTTTTTAACAGCAAGAACAGGGAGGAACTTGAAGAATTTCAAGTCTTAGACAGGACAGAAACCATCTTACAAATCAAAAATGTTATCACTAAAAATAACTTAATGAACAATCTTGAAGACAAATGTGAAGCAATGAACTTGGCCATAACTAGATTTATGGTGAAATACACAAATTTAAGACAGGGGGGCTTACCAGACATACATGTTTTTAATGAAAAACTTATGCCATAGAAGGACTATGATAACAAGATTAGGGAGTTTGCTAAAGAGCAAGTAAACAAGCCACTGGCACAAGGCACCCCTAAAGGAAAAGTTCTCCTTCAGTATTTTGAAGATATATTCTTTTTACAACATGAGATTAAGCATCTCTTTATCATCAAGCCTACCTTTACTAGATATACAGAGGCTGATGAGAATTTTAGGAAGTTGAGGAATGTCCAAATTCCCAAGGTAGAAGAGTGGAAAACTTTTACTGATTGGATGTAAATATGAAAGGTAAAACAGTGAAATAAGATTACCTTAAAAACAGTCAAAAGGAACAGTTGAAATAAAAGGACAGTTTGTTGGTTTTTACTACCAAAAAGATATTTTACTACAGTAAATAAGTGAAACTGATGGTCAAAGAGTATCAGTGTTAAAGATGCACCAGGTTAAAAAGTATCAGATGAAAGATTATTAGCGAAGGCAAGTCAAATGCAAGATATTTCTTAGCAGCCAGCAAGCACGACACCTAGACAATCAACAACTCCTTATTTAGCTAAACAGTTCTATTTATTTTGGATAAAATGGATAGTTTGTTGTTTGTTAAGCAGTTGTCCCTTTTATTATGTAATGATATTTTCTTTTTCCTAAGATAATTCCTAGAACTCTTCTAGGATATTTGTAAAACATTTTTGTATAAATACTTCTACATTAAAAGTATTCAGTGAGGAATAAAATTGTTGGACTTAATATAGATGTTTTTGTTGAACATTGGAGGTTGTTGTGCGTTTGATTTCAAAGTAACAGACTGGACAAGCTTACTGGCATCATAATTCAGGATCTGTTTGATAAGCTTATAAGTGAAGTACTTCCTACGTGTCACTGTTTCCTTTCTAAGTTTCATGCATTCATTTTATGTTTGTTTTGTCTAAATGCATAACTAGGAGTATTACTACAGGATTAGTCAAGTGCTCCTTGTCTTTAACTAGTTGCCATTTTAATGCTTTCTGTTAATTTCGATGCAAGGAATCCTTAATTTCTCCTTCTCTCATTTGACCTCTGCCTTCTACTTCCATTTTCCGGATCAAAGGATCCTTAAGTGCCCTTTATCCTGATCATACCATTTCACCAAAAAACACTTTCCCAAATCTCTAAGGGTTATCTATCTTTCCCTGAATACATTTTTACCTTTTTGGCCTTGACTTCTAGTGCTGTTAGCTTGATTTAGACTCCATAGCCCAATGGACAAGTAGATTTCTCTTTATTTTACCTCTGAGTGATTTTTTCCCACCAAACCATTTAAAACAAAACCAATTGTTCTTTCATAACTAGCCTAATATTCACAAATTTAAACAAAGATAAATCTTAAAGAGAGAGCCCTCTCTGAACTTTAGGAAGGCTAGATCCTAGAGTTCCAAGTAGGTTTGTGGTTACCTCTAGTGTTCTTTGACTAAAAACTCAAAATCCCATAACTTAAGAATTTACTAGAGTGATAACAGAAGGAATTATCATTTGTGAAACGAATTACTTAAATGCTCTTAAGAGGCCTCCCATTATTGACGATGTTATTGTAGTATGCAGTCTTCTTGAATATGTTGGGGTTCACTATATTACCATAGTTAAAACACCCATAGTGCACATGGATATTCAACGAAGCACATCCAGACAATCATTTCTTCACTTTATGTACTATGTATTGAAGAATCCCTCAATAAAAATCCCATCTCGAGGAAATGCTATTGTCTCTTATTTTCCTATATCGATGGCTATTTCATGCATCTATAAAGGTAAAACATGCTTTTATTCCACTGCAGTGAGCCAATTTTTGTAATATGTGTGTGTTATAACATAAGCTAGCTTTAACACATGTCTTTCTTCCCAGCAAATAACCACTAAGATCATTTTTTTATCTTAGTGTATATTATCATAAATCTGGTTCAACCAAGGTCGTTATGCCAAGTTAATAACCAATAAGACAGTTATTAGTAATTTTTATACTCCCCTTAGTTGCTTTCCCCAATAACTTGTTGCACTTTCATCATGAGGGAAATATGTTTTGACAAACTATAAGAATCACTTATAAGATAATGATAAGAATATATAAAAAAATTGTAATATTCCTAATGGAAATTCGCAAGGATAAGCAATGAAAACATAGCAAGGAAACACGTGAAATTTACACACAAGTCAGACACCATAAAATAAGCCAAAAATTGTACTACTCTTGAGACATTTTATTATAATTGTATGTGGGGTACAATAGAAATTTGGAAGTGTGCACCTGAGCTTTCCCAAGGCAAGCTAGCAAAGCCAAAGTGATGAAATAAAGTGCCCCAAATGTTGTGTAGATGGTCCATTTATGGCTTTGTGCTGATCACCAAGAAACTGAAATATCGGTTGTCAATAATGGTTGATTTTACCCTCTTGCGGTGCTCACAAAATTACAAGAAATTAACCCCACTCTCTCCTCTAATAACCCACCAAAAAAAAGAAAGGGTTTGGCCAAATGTTGACCCCGAAAATTAGGCCCAATTTCCCCTAGCTCCTATAACTGTTGGCTGAGTTGGGATCCTTGTTTGGCCCCTCAAATTTGCCAAGAAAATTCTGGCAAATTAATCTTGGCCTCTCCTCAATAAACCCTGAAAATTTCATAAAGGGTTTGTCCTATTTTTGACACTCCAAAATTGACCCCAAATGCTTGAACCTCCTCCTTCAGCAAAAGATGTAACATGTAGCAAATATTGTGTGTGTTTTCCCACCAAAATGCTGGAAAATCCCCCACAACTTCCCCCAATCCAACTCAAAATAGCACAGCTCCTCAATCTCTCTCTCAATCCACATTACAATTTCCTCAACAAAGGACTGTGCATTCCATGGACAGAATGACGCGGACCCTCCTCCAAGAGTTCGAATAGTTGTTGGGTGAATATTTTTTTCCTTACAATTCTCCCTCTTGTGCCAAAAATATTATCAAAGAGTTCCCCAACAACAAATACAACCCATCATTTCAGCTCTTCTCTCCTCCAATGGTTGTATGGCTCCTTGAATTGCATCCCAACTAACTCAAAATTCGTGTTGTATGCATGGTGTTCCTTCCAAATCCCAAAAATGCATAGAAATTTCCTCCCTAAGGTGGCGCTTGTGGTCCACAAAAGAATAGCATGATATTTCCCCTTGGAAACCTCTGGTACTAAACAACACCTGCAACTCAGTTGATAGCTTAAGCAATAAAGAGTACAATTTCAAATGATCGAAATCCCCTCAATGATGTTGCCTCCCTCTTATTTATAATTATTTCTCTCTTCCTCATGTGGGACCCTTCATCAAGCAATTCAATCCCCCTCCTTAGCCATACAAATTTCTCCATCAAGGGTGTGTATTTCATCATGGGTGGCGCCCACATTCCACTAAGGTTGTAATTTTGGATTTCTCTTAAGTCCCACATACCCAAAATGTCTCCAATGCCCAGATTACAAAAATTTTTAGGCTTAGAGCTTTCACAATAAACTTCATAAATTCCAATAAATGAAAGATCAAAATTGGGGATATTACAGTCCTCCCCGCAAAAAATTGCTTGTCCTCAAGCAATACCTGAACAAGCATCCTCCCTAGCTGTGGCTCCCCACTGTTACTACAATATGTGCCAGGGTCCCAAATCCACTGCTAAATCTTCCCTGACCTCTACACTGTCCTAACATGAAGGAATCCCTAAATACCTTGATCCCCAGCCATCCTATCTAACCTGAAGCTCCCCTTCCTCCACTCACTATCCTTCCCTGTATAAGTACCAAAAGCCCCTTTCATACCAACAATGAGTAGGGATCATGATAATGTGGCACTATGCCCCAAGTCCTCGAGGATTTTTCCTACCACGTAGTTCATCTCATGCACTCCAAGAGTATACTCTCAAAGATACCACCCAATCCTTGCAAATATAATGTCTCGTTCATGTGAACTCCTTCGGATATCATCTTGTTGTCCTACCTGTTGTGCTAATGAAGTCCCACACTCCATAGGTGACTCTCTAAGGCCCAATGGAAGTTATGCATGATCTCCCCCCGTAACTACCATCTCATCCCTAAATTTTATTGAGTTGTGAATATTCGTGATGCTAAGGTCCCCCACTAATCTCAATCAATGCACCACGTTAAAGTTGTGCGACTTTGAATGTGACATACTCCCCATCGTGCGTGGACTATAAACTCCTCTCCTGAGGCCTAATGGCGAAAAATATATGAGATCCAAGCTCAACCTTCCCAAGCATCTCCATGATTTCAATATCTACCCCTCCACTACCAATATAGACCCTAAGTAACAATAGGATAAGTCAGCCCCGCCATGCAGTAGAGGCCTCAGTGATCCCCCATGTTTCAAAGCTAAGGTAAACTGGATCACTCTCTACCATGACCCTGCTCATCACAAAGTGGAGTGATCCACCCGCCAACCAGATCCCTGGATCCCCCAACCATACTAGGAGCTCATAACTCCCACTCTTTATGGGATGGCGTTGTGTAGAGCTACTACCTGCTAGAACCCATCTAGCCCTCATCTCTGACCCCATCTATGTATCCCACAGGTGGAACCCAAGTATTAGGAGTTTATCCCATGCAAGCCAGTCTTCCCTACTCCTGCCATACCACGTAGTGAAATCCATTATCCTAACTCCTGACAATACACCTGGATACTGCTTAGAGTCAAGGTGCCCTTCTGTAGAAGAATTCTACCATCCACTGTCCCTTAAGCTCCTATGACACCTCAGATTGTCTCTCCAGAAGTGCATCATGCAGTTCCCTCACAATCGAATCCCCATGAGTGAGCCCAGGAGTGGAACATATGCTGCATTAGAAATAAGATAAACCTTCCCTACACCTATATCCTTCAACCTGTGCCTCCTCAAAACATCTCAACTGAAGAGTAATGGGTGGGTACGTCCCCAAGGGTAGGATCAAGAGTTTACAGGGGTAATGAAGAATAATCATATGGATTCCCCCCTCTCTGCCTCGAATATGCTAATAAATGATTCAAAGGCCTATCTCTTTTGAACATGGCATCCTCAAGAGCTCAACTGCGTCCTCATTGATCCCTGGTGAGTTGCACCTAATGTACCTGTTCACAAGTCTCATTGGAGGCAACTCTCTAAGGGCCCATCGTGTTGCACCAATGTCATTTCATAGCACCAAGTACTGCCACATTCCTCCCAATGCCATGGTATGTGAAAGCCTATCCCTATACTCCACAATATATCCCTTGCTACCGCTATACCATCTTGTATCATCCTGTGCCCTGGCTATGTCAAGGCAGCAGTCACTCCCCAAGTTTACTCAATGCAATTTAAGACACTTCTAATCCACATTGTAATCCAACACACTACGACACACCACCATGCATATCCATGCATTCTGATGAATGGATCTCCACTCAAAATCCTCCCTGAAGGACCCAAGAAGTGAATATACCTATGTTTCCATAGTGATGTCACCACTGCTCTGCTCCTCTATGTCCTCTATCCCCCACACAAATATGAAGAATCACCAACTCCATAAAAGCCACTGTATGGTCGCCTACCAATGCCACATCCTCCAACAAACTCCTGCTAGAGTATGATGATCATCATACCAATAAAACCCAATGAGAATGTCCATAAATTGGTTAGCTACTAGTGTCAATTGAAAATCCACTAGTTCAACTATACCATCTAGGTTGTATTCAACTGGCATACATGGGAAATGATAGGTAGTCCCAACTAGATCCCAATGTTATTCTATCCTTTCGGTATCCCCAGTGCCTAGAATCTCTTGCTAATCTACACCCAGGTCCACCACCATCTCCATAGCCCACTCCACTGGGTACCAACTCAAATTCTCTCACCATCCAAACCCAAGAGAGGGATCAAATGCACGAAATCCCGCACATAGAATAACCCCAACATGTGGATTTTTCACCCTATGAAACTCTAATCATCTCATCCATCTATCCAGGTCGACACATGAGATATGACTAGGTGGCTCTGTCTCTCTCACTCCAATGGGAAAATGTGACCCAGTAGTGATGCTAGCCCCGTTTTTATGCCTGAAGGGAGCTGCTTCAACTCTCCAATGTTCCCTCTAGTTGTACCATTATGGAATCCAATCATTCCCCAATGTGAGCCAACTTGGTCGTTGACTTGGCACAAACCACTTGCATGCCCTCTAGCTCCTCGTTCGGCAGCAGAATAGTCTCCCGTATTGATGTGGCCTTTATTTTCAATGCCAAAAGGTCATCCTGAAATGGATGACACTGTTGTGTGCGACCATCATCCAATATCTTTGTATCTCCTAGTGCCTCATCAAGGGTTGATACGTCTCCTATAACCTCACCCATATGTTGCATGTTGTTATCACCCAAAAAATCGGACACGATGCAAGTCACCACCTCAACTGATAACACTACTGGGGTATGCTGTACTCTCTCCACTAAGAGAGTAGATGGTTCCCCAAAATCCCATGTAGATGGTTACACCCCCACGTCCTATGAAACTCTAGTGTCTCTTTTTTAAGGAAGCAGACAGATTTGGTTTGATGCCTTCATCAACTGGGTCAAGAATTCGTAGTAATTAAATCCCCCTTGATCCATGGTTCATTTATGGTGAGACCCGTCACTATGTATACATGCACAAATTTTCCCTGATCAATTTGGCTTCCCCACAACTGTCCAAGATCATGGGCTTTGATACCATTGTAATATTCCTAATGGAAATTCACATTGATAAAAAAATAAGCCATAGCAAGGACACACATGAAATTTACACACAAATAAGACACTATGAAATAAGCAAAAAACAATGCTTCTCTTGAGAAATTTTGTTATAAATGTATGTGGGTACAACATAAATTTGGAAGTGTGCACCTAGGCTTGCCCAAGGAAAGCTAGCAAATCCCAAGTGATGAAAGCAAGTGCCCCAACTACTGTGTAGTTTCCCCTTTATGTCTTTGTGTTGATCACCCATAAATTGAATTTTTGGTTGTAAAGAATGGTTTATTTGACCCTCTTTTGGTGCTCATAAAATTTCAGGAAATTAACCTCTGTCTCTCCTCCAATACCCCACCAAAACCCAAAAAGGGTTTGGCTAAATGCTAACCCCAGAATTTCGGCCCAATTTCCCCTAGCTCCTCTAGTTGCTTGTTGAGTTGGGATCCTTGTTTGGCCCTCAAATCTTCCCAAAAAATTCTTCCAAATTAATATTTTCCTCAATAAATCTAGAAAAACCCAGAAAGGGTTTGTCCTAGTTTTGACGCTCCAAAAATGACCCCAAATGCTTGGCCATCCTCCTTCAGTAAAATATGTAACTTGTAGAAAATGTTGTGTGTGTTGTCCCACCAAAATTCTAGAAAATCCCCAACAACTTCCTCCAATCCAACTCCAAATAGCCCAACTCCTCAATCTCTCTCTCAATCCACCCCACAAGTTGCCTCAACAAAAGGCTGTGCAATCCATGGACATAATGACACAAGCCCTCCTCCAAGAATTTGAATGTTTTTGGGTGAACCTTGTTGTCCTTGTAATTCTCCCTCTTGTTCCAAAGAGATGATCAAGAGTTCTCCAGCAATAAATACAACCCCTCACTCTGGCTCTTATCTCCTCCAATGGTTGCGTGGCTCCCTGATATGCGTCCCAGCTAACACAAAATTTGTATTGCCTGCATGGTATTCCTTCCAAATCCAAAAAATGCATAGAAATTGCCTCCCTAGGGTGGCACTCATGGTCCACCAAAGAAGAGGGTGAGATTTCTACTTGGAAAAATATGGTGCTAAACAGAAACTATGACTCGGCTGAACAGCTTGAGCAACAAAGAGTAAAATGTCAAATGATCCAAAGCCCCTCAATGATGTTGCCACACTCTTATTCATAATCGTTGCTCTCTTCCTCACGTGGGCCCCTTCACCAAAGAAATCTATCCCCCTCCTTAGCCATACAAATTTATCCATCAAGGATGTGTATTTCATCATGGGTGGCCCCCACATTCCACTAAGGTTGGAATTTTGGGTTTCTCCTAAGTCCCACATACCCAAAATGTCTCCAATGCCTAGATTACAAAATTGTGCTAAGATTACCTCTTCCCCAATAAACTTCGTAAATCCCATTAAATGAAATATCAGAATTAGGTATATGACAAAAAAAAATTAAGTATTTTTTGATGGAGATTCCATATCATTTCACTATATTCCTCACGAAGAAAGACTAAGCCATGGGAAACTCTAATCATTTGTTGTAATAAGGCTTAAGATAATCATTCCTTCCTCACAATAATCATTATATTTTTCTTTTCCCATCATCTGCATTTCTCAACAATATAATAAATTATGCCATAATTAAAATGTCAAAACCAACTATATATGAAATGCATTGCTTAAAAAATAATATAACACAAAACCACTTTCTTTGAATCCAAATATTATCAAGCATGGAGTTTGTAACATATAAGTATTCAAAATTTTCCACCAATTGGATGGGAATAATATTTGATCTCAATGTTTAAATTATAGAGCACTCCAAAGTACCCCACAAATAGGTTGAGAATAACTCAACAATTCCTATAACATAGACTAACCATTGAGAGACTCCACAAAAGACAAAAAAAATTACCTTTATAGAAATATGAATCGAAGGAGATATAATATCTTTTTCTATTCAAGACATTATTCTAGCACGCTAATTAGTGCTCCAAAACCAAAACATACATTATACAGAAAATCTTAAATTATTGAGTCAGTCAACCAAGTCAAACCCACACTGCCAAGTAACCAAGCAAAGTAGAACCTTGGTCTTTCTACTTCTAGACAAGCATCAGTACAAATATATGCTATAGGAAGGTAATTAAGGTAAACAATATTCCAAGTTTCCAATCACTACAACCAATATAAATTTAGTTTACATTATTCAAACTAACAATTTTGCAAGTGCATTCAACAAAAGAACATTGTCAAGAAAATTTCAAAACTGGTCAAATCTTTCAAAAAGTTGATCCACCCCTGGTCAATTCTAGTATTGGTCAATCTAATTTCCCACTATTATTCAATTACTGACATATATTCATTATTCAATTGTTATAGACAATGTTCTCAATTAATTCAATAATAGACTATCCAAACTCTACACTACATAAATTGTCCTCCAAATTATCAATAAATAAGCCATATGCAAGAGATGTTTAATTCTCACTATATCATGATTAACTATCCCATCTGTTTTGAACATGTTATCAATAAATAAGCCATATACAACCCATGTTTAATTCTCACTATACCATGATTAACTATCCTATCTATTGTGAACATGGTGAGAGCTGAGAAAGCCAAATAAATAACAATAATACAGATCTAAAAATAAATGTTGCAAGTCAGACCTTCGGTTAATGCTTTCAATTTCAAGGATTAAAGTTTATTAAAAAATGAATAAAAATTTTAAAAAGAAAATTCCATCTAAGAAAATGTTCTATTGTGATGAAACCCTAGTTATATTAATCTTTCCAAAAAAAACCTCTTACCCTTACATTCAACTTTGAATAAATTAAAAACATATTAAATGTAAGTTTGGCTCTAACATTGTCAAACAATGTAGTTGGAGAAGTTGAGCTTCATCAACACGCAATCATTGCTTAAATTAATTATAAGCAAGTAAGGAGAGAATTTGTGTGAATAATGAATGATTAGCAGGAATGCATGTAGCAGTGTAGTTTAATAATAAATAGAAAAGGCAGTGTGTTAGAGCACATTTTATGATTCTCAATGATATGAGGGGGGCTAAGAAAGTATCCATATGTGAATTGCCCACAAATTTGTTTTAATCCTCTCCTCTAGAAGTGGAATTGTAATATATGCCCAATACAACAACAAATTGTGTTATTCCTCATTTGACGATCCTTTAACAACTTCTTAACTCTCTTTGAGACTGTAATATTCCCAATTAGCAACTGCTAGTTGGAATATTATACTTGCTCCATTTTTGCAGCAGAAGAGTAGAAAGTCAATAAAGACAAATCCTAGTGTGAAAAGGGATTAGGTTAGGAGGACAAATGAAGCCACCTTGGTGTGAAAGAGGTCATTGTCGGTGAATTATATCCAGTTGACCAAGTCAACAACACTGCTACAAGAGGGAAACCAACTAGGGCATCGCAGTTTTGAAAGGCGAATCTTCTCAAGGAAGTCACCTCATCAATGAGTGGGGTCCGGGGTGAGGAAGCTCACCAAGGATAAAAAGGAGGATATGGAAGCAAGGAAGGCATTCAGTAATCATATTTGTTTAGTCTTTTGACTGATTGCAAGCTCGAGCTGTTTAGCTGTAGTTGCAGCATTGTTTAGTGCAAAAGAATTCTCATGCGGTAATTCCATCTTCACCTGTGGTCTAGCTGATTGTGAGATCAAAAGGGAAGGTAATGAGATTATTTTTCATCATCTAACTCAAGGATATCCATTATTCATCATCTACAGTGTAGTCACTTCCATTAACTACATCTTTTTTGTAGTTGCAGCAGCTGTTGGGTTAAACCCTCCTATTTTGTGCTTGTTTTGGAGGAGGAGGTGTCTATTTCACTCCGGAAGGTCCATTGAAGAAGGCCTTGGGCCAATTTCTATATTATTCATCTATTTCAGATCATATTCATTATTTTCTAATACATATTTCTAGTGTACTGCATTATTTTCTGCAGTGCTGCATTTTATATTGTTATTTTCACCGAAAACCCTTGCCGGGATGTTCTGATGTGCTTTTAAAAGAGGTCAAACCTCTCATTTCTGATTCTATGATTAATGAATGCTCTAGATTTTTATTAAATCATATTTTTCTGTATATTTCCTAATAAAAATTATGCTATTGCAGTCTCCGGCAATTCTATTTTGTGAAGCTGTGGGATTAGGGTGCTTTTGAGCATATATGAGCTAGGGAGATCTGTTTAGTGTAGCTATAATGATTTTTTTCTGATGCCATTTCATATTTAAGCTACATACATCATATATAAGATGATCCAAGTCCTTTTTTGTGTATTTTTTGCATGGTTTTCCTTATACAACGTCCTCATTGAAGATATTGCAAAAATTCCTAAAAAGGAATATTACAGTGGTATCAAAGCTCTGCTCTTGGCTCAGCTTGTGGGGATAATCTATCTCCAGCATGGAGGAGGAAGATATTTCGAATCTTCTACTTCAAACCCTACATAACATTGCAAGGGACCTTAAGGAGATGAGACATGAAGGGGATTCTATAGGGTTTTGCCATGAGGCAAGCACTAACACTTCAAATGGCATGGGGCATTTAGCTGCACCACAGCGCTCTACCATGCCTTCATTTCTAACTATAGGAGATAAGGATGGAACCCTGGGAGATTATTTTGAAGAATATGAACTCAAATCTTAAAGGTTCAAGGATCACTTGAGCTTTCAGGAGTTTTGTCGGATCAAGGATGGAAGGAGGGTTGATCCTCATCAAAAGGAGGAGAGATTGATGCAGGGATCAGCCCTACAGCACAGTATGGTAGGGTTCTTCTTGCCCACATTTTATGGGACACGTAAGTGTATAGCCAAGGCTTGGGTGGAGAAGCTGGACACTTACTTCCAGCTCAACAGGGTTTCTGAAATAGAAGCCATCAAGATAGTTGCGCTGCATTTAGAAGGGGAAGCTCAAGAATGGTGGTTTCATGGACTAACCACACTTGGGCATCATCATATCACTTCATACTCAGCTTTCACCAAGAAGCTAGTGGAGAGATTTGATCCAAGAGATCCGGAAGCCCATTTTGTCAAGTTAACCAAACTCAAGCAGGAGGGAGATCTTGAGGATTATATTGTTAAGTATTTGCAGCTTTCAGTGATGGTATCCAACCTCACTATGAGCAGAAAGGTATGCATGTTTTTTAATGGGGTGGCTGAACCATTTCAGGGGTTGGTCAAATCCACTCAACCAACCACACTCCTTGAAGCTGTGAAGAAAGCTAGAGACCTACAACACATCTTGCCCAGGGCAAGGACATTATTGTAGCAGGAGGCCTACTCAGGACCAAACAAGACAATCCATGTTCGTGATTTAGAGGGAGAATGTGTTGTAGGGAGGGAACATCATGTCAAGACCTTCTCCAAGAAGGATGCCAGCACTATACCATCCATAGAAAAAATTTCTCCAAGAGGGGGAGCTATAAGAGGGGTCCCAAAATATTTGACTTTGAGGGTGAGAGGTACTATTATGGGGCAAAGAGTCTCTGTGTTGATAGATAGTGGGGCTACTCATAATTTCATTGATGCATATTTGGTACAAAGGAGAGGAATCCACATGGAGGAGTTTGAGGGATTCTCAGTTTTGGTCCCAGGAGCTATGACCCAGCAGTGTGCCAAGTATATTCCAACACTAACCATTACCATGGGAACATACACCTTGACAGACCACTTCTTTTTGGTAGACATTCCAGACACTAATGTCATATTTGGAGTCTAGTGGTTAATCACTCTTGGGAAAGTTACCACTAATTGGAGAACTTTGGAGATTGAATGGACAAGAGGGAAGGATGGCCAGTATCAAAAGATCAAGGGTCTAAACACATACCCCCCTCAGGTTTTTTCAGCACACAGGATGGAGGAAGATCTGTGCAGAGGGGATGTTGAATAGGCAGTGGAGCTGCATATATCGGAGGTAAGGGGAAAGGATTCACCAGTGCATCCAGATGTTCAGTCTCTCTTGGACTGGTATTCTACAGTATTTGGAGATATCCCACTAGGGAGACCTCCTGAACGAGGGTTTTAACACACTATTGAGTTGGAACAAGGGATCCAAGCAGTAATCACCACTCCTTATAGGCACCCAAAGGCTTATAGGGATGAGATTGAGAGGGCTATCCAAGAGCTGCTAGCTCTAGGACACATCCGGCTTAGTACTAGTCCTTTTGCTTCTTCAATGGTCTTGGTAAAGAAGAAAGATGGCACATTAAGAAACAATTCTATGCCAAGCTCTCCAAATGTGAATTTGGCCTCACAGATATGTTGTATTTTGGGCACATCATAGGAGTGAGGGTACATGAGGAGAAGATCCAGGCTATCAGAGATTGGCCTGAACCCAGAAATGTTACAGAACTCAGAGGGTTTGTGGGCATATGCACTTATTATCGGAATTTTGTGAAAGGGTTTTCAAAACTAGCAGCACCACTCACAGACTTGACAAAGAAGGGAGCTTTCCATTGGACACCTACAGCACAGAGGGCTTTTGATAAGCTCAAAGAGGTAATGAGTAGTTATCCTATTTTGGTTTTTCCTGACTTTTCTCAACCCTTTGTTCTAGAATGTGATGCATTAGGTGAAGGGATTGGAGCAGTGTTGATGCAAGGTGGGCATCCTATAGCCTTTGAGAGCAGGAAGATGCTCCCTCATGAGAGGTTATACCCCATCTATGACAAAGAGATGTTGTCTATCATGCATGCATTAGCCAAATTCTGGCAATACTTGGTGGGGAATAATTTCAAGGTGAAGACTGACCATAACAGTCTTAGATTCTTCCTTGAATAGAAAAAACCCTAGGAGAGACAACAGAAGTGGGTGAGAAAAATACAAGCCTTTGATTTTTACATAAATTATGTCAAGGGGAAGATAAATGTATTAGCTGGTGCACTATCCAGGATGCCTACAACACTGTCTTTGAGGGGCATGGACGCAAATTGGAAAGCTCAACTTTTAGTTGAGTATTCCAAAGATGAATTTGCATGTGGGATACTTGATGGGGTGGTATCAAATGAGAGGTTTAGAGTAATGGATGAGGTCATCTATTACCGAGACCAGATCTTCTTGGCTAAGAATTCCAAGCTCAAGGAGAAGATCTTATTGGCATCACATGATTCCCCACTTGTCGAGCATCAAGGTTTCACAAAGACTTACAGGGCCATAAGGGAGAGATTCTCATAGAAGGGTATCAAGGAGGATGTGCTCCAACATGTCAGAGAGTGCACCATTTGTCAGCAGAATAAGGGAGGACACACCCACTCTGCTGGGTTATTGCAGCCACTACCTATTTCGGATGGGAAGTGGGAAAATATCTCTATGGACTTCATTACCACCCTACCGACAGTACAAGGTAAGGATTGTATCTTCGTAGTTGTTGATAGACTAACAAATTACTCTCATTTCTTTGCCATTTCTTCACATTATACTGCTTTACAGGTAGCTGAGCTCTTCTTCAGAGATGTATTTAGACTCCATGGTCTCCCAAGGACCATAGTGAGTGATCGAGACAGCTGCTTCATGGGTGGCTTTTGGCAAGAACTTTTCCGGTTAGTGGGGACTAATTTGACTCCAAGCACCAGCTATCACCCCCAAACCGATGGACAGACCGAGATAGTGAACAAGTGGTTGGAAGGCTACTTAAGGAACTACGTAGCAGGGCAGCAGAAAGCTTGGCTACGTTGATTCCACTTGGGAGAGTATTGTTACAACACTACTCACCATATTTCTATTAGCATGACTCCATTCTGGGCCTTATATGGGTATGAGGCACTCTCATTTGCTGATGTTATGTTTGGGGCAAGTAAGGCTCCAAGGGCAAAGGAATGGATTCAGGAGAACCAGGACATACTCAGGGCACTTAAGGACAACATTGCTACTGTCCAGAACCAGCAAAAGATGTATGAAGATCGTGGCCAGATAGAGAGAAAGTTTGAGGTGGGGGATCTTGTCTATCTGCATCTTTAGCCTTACAAACAGTCCACACTCAAGGAGAAGGGAGCTGAAAAGCTCAAACCATGTTTCTATGGGCCATACAGGGTGATCAAGTGTGTCGATAAGGTAGCATATGAGCTGGAGCTTCCCAAGGGAAGCAAGAACCACAATATCTTCCATGTCTCTTGCCTCAAGAAGGCCATTGGGAGGAATATAGTGGCCAACATGGATCTCCCCCCTATTGATGATGAGGGCCACCTAATTTTGCAGCCATAAGCAAACTTAGACACAAGGGAGAGACAGCTAAGGAACATAGTCATCAAGGAATATCTGATTCGATGGAGGAATCTACCAGATGAGGATGCCACTTCGGAGGGAGAGAAGATCTTGCAACATCCTTCTTTACTGTTGCTTTTGGGCAAGCAACTTTGAGCAGGGAGGACTGTAATATTCCCAATTATCCACTTCTAGTTGGAATATTATACTTGCTCCATTTTTGCAGTAGAAGAGTAGAAAGTCAATAAAAACAAATCCCAGTGTGAAAAGGGATCAGGTTAGGAGGACAAATAAAGCCACCTTGGTGTGAAAGAGGACAACGCCAGTGAATTATATCCAGTTGACCAAGTCAAAAACGCTTCTACAAGAGGGAAAACAACTAGGGCAGCGCAGTTTTGAAAGGGGAATATTCTCAAGGAAGTCACCTCATCAATGAGTGGGGTCTGGGGTCAGGAAGCTCACCAAGGATAAGAAGGAGGAGATAGCAGCAAGGAAGGAATTCAGTAATCATCTTTTTTTAGTCTTTTGACTGATTTCAAGCTCCAGCTATGTAGCTGCAGTTGCAGCACTATTTAGTGCAAAAGAATTCTCATGCGGGAATTCCATCTTCACCTTTTGTCTAGCTGATTGTGAGATCAAAAGGGAAGGTCGTAAGCTTATTTTTCATCATATAACTCAAGGATTTATATTCTGCATCATCTACAATGCAATCACTTCCAGTAACTATGTCTTTTCTGCAGTTGCAGCAGCTGCTGGGTTAAACCCTCCTATTTTGTGCTTGTTTTGGAGGAGGAGGTGTCTATTTCACTCCGGAAGGTCCATTGAAGAAGGCCTTGGGCCAATTTCTGTATTATTCATCTATTTCAGATCATATTCAGTATTTTCTAATATAGAGTTGCAGTGTACTGTGTTATTTTCTGCAGTGTTGCATTTTATATTGTTATTTTTGCCAGAAACCCTTGCCGAGATGTTCTGATGTGCTTGTAAAAGAGGTCAAACCTCTCATTTCTGATTATATGATTAATGAAAGCTACAGATATGTATTAAATCATATTTTTCTATTGATTTCCTAATAAAAATTACGTTGTTTCAGTCTCCGGTAATTTTATTTCGTGAAGTTGTGGGATTGGGGTGCTTTTGAGCATATATGAGCTAGGGAGATCTGTTTAGTGTAGCTAGAATGATTTGTTTATGATGCCATTTCATATTTAAGCTAAAAACAACATATATAAGAGGATCCAAGTCCTATTGTGCATTTTTGTTGCATGGTTTTCCTTATACAATGTCCTCATTAAAGATATTGCAGAAATTCCTAAAAAGGAATATTATAGAGACTCAAATGAAATATGTGCTTCCATGTATTTATCAATCACACAATTTCAAACATTTCCAAAGTTACAACCAAGGTGATTTTAACCACATTATGTGCACGTGTCATTACTTTTTTCATTTCATGACCAATTTTTATTTTGTAGAACCACTTTTAGTTTGCTCCAAAATAATTCTAGATTGTACGTTCTTATTTTAACTTTTAATATTTTCCAAATTGTGTAATACTCCTTTGTTTATTTTCCAAATTGTGTAATACTCCTTTGTTTATCGAAATGCTTAACTTTAATAAAATTTGGTTTTCTTTATATAGCTTAATATTATTTAAATTTTACTCTTGAGATATAAAAAATAAAAATTTAAAATGACTAATATATATTTTTAAGTTATTTAAACATAATTAATCCCAGTAGACTTTTAGGTAAAAGTACTATATGTATTAAATGGAGATAAGGATGGTTAAGAAGTAAATTGTGATGATGACCTCAGATGTTCTTTTTTATGGTATTGTTATCTAAAGTGAAAGTAAAAGATTTTGGCTATCAAAGTGAAGTAAATATTATTATGAATTTAGTGTGTAAATTTTATTTAAATATATGATCATATTTACAATAATTTAAGATAGAAAGTAGTTGAGAACATTAGTTTTTGTACTTTGGCATAATTATGTTAATATGTCAATATTGATTAGTGTGTTTTAAGAAGAAAATACTTACTCATGCAAAGAACAACTCAAGTCAATGGGTAATAGCCTAGATTTTGCAAAATTTTGCAATATGATGAAAAATCTTGAAAGGGGTATTTTAAGTTATAACATTATATAACTGACTCATGCAAATATACTCTAAAAATAAGTCAAAAGCATTTTTTATGGGAATTTTGACAATATTTGTGCTAGAATTATTTGCTTTGGATTGGCAATCTAGTTGTTATCTTATTTTCAATGTCACCCAATTGCAAGCCCCATGCAAAAAAAAAAAAAAAATATAAATTTCATAGTTTGGTGTTAAGAGAGAGGGAGAGAGATAAATGAGTCCATTTGAGGCATTGCATGACAAAAAATTTAATACTCCAATTAATTGGAATGATCTCATAGAGAAAATAATACTTGTGCCAAAAATAATTCAGAAATAAAAGAGAAAATGGTTGAGATAAAGTACAATTTAAAGCTAACTTAACACAAGTAAAATGTTTATGTAAATAAAGAAAAAATACCAAGGAAATTTAAGGTTGGGAAGCATGTATTTTTAAAACTAAAACCAAAGAAATGTTCATTGAAATTGGGAAGCTACAATAAATTGGCATCCAAATATTATGGTCCTTTGATATCTTAGATAAGATAGGACATGTTGCACACATGCTTACATTTCCTACTACTAACAAAATTCATTATGTATTTCATTTGTGAATGTTGAACAAGCATGTGCATCACCCTAACCATGTCACTGATTGGGCTTTGATTGAGTTCGAACTGAAAGGAGACTATAATATCCCCAATTTTGTGAGCATGGGAGTCACTAACGAATTTTTCCCAATTTTAGTAATATTAATTAAAAGGGGGAAAACATTATTGGAGAAAGTTCCCAATTTTAGTAATATTAATTAAAAGGGGCCAAACATTATTAGAGAAAGGTGGCTAGTATTGTTTTATTGGAGAATAGAAGCAAATTATTATTTTAATAAATTACGGCAAAAGTAACTTAGTGGAACATGGTTGCCACTAATAAAATAATATTAAAAAAAAAAAGTCTAGAGGCATGAGGAAAAATTATAAAAGGAGGATGGACTCATTTTTTTAATTGTCATTGACTATTACACTTTACATTATATCCTCTCTTGGAGAATTTTAGCACACGGGCCAAAGTGTTGTTTAGCACCAGGATTTCCAAGCAGAATTCCACCCTCGTTTCGAAGAACTTCAAGTGTCTTCCTAGTGAGGTAATTTGGGAGTCCAATTCAGTGCTTCCCTTGAGCTTACCACAAGGGATTTACTCAATTTTTCACATTTCCTAGCCATGAAGGAGTTTGTGGCAACATCATTTGGAGAAGCTATAGTTGGTTGAAGACTTCGGGATTTTGCTAAGACATTATTCATAGTTGAGGCTAGAGATTTGGAGAATTTTGTAGGGCAGTGATTGAGGTCATAATTTGGGACGAATTTCCCCTCATTTTGATAGTGCGCAGAGCTAACTAGATCAAGTTTGAGCAGGAGGAGTAGGTGGCTTATTTCCGGGAAAATTTGGGTTGGAGAGATTAAGCATTTTCCAGAGGGGATTTTTGCAAGATTTTGGGATTTTGGAGCATCCTATAGTAGTGTCATTCTATGGTGTGTTTTTGGCCAGATATGGAAATTCACACTTCTTTGTGTCACTAGGGCTGTAGGTTTTAACCCTGAACAGAAATTATCTACACATGAATCTTATAACAAAAAATAAACAATAGCGAGAGCATAAAACATAAAACAGATAAACACAGATATTTTCCCCTGGATCCCAAATCGGGACAACCAGCTTGACTTTTCATTATATTCCTTTTAGTGTTACAACACACATATATATATACATGTCGAAGCATACATAAACCCCAATCCATTAACCCTGGATTAGAACATAGCCGTAGTTCCTTGACCAGATCTTCAAAATACCAGGGGTCGAAAACCATCGTACCCCAAAAACCATGTGCAAACTCATGCACAAACATGGGTGTGTCCACCTATGAGTGGGACTGCATACCAAAAAAAAATTCACCGGGCCGTTGCCCCGGACCCCAACAGGGAGGGTTGCCGCCCCCCCTATGACCCCCCTACTGCACCCGGCACAACGTACAGCTCATGGGGCTAGTCATGGAAAGAATATAACACATACCCAACATTCTCCCACTTGTTGCTTTCTTTCCACAGGGGGCCACAGGAGAGCTTACTCATTGGGCCAATTCTTCAACACCCATTGTTTCTCTACACCAAGAGAACTTCTGAGTGCTCACAGACTTTGTCAATGCATCTGCAACATTCTTCAAAGTGTCCACCTTTACCAACAACATCCTTTTAGCCTCAACCATATCTCTAACAAAGTGATATTGAACATCAATGTGATTTGTCTTTGAATGGTAAGCAGGGTTATTAGCCAAGAATATTGCACTTTGGCTATCACAGTCTATGCTTATAGCTTGTTGTACCAACCCCATACTTGAACACAATCTCTTCAACCAAACTACTTCATTGCTTGTATGAGTGGTTGCTATGTATTCTGCCTCTGTAGTTGAAAGAGCCACTACAGACTGTCTTTTACTCATCCAACTGAATGCACCTCCAAATAGGTTAAACACATACCCACTTGTAGATCTTCTTTGAATTCCGAATCTCCAGTCTGATGTAAAATAAACATAACCAAATGTCAACATTCTTAATCTAGTCTTCCTTGATAACCTAAACCATAAATACTAGTGCCACATAAATATCTCGAAAACGTGATGCCTTGATGGTATATTTATTGGGTTTGACACAAACTATCAACAATCACTCCCATGTACAATATGCAGTCTAGTACGGTGTGCCTTTATCCAGGGCTACCCCAACTACTTACCCTTATGGAACACGGAGGCCCTGTTCTCTCTTGTATATGTGGGACACTATGATGAGCACACACCTACGGGAATAGGAACACTCACCGGTTTACTATCCTGCATATTGAACCTCTGCAATATAGTCTCGACATACTTCCTCTGGTTTAACCAGAGCTTCCTCTTTGCCCGATCTCTCTTAATTTCCATGCCCAAAATATAGTTTGCGGCACCAAGATCCTTCATGTCGAATTTGGAGAACAGTTGGGTCTTCAAATCTTGGATAATTTCTTTGTCATTTCCAATCAACAACATATCATCCACATACAAGACCAAATAAATAACACGGTCACCAATTAATTTAAAATAAACACAGTGATCCTCCTTGCTTCTGGTGAAGCCAAGTTCCCGTATATAGGTATCAAATTTCTGATACCACATCCTTGGTGACTGTTTTAACCCATACAGAGACTTCTTCAACCTGCATACCAGTTCTTTCTTACCCTTCACCATAAAGCCTTCAGGTTGCTTCATGTAGATCTCCTCTTCTAGATTCCCGTGAAGAAATTTTGTCTTCACATCCATCTGTTCTATCTCAAAATCAAATGCAGCAGCAACAGATAAAAGTAATCTAATAGAAGTAACTTTGGCAACAGGAGAAAAAATATCACCAAAATCAATTCCCGGCACCTGGGAATAACCTTTCGCTACCAATCGAGCTTTGTATTTCTCCACCTTGCCTTCTACATTCGTCTTCTTCTTAAACACCCATTTGCTCCCAATGGGCTTCCTTCCAGCCGACAACTCCACCAGATCCCATGCATTATTTTTGTGCAAGGATGCCATTTCATCAACCATGGCCTCCTTCCAGAGTTTTCCATCCTCTGAATCTACTGCCTCCCTGACAGTTCTGGGTTCATCATCAGTTATAGTTAAGGCAAAACCTGAATAGAAAGCAGATGGACTATACCTTTATGGTTGCCTTCTTTCCCGAACTGATCTTCTCAAAGTTGGAGTTTGTGGCTCTTCATCTTCTGAGTCTTCTTCTGTTGTAGAGTCTGATTCATCCTCCTTTAGCTCAAACTCTATCTTCTCAGGTTCCTTTGGTAGGACTTCATGTGTAACAACATCTTTCACCTCTATAAACACCACATCTCGGCTGTACACAACCTTCCTTGTTTCTGGGTTCCAAATCTTGTAACCCTTTAAACCATCCTTATACCCAATAAAGATGCACCTTTCAGATTTATTATCCAACTTGGTCCTTTTCTCCTTTGGAACGTGTACATATGCATCACATCCAAATACCCTTAGATGTGAAAGAGAGGGTTTCTTACCAGTCCATACCTCATGTGGAGTCTTATCCTTTAACGCTAATGAAGGTGATCTACTAACTAAGTAACATCACGGTCTCTCCCACATGCCCTATTTAATTCTTATTGTCTTCTTTCATTTCCACCAGGCATGCTTCTTGCCTTTTCCATCGACGTTACGATTTCATTCTTTCTAGCTTTCTGTTTCTTGAGGTGTGTGTGATAGTCTGTGGTATATACCCACACTTCTTTCTTCCTTCAAATTCCTTCTTGTAGAACTCCCCACCATTATACCTTCTCGGCGCCTTTATCTTCTTCTTTGTCCCCAGTTTTCCATGACCTTGGCCTTCAATTTTCAAAGGCTTCATATTTCTTCTCAAAATATATCCATATATTCCTTAATTCATCTACTGATGGCTTATGTTGTTTTCCAGGTACATTGAGGCAACCACAGTCCAAACACATCCATGCACAAGTTCTAATATCTTGTTCGCCTTCTTAGCACCAGAAGGAAAAATCACCCGATTCTGCTTCCCATATACAAAATGTTCACAAAAATCAAAATTCAGAGAGCAATTAGACATACCTTCTACCATACCATTTCTATGCAGTATCCGAAGGCCCTTCTCTCCAATATGTCCAAGCCTTTGATGCCAAAGCATGGTCTTTTCTCCAGAGACAGCTAGGCTCTCCGCTCCACTTTCAAGAACCACATAACTGTTACACCCATCAATAATAGTGCTACCTTGTAGTTTTTACAGAGTTCCAATCCGAACTCCCCGCATTAATACTAGTGCTCCCCGAACCATCTTGTAGGCATCTTTCTCGAACACTGTTTTTACACCTGCATCATCCATCTTGCTTACAGAAATCAGATTTCTGGCCAATGCAAGAATATGAAAAACACCAGGAAGTGTTCTAATCCTTCCACCTTGTAGCTTCATCTTGACCTTTCCACATCCGACGATTTTGGCCTTCCTATCATCCCCTAGGAAGACATCACCATCATATTTCTCATACTCGCAGAACCACTCCCTATGGGGAGTGAAGTGAAAGGATGCACCTGAGTCAATCAACCATGACTCATGATCTACATGTGTATTTGAAGAAGAAGCCAAATACACATCCCCACCTTTATCCGAGGTGGTTTTTGCCTCTGCAGAAGGACCTTCATCAGATCCCTTTCCTTTCTCAGGAGCTTTAGATCTGCATTCCTTTTTGTAGTGCCCTTCCTTTCCGCATTTCCAGCACACCTTTACAAACTTTCCAGGATATTTAGATCTCCCTCTAGATTTAGATCTCCCACTCGAAACCTTATTCTTGTTTCTGTTCTGGGACCTTCCTCGTACAGATAAGGCATCTCCATTCTGACCCTCCATATTTCTCCATCTCATTTATAAATACCCATGGTAGAACAATGTCATTTAATTCAGGCGGTTGTATTCGTATGTGCAATAACATTTGTCTACAAGTCGTCAGAAACACAACAAGGCGATGCCTTATCTTATTCTGGATTTCATATCCTGGAATGATAATGACCCACGATATTGGAAGCATTCGGATTTGTATCATAATCTCATCCTTCCACTTCATCCTGGGTTATACGATCACACGCGAGGCATAACCTTTGCAAGACTTATGTTAGTACTTGATTAATTTTTTAAAAAATTCTTAATAGTAGCTTCCCGAGATACATTCAACAATACTGAATCTGAGACACACAACCGTATTGTGCTCTTAGCCTTCCGATCCAGTTTCTTCCAGTCTTCATCTGACATTTCCGTTGGTTTAGTACCTGGATCTACCGCGATCCACTGATCTTTATCCACCAGCAGATCCTCCATCTTGAGCTTCCACAACTCAAAACTCTGACCATTAAATTTCTCGATCTCTATCTTCCCAATCTTCTTTCAACGAGAATGGAGTCCGGGAGGTCTCCACGGAACAGAATTTTCACACAAAGAGCAAAAAACCTGGCTTGGGAAGAAGCGTCACGAAGCCGAAGCTTGACTCGCGATACCAAATGTGGGTTTTAATACGAACGAAGTATCTACACATGAATCTTATAACAGAAAATAAAAAATAGCGAGAGCATAAAACATAAAACAGATAAACACAGAGATTTTCCCCTGGATCCCAAATCGGGACAACCAGCTTGATTTTTCATTATATTCTTTTTAGTGTTACAACACACATATATATATACATTCCGAAGCATACATAAACCCCAATCCATTAACCCTGGATTAGAACATAATCGTATTTCCTTGACCGGATCTACAAAATAACAGGGGTCGAAAACCATCGTACCCCAAAAACCATGTGCAAACTCATGCACAAAACATGGGTGGGTCCGCCTATGAGTGGGACCGCATACCAAAACAATTTTCACTTGGGTGCTACCCCGAACCTTGACAGGGAGGGCTGTCGCCCCCCCTGTGACCCCCCTGCTGCGCCCAGCGCAACGTACATCACATGGGGCTAGTCGTGGAAAGAATATAACACATACCCAACAAGGGCCAGTTGGTTCCATCCCACAAATTTTACAGGTTTTTGTGGGTATTTAAAGAGGACTTTGTGGTTGCATTTTCGGTGTGATCCAAATAATATTCAGGTTGTAAATCCACTTTCCTCGAGCAGTATGTTTTACTAATCAGCAGGTCATTCACACTATTTTATGTGTTTATGGGAGAGTTGATTTGGAGCCAAACTCTATATGGGTTTTGTTGGGCTTATTGAGAAAAGCCACCAGATAATTTCTCTGAATTTTTTGAGCACTCTAGAGGGTTGAAACAACAGTTATTTCCAGCCAGCAGCAATAGAAAACTCCAGCAGCACGGTGCAGTTCTTGTGGGAGAAATTTGTTAGCATTTGAGCCATTTTTGACACCTGGGTTTTTCCATTAGCTTGCAATAGCAAGCCTAGGTTCCTCTATACTCACTATTGTACTCAAATTCATCACAATAAATAAAATGGCTCAAATTTTTAGTGCATTTCCTCTTGTTCTTTCATTTCCTCTGTATGTGTTGAATTTCCTAGTTGTTGTTATAGTGCATGTTTTTGTTATTCACTTAATATTTTCGTTAGGTGTATTACTATGGTATCAGATCATGATCTTAGCTATTTGTGGGGTATCCAGTAAGATCATGGAATATTTGGGCATGTATGCACTATGATGGGTGAACCATAGAAAAACCAATGGCTCAAGGGAGAGTGAGTAGCATTGAGGGAAAAATGACCCTCACCCACTTTGATGGTTCAACTAGGAGTTCTTTCAAAAAATGGGTGCAAGAACTGAACACATATTTCCGGCCAAACCCCATGTGGGAGTTAGACACTATTATACATGTCGCTTCGCTCTTGGATGGAGATGCTATGAAGTGGTGGTACCAAGGGCTAATCCCTTTGGTTCATGCATGTATCACATCCTACACAGAGTTCACATGGAGGCTCATGGAGAGATTCGATCGAAAGGACACCAGGCCCCCTCAAAGGAGTAGACAGGATGAGGACAGTTAGAGGGTGAGACTAGGGGGTGTTTCTACTGGTGGAGATCAGGCTTTAGATTTCAGGAACTTGAGGAAGAGGTTGAGCAGGAGGGCACATAGGATGGTGAGGGGCACATCGATATACCTAGGGTGGAGTAGGAATCCCTTTGCTAGCTCTGGTTGAAACCTTAGTGGAGAGAGTTGAGCATACACTTAAAGGGCCATCTATTGAGGATGTTCCATCCATCAATGAGGTGTCAACATTTCTTGAGGTACCTAGTGCTATAACATAGTTTTTAGATGACGACCATGCAAAGCATATTGATGAGGTGCCAAGAGACATATCTCTAGTCAATGAGATGCCAGGAGACACAGAGGTGTACACCATTGATGAGGTGCCATATGATGTTAAGGGATACATTAATCAGGCATCCAAGTCCATGACCAAGTCTTAGGATGGCAGCCACCTACATCTGACTGGTGGAAATTCCTTGCATGTTTGGATGTTTATGGAGGAGCAGTTGGAGGCTCATGTTGAGCCCATGGTGGAGGACAATACTCAGCCATCCTTTGGGCTAGCCATTGATGAGGGGAAGTATAGAGGGCACATGTTGGTATTTCAGCATAGTTCTCTTTTGAAACATGCTGATGGGGCCTGCATCATTATTATTGTACCCCTATGCATTGGATTGAGAGAGGTAGGGTTGTCTAGAAACACCATAGGGGACGACTAGGTCAGCGGCACTGAGAAACATGAGTTGAGTATGACACAACATCAAATTGGAGGGTGTGTTCTTTCCATAAGATATTGTGTCTTCGATCCCAGGATGGGGAGAGTTATTGAGTTGGTACCCAGTGGAGCGGTTTGGGTGTCTAGATCTATTCATTTCCAAGGGAATAGTCCAGCAGGAACCTTGTCTTGCGAAAGGAACTCAAGGGTCAGACTGTTGTTGGGATCCAAGTGGGATCCCCCATCACA
Organism: Pinus albicaulis; assembly: GCA_034641835.2. Taxonomy (NCBI): domain Eukaryota; kingdom Viridiplantae; phylum Streptophyta; class Pinopsida; order Pinales; family Pinaceae; genus Pinus; species Pinus albicaulis. The sequence goes on from CM076581.1 coordinate 1,520,209,253, forward strand.
TCAAGGATTTTGTCAGTGATTGCAACATCTTTGTGATAGATCTACTACCTAAGCACATACACACTATGATATTTCCATAAGAGTTTTGGAAAACCCTACTAACAAGATTGATTGACATGGGAGCAAGAAAATTTTGTGAGTTTCCATGGCAGGTTGGCGAGGATCGGCACATTCTGGAAGGGGCTAATCAGAGGAGGTGGCATAGGTCGGCCACCAGAGAGAGCGTTGTATGGGGATGAGTATTTATCATGGATATGTGGGGCCTAGAGGTCATGGAGTAGCAACACATTAAGGACATCATCATTGGAACTTAGGGAGGTTTTCCTGTCAGATCTCTTCAAGAGGATCAAGAGGGGAGGCCCACTCATTCGAGGTTATGGAGGCAAGGTAGTGGAGATGGAGACCTTGAAGAGATTTTGGATGATACTTATGGACTCAACCTTAGTCCTCGATATCTAGGGGTATAAAGGGGTATGCAGTGGTGTGCAGCAATATGTAGAGGAGCACAGAGTGTGTAGTGGTGCATAATGGTGTGTGGGGTTGCACTATTGTGTAGGAGGAGCAGTTCATATCACTGTTTATTTCCTCATAGAATGACGGACACATTGATACAGGAGGGATAATAATTGATCTGTGATGATCTATCATCATGTAGCATAGTTCATCGGTGGTAAAAGATGTGACACTGGGTGAAATTATATGCTAGGGGAGACGATGATACATGGTTATATGCAGTAGTGTGTGGGGTTGCACTGTAGACTGAGGGAGTGCTACTCCCAAGGAGATTCCTTGATGAGGATGGGAGGTTTTCCATTGGGGTGGACATACCCAGGTTGGGAGAGAATATCAGTCACAAGACGGGTCGAGAGCGTCCACATGGGTTCCTGATCATGCCCATCGCAACTCGCGCATATTCCACTCGTTCACACCACATGTAGTTGAGGGGAGCCTTTTTTTTTTCGATCCATACCCATATTATGGATAGCAGGACTTTGAGGATTTATTTCAAACAACACTTTGAGATTCAGTTCCTCTGGGGCACAATATATATCCTCAAGTGGAGGAGAAAGTTCGATGTGTGAGTTAACCACCACATGTTGGGGAATGAGGTGATATTCTATAGGGGTGACATATTTTTCATCATTAATCCTACACCTAGGGAGATGGTCTCGATAGAGACATGTGCTTCTCTTTCCACAGGGCATGTCAGGATCCTGCATGAGCATAGGATACCATGTATGAATGAGGTAGTTTTCCATTGGATGTCTGGGCTCCAGAAATTATATTGGCACATTATCGAGAGGGTAGATGGCAGACTTAGTGGTGATTTTTGGCAGGAGCAAGGTGGATCCACATACACTGAGTCGATTGCGAGTACCAGATACCCATATATTGGCTGCATTCAAGGGGTTTCTATTTGGCACATGTGGTTTACAACAGTCATTAGTACTACGCAGTGGTAGGCACAACAAATTTTAACATGCATCATATTAATTCATGATATATGGATCCTATATATTGATTGAATGTAGGGACTAGAGTCAGGGCACAAATGGATTCTAATAGTTGTCAGAGCTATGTCAAAGCAGGTATGGCTATGGGATCCAAATTTTCAATTGGTTGATAGATTACTATGTCTCGTGATGAGTAGAGTCATGGAAGAGAGTGATCTAGTTCACTCTTGGGTTGATACATGGGGGTTCACGGAGGCCTTCATCATATGGTGAGGAAGGATTTCCCTATTGTTGCACAGGTTCAGGGTTAGCTTTATATGGGTAGGATTTGGCATCATGGATATATTTGGGCAAGATTTATTTGGCATTTATCAATATTTCACCATCGGGTTCCAGGAAAAGAGGATATGGTATGTGCATGAAGGGCAGTCAAATGTACTCAGAGTGGCACAACATAGGCGTGCTGGCATCATTTAGAGATTAGAATGGTACCCTGGTATCGAGGGAATCATTTATGACAAAATGGTAGAAGGATTTAGGGTGATTCAATGGCACATTTGGGACCCAGGTATTGTTTGCAGTGACAGTTCGAGTCAGCAGAGAGAGGGAGCGTTTGTTCGAGCATTGCTTGAGGACAAGCATTTTTTGGGAGGGAGGATTGTATTATCCCCAATTTTGTGAGAATGGGAGTCACTAAGGAATTTTACCCAATTTTAGTAATATTAATTAAAGGGGGCAAACATTATTGAAGAAAGGTGGCTAGTATTGTTTTACTAGATAATAGAAACAAATTATTATTTTATTAAATGATGGCAAAAGTAACTTAGTGGAAAATTGCCCCCACTAATAAAATAATATTTAAAAAATAAAATAAAAAATCTAGATTCGTGAGGAGAAATCATAAAAGGAGGGTGGACTCATTTTGTGGATTATCTTTGACTATTACACTTTACATTACATCATCTCTTGAAGTTGTTTAACACAAGCGCAAGAGTGTTGTTTAGCACCAGGAATTCCAAGCGAAATTCCACCGTCATTTCAGAGAATTTTGAGTGTCTCCCTAGTGAGGTAATTTGGGAGTCAAATTCAACGCTTCCCCTAAGCTTACCACAGGATATTTACTCAGCTCTACGCATTTCCTAGGAACAAAAGAGTTTGTGGCACCATCATTTGGAGCGGCTACAGTTGGTTAAATACTTTGGGTTTTTGCTAAGACATTTTTCATAGTTGAGGCTAGATATTTGGAGCATTTTGCGGGGCAATGATTGAGGTCATAATTTGGGACGAATTTTCCTTCATTTTGATAGTGCACAAAGCTCACTGGCTCAAGTTTATGCAGGAGGAGGAGGTATCTTCTCTCTGGAGAAATTTGGGTTGGAGAGATCAGCCATTTTCCAGAGGGGATTTTTGCAGGATTTTAGGAGGCTTTCAGTGTTATATTTTGGGGCATCCTACAATAGTTCCATTCTATGCTATGTTTTTTACCAGATAGGGAAATTCACACTTCTTGGGGTCACAGGGGACTATTGGTTCTAGTCCAAACCTTTTCTAGGTTTTTGTGGGTATTTGGAGAGGACTATGTGGCTACATTTTCAGTGTGATCTGAGCAATATTCAGGTCAGAAATCCACTTTCCTTGAGCAGTGTGTTTTACTAATAAGTTGGTCATTCACACAATTTTGTGGGTTTGTAATGTAAATTATCTTAATAAGACCTCTTTTGTATGTAACATCCTAGCTAAACCTATTTTTTTGGTGACGAATTTCACCCTAGGAGGTTTTTCGTCTCACTAATTCATTTGTCTCTAAAAACAAATGATCGGCAGAGTTTTTTCCCTCCAGACTCACCCCAAAGCTAGGGTGAATTTTTTGTCAAGATCTTACCTAATTCCTAGTGTTTTAGATCAAGTCTTTGTAAAAGTGATTTGGGAATAATTTTAACTAATTGGATAAATTGTTTTATTAAAAATTAAATGGTCTACTAGATTATATTTGAGTCGCAAAATTGGGTAAATTATTGAGGGTCTATAATGAAAGGATTTTCCCCTTTCATGTATTAAATTGTAATATCTTGATGTAAAAATTATTTTAGTGCATGGTCCCTCATAATTAGACACCATGGTTAAAACATTATAGGGTTGAAAAAATTATAAATCCCCTTATAAGTCAATTAATTAAAATTTCTAGAAAAAATTAAATTAAAATCCTAAGCCATAAATTCAATTAATTTTGTGTCATAGGAAAAATTATATTCTCCAAAAGGCAAAATTCGTGGGTCCCAGAAAATTTAATTTTTGGAGGTCCATGGCCAAGGGAATATTGAAAATTTCAAGAGATGTTGGACCCTTGGGTCTTGGTAGTTAATTCAAAGTCAATTTTTTGAGGAAGTAAATCAAAATAATTAATTTTGAATTAATTAAAATGGAATTAAATGAAAATTTCGAATTTCCTCGAAAATAAAATAATTTCAATGAAGGAGATTACAACATAATTAAATATTTATCAATGGTCGAGATTACTTTGACGAGGATCAAGAAAACTAGTTGTTGGAGAATTTATCTATAAATTAGAAGTCATGTATCTTTCAAAGGATCTAATCTTTTAAATCGTGTACTAGCTCTCGAAGCTCTTGTAAACTTTTCTGGAATAATACAACGCAAAGTCTTTGGAGTTTTACTTGATGGAAGTGTTCCTCTACAGTATTTGTGTTTAATATTTTGCTAATCTTATCTATAAGTTGTTGGTTAATAACTCTTGTATATCAACCTATTGCATGGATATTTTTCTTAGATTTTTCGGTTTTAGGATAGCATTAATATTTTTATTTGATTAGTAGTTAACTCTAATCTATGAATATTTAATCATTTTCTTATACCACTATTAATTTAACGACTTATATTCTAACTTTGAAGAGATCATTTTTATTCAGAAATTTTGGGCATTTGGGTAAGTAATAGGTTGGACCAGATGACTCTTGAAACTTAATATCTGGAGAGACTTCTGAATTAAAACACCGAGACTATCTAATGAAATATATCTTGTGGGGATTTTTTGGGTTAATTTAAAAAATTATATATCTTCAAAATATTCTGCTAAAAAGTTAGATCTTACTAAAAAGAGTCTCAAATCTACATATCTAGTATCGGATTTGGACTCATATTCCTCAGATCTGATAGATCTATAATTTATTTGTATAGATATGTAATTTATTTTTGTAAATCGGAATTTTTGTAGCATAATTTCTAATTTTTTAACAACTCGGTTTTGGGGATTTTCTTAATTTTTGTATATATGTGGGATCTGGGATTTCATTTTCATTGTGTACGGGTGCAAATCTGAAGGTTTTCATCATATTAGAGCCATATATAGACCCTCAATGGCAACATCTAGCCTCAAATTATTTTTGCAGTGATGAATTATTCAAAGATAATTTTCAATCAAAAGATTTCCTCATAGTTTTTCCATAAAATTTTCGAAGGAGAAAGGAAAAAAAAAATTTACGGCATTGAGGCCCAACATTGGCCCTAAAATGCCCTCCAAGCCCTCAATGTTGGTAATTTCTTTGTTGTGGCTTCCTCTCTCCTCCTTCCAATCGTTGTCTCTTTCCCTTAACCCTACCTATAGCCTCCTTATTTCCCTTATGTCGCCTCATCTTTCCTCAACCGCAACCCCATTCTCTGTGCTGCCCTACCTATGACCTTACCTCATCTCCTTGCATCTTTAACACTTCCTAACCCTCATCCTTCCTTTTTTTGTTTGTAAGCCCTCCTCCTCTATGACCTCATTTTCCTTCTCGTCCATTATTCCTTGCAGCCTTTCCTCCTTCCCATCCTCCTCCTGTTGTGGCTTCCTTGCCCCCATATCTTAACCCTTAGCCTCTACCTTTCCTCATCCGCTCAGGCACTCCTTGTGGTCATGCCTCCAACCTCTTCTCCATTGCCTTTGGGAAGCCCTTATCTCCCCCTTGTTTCCTTCTCGCCAGCCATCTTTTCAACCCTCCTAAGGCTTATTTTTCACCGAGACAATGAGACTGAAAAAAGGACATTACAATAGTCAGAGATAGAGCTTTTTTGGAGCTAGTTCAGTCACTTTTTTCCTCACTATCATATAAATTTGGTGATGATATTTTCTGAGTTTGAGAAGAATTTTTGGGCATTCAAATTCAATAGGTATCGTCAAGGCTTAGAGCCTTCACATTCTATTCATAAACCTTTCTATTTCATTATTAAATCCTAAACAGTAAACACACCAATTGATTGGGCTTAAAATACGAATATGAAAGGAGTCAATACATCTCAGAATTGAAGTGTTAACTCAAAAATATTTTCCATTGATTAGGCTTTGAATCACTGTTATTTTTCTGAAATTAAATGGTGCTCAACATAAATTTAATTTACTATTGTCCTGTTTTTTTCCTCATTGTTTGAATTTAAAGGCACAGCAATAAGTTTTCATTGCTCAATTAGATTGGAACATATATACAACATAAGTTTTCTCCTGTTCGTTAAATTTTTTACTTATGTTGTGTCATTGCTAACATTGATATTTGAAGCCTATATTTACTACCTTTCATTGAATTCTGTGATCTGAATTCACACATAAAGCTCACATCCTAAAATTTCATTTGTTTCATTTATTTGATCAAGAAGATAAATATAAGGAGTTACATCCTAAAATTTCATTTGTTTCATTTATTTAATCAAGAAGATAAATATAAGGTGTTGTGGCATCAAATGTTCTAATTTTCTCAAAAGTGTTCTTGTTTCATTGATTTGTGAAAGATAATTGTGCTAAGATATATTGAAGGTGATAATTGATTGAGATATCATTGGCATTTATGAATCAAATTATCATTGGCATTATCTTGGAAAATTTTCTAATATTCTAAAGGGTGCATTGATGATCTCATTGTTTCTATCTTAAAGAATTTTTTTTGCATTATAAATTGGAATAACACTATGGGTAAATGCTCTAGTTCTTTCTCTTATGTTGGAAATGTTGTCATTGATGGCAATGTAAGTGGCAAAGAAGGAGCATCTGATCAGCAACAAGGCAAAGAGAGAAGCATGAAGCAACATTAGACAAGAAGCAGAGATAGTAACAGAGAGACAACAGAAGCAGCAAAGAGACCAGTAGAAAGAGCAAAGAAGCAGAAAGGAAGCAAGGCAGATAAGGAACTAAGGCAGCAGACAATGCAGAGACAGTGAAGAGAAGTAGAGGCAACGAAGATGTGATACATATGATCACATATCGCAATCGGCGAAAGAAACAGAGAGATATAGTAATGAATATGCGATGCAGAGGCACTCCTCAGTACAGAAAGATCATCAGGTTTGTGCTACCGCAGTTAACAACAGCCGTCGATCTGTGGTCAACGCCCGATGGACAGGTCAACTGCGGAGGCACCCCCTTAGGTTAATCATCGGACTGTTTGTGCCCCCGCAGTACCATTGATCTCGGTTAACCACACAGCTTTTAACGTAAACTCCAAAATATGGACGAAACTTTAAGCGAAGGAGAATCACGTGCAGAATAAACAGTGAAAGCGGATTCCGATTTTCATCGCACCGCTTTCGACGAGCAAGCGGTATTCAAGAGGTTGGCTCCGATTCCATAGATCTTTCGACATGTGGCGAGGTGGACCCCCACAAAACCGCTTTTCACTGCGCACCATCGCGTGTTATAGTTCGACCCAGGATGCCCAGCGATATTGTTGTGCACCGTTGATCTGGGAAGGGGTCATCGGATGGTCATCATTTGTTGAAGGTGCACGAAGATTAACACAGGTACGGTGGGCCATCGCAATTTAACATTTGGCATCGGAGGACGAGCGATATGCATATACGCCGTTGATTTGGAAGCTTTCTAATCTAACGGTGATCGGACGCTGGACTTGCGCGAAATTTACTTATTGTACCGTGCGCATATTAGATTGGCTATTGACTATATTTGTGGGGCCCGGGGTCAAAGGTTTATCATATTGTTTGAAAGCATTAAAATGCGAAGGGTTAACCTTAATCCTAAAATTAAGTTCAAAAGCATTAAATTAATTATTTAATTACCAAGATCAATAGAACAGTGAGAGTTATGGAGACCCCGCTAGATTATCTATTGACCTCGTCCAGGAATACCATTAGCAAGTGAATGGTTTTGACCCAAGGTTTTAATAAAGGAAAAAACTATATAAGGTGATGAGAATCATGAAGAACGTGTGCATGCAAAAGGGTTGATAATAAACGAATCTCTTCTAGAGATATCTGTATGGGCGAACTTTGTTCTTAAATGATAAATCTCAAACTACGATGCACCCATGGATATAATGATCTGACGATGATGAATCTCTGGTTTGAACGACAGACAAAATCATGAAAAACTGGTGTGAGTATACTGAATGAATAAATCTGGTGACCTGCAAGGTATGTCGTGTGGAAACTGGTGGATCCAGTGTAAAAATTGATGAAACATGGTCCGCAGTAGATCTGAGGGTTGAAGCCTTCAGTGAGGGGGTTGTAGCTCCCTTCCAGTGGTAGATGGTAAACAAGAGCAGGGGGTAGTAGCTCCCTTCCAGTGGTAGCTGGTAAACAAGGGCAGGGGGTAGTAGCTCCCTTCCAGGAAAGGCTGGTAAACGAGAGAAGGTTGTAGCCTTCTGCAGGTGGGTGCCTGCGTGCTGGTATGAGTCTGCACCAGCATAAAATTGTAAGAAGTTTTCTCTATAATAAATATCAAAGACTGAAATAACAGTAGCGGTGGTTTTCTCCCAAATTGGGTTTCCACCTTAAATCCTGGTGTTCATATGTGTTGCTTATGTTTGATGGTTTGTTCTGTTATTTATGTTCATGCTTACTTCTTATCTAATGAATGAATGATGCAATGATCTAAGTAAAGACATAATAAGATCTCTGGACATACAAGTTGGATGCAGTAATGTAACATATGGTTTTAAGAGAAAGGAAAACTAAAAATTGATTGTCAGCACTAAATACTGATTCACCCCCCTCTCAGTATTTTTCCCAAAAATTGGTATCAGAGCTGGGTCCTTCTGAAAAAAGCTTATCTGCTAGAAGGAAGGTCAAGAAAGATGAGAAATCAAGATGGAACAGCATCTATCAGGCCTCCGCTCTTTAACGGGAATAATTCAATCTTCTGGAAAACAAGGATGAGATCCTATCTTCAGTCTCTGGGATCAGAGGTATGGGAAATTTTTGAAGGAGGATATCAATATCCAGCTGTAGTACCAACAGATCCGACGGAAAGAAAGAATTATGAAACAAATGCAAAGGCAGTCAATGCTCTATTGGGAATTCTAACTGAATCAGAATTTGTCAAAGTTATGCAGCTGAATACAGCAAAGGCAATATGGGACAAAATCATTCTAAGTTATGAAGGTGATGCAAAGGTAAAAAGTGCTAAACTCCAAACTCTCAGAATTCAATATGAGAATCTAAAAATGGATAATGAGGAGAACATTGCCAATTTCTTTTTACGTCTTGATGATATTTTAAATCGTATGAGAAATCTGGGAGAAACAATATCCGAATCTACTTTGGTTGAGAAAGTCTTAAGATCACTAACAACAAAATTTGAGTCAAAAGTTTCTGCTCTTGAAGAAAAGCAGGATCTTCAAAATCTTACTATGGTGCAACTTCATGGCATACTAACTGCATATGAAATGAGAAGAGGAGTACCATCTGAAGTCAAAGAAGAAGTCTTTAGAACTTCTACAAAAGGGAAGGAAGTACAAAAAACAGAAGGATCAGGATATATCTCAGAAGAAGATGAGACAAACTTTGTAAAGAAACTTCAACTTGGCACAGGACGGTTCAGATGTAAGCTTCCTTTCAAATGCTTTGATTGTGGAAGAGTTGGTCATTATGCTGCTAAGTGTCCTTATAAAGAAACACATAAAAAGGGGAAGGAAGTAGCAAGAAGGAATAAGAATCGTTTTAGTAAGAGTTACTATACTCATGAAGACAGTGATGGGTTATCTGATAGTGAAAAAGAAGGTGAACAAGATCTTAGACTTCTCATGGCATTTGAAAAATAATCTAGAGAAGAAAATGACACTTTTGTGGATGCTCTAGAAGACAGTGATTTTCTTGATGAAAACAATAAACTCAAAATTTGCTTAGAAGAGAGTAAAATAACCATAGAAAATCTGAAAAATCAGCTTGAAGAAAAAGAGAAACACAATGAGAAATTAGAGTGTGAAGTAGTAAGTCTAAGAAAAGAACTTGAGAAAGTAAAGACTCTGAATCTCAGATTTGCTAAAGGATCTGAAACCTTAGATGAAATTATCAAGGTACAATGTTCTCCTCTCATAAAGACATGTCTTGGATATATCGGAGAATCTTCTCAGGCTTCAGCACCAAATTATCTAAAAGTGGTTACAACTGGTTTACAACATGCTGCCACTCAGCAAGGGAATAAAGAATCTTTACAGGTAAATCATGATCATCTCAATTCAAAGAACACTAACAGGAATGTCTTTCAAAAAAACACCTACCAATAGGTAAATTCAAGTAGAAGATTTTATGATCGCAGAAATTTCTTCTTCAATGGACAATGTTTCTCATGTCACAATTTTGGTCATAAAGCTGTTCAATGTGTTGCATATAAAACCATCATGACAAGAGAAGCAAGAAAGAAAATGATTGATATTGAAACAAAGAAGAATACTTATAACAAATTTTCTCCTCTTCAAAATGAAGTTGAATGTGCTTATTGCAATAACTTTGGCCATGAAGAATCAGAATGCAGGAGCAAAGTTCAGCCAAAAGAACATGTTCCTTCAAGCTCCAAAGTATGGAAAAAGAAGGAATTACAGGTTGAAAATTGTGGCATAGCGTTATTTGCAGAAGATGAAGAAAACCAATGGTACATTGATAGTGGATGCTCAAGACACATGACAGGTGATAAAAACAAACTTCTTGCATGTAGTGCTATAGAAAAGGAAAATAATGTTACATTTGGAAATGATACTCCTGCAGTCATTAAGGGAAAAGGGTCTATTTTTCTAAAAGAAAAGGTGAAAGCTAATGAATTCATGTATGTGGATGGATTAAAGCATAACTTGTTAAGTGTAAGTCAAATGTGTGATCAAGGAACTGAAGTTGTCTTTAGTTCAAAAGAATGTGTGGTACGTGATCTTGATACAGGTAAAGTAATTATAAAAGGAAAAAGAACTCCAAGAAACCTATATGTATTGAAGAACTGCAAAGAAAAATGTTATTTGAGTAAATATTCAGAAAATTGGCTATGGCATAGAAGGTTGGGGCATCTGAGCTTCTCTCAAATCAACAAATCAAGCAGACTTAAAGCTATTCATGATCTTCCCAATATTACTCTACCTGAAAATATCATATGCAAATCTTGCCAATTCGGTAAGCAAACCAGAGTACAATTTAATGCCAAGGAAGGATCATCAAGTAAGCCTCTTGAACTCATTCATACTAACATATGTGGACCTATGAGGAAAAAGTCACCACGTGGTGAAGAATACTATATCTTATTCATTGATGATTTCTCTAGAATGTGTCGAATTGGGCTGCTTAGACACAAAGATGAAGCATTTGAGAAATTTCAAATCTTCAAAGCACTAGTTGAGAATGAATTAGATCTAAAAATCAAGTGTCTCAAATCTGATCCAGGAGGAGAATATACATCAGATGAATTCCTTGAATTTTGTGAACAATATGGCATAAAAAGACAGTTTTCTGTATCTGGCACTCCACAACAAAATGGTGTTGCAGAAAGAATGAATAGAACAGTTCAAAAAATGGCTAGAGCCATGCTTTATGATTCCGGAACACCTGACACATTTTGGGGAGAAGCAGCACATACAGCAGTAAATATTCTTAACAAGGCACATGTTCGTGTAAATAGTGATAAAAATCCATATGAACTCTGGTATGGTAATTCTCCCACTGTAAAGCATTTTAGAATTTTTGGAAGCAAATGTTTTATCAAAAATAATGATGAAAAACTTGGCAAGTTTGAACCCAGAGTAGATGAAGGAATATTTCTTGGTTACTCCTCTAGGAATAGGGCATATAAATGTTACAATAAAATACTTCAGAAGATTTTTGAATGTATATATGTGGTTATTGATGAGTCTCTAGCTGCTCCAAAAGAAGAAAAACAAACAACAAATGAAGACGATGATGATGACATATATCCCTCTACATCAAATAGTAATGATACAAACAATGAACCCAGTGAAGAACCCGAAGATGATTTGTCTGAAAAGGCTCCATCCAGATATGTTCAAAAGAATCATCCATAATCTCAAATTTTGGGAGAAAAGGGATCAGGTGTACAAACAAGAAGGACTCTAGTGGGATCTTCTAGCATTCTGGCATTTCTGTCCACTATTGAACCTCACAATGTCAGTCAAGCTAGCAAAGATGAATGTTGGATTCAAGCCATGAATGAAGAGCTTGATCAAATTGAAAAGAATCTCACTTGGGAATTAGTACCAAGACCTCATGACAAAAATGTCATTGGAACTAAATGGATATTCAAAAACAAGTTAAATGAGAATGGGGATGTTATAAGAAATAAAGTTATACTTGTTTGCAAGGGGTATGCTCAACAAGAAGGTACAGACTTTGAAGAAACCTTTGCTCCTGTAGCCAAACTTGAATCCATAAGAATGTTTCTTTCTTTTTCAAGCTTCTAACAAATCAAAGTTTATCAAATGGATGTTAAATCTACTTTTCTCAATGGTGATCTAGAAGAAGAAGTTTATATAGAACAACTAGAAGGATTCATTTTGGGAAATGATGAAAAAAGTGTTTTTAGACTTAAAAAGGCTATATATGGTCTCAAGCAAGCTCCAAGGGCATGGTACTATCGTCTTGACAAATATCTTCATCAACAAGGATTTTCAAAAGGGTCTGCTGATAGCAACTTATACACAAAAACTAAAAATGAAAAACTATTGATCGTGGTTGTATATGTTGATGATATCATTTTTGGAAGTAATGAAGAGTCTATGAGTCATAAATTTGCTTATGATATGCAGCAAGAATTTGAAATGTCTTTACTTGGGGAACTAACATTCTTTCTTGGCTTGCAAGTGCAACAAGCAACAAATGGCATATTCTTATCACAAGCAAAATACCTCAAGAAAATCCTGAAGAACTATGGCATGGAAGATTGCAAACCTGTAAGTACACCAATGATAACCGGATGTAATCTCAGTTCTAATGATGATTCCCCCACGGTGAATCAACCAGAATATAGATCTATGATAGGAATTATACTTTATCTCACTGGGATAAGACCAGACATTATGCATGCAGTTGGGATTGTTGGAAAATTCCAAGCCAATCCAAAAGAGTCTCATCTTCAGGCTGTGAAAATAATATTCAAATATCTACAAGGAAATCAAGACTTTGGACTATGGTATCCAAAGAATGTTGATCTTACTCTTCATGCATACACTGATGCAGATTGGGCTAGAAGTGTTGATGATCGGAAAAGCACTAGTGGTGGTGCATTCTATATGGGGCCCCGGTTAGTATCTTGGTTCAACAAGAAGCAAAGCTCTATTGCCTTATCTACAGCAGAAGCAGAATATGTGGCTGCCGCATCATGTTGCACTCAACTTCTCTGGATGATGCAAACCTGACAAGACTTTCAAATCAAATGTTCACCTCCTATCTCCATTATGTGTGAAAATACAAGTGCCATCAGTATCTCAAAGAATCATGTTATGCATTCCAATACCAAGCACATTCCCATCAAATATCACTTCTTACGTGAACAAGTGCTTGAACAAAAGGTGAAATTGGAGTATGTTCCCTCCAAAGAACAAGTTGCTGATATATTTACTAAACCTCTACCCAGGGAAGCATTCGAATATCTCAGACAGAAACTGGGAGTAGTCTCTGCCATGCAGAGGATCAGATCTACTTAAATACAGAAGTTTAAATTGGTTGTGAGGTGTTGTTAGGCATCTCTGAATGCACAGGCTAAGGGGGAGCATTGGTCATATGAAAAGGATGCATTATTGGTCATATTATGTTTGAAGATGCAGCATGATCTCAGGGGGAGCATGGTATTGTCGGTTCAAAGGATCTTGATCAACTCTTTGCCATTGATTTCAAAGGGGGAGGAAAAGAAACAAAGGGCTTCTATAAGAAAAACAGAGGAAGAATATTTCCATCAATGCCAAAGGGGGAGATTGTTGGAAATGTTGTCATTGATGGCAATAGAAGTGGCAAAGAAGGAGCATCTGATCAGCAATAACGCAAAGAGAGGAGCACGAAGCAGCATTAGACAAGAAGCACAGATAGTAACAGAGAGACAACAGAAGCAGCAAAGAGACCAGCAGAAAGAGAAAAGAAGCAGAAAGGAAGCAAGGCAGATAAGGAACTAAGGCAGCAGACAATGCAAAGAAAGTGAAGAGAAGCAGAGGCAACGAAGATGTGATACATATGATTGCATATCGCAATCGGCGAAAGAAACAGAGAGGCAGAGTAATGAATATGTGATGCGGAGGCACTCCTCAGTACGGAAATATCATCGGGCTTGTGCTACCACAGTTAACAATAGCCGACGATCTGTGGTCAACGCCCGATGGATGGGTCAACTGCGGAGGCATCCCCTTGGGTTAATCATTGGATTTTTTATGCCCCCACAGTACCATTGATCTCAGTTAACCACACAGCTTTTAATGTAAACTCCGAAAGATGGACGGAACTTTAAGCGAAGGAGAATCACGTGCAGAATAAACAGTGAAAGTGGATTCCAGTTTTCATCACACCGCTTTCGACGATCAAGCGGTATTCAAGAGGTTGGCTCTGATTCCATAGAGATTTCGACATGTGGCGAGGTGGACCCCCACAAAACCGCTTGTCACCGCACGCCATCGCACATTATAGTTCGACCCAGGATGCCCATTGATATTGTTGTGCGTCGTTGATCTGGGAAGGGGTCATCGGACGGTCATCATTTGTTGAAGGTGCGCGAAGATTAACACAGGTATGGTGGGCCATCGCACGTTAACGTTCGGCATCGGAGGATGAGCGATATGCATATACGCTGTTGATCTGGAAGCTTGCTAATCTAACGGTGATCGGATGCTGGACTTGCGCGAAATTTACTTATGGTATCATGCGCATATTGGATTGGCTATTGACTATATTTGTGGGGCCCGGGGTCAAATTTTTATCATATTGTTTGAAAGTGTTAAAATGCGAAGGGTTAACCTTAATCCTAAAGTTAAGTTCAAAAGTATTAAATTAATTATTTAATTACCAAGATCAATAGAACAGTGAGAGTTATGGAGACCCCGCTGGATTATCTATTGACCCCGTCCAGGAATACCATTAGCAAGTGAATGGTTTTGACCCAAGGTTTTAATAAAGGCAAAAACTATATAAGGTGATGAGAATCATGAAGAATGTGTGCATGTGAAAGGGTTGATAATAAACGAATCTCTTCTAGAGATATCTGTATGGGCGAACTCTGTTCTTAACAGATAAATCTCAGACTACGATGCACCCATGGATATAATGATCTGACGATCATGAATCTCTGGTTTGAACGACGAAAGAAATCATGAAAAACTGGTGTGAGTATACTGAATGAATAAATCTGGTGACCTGCAAGGTATGTCGTGTGGAAACTGGTCGATCCAGTGTGAAAATTGATGAAACATGGTCCACAGTAGATCTAAGGGTTGAAGCCTTCAGTGAGGGGTTTGTAGCTCCCTTCCAGTGGTAGTTGGTAAACGAGGGCAGGGGGTAGTAGCTCCCTTCCAGTGGTAGCTGGTAAATGAGAGCAGGGGGTAGTAGCTCCCTTCCAGGAAAGGCTGGTAAACGAGAGAAGGTTGTAGCCTTCTGTAGGTGGGTGCCTGTGTACTAGTATGAGTCTGCACCAGCATAAAATTGTAAGAAGTTTTCTCTATAATAAATATTGAAGACTGAAATAACAGCAGCGGTGGTTTTCTCTCGAATTGGGTTTCCACCTTAAATCCCGGTGTTCATATGTGTTGCTTATGTTTGATGGTTTGTTCTGTTATTTCTATCAATGCTTACTGCTTATCTGATGAATGAATGATGCAATGATCTAAGTAAAGACATAATAAGATCTCTGGACATACAAGTTGGATGAAGTAATGTAACATATGGTTTTAAGAGAAAAGAAAACTAAAAATTGATTGTTAGCTCTAAATACTGATTCACCCCCCTCTCAGTATTTTTCCCAACATCTTACTATTAATATCATTATTTGTTTATGGTTATAGTGCATTTTTGGCATATTAGTGATTTGTCTTTAAAAGCATACATTTGGTGATCATTCACTTGAGTAATTGTATCTTTGGCATCTATGTATCTTATTGGCACTTGGAAATTTGTCACTTTGTCTTGTGTAAGATTGTCTCTTCATTCGTTGAGTACTCATGTCATAAGGTCAATTAATACTACGTACTTAAACCTTAAACAATCTTAACTCTAGACTGCTCACCCATCATCTAATTACACCTTGCATTTGCATCCTAAGTTATTCTTTCACTTTAAAGCTTACTTATAAAAATAAACTCGATCGATAGAAATATAGGTTCTCATTCATATTTGCTTGAGAAGCCTAGTTTTTCTAGTACTTAAAACAGTGACCTTCCAGTCGTCAGATCCACGGCTCTTTACAGCGACGGAGGCACTAGGTACGTTAGATTTTCAGGAGAGGTATCATTAATCACACCTTAGTGTGCTTCACCTTATTTTATCTCTGCCACTTACTACAAAATATGGCTCAATATTGAAAGGAATGAAGGGTTTAAACTTAGAATATATTCTTTCATTTCACATTAGTCTTAGGATATGCATTACATATAAGATAGTTATTCATCCAAGTAGTATTTGTTCATCACATTATGGGAATTTTGAGGTCTAAAATGAGCCTCCTAAGAAAATTATAAAATAATAGTGGAAATAATAAAATAATATTAGATTACACCATCAAATTTTAGAGAGAGAAAAAAAAAAAACTACTTTTTCAACTAGTATTTTCAACTTATCTCCCAATAGGTTTACTCAAATTTCGAGTGGGAACACTCATTGGATGCATAATTTTATTCCTCATCCAAGGAGTACTCATTTTACATACTTTCGATAGACCTTGCAATCATTTTTTTCATGTATTTATCATTTTTCATGTAGCGGGGTCCATCGAAAGTATGCAACATGGGTACTCCTTGGATGGGGAGTTAAATTTTGCATCTAATGAGTACTCTTGCTCGAAATTTGAGTAAAACCTTAGGGAGATAAGTTGAAAATACAAGTTGACAAATTAGTTTTATTATTTTATTATTTTTTAATATTTTTACTTGTTTACCCCAAAAATTGTGAATCATCATCTTGAACCCTATTGGTTCTTATAAAGTTTATTTTGGTTGTACATTTTTCTTAGGAGACCCATTTTAGACCTCAAAAGTTCTCTAATGATTACTCAGTCCTAAATTTCTTAGCATGATAGTTGAATCCATAAGGCACTAGTATCAATCGTCTAAATCTAATCAAATCTTTTAAATCTTGTTAGATCTAATACAAGTACTTAGTCACTCAACTATGTCTCCTGGATTGGTTGGTTCCCAACTATTCCTTCTTCATTCCCTTTATGTAGGGTATTTTTGTACTATAAAACAACCCCCCCATTTACTTTAAATAAATGGGGACCCTTTAAAAATAAATAGAAATTTATGAGCATGATTTTATCTTAGACTAGGTCTAAAAACTTTAGGAAATAAAGGTTTTTTCCCTTTTCTCTTTGACTTTAAAAGCGATCATCGCAAATCGCATAAATTACAAGATGAATAAGTTAAAACATATATAATTATGGAAAATTGTGATATGTGCTTCAACTTTTTCGAGTTATATAAAATTCTCATTACAAATGCTTTAAAAAAATCCCTTTTAAATGAAATCACATCACGCCTTTTAAAAGAATCATCTTGTGACTATTCGGTAAATATTACGATGGGTCAGACCCAACGAAACAATAAAGTAACAATCATAAAGTTCCAAAGGTCCGATAAAGCACAAATAATGTGACTCCTTAGCAAATTTCGTGTTTCGTGACAAGTAACCAAATGTAAAGTTTTATTATCGCATGAAATTTGCGATCTACGATTTTCGTAGATCGCATTTTTTGAAATTCATCAGTGACAAAAAACATAACTAATGGTAACAATTTAAAGTTGTGATATGAGATATTAATACTTATTACTCAAGCAAGTGAAATGATTCATATCTAATCAAGATGATAAAATATCTAACGTCTTAAATTGATAGATTAGACATATTATGTAAATGTGTGTAAGATATTTGATAACAATAATTATGGGTTATTAACGGCATTTAATGGGAGTAAGTTTCGAAAGATTGATATCTAATTCAAGCATGTTTTGAGTAATTGAACGCCGGATTTTTTATTATATTTTTTTAAATATATACTTCTCTCCATTCATCTTAGATCTAAGTTTACCCTTTTCACTTGAAACTGCCTAATGAAGTGAGAATAAATAGAATGGCAAAGAAAGGCAAGGAAATTTCCCAAACATCCGTCGTTGAAGACTCAAACATGCCTCCATTGTTCTTAGATACGACTTGCAACAAGGATTGCGGCAGTTCTTCATGGGAAGCAATGTAACAAATCTTCGAGGAAGAACAACCAAGGATAGTAGTGAAAATAGCTACAACAGATGTGACAGTTTCCTTAGACCTGTCCTACTTCGACATTGCATGCTCATTTCTTCACAATATATCAACGAGGCCGAAGATTCTCCACTACACAGATATTTTAAAGTGGGTAATCGACCACCTAAACATAGAAGATAGGTCATTTACGAATTCAAAGCTGCAAAATATTGGTTCGTTCATTGAAGAAAATTTGAGGAAAATGTACCACTTGCCCATACCGCAAAAGAATTATGATTAATATTTTGTCCAAATCTTTACAAAGAAACATACAGACCTTATGAAAGTAATAAAGGGATGGAAATATGACCATGGCAAGCTGAAACGGGACAAACTCAGTATGTACCCGATAGCACAGTTACCCTCCCCTTATTATTATGCTGCTGGAATGTTATGTATTTTTTTTGCAAAACAAGATACCACTAGGTTTTCCATAGATTGGGTCTCTTTAATTGACGCAATCGTCAATTCTTCCATTATGAAGTAGGCAAACATCTTGTCTGATAATTTGGCCAAAAATATCATGGATTATACAAGTAAAAGAAGTGTTTCCTCGCGGAAAATACCCCCCTTCTACATGAGTGCTTACATTATAGACGCAATTTTCTTTTGTTCAAGTTTTCCTATCATGGCATGGAAATGGACAACCCAAGACCCCACTCCAATCCATATTTACCACAAAGCCCTTTGGGAATCCTATTTTCATTTATATTTCTATAAAAAATTCAATGGAGTCATGTTACCCATCCATCAAATTATTTTTAATGAAAAATCCCCCTAGGATTTCTAAAGATGCTAGCACATACATTTTACCAGTTGCTAGATGGTTTGCCGAAGAAAATTTCTCTTATATTAGAGTTTTAGGGAGTTATGCTTCTCCCCGTGTTTTACCCTATTATGTTCCTAATAAAATCATGGCTAGGGAAATTTCTTACCAACTCCTATTAAGTGGCATTTCCAAGAAACTCAAAGATGCCAAGAAGGCCATTTGGCCTACTTTACCTTTGCAGTGAAGCACTTTTCGATATTGGTCATGCATTCAAGAAAATTTCAAATGTAGCTTCATTGAATTTGGCTGAAATGCCAAAGAGGCCATTCGACTCTAATGATGTGGTTAAGAATTTCACCACTGAGATTAAATTGAAACCTTTCTCGAATGAGATAGATATGTTTGATGATTTATTTCAAGGTGTTGTCGCTCCTAGAGACAGCCTAGAGTTGTGATAGACCAGTGCCTAGGACATCTTATATAGCAAGGAGCATATGGTATAACAGAGGGAGTTATCAATAAAAAGCTCTCATGCTATCTCTTGTAAAACAAGGAAAATTCATCTGGATGGGACCAAGACCTTCAGAAACTGACACAGAAATAGGGATATTGCAGAGGCAACATGCAAAACTCCAATATAAAAGCAATAGACAATTCAGAGACAGCTTATTGTAAAGAGGGCCAATTAAGAAATACTTCACAGAAATAAGTTATCAGAAGATGTATGTAGTGAATGAAATATTGAGAAGATATTAGTTAAAATTGAGCTGATATCCAGATACACAATACCACCATGCATGGGCTTACCAATCTAAGAATCCATACATGATAATAGCGTTTTAAAAACACCCTCCCAAAGAAACTAATATAGCAGAAACATGGTTTAGATGAATAGTGAAACAGAATATCATGCATGAGCCATATTTAGACGTCTTGACTAATTCGAGCATGGGTATCAACTAGGATAAATCCATACCAAAAATCAGTGAGCCACTCGCATTCCAAAACATGATACAGGAAAGATGGGTGAGATGGAATGATCTATTTAAATAACACATAAGATAAAGTTACAGACTGTGAAATACCAAAGACCAGAATCCTCTTTAACAGATGGAACTCCTCCTCACTAAGACCCTATGGGCTCTGAGCCTTCATACAAGACGTTCCACAAAATGTATACAAAGATCCTTTCACTGCATAATTTTCTGATAAAATCTGGAACCCTCAATCATCTGTTCTTTGGGAGCTTTATAAAAAAAAAGAAAACCTAATAAATGAAGTAGGTGATGAACATTTAATATTCCTCTTTAAGCTAGAATGGCAGAACGTGCATGCCCATTCTTCTGGATGGCGTTGTAGTGTTGTATGTACTCTGTGATACTATTTCTGAAATAAATGCACTGGGTGAAAGTCTCTTCAGGAACACAGTAAAGCAGTAGAATCACATAAACATTCCGTCCTTTCCTGAAAGAAAATGGTGCTAAAAAGAAAGCCTTGAGGTATTTTATCTGTGAATGGTACCCTCTGCCTTCTAAACCCTCGACTACAGCTAAACATCTTCAATGCCAAACGTTGAATTCCTCGATCATTTGTTGATATTTTTCTGCTACTCCATTAATGTTTGCATCTACTCAACTTGTGCTTTGAATGGCTCTGCAGGGTTTGACAGATTTTAACCCTACTTCTTTAATGGAAGTCTTGTCTATTTACCTTCCCAGGCCTTTCTTCTTAATTCAGCTCTGAAAAATGTTCCTTTGACGTGCTCTCTATCACAGTAATAGATTTTGTGAATCATGATAGTTTTCCGCCGCTGCAAACCTGCAAAACCCGTAAACTCGTCAAGAAAACAAATTCATGGGGACGGCGATGCAGTGGGGATGACTATGTAGCAATGCAGCATGGTGAAATGGTGGAAGAATGAGAGGTGACGACGAAAAATTTAGTGGAACTATGGCAGACGAACTGGGTGGAGGTTTTTAACGTAAAACAAATAAAAATTTGATTTATAACTGTAATATATAACGGGAGGAGGAGACATGTGACACACACGTGGAACGGGTGACATGGAGGAATACTGAGTCAATGGCAGAGCATGCAAATGATCTGGACCGTTCGATCTCAAGAGGAGATGGACGGCTGAAACTGCGTCGGAGGGCGATGGACTGTGGGTCAGGGGCATTGTACACTTGGATTAACACCCATGCATCTCTGTAGTGTGATGACCGTCGAATGAAGACCCCCAGATTGAACGGTGGATATGAATATCGCGTCATATCTTTTACCGAACAATAACGTGCGATGGAGAGCATTTTTTGAGCCGTACACGGGGACACGCGGTGCACGATGTATGGAATCGCTCCGAATTGGGAAATACCTCCCGCCCTAGAAAAGCGGTGCGATAGAAACCAAGCAGTTTTGGAACAGTGGACGTGAGGCGGGGACCACTGGGTCAGATAGAATCTAGGCCATTGATTTTACGGTTTGATCAGACGGTAGTTAGGCGGGCTATGGGCGCGACGGAGATGAACGAACGTCGTCCGATCTGTATAGATCGACGGCTCAAAATGCGCCCGATATACATTTGATAAGCACCTTTCGGTCTGGTGCCTGGTCTGGCACTCAGGTTACATGTAGAAAAAGACTGAGGGATTAGGGCTGAAAGGTTCCAAACCTTATATATTTTTTAATGTGGGTTTTGGCCATTTTTAATGCGATTTTGAGGCTAGGAAAAGGTAGCGATAGGCAGAAAATGAATTTCTCAAGGCAAAAAGAGGGGGTTTGAAAGGTTTAAACCAGATTGTTTGATAGAATTTAATAGGAGGCTTACATGGTCAACATTGGCTCCACCTGGGGATGGTAAGTTCATCCCTGAGCATGTCGAGAACTTCCTAGACCATCCGATAATCTTCTAGCAGACACTGTTCTTCAGCAATCCTATTTTTCTTTTCATGATCCATCACAGCACCCATATTTTTTAAATAAAGATGAAACAGAAAATTAATATACAGTATAATACACCAGGCTGTCCTTTCCTGCATTAGAACTGAAAGTAGGGCTTGAGAAATTGGCCATTTACAGGGGCTTCAAGCAATTCTCCCTGTAGATTCTCCAACCTGAAAGTGTTGCTACCTCCCTGTTCCACAATTTTGAAGGGACTGAACCAAAGTGGATTGAATTTACCATGTTTTCCTTTTTCAGCTCTCCGAATATCCCACCTGAGTACTAAATCACCAACCTGCAGATTCTTGTCCTTAGCATGTTGATCAAAAAGGTATTTCATCTTCTCCTGATACTCTGTTAGCTTTTGATTCATCTGATTGCGTGTTTCTTCCAATTCCACCAGCTGGTTTATTCTCCTGATCATATCATCAGGCTCTTCTTGACTTTCCTGCATGAATCGAGCTACTGGTAGGGCTAATTGAATAGGAAATACTGTTGCCCTGCCATATACCAATTCATATGGGGATTTCGTAGTTGCTCTCTTGTTGGTAATTCTATTTTCCCACAGAGCAAACTTCAACTGAGAATCCCAATTCCTCTGATTTTCATTTATAGCCTTCTTCAGTGCCCTTACCAGGGCTTTATTGGAAGACTCTGCCAAGCCATTTCCCTATGGATAATAGGTCGTAGAGTGACTTGGTGTGATATTATACTGCTGACAGAAGCTTAGAAACTTTGTATACTTGAAGGCCTCTGCATTATCAGTCACTATTCTGGCAGGGCAGCCAAACCTAGATATGATGTTTTCCTCCATGAATTTTATTATCACAGCATCGGTAGCATTCCTTGCAGGTATGGCTTCCACCCATTTAGTGAAATAATCAGTGGCCGTTAAAATCCACTTATGTTGACCCCTTGATGGAGGATGTATTTCACCTATAAAATCAATTCCCCATTGTCTGAATGGTTCTTCCACGTGCACGGGAATCATGGGAAGAGGTGCCAACTTTTTGCTTTCAGCAAATTTCTGACACTTTTCACAAGCTCTTACCTGGGCAAAAACATCTCCAAAAATCTTGGGCCATTAAAAACCAGCCTTCAGGATCTTGTGTGCGGTGGCCCTCCAGCTATAATGACCCCCACAGATCCCTTCATGAAATTCAGCTATTGCGCTCTCTACCTCATCCTCTGTGAGGCACAAGAGTAGGATGCCTGAGGGATCTTGCCAGTATAGCCGGCCATTGGCGACTATATACTTCTATGACTTTAATATTAGTGTTCTATATTTAGCTTTATCACAGCTTGGAGGGCAGCTGAGTGTGAGGAGATATTCTACTATCTCTTTGTACCACTGACTAGTGAGGTACTTTATATGTGTTTCTCGAGTGGCTACTCCAATTACCTGTCGCTCTTCTTTCTCCTCAGATACCTCACTTGCTATGATGGACAAATTTATGCCCAGAGCTTGATAGTTTGACTCAGATAATATTTTGGCAAGCCCCTGTCCTTTGATCAGCTTAGTAGTGCGGATGTCTAAGTCATACTCCTGTATCTTGGTAATCCACTTCCCCCTTTTTCCTTCACTATCCCCTTGAATAAGAATATC
Organism: Pinus albicaulis; assembly: GCA_034641835.2. Lineage (NCBI taxonomy): Eukaryota > Viridiplantae > Streptophyta > Pinopsida > Pinales > Pinaceae > Pinus > Pinus albicaulis. The sequence goes on from CM076581.1 coordinate 1,520,232,723, forward strand.
TTTTACTGCATATGTAGGCACAAATGCAGTGATATGGGACTGCAAGATATATATGTAGAATGCTTTGAGGGATTTCACTAAGGCGTATGATTTCTTTTCTAATATGTTGTACTTTAATTCTGCATCACAGAGAACCTGACTGAAGAAAGCTATGGGCTGCTCATATCCCTCCTCATTTTTTTGCAATAAAACTCCTACTGTTGTATGAGGTGATGCAAAAGAAAATATCATGAAAGGTTTAGCATAATCTGGACCAACTAGCACAGGGGCTTCTGCAAAAGCATTTTTTATCCTGATAAATGCCTCTCGTGATTCCTGGGACCATTTAACTTCATTATCTTTCTTCAGCATGTCCGTTATATGTCTCACTATTTCAGCATAGTTGGGAATAAACCTTCTCAGGAAATTAATACGCCCTAGGAATACTTTCACTTCCTTCTTATTTCTGGGAAGAGAAATACCATTTATAACCTCTACCCTCTTAAGATCTATCTTCACCCCATCTTTAGTCACAATGTGTCCCAAAAATTTTCCCTCTCCTAATGAAAATAAAGACTTCTGAGGGTTTAGAGAGAGACCATACCTTCTGCATTTCTCAAAGGTTCTGCGCAGATGTTCAATGTGCTCAGTATCATTCTTTGAAAATATAGTGATATCATCAAGATAGACTACCAGAAATTTATCTTGCTCCCCATCAAAAGCAATGTCCATGGCCCTCTGAAAAGTTTCCCCTGCATTAATCAATCCAAAAGGCATCCTGGCATACATAAATGTACCCCATGGTGTGGTGAAAGCAGTCTTATTTTGATCTTCTGGAAGCACAGCCACCTGGTTATAGCCAGAGAATCCATCCATCATTGACATCCTAGAAGCTCCAACCACCCTCTGCAGGATGTGATCCATCTTAGGCAGTGGATAATTATCCTTTAAGGATGCTCTGTTTAAATTTCTAAAATCCACACACAGCCTTATTTCTCCATTCTTCTTTCGGACAGGGACCAGGTTTTCCACCCATTTAGAGTACCTTAATGGCACAATTATTTTGGCCTTTAACAACTTCTTAATTTCCTTCTCAATAGAGGGAAGAAGCAGGGGATTTATTTTTCTGAGCTTCTGCTTATGAGGCTTTTCATCTCCCTTCAGTGGAATTTTGTTCTGCATAATACTGATGTCAAAAGTTTTCAATTCATGATAGGACCATGCAAACACATCCTTGTAAGACTGAAATAATTTCTGATATAGATTTTTATATTCTTCCGGGACTTTCTTGGACAATATTACAATTTTGGGTCAGCTTCAGTACCAAGGTTCAGGTCTTCTACCTGATTTTCTTCTACTGCTTTGATTGGCTGCCGTGGGACATCATTCTTATCAAATAATCTTTCTAGAGGCACTAGCCCTCTAGGTATAATGTTTCCCTTCAATTGCTGCACTTTATTACCTGCCATTTTCTTCGCCCAATTTCTTTCTGAAGTATCTTCAAACTCAACCTCTCCATCAACATCAATCTCCATATTGTAGAATTCCCCCACTGTTTCCAGGAATATCTTCATCTATTCTTCATCTTCAAATACCTGCCAGTGTTTGATGTTATTTGGGATTGACAGCCGATAACGCACCTCAACTTCATATCTTAAAAGAGGGTTCTGCGATGGTTGAAATGTACTGGCAGCCACAGCAAGGGAATCATCCATCCTATTCTGTTCTTGGGGCATGAACTGGATATTGAATTCCAAGAAGAAATTTTATACCATGTCCCAAACTTCATTCTTGTAAGCCCTCAGTCGTGGATGTTTGGTTTGACACTGATTCCTGACTTGTCTAACCACCAGTTCTGAATCTCCCAGAACCTTTAAACTTTGTATCTTCATGTTCCTGGCTGTCCGCAATCCTAACAGAAGTGCTTCATATTCAGCCACATTATTTGTAGCTTCATATTCTAGCTTGAAAGACAATGGAACCCATTTTCCTGTAGGAGAAATCAATAATATTCCAGCTCCATTACCTTCTTTTGAATTTTCTCCATCAAAATGAAGTGTCCAGATTCCTGTTTCATGGTTCTATGAGGGCTGCTCAGTCTTGATCTGACAGAAGGATGGTTCATGTGCATAATCTTGATCTTATTCCAGCATCAAGCATGATAAATCTCCTTCTTTACTATAGACTGGTGAATTTACAAAGTTGTCAGCCTTAGTCACCATCTTGAAAAATCTAGTCTCCCTGTACAACCTTCTCTCCTAGCCACCAAAAACTGGGATATTGGCATATGTTAAATCTAACTTAATTGACCCACCAATTTTTGTCCCCCAGGACCTTGACAGTAACATGCCAAAGCGAGCTGGGATGTCAGCCACCACGATGTCCATTACTTTACTTTTTGCTGGGATTTGGGCCAAATTAACCACCAAATCCTTGATCATCCCCAAGCATTTAACTCTTTTGGAATCAAATGAATAGAGGTCTTTGTATGGACGGGTAATTTCTAATCCTAGTTGTTCCATAACTGACAGTGGCAAAATATTATGGGAAGCTCTAGAATCTAACATACAGTTATGCAATAGCAGGTCATGAATTACTAGAGACACATAAAAGGGAGGAGTAGAAGCATCTAATTCCTCAAAATGTGGACCAAAAACAACCATTGGTCTTTCTTCTTGAAGGTTGAGACTATCTGGGGTGAGTGCAGCCTCTGGAGGGATCATAAAAGAGGTGACTTGGGATTGATATGCAGGTTGCTTTAATAGTTCGGTCAAGGGAACTGGGATTTTGACTTTTTCAAGTTCCTTTTGAAGACTGAAAACAGGGGGAGATTTTTCTACTACAGCCTCTTTTGACTCTTTATTTTCAGGGGAGTGCTTGACTTCTTTTGACACAGACTTGGTATTAGGAGGAATGACTACTTTGGAAGAGGAAGGAATTTGATCATTAGACTGCAAAGGTTTGTTTAGAGGGCCCTTACCTTTGTCTATGACTTTCTGCACTGATTATTCCTTTTGAGTAGGTGCTTCCTTCTGGGGTAGCTCTTCTTCTTGATCTTGATTGCGAGTCCTCTTCCTAGAAGATCTGAGATCATATCTTCTATTGAATTGTGCTTGCATGAAATCAGCAAATTGTTTACAATAATGATCAATTTTTGCGTCTTCTGTGTCTTTGGCCTTTTCTTCTTCTTGCAATGAGCACTCAGCTCCATCATTTCCTTGCAAAGGGCATTCTTCTCCATCACTATTTGAAAAGGCAAGATTTTCATCCTCCATTCCATAGGCAGTGTCTTCAGTAGAATCATCTACTGGACCTTCTAAGTACAATGGGTGTGGTACCTGATCCTGTTGCTCCTTTTCTTCCCTTGGAAATATTTGCAGGGGTGGTTTCCTATACTGAGGATTGTAACCTCTGTTTTGAGCATTGTGGAAATTCTTGGGGGCTGAATTCTTGGTCTCCAATTCAAGCTTGACCAGTTTACTAGAAAGGTTCTTAAGCATTCTGCTCATTTCTTCAATTCTGTCATTGGCTGAATCTCTGTCTTGATAAGAGGTGGACACCTCCTCTTTGCCCCTCCTTCTGGTGTCTTGTTCATATTTTCCCTTTGATTTTCCAGTGGAGACAAAGTTTGCCTCCAATTCTAGTGCATCTGACTGAGCATCATCCAGAGTAGTAGGCTTTCTTTCTCTGAGAGAGAAACCAAATTCTGAATCAAAAGCTGCTACGAAAATAACTCTAGCAGCAGTTTGATGAGGTTTCATATCAGCAAGAAGACTCAAATACAATTTATTAAATCTCTTGATAAATTTTGACACCCCTTCATTATGTCTCTTCTTGAGCGTATTAAACTCAGTTAGACAATGTCCATGGTCTTTCTTCTCTCCCCATTTTCTGAGAAAAGTATCTTCCATTATTTCCCAAGTGGTAATAGAATGACCTGCCAATGTCTTAAACCATTTTAGAGCTTCACCATCAAGAGATTGGACAAAAAGCCTTAAGACCACATCTAAATGTTCCACATTGAAATTCTCTACAAAAGCACAGAAGACCTCAAGATGTTTTTGAGCATCAATCTCATTTTCCCCATTGAATCGGGGTAAAATCTTCAAATAATCCTGTGGAAAATCATACAACACTTGGGGTAATGCCAGAGGGGCATATTTATTTAGCAAGAAGCCTGGAACATTTTCCATTGGAGGGGGTGGTGGTAGTGCAATAGTTTGATGAGTAAGAGGAGGAGGAGGAGGTGGAAGTGGAGTATGAATAATACTAGGAATGTAATGAACAGAAGGCTAAGGTGTTGAGGGGAATAATGGCCTGTTAACAGCTGATACTTCAGTGACTTATTTAACCTCTTCAACCTCAGGATTAGGGAAAAAACTATCTTAATTTCTGATACCTCCTCAGGGTGGGCTATCTAAAAAGTAATAATCGATATCTCCCACAGCGGAGTCAGGATCTGGCACTTGAGCTTCTTGAGAAGAAGAGGATGGAAAGTCCCCTATATACAATTCAAGGATTTCAGAATGGACTGATTTTATTTCCCTCCAATTTATTCTGTGTATGATCTTTTCAGGGTTAGACACTGAAGGTGTATTTGGCTGAGACATATCTGACCTTAGGTGTGGCTTACGAGGAGCCAGGACTGCAAATAGATTTATCAAATAAACAAATGTGGAGTTGCCAAGGTGAGGGATCTACAACTCTCAACTCTTCATACTCACCTACTTGAAGAGTGAATTAGATTTTTTCGAGGCCAGGGATTTAAAATTTCTCAAATTCATCCCCGGAAACGGCGCCAAAAAGATGTTGTCGCTCCTAGAGACAGCCTAGAGTTGTGATAGACCAGTTCCTAGGACATCTTATATAGCAAGGAGCATATGGTATAACAAAGGGAGTTATCAATAACAAGCTCTAATGCTATCTCTTGTAAAACAAGGAAAATTCATCTGGATGGGACCAAGACCTTTAGAAACTGACACATAAATAGGGATATTGTAGAGGCAACATGAAAAACTCCAATATAAAAGCAACAAACAATTCAGAGACAGCTTACTATAAAGAGGGCCGATTCAGAAATACTTCACAGAAATAAGTTATCAGAAGATCTATGTAGTGAATGAAATATTGAGAAGATATTAGTTAACATTGAGCTGATATCCAGATACACAATACCACCATGCATGGGCTTACCAATCTAAGAATCCATACATGATAATAGCGTTTTAAAAACACCCTCCCAAAGAAACTAATATAGTAGAAACATGGTTTAGATGAATAGTGGAATAGAATATCATGCATGAGCCATATTTAAAGCGCTTGACTAATCCGAGTATGGGTATCAACTAGGATAAATCCATACCAAAAATCAGTGAGCCACTCGCATTCCAAAACATGATACAGGGAAAGATGGATGAAATGAAATGATCTATTTAAATAACACATAAGAGAAAGTTACAGACTGTGAAATACCAAAGACCAGAATCCTCTTTAACAGATGGAACTCCTCCTCACTGAGACCCTATGGGCTCTGAGCCTTCATACTAGAGTTCTACAAAATGTATACAAAAAGCCTTTCACTGCATAATTTTCTGATAAAATCTGGAACCCTCTATAATCTGTTCTTCCGGGGTTTTATAGAGAAAAAGAAAACCTAATAAATGAAGTAGGTGATGAACATTTAATTTGCCTCTTTAAGGCAGGATGGCGGAAACGTGCACACCCATTCTGTTGGATGGTGCTGTAGTGCTGTATGTACTCTGTGATCTTCTTTCTGAAATAAATGCACTGGGTAGAAGTCTCTTCAGGAACATGGCAAGGACGTAAAATCAAATGAACATTCCGTCCTTTCCTGGAGAGAAAATTCTGTCGAGAAGAAACCTTGAGGGTATTGTTTTCTGCGAATGGTGCCCTTTGCCTTCTAAACCCTGAATTACGGCTGAAAATGTTCAATGCTAAACATTGAATTCCTCGATCATTCACTGATATTTCTCTGCTGCTCCATTAATATCTTCATCTGCGAAATTGGCGCCTTGAATGTCCCTGGGAGGTTTGATAGAGTTTAAATCTGTTCTTTTAATGGAAGTCATATCACAACAGCTTCCCAAGCCTTCCACATAATTTCAGCCTCTGAAAAATGGTCCTTTGATGTGCTCCTGTTACGGTAACATAGACTGAATCATGGGGATTTTCTGCCGCTGTAACCCTGCAAAACACAAAATCCCGTTAAGAAAACGACGCATGGGGATGGTGGGTGCAAGTGGTGAAATGACGGAATAGTGCAGGGCGATGGTGAAAAGTGCAGAGAAATGGCAAAGAAATGTTTTGGTAAAGGTTGGAGGAATGTATGAAATTTAACGTAGGCAGCGGACGTTTGACCTTTTGAATAGGAATGTATAGGGGAGATGGACGAATGTACAACGAGAGCACGTGGAATGATGACGTGGAGGAAGGGGGTCAATGGCGTGGCGTGGGTTAAATCTAGACCGTTCGATCTCAGGAGGAGATCGACGGTGGGAAACGTATAGGAGGGCAATGAGACGGTGGGCTAGGGGCACTATTGACTTGGATTAACTTCCGCACATCTTCGGAGTGCGATGACCGTTGGATGAAGAACCCCAGATCGAACGGTGGATATGAATATCGCGCCGTATCTTTTGCTGAACAATAACGTGCGATGGAGAGCGGTTTTTGAGCCGCACACTGAGACACGTGGCAAGCAATGTATGGAATCGCTCCGAATTGAGGAATACCGCATGCCCTAGAAAGGTGGTGCGATAGATACCGGGTAGTTTTGAATATTGGACGCGGGGCGGGGACCACCGGGACAGATAGACTCCGGGCTGTTGATTTTACGGTTTGATCGGACGGTAGTTAGGCAGGCTACGGGCGTGACGGAGATGAACGAACACCGTCCGATCTGTACAGATTGACGACTCAAAATGCACCCGATATACATTTGATAAGCGCCTTTCGGGGTACAGCTGCTGATACATTTTCCGGGCTACATGGAGAAAAAGGCGAAGTTAGAGTTTGGAAGGTGCCAAACCTTATATATTTTCGAATGTGGGTTTTGGCCATTTTTAATGTGATTTTGAGGCTAGGCAAAGGTAGCGATAGGCAGAAAACGAATTTCTCAGGGAAAAAAGAGGGGGTTTGAAAGGTTTAAACCAGATTGTTTGACAAAATTTAATAGGAGGCTAACATGGTCAACACAAGGCATGAAGAAGTTCATAGATGTACTAAAAAAGGCATCTTGTCATCTCAGTAAAAATTAATTTGAGGCTTTTCAAACATATAGAAATAAAAGGCTAGAAATAAACCCTTTGGATTTGTTATTTATTGAATATGTAAACAAACAAACTCCAAGCATCAGTCTGGATAATGAAGCCAAAGACAAGTCTGAATATGAATTCCAAGAGAAATATAATCACGAGTCAGGGAAATCACAACATAATTCTCAGAATTCAGGTCATTCTGATGATGAATCCGAGAGTATAAATGAGAGCCCAGAGAAAATAATTGATAAAGTGATCAAAGGGGTTGAAATGAAAAAAGAAGGAATAATTAATGGAGTTGGATCATCCTCTCAAGGATTTTAGCATATCCATAATACACCTGACCAGACAGAGAATTCTCAGCCAAAATAATTGAACAATGAATGGGAAAAAATTTCAAGGCACTACAAACACCATAGCCAAAGCCTAATATTGATGAATCCACAAATTTCCAAATGCCAGACCATTCTCAGAATTTAGTGGAAACTGCAATTCTACTATAGTAGGAACCTGAATTTCATGATCAAGAGACCATTCCAGCATACCCTACAGAGCATATTGTTTTACATATTGAAGAGATACCCTCACTTGATGTCTTCTACAGTCCCAGTCATAAGGCTGTAGTTAAGAGAAGAAAGAGAAGAAGAATGAATGAAATAGTTTCAAATATTATGAATGAATCTGTAGAATTTCTATGGAAATAACCTTTGGCTGATCCTACAAAACATTTAACTAAGTTATCACAATACGCAAGATCATATGCTACTTCCACCATTGACAGAGCCACCGAGGTACAACTTCTACTAAAGAAAAAAGAAGACAAATTACAAGAATTGGAGAGATTGTTAGAACCAGAAATGTTTAACTCCAGCAAGCAGATGGAAATGGATATGTCTCAATTTGAAAAGGATTTTGAAAGAATTAACTTGCAACGCCAGGTATAGATTACAAAGAAAGAACACATCTTGAAGCAGCAATGGAAAAATTGAAAATTCAGCCTCAAGTAGAGTTGTTCATAAAATAAGCACTGGAAAAGAATGCAAGCTAAAGCAACAGCAAGAAACCTTTTTTCAACAAGCTTCAATCACTAGCTCTTACTATGATATAAGCAAAATCCTGATCTAGCAAGTGTCTAACAGGATACTTGAGTGTGAGAAAGTTGAAAAGAAGATTAATGAGTTCATTCAATGGCAAGGATTTGACTCGGGAAAGAAAGTAGACCTACCTCAGATAGATAAATTTCACAAAGATATTTTATTTAAATATTGGGATGTATAGTTGAAACAAGTAGAAAAGGCAATGGAAAAGGCATCAAGGTTAACAAATGAAATTATTGAATATGTTAATGAACAGATTTTGAAAGATGAACTTATTAAAGAATCCATAGCTGAAGTACGCTCATAGCTCAAAGAATTAGAAGCAAAGTGGAACAAAAATATATAGATGTGGGAGGAAATGATTAAAAATATAAATAATTTTGATCAAGAAAATTACTGGAATTTTCTGATCAAACCTTATCATCAGTGCCTAACTCTGTTGTCATTAATTGATTCAACAAAGAAGTCACAGCCAACACTTTCAAATGTAGTGTTCAAAGGCTAGATCAGATCATGAATTATGCAGCTAGATCAACTAAAGCCAGTGGTGGATATTTTTCAGCTTCGAGATCAAATGTGAAAAGAGGATCAGAACACATAATCATATTGTTATTTTATGTCCTAGATTGTAGTTTAAGTTTTCTCCTTACAAGGATGGTTGTTTGAAACCTCCTCTATTTTTATGTAATAATCTATTTTCAAACATATTGTAGTCTAGTATTTAAACCCTTCGCATGCATTTAGAGAAGGATTAATGGAATGAATGCACATTTGCAAAGAATGCACTTATGTAAGTTTGTAAATGCCTTGATGGATTAATGGAACGAAATATTTTATCTTTTGACATTTGAAGTTGTTTAACTGAATTTGCACTATTGTACTCTTTAAATTGCTTGAAAGTGAAAAGGAGAAGAAAACTACTGTCAGTTTGAATGAGTAGGACCTCGTATATATGGTACTTCTACATGTTATATTAAGTTTTTCTTTTTAGATTGACAATTATCTTTTTATCTGCATTATATATTTTTAATTGTTATCATAAATTAATGTTAAATGCACTTCTGTACTGATATTTGTTTATGATATCTTATCTTATATATAATCAAACATATAAATGCGATATACATTTCAAAATTCTTTTAATCAAACTAAATTTTTAAAAGAATTATCTTTACATAATTTTCATCTCTTTCAAATTTTAAATAATCTTCATTACAAATAGTTGGAAGATAAATTTTTAGATCGCATAAAGGAACGAACACCCTGGGTATATAATAGAATACATAGTTTTAGATAAATGCATATGATAGATTAAAATAATTTCCCATTTACATATTATATAAGCAAAACACACCCCAAAATCATCCTTATTGGGAAACTGGTCCCTTTATCTCTAGTCGGAGCCACCACACCAAACGAAAAAAGACTTTCTCTAAGGTCCGGACTAGGTGGTTTTCCCCCATGTTGTTACAATGGAATTCCGAGGCCTCAACATTTTGGCGCTATAAGGAGGGCCAATTGTGAATGGCAAGAAGGTTTGATCAGTCTAAAAGCCAATCTAAGAGTCTCTCTCCCTCTAGATCCCCTTCAACTTCTAAAACAGTATCTAGATCTAAATCTTTAAGATCTGAAATTGAAAATCCCTCTCCTATGTCTCCTAGTGAAACTCAACCCATATTATCTCCAAAATTTCATCAAAATTCCCTAGAAGCTCAGTATTTGATAGAAAATTTAGAGAGAGTATCCATTTCTGCTGAAAATCCTGAAATTTCTCAATCACATGAGATTATTATTTCATCTTCTTTACAACCTAGAAGAATATTAACTCGATTAGAAACTCAAAAGACAGGAATTCCTCCTTTTAAATTTCCTATCAATACTTCTCGAAGGAAGACAAAGAAGACTGAAACAGAGTCAATCACCAACGAGGTATTATCTAATAATCCACCCCATTCACCTCCATTACCTCCACTCACTTCCACGACTTCCATTCCATCAATCAGTGTTACTTCAACTAGTTCCAGTACACAAACTACTACTCCTTCAACTAGTTATAGCACTCAACCTACCTCTTCTTCAACTCAAAATCAATCCATCACCTCTACCCAAGGTCCAATGGCATGCCAAGTACCTCCACCAAATGTACAACCATGGAACAATTCAGGTGTTGTACAAATGCTTTCTCCTCTTCATCCTCTTCCAAAATACCCTTAAATATAGTTACCTAAATTTAATCCTGATGATGGTCTTTCAGCTGAAGAACACATCCATAATTACATGTTAGCCATTAATTTAAAATAGGTAACTAAAGAAGACTGTGTTGTAAGATTATTTCCATATAATCTCACAAGATCTGCAGAATCCTAGTATTTTTCATTACCTGCCCGCTCTCTAACTAGTTGGAATATGTTCAAAGAGCAATTTCTAGATAAGTTTGGAGATGACAGAACCACTGCATCGCTCATCAATGATCTATCAAATCTAAAAGCTAAAACAGGGGAGAAAATAAAATATTTCAATTCAATATTTAATAAGTTACTCAATAAAATTCCTGCTACATCAATTGCTAGTGCAGAAGTTCAAATTGAGTGGTATATTTCATCTCTCCCATCTAATATAGCCATTTTTGTTGATAGAGAAAAATTTCCTACATTGGCAGAAAATATGAAGGAATATTTTTCTATAGAGAAACACATAATCGCTCTTGAAAAGAAGAATTCCAAAGAAGATAGGAAATCAAAGAAAGTATCCTTCAAATATGATTCAAAAAAGAAGCTAGCAAAAGACCATTTTGATGTAGAAGGTCTTCAGAAAGTTTTAAAGACTATGACAAATGAAATTGCAAATATCAAAAAACAAGTTGTTGAAAGTTCTACTTCAAAGAAGACTTTCAGACCCTTCAATAAAAATCAATCTTCTAATTCTTAGCCACCCAACATCATATCTAATGTTGAACTTGATCAAGATATAGATGATGTAGTAATTTACAGGGTAATTTCCTTAGATCAAGAACCAAAGGTCACCGCTCACAAACAGATCACAAATCAGTACACTAGTATAATCACGTGGTAAAAACCCTCAAAGAGGGAAACGGTCCACAGCCTGAGCCAATGCGACCACTTCAGGCAATTTATTAATATAAAAAGAAAAGTTACATATGTTTCTCTCATAAATGGTTACTGGACAAATGACCCTCCATGCTCTTTAAATAGAGATCATGGACCAATCGGGTGGTAAGCCATGGATCAAGTGTCGTTAATACCGAGGTGAGAGATAACCATCGGATCACTACAAATCGTGATCGTCAGATTATAGGTTACAAATGTACTTGGTAAAGAAACGCACTTTACCTAACTCTACACTAGACTAAGTTATTCTTAACTATTTCCTATGTGTCATAATATCCTAACATCCCCCTTAAGAAAAACTTGGGATAGGACTAAAGTATTTACAAAGGTGACACAAAAGGAACCTATTTCCTATGTGTCAAAATATCGTAACATCCCCCCTTAAGAACAAATTGGGACAGGATTGAAGGATTTACAAAAGTGACATAATAGGAGAAGGAATGAGGCATTAGAGCCTATCCCCGCTTAATGAAAACTTTCCTGAACTCCAAGCATGGATTGAAGTTTGGTAAACTTCGCTTCTGTGAGAGGCTTTATAAATATATCGGCTACCTGATCATTGGTTGGACAGTACTTCAATTCAAGAAAACGATCATGAATGAGCTTTCTAATGAAGTGTATGTGGATTTCAATGTGTTTCATACGTTGATTCTGAACTGGATCTTTACATAGTTGAATGGCACTCTGATTATCACACCAAAGTGTAGTTGGATGCTGCTGATGGGGACTAATTCAAACAAGATCTGACGAAGCCACATGGCTTCCTTGCTAGCTTCAACTGCACCACGATACTCTGCTTCTGTGGAAGAAAGAGAGATGGCACTTTGTTTCTTACAAGACTAAGTAATAGGTCTTGAACCAAGAGTGAATACATATCCTATAGTATATTTTCAATCATCATGGTCACCAGCCCAATCAGAATCAGTCAAACCAATCAACAATGGAGATGCTCCTGCACTGTAATGAATCCCGAACTAAATTGTACCTCAAATATATCGAAGTATTCTTTTAGCTGCTTTCTAGTGACTTTCATGAGGTTGGTGCATAAATCGAGTGACAAGACCAATGGCATAGGAAACGTCAAGACGGGTGTGAGTTAGATACAAAATTTTACCAACAAGTTGACGATATAAGGTAGCATCAACTTCAAGGGTAGTACAAGTGACTGAAAGCTTGACACTAGACTGAAAGGGAGAAGGGGTTGGCTTACAGTGTTCCATGTGAAAGTGGTTTAGAATATCACAGGCATACTTGGACTGAGAGAGGGTAGTGACTTCCTTGGATTGCAAGACTTGAAGACCAAGGAAATAATGCAAGTGTCCTAAGTCTGTCATTCCAAACTTATTTTTGAGGCTAGACTTCACATGGTTTATATGGTTTGGATCACTACCAGTAAGGATAAGATCATCAACATAAATAACAAGGATGGTGAAGGACTTACCCACTTTCTTGGTGTAGACAGTGTTGTTAGAATGACACCTAAAAAAGCCATTATCTAAGAAAATCTATCCATTTTGGCATACCAAGCCTGAGGAGCTTGTTTGAGACCATAAAGAGACTTCCTAAGGCGACAAACAAGGCTAGAGTCTTTTTGGATAAAGCCAGGGGGTTTTTCCATGAAGGATCAAGAGTTTGCAGGGGTAATGAAGAATAATCATATGGATGCCCCTCTCTCTGCCTCGGATATTCTAATAAATTATTCAAAGGCCTATCTCTTTTGAACATGGCATCCTCAAGAGCTCAATCGCATCCTCGTTGATCTCTAGTGAGTTGCACCTAATAGTACACCTAATGTACCTGTCCACAAGTCTCATTGGAGGCAACTCTCCAAGGGCCCATCGTGTCGCACCAATGCCATTGCATAGCACCAAACACTGCCACACTCCTCCCAATGCCATGGTATGCCGTAGCCTATCCCTATACTCCACAAGATATCCCTTGCTACTGCTATACCATCTTGTATCGTCCTATGCCCTGGCTGTGTCAAGGCACCAGTCACTCCCCAAGTGTACTCAATGCAATGTAAGACACTTCTAATCCACATTGCAATCCAACACACTATGACACACCACCATGCATATCCATGCCTTCTGATGAATGTATCTCCACTCAAAATCCTCCCTGAGGGACCCAAGAAGTGAATATACCTATGTTTCCATAGTGATGTCACCACTTCTCTGCTCCTCTGCGTCCTCTATCCCCCACACAAATATGAAGAATCCCCAACTCCATAAAAGCCATTTTATGGTCACCTACCAATGCCACATCCTCCAACAAACTCCTGCCAGATTATGAGGATCATCATACCAAGAAAAACCAATAAGCATGTCCATAAATTGGTTCGCTACTGGTGTCGATCAAAAATCCAATAGCGAAAATCCACTAGGTCAACTATACCATCCAGGTTGTAGTCAACTGGAATACATGGGAAATGATAGGTAGTCCCAACCAGATCCCAATGTTATTCTAGCCTTTCGGTATCCCCAGTGCCTGGAAGCTCTTGCTAGTCTACACCCAGGTCCACCACCATCTCCATAGCCCACTCCACTGGGTACCAACTCAAATTCTCTTGCCATCCAACCCCAAGAGAGGGATCAAATGCATGAACTCCCGCACATAGAATAACCCCAAAATGTGGATTTTTCACCCTATGCAACTCTAATCGTCTCATCCCGTTATCCAAGTCGACACATGAGATCTGAATAGGTGGCTCTGTCTCTCTCACTCCAATGGGAAAAGGTGACCCAATAGTGATGCTAGCCCCGTTTGTATGCCTGAAGGGGGCTACTTCAACTCTCCAATGTTCCCTCTAGTTGTACCATTATGGAATCCAATCATTCCCCAATGTGAGCCAACTTGGTCATTAACTCGACACAAACCACTTGCATGCCCTCCAGCTCCTCATTCGACAGCAAAATAGTCTCCCATATTGATGTGGCCTTCCTTTTCAATGCTAGAAGGTCATCCTGAAATGGATGACACTGTTGTATTTGACCATCATCCAATATATTTGTATCTCCTAGCGCCTCATCAAGGGTTGATACGTCTCCTAGAACCTCACCCATATGCTGTGTGTTGTTATCACCCAAAAAATCAAACACGATGCAAGTCACCACCTCAACTGATAGCACTACTGGGGTATGCTCTACTCTCTCCACTAAGAGAGTAGATGGTTCCCCAAAATCCTTTGTAGATGGTTACACCCCCACATCCTATGAAACTCTAGTGTCTCTTTTTTAAGGAAGGGTACATATTTGGTTTGATGCCTTCATAAACTAGGTCAAGAATTCACAGTAATTAAATCCCCCTTGATCCATGGTTCGTTTATGGTGAGACCCGTCACTATGTATACATGCACAAATTTTCCCTGATCAAGTTGGCTTCCCCACAACTGGCCAAGATCATGGCTCTGATACCATTGTAATATTCGTAATGGAAATTCACAATGATAAAAAAATAAGTCATAGGAAGGACACACATGAAATTTACACACACGTAAGACACTATGAAATAAGCAAAAACAATGCTTCTCTTGAGAAATTTTATTATAAATGTATGGGGGGTACAACATAAATTTGGAAGTGTGCACCTAGGCTTGCCCAAGGCAAGCTAGAAAATCCCAAGTGATGAAAGCAAGTGCCCCAACTGTTGTGTAGTTTCCCCTTTATGTCCTTGTGTTGATCACCCATAAACTGAATTGTTGGTTGTAAAGAATGGTTTATTTGACCCTCTTTTGGTGCTCAGAAAATTTCAGGAAATTAACCTCTGTCTCTCCTCCAATACCCCACCAAAACCCAAAAAGGGTTTGGCCAAATGCTGACCCCGGAATTTCGGCCCAATTTCCCCTAGCTCCTCTAGCTACTCGTTGAGTTGGGATCCTTGTTTGGCCCTCAAATCTTCCCAGAAAATTCTTCCAAATTAATATTCTCCTCAATAAATCCAGAAAAAACCCATAAAGGGTTTTTTCTAGTTGTGACGCTCCAAAATTGACCCCAAATGCTTGGCCATCCTCCTTCAGTAAAAGATGTAACCTATAGAAAATGTTGTGTGTGTTGTTCAACCAAAATTCTAGAAAATCCCCCACAACTTCCTCCAATTCAACTCCAAATAGCCCAGCTCCTCAATCTCTCTCTCAAGCCACCCCACAAGTTGCCTCAACAAAGGACTGTGCAATCCATGGACATAATGACACAAGCCCTCCTCCAAGAATTTGAATTTTTTTGGGTGAAGATTGTTGTCCTTGCAATTCTCCCTCTTGTGCCAAAGAGATGATCAAGAGTTCTCCAGCAACAAATACAACCCCTCACTCTGGCTCTTATCTCCTCCAATGGTTGTGTGGTTCCCTGATCTGTGTCCCAGCTAACACAAAATTTGTACTGCCTGCATGGTATTCCTTCCAACTTCCAAAAATGCATAGAAATTTCCTCCCTAGGGTGGCACTTGTGGTCCACCGAAGAAGAGGGTGACATTTCTACTTGCAAAAATCCGGTGCTAAACAGCACCTGTGACTCGACTGAACAGCATGAGCAACAAAGATTAAAATGTCAAATCATCCAAAGCCCCTCAATGATGTTGCCACACTCTTATTCATAATCGTTGCTCTCTTCCTCACATGGGCCCCTTCACCAAGAAATCTATCCCCATCCTTAGCCATACAAATTTATCCATCAAGGATGTGTATTTCATCATGGGTGGCCCCCACATTCCACTAAAGTTGGAATTTTGGGTTTCTCCTAAGTCCCACATACCCAAAATGTCTCCAATGCCTAGATTACAAAATTTTGCTAAGATTACCACTTCCCCAATAAACTTCGTAAATCCCATTAAATGAAATATCAAAATTAGATATATGACAAAAAAAAATTAAGTATTTTTGATGGAGATTCCATATCATTTCACTATATTCCTCATGAAGAAAGACTAAGCCATGGGAAACTCCAAATTAGTTGTTGTAATAAGGCTTAAGATAATCATTCCTTCCTCACAATAATCATCATATTTTTCTTTTCCCATCATCCGCATTTCTCAACAATATAATAAATTATGCCATAATTAAAATGTCAAAACCAACTATATATGAAATGCATTGCTTAAAAAATAATATAACACAAAACCACTTTCTTTGAATCCAAATATTATCAAGCATGGAGTTTGTAACATATAAGTATTCAAAATTTTCCACCAATTGGATGGGAATAATATTTGATCTCAACGTTTAAATTATAGAGCACTCCAAACTACCCCACAAACAGGTTGAGAATAACTCAACAATTCCTATAACATAGACTACCCATTGAGAGACTCCATAAAAGACAAACAAATTTACCTTTATAGAAATATGAATTGAAGGAGATATAATATCTTGTTCTATTCAAGACATTATTCTAGCATGCTAATTAGTGCTCCAAAACCAAAACATACATTATACAGAAAATCTTAAATTATTGAGTCAATCAACCAAGTCAAACCCACACTGCCAAGTAACCAAGCAAAGTAGAACCTTGGTCTTTCTACTTCTAGACAAGCATCAGTACAAATATATGCTATAGGAAGGTAATTAAGGTAAACAATATTCCAAGTTGCCAATCACTACAACCAATATAAATTTAGTTTACATTATTCAAACTAACAATTTTGCAAGTGCATTCAACAAAAGAACATTGTCAAGAAAATTTCAAAACCAGTCAAATCTTTCAAAAAGTTGATCCACCCCTAGTCAATGCTAGTATTGGTCAATCTCATTTCCTACTATTAGTCAATTACTGGCATATATTCATTATTCAATTCTTATAGACAATGTTCTCAATTAATTCAATAATAGACTATCCAAACTCTACACTACAGAAATTGTCCTCCAAATTATCAATAAATAAGTCATATGGAAAAGACGTTTAATTCTCACTTTATCATGATTAACTATCCCATCTGTTGTGAACATGTTATCAATAAATAAGCCATATACAACCCATGTTTAATTCTCACTATACCATGATTAACTATCCCATCTATTGTGAACATGGTGAGAGCTAAGAAAGCCAAATAAATAACAATAATACAAATCTAGAAATAAATGTTGCAAGTCAAACCTTCGATTAATGCTTTCAATTTCAAGGATTAAAGTTTATTAAAAATTGAATAAAAATTTTAAAAAGAAAATTCCATCTAAGAAAATTTTCTATTATGATGAAACCCTAGTTATATTAATCTTTCCAAAAAAAACCTCTTACCCTAGCATTCAACTTTGAATAAATTAAAAACATATTAAATGTAAGTTTGGCTCTAACATTGTCGAACAATGTAGTTGGAGAAGTTGAGCTTCATCAACATGCAATCATTGCTTAAACTAATTATAAGCAAGCAAGGAGAGAATTTGTGTGAATGATGAATGAGTAGCAGGAATGCATGTAGCAGTGTAGTTTAATAATAAATAGAAAAGGTAGTGTGTTAGAGCACATTTTATGATTCTCAATGATATGAGGGGGGCTAAGAAAGTATCCATAAGTGAATTGCCCACAAATTTGTTTTAATCCTCTCTTCTAGAATTGGAATTGTAATATATGCCCAATCCAACAACAAATTGTGTTATTCCTCATTTGACGATCCTTTAACAACTTCTTAACTCTCTTTGAGACTGTAATATTCCCAATTAACCACTGCTAGTTCGAATATTATACTTGCTCCAATTTTGCAGCAAAACAGTAGAAAGTCAATAAAGAAAAATCCTAGTGTGAAAAGGGATCAAGTTAGAAGGACAAATAAAGCCACCTTGGCATGAAAGAGGAAAATTCCAGTGAATTAGATCTAGTTGACCAAGTCAACAACACTGCTACAAGAGGGAAACCAACTAGGGCAGCGCAGTTTTGAAAGGGGAATCTTCTCAAGGAAGTCACCTCATCAATGAGTGGGGTCTGGGGTGAGGAAGCTCACCAAGGATAAAAAGGAGGAGATAGAAACAAAGAAGGCATTCATTAATCATCTTTGTTTAATCTTTTGACTGATCGCAAGCTCCAGCAGTTTCGCTGTAGTTGCAGCACTGTTTAGTGAAAAATAATTCTCATGCAGGAATTCCATCTTCACCTTTGGTCTAGCTGATTTTGAGATCAAAAGGGAAGGTCCTAAGCTTATTTTTCATCATCTAACTCGAGTATATCCATTCTGAATCATCTACAGTGTATTCACTTCCAGTAACTACGTCTTCTCTTCAATTGCAGCAGCTGCTAGGTTAAACCCTCCTATTTTGTGCTTGTTTTGGAGGAGGAGGTGTCTATTTCACTCCGAAAGGTCCATTGAAGAAGGCCTTGGGCAAATTTTTTTATTATTCATCTATTTTAGATCATATTCAGTATTTTCTAATATAGAGTTGTAGTGTACTGCATTATTTTCTGTAGTTCTGCATTTTATATTGCTATTTTTGCCGGAAACCCTTGCCGGGATGTTCTGATGTGCTTGTAAAAGAGCTAAAACCTCTCATTTCTAATTCTATGATTAATGAAAGCTCCATATATATATTAAATAATATTTTACTGTAGATTCCCTAATAAAAATTACGTTGTTTCAGTCTCCGGAAATTCTATTTTGTGTAGTTGTGGGATTGGGGTGCTTTTTAGCATATATGAGCTAGGGAGATCTTTTTAGTGTAGCTATAATGATTTTTTTCTGATGCCATTTCATATTTAAGCTACATACAACATATATAAGAGGATCCAAGTCCTTTTGTGCATTTTTTTTGCATGGATTTTATTATACAGCATCCTCATTGAAGATATTGCAAAAATTCCTAAAAATGAATATTACAGTGGTATCAAAGCTCTGCTCTTGGCTCATATTGTGGGGATAATCTATCTCCAACATGGAGGAGGAAGATATTTGAAATATTCTACTTAAAACCCTATAGAACATTGCAAGGGACCTCAAGGAGATGAGACATGAAGGGGATTCTTTAGGGTTTTTGTTGGGTATGTGTTATATTCTTTCCACGACTAGCAGGGGGGTCACAAGGGGGGCGGAAGCTCCCCTTGTTGGGGTCCGGGGCAGCACCCCGGTGAAAAAAAAAATTTTGGTATGTGGTCCCACTCATATGCGGACCCACCCATGTTTTGTGCATGAGTTTGCACATGGTTTTGGGGTACGATGGTTTTCGACCCCTGGTATTTTGTAGATCCGGTCAAGGGAACTATGGTTATGTTCTAATCCAGGGTTAATGGATTGGGGTTTATGTATGCTTCGGAATGTATATATATGTGTTGTAACACTAAAAGGAATATAATGAAAAATCAAGCTGGTCGTCCCAATTTGGGATCCAGGGGAAAATCTCTGTGTTTATCTGTTTTATGTTTTATGCTCTCGCTATTGTTTATTTTCTGTTATAATATTCGTGTGTAGATAATTTATGTTTAGGGTTAAAGCCTACATTTTGTATCAGAGCTATTTCGGCTTCAAGGGGATGCCTTTGCTGCTGAAAGTTTTTTTCTTGGGCCTAAGGTAGACCCTCTTCAGTGGGAGATCTGCAGGATCGATTCTTGCGGTGAAAGAAGATGGCGAGCGGTGGGAAGATAGAGATCAAGAAATTTAATGGTCAGAGCTTTGAGTTATGGAAGCTCAAGATGGAGGATCTGCTGGTGGATAAAGATCAGTGGATTGCAGTAGATCCAGATACTAAACCAACGGCAATGTCAGATGAAGACTAGAAGAAACTGGATCGGAAGGCTAACAGCACAATACGGTTGTGTGTCTCAGATTCAGTATTGTTGAATGTATCTGGGGAAGCTACAGCGAAGAATTTGTGGGAAAAAATTGGGACTTTGTACCAATCTAAGTCTCTGGTGAATAAGTTGTTCCTGCGGAAAAAGTTGTATAACCTGAGGATGAAGGATGGAGACTCAGTGACAGAGCATATGAACGCCTTCAATACTATGGTAAGTCAGCTGTCATCTATTGATATTAAGATCTCAGATGAAGATAAGTGCATCAGTTTGTTGTGTTCTCTACCAGACTTGTGGGACAGTTTGGTTATTACAATAGGTAGCAATACAACTACCTTGCATTTTGATGACATTGTCTCAGCCTTGTTGTCGGAGGAAATGAGACGGAGAAATATGGAGGGTCAAAATGGAGATGCCTTATCTGTACGAGGAAGGTCCAAAAACAGAAACAAGAATAAGGTTTCAAGTGGGAGATCTAAATCTCCTGGAAAGTTTGCAAAGGTATGCTGGAAATGCGGAAAGGAAGGGCACTAAAAAAATGAGTGTAGATCTAAATCTCCTGAGAAAGGAAAGGGATCTAATGATGCTCCTTCTGCAGAGGAAAAAACCACCTCGGATGAATGTGGGGATGTGTATTTGGCTTCTTCCTCAAGTACACATGTAGATCATGAGTCATAGCTGATTAACTCAGGTGCATCCTTTCACTTCACTCCCCATAGGGAGTGGTTCTGCGAGTATGAGAAATATGATGGTGGTGATGTCTTCCTAGGGGATGATAGGAAGGCCAGAATCGTCGGATGTGGAAATTTCAAGCTGAAGCTGCAAGGTGGAAGGATTAGAACACTTCCTGGTGTTCTACATATTCTTGCATTGGCCAGAAATCTGATTTATGTAAGCAAGATGGATGATGCAGGTGTAAAAACAGTGTTCGAGAAAGATGCCTGCAAGATGGTTCAGGGAGCACTGGTATTAATGCGGGGAGTTCGGACTGGAACTCTGTACAAGCTACAAGGTAGCACTGTTATTGATGGGTGTAATAGTTATGTGGTTCCTAAAAGTGGAGCGGAAAGCCTAGCTGTCTCTGGAGAAAAGACCATGCTATGGCATCAAAGGCTTGGACATATTGGAGAGAAGGGCCTTCGGATACTACATAGAAATGGTATGGTAGAAGGTATGTCTAATTTCTCTCTGGATTTTGATTTATGTGAACATTGTGTATATGGGAAGCAGAATCGGGTGAGTTTTCCTTCTGGTGCTAAGAGGGCGAACAAGATATTAGAACTTGTGCACAGTGATGTGTTTGGACCTGTGTCAGTTCCATCACTAGGAAAGTCTATGTACTATGTTTCATTCATAGATGACTTCTCAAGGAATACATGGATATATTTCTTGAGGAAGAAATCTGAAGTCTTTGACAAATTTAAAGAATTTAAGGCTCTGGTGGAAAACCAGACAGAGAAGAAGATAAAGACGTTGAGGACAGATAATGGTGGGGAGTTCTGCAAGAAGGAATTTGAAGAGTTCTGTAAGAAGTGTGGTATAGCACGGCAGAAGACTACTCCATACACACCTCAGCAAAATGGAGTTGCGGAAAGAATGAACAGAACACTGATGGAAAAGGCAAGAAGCATGCTCAGTGGTACCGGGTTAGGACAAGAATTCTGGGCAGAGGCAGTGGAGACTGCATGTTACTTAGTTAATAGATCACCTTCATCGGCGTTGGAGGATAAGACTCCACATGAGGTATGGACTGGTAAGAAACCCTCTCTTTCACATCTAAGGGTATTTGGATGTGATGCATATGTACATGTTCCAAAGGAGAAAAGGACCAAGTTGGATAATAAATATAAAAGGTGCATCTTTATTGGGTATAAGGACGGTTTAAAGGGTTACAAGCTTTGGAACCCAGAAACAAGGAAGGTTGTGTACAGTTGAGATGTGGTGTTTAGAGAGGTGAAATATGTTGTTACACATGAAGTCCTACCAAAGGAACCTGAGAAGATAGAGTTTGAGCTAAAGGAGGATGAATCAGACTCTACAACAGAAGAAGATTCAGAAGAGGAAGAGCCACAAACCCCAGCTTTGAGAAGATCAGTTCGGGAAAGAAGGCAACCAGAAAGGTATAGTCCATCTATTTTTTGTTCAGGTTTTGCCTTAACTATAATTGATGATGATCCCAGAACTGTCAGGGAGGCAGTAGATTTAGAGGATGGAAAAATCTGGAAGGAGGCCATGGTTGATGAAATGGCATCCCTACACAAAAATGAGGCATGGGATCTGGTGAAGTTGCCGACTGGAAGGAAGCCCATTGAGACAAAATGGGTGTTTAAAAAGAAGATGAATGTAGAAGGAAAGGTGGAGAAATAAAAAGCTCGGTTGGTAGCAAACGGTTATTCCCAGGTGCTGGGAATTGATTTTGGTGATATTTTTTCTTCTGTTGCCAAGATTACTTCTATTAGATTACTTTTATCTGTTGTTGCTGCATTTGATTTTGAGATAGAACATATGGATGTGAAGACAACATTTCTTCACGGGGATCTATAAGAGGAGATCTACATGAAGAAACCTGAAGGCTTTATGATGAAGGGTAAGAAAGAACTAGTATGCAGGTTGAAGAAGTCTATGTATGGGTTAAAACAGTCACCAAGGACGTGGTATCAGAAATTTGATACCTATATACGGGGACTTAGCTTCACCAGAAGCAAGGAGGATCACTGTGTTTATTTTAAATTAATTGGTGACCGTGTTATTTATTTGGTCTTGTATGTGGATGATATGTTTTTGATTGGAAATGACAAAGAAATTATCCAAGATTTGAAGACCCAACTGTTCTCCAAATTCGACATGAAGGATATTGGTGCTGCAAACTATATTCTGGGCATGGAAATTAAGAGAGATCAGGCAAAGAGGAAGCTTTGGTTAAACCAGAGGAAGTATGTAGAGACTATATTGCAGAGGTTCAATATGTAGGATAGTAAACCAGTGAGTGCTCCTATTCATGTAGGTGCAAAGCTATCTGCTGAACAGTGTCCCAAGACACAAGAAGAAGAGGAGGATATGTCCCGTGTTCCATATGCAAGTGTAGTGGGTAGCCTGATGTATGCAATGGTCTGTACTAGACCAGACATTGCACATGCAGTGGGAGTATTGAGGAGGTTTATGTCAAACCCAGGGAAGGAGCATTGGACAGCAGTGAAGCGGGTTTTCAGATATTTACGTGGCACTAGTGATTATGGCTTGTGCTACCAGGGAAGACCAGGATTGGAAAGAATGTTGGACATTCATGGTTTTTTTGATGCAGACTGGGCTGGAGATCTGGACCAAAGAAGATCTACAAGTGGGTATGTGTTTAGCCTATTTGGAGGTGCAGTCAGTTGGATGAGTAAAAGACAGTCTTTAGTGGCGCTTTCAACTACAGAGGCAGAATACATAGCAGCCACTCATGCAAGCAAGGAAGCAGTTTGGTTGCAGAGATTGTGTTCAAGTATGGGGTTGGTATAGCAAGCTATAAGGATAGACTGTGATAGCCAAAGTGCAATTTTCTTGGCTAAGAACCCTGCTTATCATTCAAAGACAAAGCACATTTATGTTCAATATCACTTTGTTAGAGATATGGTTGAGGCTAAAAGGGTGTTGTTGGTAAAGGTGGACACTTTGAAGAATGTTGCAGATGCATTGACGAAGTCTGTGAGCACTCAGAAGTTCTCTTGGTGTAGAGAAAAAATGGGAGTTGAAGAATTGGCTCAATGACTAAGCTCTCTTATGGCCCCCTGTGGAAAGAAAACAACAAGTGGGAGAATGTTGGGTATGTGTTATATTCTTTCCACGACTAGTAGGGGGGTCACAGGGGGGGCGGCAGCACCCCCCCCCCAACTCATATGCAGACCCACCCATGTTTTTTTCATGAGTTTGCACATGGTTTTGGGGTACGATGGTTTTCGACCCCTGGTATTTTGTAGATCCGGTCAAGGGAACTACGGTTATGTTCTAATCCAGGGTTAATGGATTGGGGTTTATGTATGCTTCGACATATATATATATATATATATATATATGTGTGTGTGTGTGTGTGTGTGTGTGTGTGTGTGTGTGTGTGTGTGTGTGTGTTGTAACACTAAAAGGAATATAATGAAAAATCAAGCTGGTCATCCTGATTTGGGATCCAAGGGAAAATCTCTGTGTTTATCTGTTTTATGTTTTATGCTCTCGCTATTGTTTATTTTCTGTTATAAGATTCATGTGTAGATAATTTCTGTTCAGGGTTAAAACCTACAGTTTTGCCATGAGGCAAGCACCAGCACTTCAAATGGCATGGGGCATTCAGCTGCACCACAACGCTCTACCATGCCTTCATTTCTAACTAGAGGAGATAAGGAAGGAACTCTGGGAGATTATTTTGAAGAATATAACTCCAATCTCAAAGGTTCAAGGATCACTTGAGCTTTCAGGAGTTTTGCAGTATCAAGGATGGAAGGAGGATTGATCCTCATCAAAAGGAGGAGAGCTTGATGTAGGGATCAGCCCTACAGCGCATTATTGTAGGGTTCTTCTTGCCACATTTAATGGGACACCTAAGTGTACAACCAAGGCTTGGGTGGAGAAGTTGGACACTTACTTCCAGCTCAACAGGGTTTCTGAAATAAAAGCCATCAAGATAGTTGCGCTGCATTAAGAAGGGGAAGATCAAGAATGGTGGTTTCATGGACTGACCACACTTGGGCATCATCATATCACTTCATACTCAGCTTTCACCAAGAAGCTAGTGGAGATATTTGATCCAAGAGATCCGGAAGCCCATTTTGTCAAGTTAATCAAACTCAAGCAGGAGGGATATCTTGAGGATTATATTGCTAAGTATTTGTAGCTTTCAGTGATGGTATCCAACCTCACTATGAGCAGGAAGGTATGCATGTTTGTTAATGGGGTGGCTGAACCATTGTAGGGGTTGGTCAAATCCACTCAACCAACCACAATCCTTGAAGCCGTGGAGAAAGCTAGAGACCTACAACACATCTTTCACAGGGCAAGGACATTATTGCAGCAGGAGGCCTACTCAGGACCAAAGAAGACAATCCATGTTCGTGATTTGGAGGGATAATGTGTTTTAGGGAGGGCACATCATGCCAAGACCTTCTCTAAGAAGGATTCCAGTGTTGTACCATCCATAGAAAATTTTTCTCCAAGAGGGGGAGCTATTGTCGCGTTAAGAGGGGTCCCAAAATATCTGGCTTTGAGGGTGAGAGGTACTATTATGGGGAAAATAGTCTCTGTGTTGATAGATAGTGGGGCTACTCATAATTTCATTGATGCACAGTTGGTACAAAGGAGAGGAATCCACATGGAGGAGTTTGAGGGATTCTTAGTTTTGGTCCCAGGAGCTATGACCTTGCAGTGTGCCAAGTATTTTCCGGCACTAACCATTACCATGGGGACCTACACCTTGACAGTCCACTTCTTTGTGGTAAACATTCCAGACACCAATTTCATATTGGGATTCCAGTGGTTAATCACTCTTGGGAAAGTTACCACTAATTGGAGAACTTTGGAGATTGAATGGACAAGAGGGAAGGATGGCCAGTATCAAAAGATCAAGGGTATAAACACATACCCCCCTCAGGTTGTTTTAGCACACACGATGGAGGTAGATCTGCGTAGAGGGGATGTTGAATAGTCAGTGGAGCTACATATATCGTAGGTAAGGGGAAAGGATTCACCAGTGCATCTAAATTTTCAGTCTCTCTTGGACTGGTATTCTACAGTATTTAGGGATATCCCACCAGGGAGACCTCCTGACCAAGGGTTTGAACACACTATTGAGTTGGAACAAGGGATCCAAGAAGTAATCACCACTCCTTATAGGCACCCCAAGGCTTATATGGATGAGATTGAGAGGTCTATCCAAGAGCTTCTAGCTCTAGGACACATCCGGCCTAGTACTAGTCCTTTTGCTTCTTCAGTGGTCTTGGTAAAGAAGAAATATGGCACATTAAGGATGTGCATTGATTATAGGGCCTTGAACAAGAAGAACATGATGAATAGATAACCTATACCCATGATCGATGAACTCATAGATGAGTTAGGGGGATCTAAATACTTCTCCAAGATTGATTTGAGATCCGAGTATCATCAAATCAAGCTGAGGGAGCAAGATATCCCCAAGACAGCGTTCAGATGTCACTATGGGAATTTTGAGTTTCTAGTAATGCCCTTTGGATTGACCAATGCCTCAGCAACTTTCCAATATTGCATGAACCACATCTTCTGTGGTATTTTCAGAAAGTTTGTATTGGTCTTCTTTGATGATATTCTTATCTACAGCTGTACTTGGGAGGAGCACTTGCAGCATATTGAGACAGTTTTACATATTCTCAAGGAGCAGCAATTCTATGCCAAGCTCTCCAAATGTGAATTTGGCCTCACAGAGATGTTGTATTTGGGGCACATCATATGATTAGATGGAGTGAGGGTACATGAGGAGAAGATCCAGGCTTTCAGAGATTGGCCTGAACCTAGAAATGTTACAGAACTCAGAGGGTTTGTGGGCATATGCACTTATTACCGGAAGTTTTTGAAAGGGTTTTCACAACTAGCAGCACCACTCACAGACTTGACAAAGAAGGGAGCTTTCCATTGGACACCTACAGCACAGAGGGCTTTTGATAAGCTCAAAGAGGTAATGAGTAGTTGTCATGTTTTGGTTTTTCCTGACTTTTCTCAACCCTTTGTTCTAGAATGTGATGCATCAAGTGAAGGGATTGGAGTAGTATTGATGCAAGGTGGGCATCTTATACCCTTTGAAAGCAGGAATATGCTCCCTCATGAGAGGTTATACCCCATCTATGACAAAGAGATGTTGGCTATCATGCATGCATTAGCCAAATTCCGACAGTACTTGGTGGGGAATAAGTTCAAGGTGAAGACTGACCATAACAGTCCTAGATTCTTACTTGAACAGAAACAACTCTAGGAGAGACAACAAAAGTGGGTGAAAAAAATCCAAGCCTATGATTTTGACATAGATTATGTCAAGGGGAAGAGAAATGTAGTAGTTGGTGCACTATCCAGGATGCCTACAGCGCTATCTTTGAGGGGCATGGACGCAGATTGGAAAGCTCAACTTTTAGTTAAGTATTCCAAAGATGACTTTGCATGTGGGATACTTGATGGGGTGGTATCAGATGAGAGGTTTAGAGTAATGGATGAAGTCATATATTACCGGTACCGGATCTTCTTGGCTAAGAATTCCAAGCTCAAGGAGAATATCTTATTGGCATCAGATGATTCCCCACTTGCCAGGCATCAAGGTTTCACAAAGACTTACAGGGCCATAAGGGAGAGATTCCCATGGAAGGGTCTCAAGGAGGATGTGCTCTAACATGTCAGAGAGTGCAGCATTTGTCAGCAGAATAAGGGAGGACACACCCACCCTGCTGGGTTATTGTAGCCACTACCTATTTCAGATGGGAAGAGGGAAAATATCTCTATGGACTTCATCACCGGCCTACCGACAGTACATGGTAAGGATTGTATCTTTGTAGTTGTTGATAGACTAACAAAGTACTCTCATTTCTTTGTCATTTCTACACATTATACCACTTCACAGGTAACTGAGCTCTTCTTCAAATATGTATTTAGACTCCATGGTCTCCCAAGGACCATAGTGAGTGATCGGGACAGCCGCTTCATGGGTGGATTTTCCCAATAAATTTTCTGGTTAGTGGGGACTGATTTGACCCCAAGCACTAGCTATCACCCCCAAACCGATGGACAAACCAAGATAGTGAACAAGTGGCTGGAAGGATACTTAAGGAACTATGTAGCAGGGCAGCAGAAAACTTGGCTACGTTGGCTCCACTTGGGAGAGTATTGTTACAACACTACTCACCATATTTCTGTTGGCATGACTCCATTCCGGGCCTTATATGGGTATGAGGCACTCTCATTTTCTGATGTTATGTTTGGGGCAAGTAAGGCTCCAAGGGCAAAGGAATGGATTCAGGAGAACCACGACATACTCAGGGCACTCAAGGACAACATTGCTACTGTCCAGAACTAGCAGAAGATGTATGCAAATGTGTCTAGATAGAGAGATAGTTTGAGGTGGGGGATCTTGTCTATCTGTGTCTTCAGCCTTACAAACAGTCCACACTCAAGGAGAAGGGAGCTGAAAATCTCAAACCACGTTTCTATTGGCCATACAGGTTGATCAAGTGTGTCGGTAAGGTAGCATATGAGTTGGAGCTTCCCAAGGGAAGCAAGATCCACAATATCTTCCATGTCTCTTGCCTTAAGAAGGCCATTGGGAGGAATATAGTGGCCAACATGGATCTCCCCCCTTATTGATGATGAGGGCCACCTAATTTTGCAGCCAGAAGCAATCTTAGACACAAGGGAGAGACAGCTAAGGAACAGAGTCATCAAGGAATATCTGATTCGATGGAGGAATCTACCAGATGAGGATGCCACTTGGGAGGGAGAGAAGATCTTGCAGCATCCTTCTTTACTGTTGCTTGTGGGAAAGCAACTTTGAGCAGGGAGGACTATAATATTCCCAATTAGCCACTGCTAGTTGGAATATTATACTTCATTTTTGCAGCAGAAGAGTAGAAAGTCAATAACAACAAATCCTAGTGTGAAAAGGGATCAGGTTAGGAGGAAAAATAAAGCCACCTTGGTGTGAAAGAGGACAATTTCAGTGAATTATATCTAGTTGACCAAGTCAATAGCGCGGCTACAAGAGGGAAACCAACTAGGGCAGCGCAGTTTTGAAAGGGGAATCTTCTCAAGAAAGTCACCTCATCAATGAGTGGGGTACGGGGTGAGGAAGCTCACCAAGGATAATAAGGAGGAGATAGCAGCAAGGAAGGCATTCATTAATCATCTTTGTTTAGTCTTTTGACTAATTGCAAGCTCCGACTATTTAGCTGTAGTTGCAGCACTGTTTAGTGCAAAAGAATTCTCATGCGGGAATTCCATCTTCACCTTTGTTCTAGCTGATTGTGAGATCAAAAGGGAAGGTCCTGAGCTTATTTTTCATCATCTAACTCGATGATATCCATTCTGCATCATCTACAAGTCAATCACTTCCAGTAACTGCATCTTTTCTGCAATTGCAGCAGCTGCTGGGTTAAACCCTCCTATTTTGTGCTTGTTTTGGAGGAGGAGGTGTCGATTTCACTCCGGAAGGTCCATTGAAGAAGGCCTTGAGCCAATTTCTGTATTATTCATCTATTTCAGATCATATTCAGTATTTTCTAATACAGAGTTGTAGTGTATTGCGTTATTTTCTGCAGTGCTGCATTTTATATTGCTTATTTTTCCGGAAACCCTTGTCGGGATGTTCTGATGTACTTGTAAAAGAGGTCAAACCTCTCATTTCTGATTCTATGATTAATGAAAGCTCCATATCTGTATTAAATCATATTTTTCTATAGATTCCCTAATAAAAATTACGTTGTTGCAGTCTCCGGCAATTCTATTTTGTGAAGTTGTGGGATTGGGGTGCTTTTGAGCATATATGAGCTAGGGAGATATGTTTAGTGTAGTTAGAATGATTTTTTTCTAATGCCATTTCATATTTAAGCTAAATACAACATATATAAGAGGATCCAAGTCCTATTGTGCATTTTTGTTGCATGGTTTTTTTTATACAGCGTCCTCATTGAAGATATTGCAAAAATTCCTAAAAAGGAATATTACAGATACTCAAATGAAATATGTGCTTCCACGTATTTATCAATCACACAATTTCAAAAATTTCTAGATTTAAAACCAAGGGGATTTTAACCACATTATGTGCACGTGTCATTACTTTGTTCATTTCATGACCAATTTTTATTTTGTAGAACCACTTTTAGTTTACTTCAAAATAATTCTAGATTCTACGTTCTTATTTTAACTTTTAATATTTTCCAAATTGTGTAATACTCCTTTACTTATCGAAATGCTCAACTTTCATCAAATTTATTTATGTTTATATAGCTTAATATTATTTAAAGTTTACTCTTGAGATATAAAAAATAAAATTTAAAATGACCAATATATATTTTTAAGTTATTTAAACATAATTAATCCCAATAGACTTTTAGGTAAAAGTACTATATGTATTAAATGGAGGTAAGTATGGTTAAGAAGTAAACTGTGATAATGACCTTGGATGTTCTTTGTTATGGTATTGTAATCTAAAGTGAAAGTAAAATATTTTGGCTATCAAAGTGAAGTAAATATTATTATGAATTTAGTATGTAATTTAAGATAGAAAGTAGTTGAGAACATTAGTTTTTGTACTTTGGCATAATTATGTTAATATGTCAATATTGATTTGTGTGTTTTAAGAAGAAAATACTTACTCATGCAAAGAACAACTCAAGTCAATGGGTAATAGCCTAGATTTTGCAAAATTTTACAATATGATGAAAAATCTTGAAAGGGGTATTTTAAGTTATAACATTATATAACTGACTCATGCAAATATACTCTAAAAATAAGTCAAAAGAATTTTTTATGGGCATTTTGACAATCTTTGTGGTAGACTTATTTTTTTTGGATTAATGGCAATCTATTTGTTATCTTATTTTCAATGTCACGCAATTGCAAGCCCCATGCAAAAAATTTTGTTTAATATAAATTTCATAGTTTGGTGTTAAGAGAGAGGGAGAGAGATAAATGAGTCCATTTGAGGCATTGTATGAAAAAAAAATTAATACTCTCATAGAGAAAATAGTACTTGTGACAAAAATAATTCAGAAATAAAAGAGCAAATGGTTGAGATTAAGTACAATTTAAAGATAACTTAACACAAGTAAAATATTTATGTAAATAAAGAAAAAATACCAAGGAAATTTAAGGTTGGGAAGCATGTATTTTTAAAACTAAAACAAAAGAAATGTTCATTGAAATTGGGAAGCTACAATACATTGCATCCAAATATTATGGTCCTTTGATATCTTAGATAAGATAGGACATGTTGCACACATGCTTACATTTCCTACTACTAACAAAAATCATTATGTATTTCATTTATGAATGTTGAACAAGCATGTGCATCACCCTAACCATGTCACTGATTGGGCTTTGATTGAGTTTGAACTGAAAGGAGACTATAATATCCCCAATTTTGTGAGCATGGGAGTCACTAACGAATTTTTCCCAATTTTAGTAATATTAATTAAAAGGGAGCAAACATTATTGGAGAAAGGTGGCTAGTATTGTTTTATTGGAGAATAGAAGCAAATTATTATTTTATTAAATGACGGCAAAAGTAACTTAGTGGAACATGGCTGCCACTAATAAAATAATATTAAAAAAAAAAGTCTAGAGGCATGAGGAAAAATTATAAAAGGAGGATGGACTCATTTTTTTAATTGTCATTGACTATTACACTTTACATTATATCCTCTCTTGGAGCATTTTAGCACACAGGCCAAAGTGTTGTTTAGCACCAGGTTTTCCAAGCAAAATTCCACCCTCGTTTCGGAGAACTTCAAGTGTCTCCCTAGTGAGGTAATTTGGGAGTCCAATTCAGTGCTTCCCTTGAGCTTACCACAAGGGATTTACCCAATTTTGCACATTTCCTAGCCACGAAGGATTTTGTGGCAACATCATTTGGAGCAGCTGTAGTTGGTTGAAGACTTTGGGCTTTTTCTAAGACATTCTTCATAGTTGAGGCTAGAGATTTGGATCATTTTGTAGGGCAGTGATTGAGGTCATAATTTGGGACAAATTTCCCCTCATTTTGATAGTGCGCAGAGCTCACTAAATCAATTTTGAGCAGGAGGAGTAGGTGGCTTATTTCCAAGGAAATTTGGGTTGGAGAGATTAAGCATTTTCCAAAGGGGATTTTTGCAAAGATTTTGGGAGGCTTTCAATGTTATATTTTGGAGCATCCTATAGTAGTGTCATTCTATGGTGTGTTTTTGGCCAAATAGGGCAATTCACACTTCTTTGTGTCACTAGGGCCAGTTGGTTCCATCCCACAAATTTTACAGGTTTTTGTGGGTATTTAAAGAGGAGTCTATGGTTGCATTTTCGGTGTGATCCAAATAATATTCAAGTTGTAAATCCACTTTCCTCGAGCAGTATTTTTACTATTCAGCGGGTCATTCACACTATTTTATGAGTTTCTGGGAGAGTTGATTTGGAGCCAAACTCTATATGGGTTTTGTTGGGCTTATTGACAAAAGCCACCAGCTAATTTCTCTGAATTTTTTGAGCACTCTAGAGGGTTGAAACAACAATTATTTCCAGCCAACAGCAATAGAAAACTCCAACAGCATGGTGCAGTTCTTGTGGGAGCAATTTGTTAGCATTTGAGCCATTTTTGACACCTGGGTTTTGCCATCAGCTTTCAATAGCAAGCCTAGGTTCCTCTATACTCACTATTGTACTCAAATTCATCACAATAAATAAAATGGCTCAGATTTTTAGTGCATTTCCTCTTGTTCTTTCATTTCCTCTGTATGTGTTGAATTTCCTAGTTGTTGTTATAGTGCATGTTTTTGTTATCCACTTAATATTTTCGTTAGGTGTATTACTATGGTATTAGATCATGATCTTAGCTATTTGTGGGGTATCCAGTAAGATCATGGAATATTTTGGCATGTATGCACTATGATGGGTGAACCATAAACAAACCAATGGCTCAAGGGAGAGTGAGTAGCATTGAGGGAAAAATGACCCTCACCCACTTTGCTGGTTCAACTAGGACTTATGTCAGAAAATTGGTGCAAGAACTGAACACATATTTCCAGCCAAACCCCATGACAGAGTCAGACACTATTATACATGTCGCTTCGCACTTGGATGGAGATGCTATGAAGTGGTGGTACCAAGGGCTAATCCCTTTGGTTCATGCATGTATCACATCCTACACAAATCTCACACAGAGGCTCATGGAGATATTCGACTGAAAGGACACCAAGCCCCCTCAAAGGAGTCAACAAGATGAGGACAGTTAGAGGGTGAGACTAGGGGGTGTTTATGCTGGTGGAGATCAAGCTTTAGATGTCAAGAACTTGAGGAAGAGGTTGAGCAGGAGGACATGTACGATGGTGAGGGGCACATTGATATACCTAGGGTGGAGTAGGAATCCCTTTTCTAGCTCTGGTTGACACCTTAGTGGAGAGAGTTGAACATACACTTAAAGGGCCATCTACTGAGGACATTCCATCTATCGATGAGGTGTCGACAGTTATTGAGGTACCCAGCGCTATAACCGATTGTTTAGATGACGACCATGCAAATCATATTGATGAGGTGCCAAGAGACATATCCCTAGTCGATGAGATGCCAGGAGACACAGAGGTGTACACCATTGATGAGGTGCCATATGATGTTAAGGTATCCATTAATCAGGCATCCAGGTACATGACCAAGTCTTAGGATGGAAGCCACCTACAGCTGACTGGTGAAAATGCCTTGCATGTTTGGATGTTTATGGAGGAGCAGTTGGAGGCTCATGTTGAGCCCATGGTGGAGGACAATACTCAGCCATCCTTTGGGCTAGCCATTGATGAGGGGAAGTATAGAGAGCACATGTTGGTATTTTAGCATAGTTCTCTTTTGAAGCATGCTGATGGGGGCTACATCATTATTAGTGCACCCCTGTGCATTGGATTGAGAGAGGCAGGGTTGTCTAGAAACACCATAGGGGACGACTAGGTCAGCAGCACTGAGAAACATGAGTTGAGTATGACACAAAATCAAATTGGAGGGTGTGTTCCTTCCATAAGATATTTTGCCTTCGATCCCACGATGGGGAGAGGTGTTGAGTTGGTACCCAGTGGAGCGGTTTGGGTGTCTAGATCTATTCATTTCCAAGGGAATAGTCCAGCAGGAACCATGGGTTGCCAAAGGAACTCAAGGGTCAAACTATTTTTGGGATCCAGGTGGGATCCCCCATCACATCAAGGATTTGGTTGGTGATTGCAACATCTTTGTGATAGATCTACTGCCTGAGCACATACACACTATGATATTTCCATAAGAGTTTTGGAAAACCCTACTGAGAAGATTGATTGACAAGGGAACAAGAAAATTTTGTGAGTTTCCATGGCAGGTTGACAAGGATCAGCATATTCTCGAAGGGGCTAATCAAAGGAGGTGGAGTAGGTCGGCCACCAGAGAGAGCGTTATTGCAGCCCCCCTCTGTGAAGGTGGAATAGGTCAGCCATCCAAATGCAGAACACCTTGGGAGAAAATTGAGCAGCAAAGAAATCAAGAAAAAGGTAAAACTAATGATAAAGACAAAGGTAAAGCACCTGAATCCGCTCATTATGTTCTAGCACATTGTAACAATGGAGTAACTGAAGACTTGTTTGATGTTTCATTTACTTCATGGAGAGATGATTGGTTGCTAGATTCAGGAGAAACATGTCACATGACATTTATAAAAGATTTTTTTGAAGAATTCACTGACAAAGTTGATGGAGCAGTATATTTCGCAGATAAATCCAAACTCAAACCTTGAGCTTGTACCGTCCGAGCTTTCCCGTTACTGGTCTTTCCCGGATCCGCAATCACATGAGGTTCTATACCTCACGGTTAAAGACTTGTCGTCGCCTTGGTCCAAATCAGCTAGCAAGAACCTCCATTCACTTGTTTGATGGCAAGGCGAGAGGTCGAAAAACATCAGATCACTCACTTGTCATGGAGGGAATAGAAGAAGGGAGACTCCTGAAGCTGAAAGGTTCATCTGCTCATGCTCAAAACTTTGCATTCAGTTCACATCATGATGAAGGTACATTCCCATCAAGTCTTTTATGGCATGCTAGATTTGGACACATAAACTATGAAAGCCTTCGTTTGTTGAAGAAAAATGGTGTTAATGGACTGCCTACAATTCCTAGAAAACCTAAGGAATGTGATGCTTGTATTCTAGGAAAGCATAACAAACAACCATTTCATGATTCACACTCCAGAGCACATAGAAAACTTGAACTTGTTCATTCAGATTTATGTGGCCCTATGCCTATTGCTTCTGCAAATGGAAACAAATACATGATGACATTTATTGATGACTACACCGGAATGTGTTGGATTTACTTACTGAAGAATAAGTCTGATGCTTTTCAAACTTTCAAGAATTTTCATGCATGGATTGAAAATGATGCACAAACACATATTAGCTCTCTACGTACTGATAATGGAAAAGAATACACTTCAAACGAATTTGAAAATTATCTTCGTCAACATGGAATCAAACATCAAACAAATGTGCCATATAATCCCCAACAGAACGGTGTAGCTGAAAGAATGAACAGAACTATCTTAAATATGGTTCGCTCCAAGTTATTTTTCAAGAATGTGAAATTGATGTTTTGGGCTGATGCATTTCTATGTGATGTTTACATAAAGAATAGGTGCCCTTCAAGTTCAATTAAAAACAAAACTCCTTTTGAAATGTGGCATGGCCACATTCCTTCGGTAAAGCATTTCAGGGTCTTTGGGTCCACCTGTTATGCCTTGATACCCAAGGGTCAAAGGAACAAACTTGGTGCTAGACGTCGAAAATGTATCTTCTTGGGGTACTCCAATACCTCCAAAGGATATCGTCTCTATGATGAAGCAAATAAGAAGTTTTTAATAGCAAGAGATGTCATATTTCTTGAATCTTCCAAGAGTGACAAGGTTGTTGAGCGGCAACTTGATCGCCTGGATAGATTCACACATGCAAAGTCTTTCCAAGAATTTGAAAATGAGATTCCACATCTTGAAGGGGGATTCCGATATTGAATCAAACTGTGGAATCATGTCCTGAAGCACTCTCTCCCCACCGCGAAAGAAACAACACGCACGGATGGCCACAGTAACTGGATGATATGGTCGGCAGAGATGAAGGAGAGGGGGTCAGATGCTGCGGTCAATCCCAACTGAGTCAAAAGTGGGCTGCAACTTCTGATGTCATCTCAAAAGGTCTAGTGGTAGAGCAAAAGACAACTGGAGAATGTTCATCCTGATGAGGTTGGAAAAGCAGAGACAAAGTTCCACTCAACAAATCGAAGGTGATGTAGATAATTCGATTCTCTGTTGATTGGATATTACTTATAATGAATTGAGTTTGTCTACGAGATCATAAGAAACTTCCTTCAAAGCCCGTCTTATTGCGAATTTTTCTAAATAATGAATGTTTATCCACTGAGATTAACCTGGTCACACATCAATTCGAATTGCATGCATAGCACATAATCTCTTCTACAATTAATCGTCACATGCGGAAAGAAAAGAAGCGACAAAACATCAATTCATCACACACATTTAACACAGTATGTACGGGGAAAGCTTATAGCTAAAAACCCCCAGCTATCTGTATCATATAATGGATGAGAAGCATGTAACTTTACACAATACAATACTCCTCACAAGTACTCAGTACTATCTCCAAAAGCTACACACAAAACTAGCTCAGTTTGAACTGATCACAGGTTCAAAACTCCTCCACAAGTCTGCCTGCCTCTACTGCACAATCCAAAGTGTGAATGTAGCTGAACCAAGTTCAAATTCACCTTTCTTGAATATCACAATCATCATTGGCACACTCATCCCACTGATTGTGCAAATCTCATGCACAACTAATGTACAACTGTTGTCAATCTCACCCTTTCATCTACCTCTTCCACTTGTCTTCACTGAACTTTCCATGCACTGAGTTAACTGATGTGTTCTTTAGTTGAATTATGAGTTAATAATCAGTGAATTAAATAATATTTAATTCACCCCACTCTGTCCAGATGTAATGTAGTTAAGCGATCACAACTAATTCCTTCATCTCCTTATAAATTCTCAATCAACTCCACGAACTCGCCACTTGAGCTCTAACCCAAAATAAACCCGTGGTCGCTCACCAAACTCTTAGAATAGCATAAATCATCATTTCAGCTGCATACTTACCTAAAAGGAGATCAAGCCAAGTGCTCCAAAGAGAAGTAAACTGAAGTTTAGAGTCCAAATATTATTAAGGGTAAATAATATTCGACTGTTCTATTTTTAGACAGGCAGTCTAAAAATAGACTTTGACCTAAATGTCTAAAAATAGAGGTCCATATATTTTTACCAACATTACCAATCCTCCAAGAATAGCATACTGCAACTCCCAGTCCATGATCCATATGTCTAAAAATAGACATAGTCTAAAAATAGACTTTGCGCCAAAATAGCCTCCTAACACTCCCTCTCAACAAGATATGGATTATCTGCAACCCCTATCCTGCCTCTGTGGAATTCGAATTTTCTCCTGGTGAGCGCCTTCATCAAGATGTCAGCATCCTGATCCTCCATGGGAATATATGAAAGTAACATGATTCTATACTGCACACAATCTATGATATGATGGTACCCGATGTCGATGTGTTTGGATCTATCATGAAATACTGGATTAGTCAAGAGTTTAATGCAACTCTGGTTGTCACAATAAATCACAGTAGGCTCCAAATGCGACCCGAACAACCCGACCAGGATCTTCCTCATCCATATGGCCTCGCATGCCAACCTCTGCTATATACCTGCCCTCAGCTGAACCAAGTGCCGGAGACTCGTTCAAGGTACCAGAAATTCCCTATCTGCTATCGATCCAATGCCGAAGATACCTCCAATGCTCTTCCTGGGCCCGTTGGGCTCCTTGCCCAATCTGCATCCGTGAAGCCACAAAGTTTCACTCCATCCTCCTGTCTGTACCAAAGTCAATATCCCGATGTGCCACCGAGATAACGAATACATGCTTGCCCACAATACATGCTTGCCTGCCTTCCAGTAGAGCTTGGTAGGCTTAACCATAGCTTGTGAAAGCTGGTTCACAGCATAGCATATGTCGGGTCATGTATTGACCAGATACATAAGTGACCCCACCAACTATCGATGCATTGCTGGCATCCACTACCTCCGCCGAAGTAGCATCCTCTTCCTCCAACCTCCGTGAAGAGGAGTATCAACAGGCTTGCAGCCATGCATGTTGAACTTCTCCAGTATCTCCCAGGCATACTTACCCTGAGAAACAAACAGTCCATCACTGCACTGCCAAATTTCCAATCCCATGAAATAATGAAGGAGGCCCAAGTCCTTCATCTCAAACTCTTTTGCAAGATCATCCTTGCATGAGAGTATCAACATCTCATCACCTGTCAAAATCAAATCATCTACATAAAGTACAATGATCAGCAACTTACCCTCCACCACAATCTGGTATAGGTTCGGATCCACCTCACTCTTGGAGAATCCAAGTTTGGTGAAATAACTATCTATCCGTGTGTACCAAGCACGAGGTGCTTGTTTCAACCCATACAAGGTTTCCCTTTGAGTCTGCACACATGCGACTCACTGCTGAAGATCTCGAAACATTCGGGCTGCTCTATGTACACCTCCTCCTCAATGACTCCGTTGAGGAACGCAGTCTTCACATCCATCTGATGGATGTGCCATCCCATCTACACTGAGAGAGCTAGGATCATCCATATGGAAGAGTACCTTGCGACAGGTGCAAAGGTCTCCTCATAATTGATCCCCTCTATCTGAGAAAAGCCTCGGGCAACAAATCTTACCTTGTACTTTTCCACACTCCCGTTAGCCGCCTGCTTCACTTTGTAGATCCATCTCGAACCTACCACTGATTTCCCCTTCGGTCTTGGGACAATCTCCCATGCACTATTTCTGACGATTGAATCATACTCTTCGATCATGGCATCTACCCATGCGGGCTCCTCCATAGCTTCCTCGAAAGAGGATGGCTCTGTCACGACACATTGACTCATAAGAGCCATGTATCTAGTGTACCGATCTGGTGACTGTCTCTGTCTGTGCTGTGCTGTAGGTGGTCCTACAACCTTCTCTAAATCTTGAGCCAGTCGCTCAGCTTCTGTAGTGCGCTTGCGCTCTTTGATGGTTGGCGCTGCATGAGTGGTTTCTTCCACTCCATGAATCTCATCTTGTGGATGATCCACATCCTGAGACTCATCCTTAGGAGCTAACATCTCCTCGTCTACATGCAAGTGTGGCTCCCTCTCAAGCGAACACTGCATGGCTTTCTCCTCCTGAAATTTGATATCCCATCGCATAACAGTCTTACGACTGTCTGGCACATACACCGGATAGTTGTGGGGCATATCAGTGTACCCCACAAATATTCCAACCTCTGCGGTTGGATCTAGTTTCTTTCTGGCATCCTTTGTCACATGCATGTAGACAAGAGAACCAAAAATCCGCAAATGGGAAATGGCAGGCCTCTTGCCAGAATAAGCCTCCTCCGGTGTACTCATGCCAAGAATCTTGTGAGGACAACGGTTCTGCACATATACTTCTGTATTTCATGCCTCAGCCCACAAATGGGGTACGCCCTGATCATGCAACATTGCCTGTGCAGCACCCACAATAGTTATGTTCTTCCGCTCAGCCACCCCGTTCTGCTATGGGTTATGGGGTGCAATGAGCTCTCTCTGAATACCTTCTGTGCTGCAAAATTCCTTGAATTCAGCCGAGATGAATTCACCACCATTGTCGCTCCTAAGAGCCTTCACCTTCTTCCCCGATTCCTTCTCAACTAGTGATTTGAACTCACAGAACTTAGAGTATGTCTCGCTCTTCTTCTGCATGAAGAAGATCCATCACTTTCGAGAGAAATCATCAACAAAGATCACGTAATACTTGTGCTTTGTTGTCGAAGCTACTGAGAAAGGACCACACACATCTGTGTGAACTCTCTCAAGGATCGTCATGGCGTGACTATCCTTCTCGTGAAAGGTGGCTTTCACAAACTTCCCCAAAGTACACCCCTTTCACTGATATGACTGCGCAAGGGTGCCCTTAGGAATCCCAGTAGAAATCTGCTGTAGTATCTTCAAAGCTCCATGGTGAAGGTGGCCCAATCTCTGGTGCCACAGTTCGCCCTCATCATCCTGGCTCACCACTTCTCCCGCTTTGCATGCCATTGCTGCGCAGACATCTACATGCAACTGATAAAGGTTCTTGACTCGAACCCCTATCTTCCGGGTCTCTCCAGTAGTCTTACTGCGTAGGAAAGCCTTTCCTTCGCTGAAGACCACGTCATACCCCTTGTCTTCCAACATCGCCACAGAGATCAAGTTTTTCTTCAATCCGGGCACATGCATCACATCCTTCAATACGAATGGTTTACCAGACTCCCTTTGAAAGGATATGGTACCGATACCGGTCGCACTGTATCTACCATCATCGCCCATCTCGATGTGCACGCTCAGATCTTTTTCCTCCAGATCTGAAAACAAATCTCGATCTCCCGTCATGTGGAATGACGCACCACTGTCCAAGAACCACACTGATCCCATCACACTTGATACCAAGCATGCGATCAGCAAAAAATCTAACTCAAACTGCGAGGCCAAGGCCTCTCCATCTCCGGATCTAGAAGCTTGCTTGTTTTTCTTCTTCTTCGGACAATTTGTGGCATAATGTCCGTGATCATGGCAGTGAAAACACTTCACTTTAGCCATGTCTTGCTTCTTGCCCTTTGCACCGGAATGAGAAGATTTCTTGCTCTTCCCCTTCTTTGCTTTGGCAGCCAAACCGCGGTTTTCTTCATCAGCTCCCTTTGATGAAGATCCGTCCCTGGTATTTCGCCGGATCTCCTCTTGCACCAGATCAGACCACAGTATTTCCCATCCAGGCAATTTCTCCTGACCATTGACACTATCCTGATACGCGTGCCAACTTCTTGGAAGACCCAGGAGATCCAATCTCACCAGTTCCTCATCATCTACAGTCACCCCCACACTTCCCAGCTCATCCCTGCATTGGGTGATCCTCGTGAGGTACTTCGGTATGATGTCTCCTTTCTCCATCTTGATGTTCCTGAGTCTATATTTGAGCACCAACTTCCTTTGGTTTCTCTTGATTTGGTATAGATCTGTCAAGGCTTTCCACATAAAATATGGAGAAGCCTTTCCATGCAGGCTGGACACTATGTGATCCTTTATGCCCTCCAATAGAATCCTTCGACATTTTGCTTCTTTCTTTTGCCAAGCTTCGACGACAGCAGCATCAGTAGAATTAGGCTTTGGAATCTCTTTCTCCACGAATTCCAACAGCCCATTATCATCTAACACAGCCTCAATGCAGTCTTTCCATGCAACATAATTCGAACTGCCTTCCAAGGCATATTCTAGTCACAATCCGTTGAAAGACATTTTCGCCGCGGCACCAAGAACACAAATCTGCAAATTCGAATTTCACCACCAGCTGATAACTCAACCGCTTCTGATCTACACTTGAGAAAAAATTATTTCCAAATCATAGATTGACTGCATAGGCATTTACTAGACCTTTCACTTTCATAGAAAGATGAATTCCGAAGGCTACCTGGCCCGTATGCAGACTCTGTCCGAGGAAATAAATTTCAATCACCGTAATAGATCTTCGACGATTAATATTTCTTCGATACCATGTAGAAATTTGCTGAATAATGAATGTTTATCCACCGATATTAACCTGGTCACACATCAATTCGAATTGCATGCATAACACATAATCTCTTCTACAATTAATCGTCACACGCGGAAAGAAAAAGAAGCGACAGAACATCAATTCACACACATAGAACGCAGCATGTATGGGGAAAGCTTATAGCTGAAAACCCCCAGCTATATGTATCATATAATGGATGAGAAACATGTAACTTTACACAATACAATACTCCTCACAAGTACTCAGTACTGTCTCCAAAAGCTACACACAAACTAGCTCAGTTTTGAACAGGTTATGGGTTCAAAACTCCTCCACAAGTCTGCCTGCCTCTACTGCGCAATCCAAAGTGTGAATGTAGCTGAACCAAGTTTGAATTCACCTTGATTGAACAGCGCAATCATCACTGGCACTCTCATCCCACTGATTGTGCAAATCTCATGCACAACTAATGTACAACTGCTGTCGATCTCACCCTTTCATCTACCTCTTCCACTTGTCTTCACTGAACTGTCCATGCACTGAGTTAACTGATGTGTTCTTTAGTTGAATTATGAGTTAATAATTAGTGAATTAAATAATATTTAATTCACCCAACTCATCTCTAGTGTAATCGCCAGTTAAACTGATCACAACTAGTTCAACTAGTCTCAACTCCATCAACTCTTCAATCAACTCCACCGAACTCCGCCACTTGAGCTCTAACTAAAGTCAACCATGCATTAGCTCAACAAACCCATGGGAATAGCGTAAATCCTCATGTCAGCTGCATGCCCCACCTCCGGGGGTCAAATTGAAGTGCTCCAAGAGAGTAAACTGAAGTTTAGAGTCCAAATATTATAAGGGTAAATAATATTCGACTGTTCTATTTTTAGACAGGCAGTCTAAAAATAGACTTCAACCTAAATGTCTAAAAATAGAGGTCCATCTATTTTTACCAACATGAAAAACCCTCCAGGAATAGAATACTGCAACTCCCATTCCATGATCCATATGTCTA
Source organism: Pinus albicaulis (assembly GCA_034641835.2). NCBI lineage: Eukaryota > Viridiplantae > Streptophyta > Pinopsida > Pinales > Pinaceae > Pinus > Pinus albicaulis. The sequence goes on from CM076581.1 coordinate 1,520,275,326, forward strand.
AAAATAGACATAGTCTAAAAATAGACTTTGCGCCAAAAATAGCCTGCGGGCCCACCTAGTGAAGGCGACTTCATTTCACTAGGCTCCATCATCTTGCTGCATTTTCAACACTCATGATGAATGGAAAGAAGCGATGCAGAAGGAGTATGATGCCTTGATAAAGAATGGCACTTGGAAGCTGGTTGATCCGCCTTTGGGAATGAAACCAATTGGCTGCAAGTGGGTCTACAAGAACAAGTACAAAGCAGACGGCTCACTTGACAAGCACAAGGCCAGGCTTGTGGCAAAAGGATTCGCACAGAAAGAAGGAGTCGATTATGAAGAAACTTTTTCTCCCACAACAAAATGGACCACCATCCGGACTCTCTTTGCCTTAGCAGCTCAGAGTGGATGGAAAGTCCATCAGATGGATGTAAAAACAGCCTTCTTGAATGGAGATCTAAAGGAGAAAGTTTACATGTCCCAGCCAGAAGGATTTGTGATAAAGGGTCAAGAACACAAAGTTTGCAAACTTGTAAAATCCTTGTATGGCCTCAAGCAAGCACCACGAGCCTGGTATGAGAAATTGACCGAGCATCTTCTCAAACTTGACTTCAAACATTTTGATCTTGATGATGCAACTTTGTTTGTTAAGAAAGTTGGAAAAACAGTTGTATATCTTGTGGTATATGTAGATGATCTTTTGATAACAGGAAACAATGAGAGCTATATTGCATCCATGAAGAAAGAGTTGAAGAAAGGTTTTGAAATGACCGATTTGGGTCATGTTCATTACTATTTGGGTATTGAAGTAATTCAACATCCTAAATTCATATTTCTTTCTCAAAAGAAGTACATTGGAGATCTCTTGAACAAATTTGGCATGGATGACTGTAATCCCCTAACCACTCCAATGGAACAAAACTTGAAGCTCACATCTATTGAAGGGAAGGAATTTGAGGATGCAACTAAGTATAGACAGCTTGTAGGAAGTCTTATCTACCTGACCACCACCAGACCTGACATTTCATTTGCTGTTGGAATCCTCTCAAGGTTCATGCAAAACCCTTGTGAAGGACATTGGTCTGCTGCAAAAAGAGTGCTAAGGTACTTGAAGGGGACTCAAGACTTTGGACTCAAATATACACAGGTAGGCGACTTCAGCTTGATCGGATACTCTGATTCAGACTTTGATGGCGACAAAGAAATAGGGGTGTCTACTACAGGTTACACCATGAGTCTTGGATCAGGAGCTGTCTCATGGAGATCACACAAACAGTCAGTTCCAGCAGATTCCATGACCGAGGCAGAATATGTGGTAGCAGCTGAAGCAACAAAGGAAATTGTGTGGCTCCGGAAAATCTTGGAAGATTTGCAGATGAAACAAATGTAATCCACACCACTCATGATCGACAACACTTTTGCAATAAAGTTGGCCAAGAACCCAAAGTTCCATGATCGAACAAAGCACATCAATACAAAGTGCCATCTAATTCGACATCATGTTGAGGCCAAAACCATCCATCTACACCATTGTTCCACAAATGAGCAAACTGCTGACATCTTCACCAAAGCACTTGGAAGAGAAAAGTTTGAAAAGTTCAGATCGATGCTTGGGCTCACCAACATCCCTTCGGATTAAAGGGGGGAATGTTGACACCTAATCCTATGGGATGGGTGTGAATATTTAATTTTGTATAATAAATAATATTAGGAAATAAGGAAGGCCAAGAGTCATTGGGAGATGAATCCCAATAGCCTCACCTCCATGTATAAATTCATGTACATTCTTCAGCTAATACACATTCTGATTTGAGGAGTTACCTCCTGGTTTGAAAATGGGGATGAGGATTTATCATGGATATGTGGGGCCTAGAGGTCACAGAGTAGCAACACATTAAGGAAATCACCATTGGAACTTAGGGAGGTTTTCCTGTCAGATCTCTTCAAGAGGATCAAGAGGGGAGGCCCACTCATTCCAGGTTATGGAGGTGAGGTAGTGGAGATGGAGTCCTTGAAGATATTTTGGATTATACTTATGGACTCAACCTTAGTCCTTGATATATATGGGTGTATAGGGGTATGCAGTGGTGTGCAGCACAATGTAGAGGAGCACAGAGTGTGCAGTGGTGCATAGTGGTGTGTGGGGTTGCACTATTGTGTAGGATGTGCAGTTCATATCACTGTTTATTTCCTCATAAAGTGACGGACACATCGATAAAGGAGGGATAATAATTGATCTGTGATGATCTATCAGCATGTAGCATAATTCATCGGTGGATAGAGATGTGACACTAGGTGAAATTATATGCTAGGGGAGACGAGGATACATGGTTATATGCAGTAGTGTGTGTGGTTTCACTACAGACTGAGGGAGCGCTACTCCCAAGGATATTCCTTGATGAGGATGGGAGGTTTTCCATTGGGGTGGACATACCCAAGTTGGGAGAGAATATCAGTCACAAGACGGGTCAAGAGCATCCACATGGGTTCCTGATCATGCCCATCACAACTCGCGCATATTCTGCTCGTTCACACCACATGTAGTTGAGGGGAGACTTTTTGTGTTCGATCCAGACCCATATTATGGATAGCAGGACTTCGCGTATTTACTTCAAACAACACTTTGAGATTCAGTTCCTCTAGGGCACAATAGATATCCTCAAGTGGAGGAGAAAGGTCGATGCACGAGTTAACCGCCACATGTTGGGGGATGAGGTGATCTTCTATAGGGGTGGTATATTTTTCATCATTAATTCTACACCTAGGGAGATGGTCTAGAGAGAGACATGTGCTTCTCTTTCCATAGGGCATGTCAGGATCCTACATGAGCATAGGATACCGTGTATGAATGAGGTAGTTTTCCATTGGATTTCTGGGCTCCAGACATTATATTGGCACATTATCGAGAGGGCAGATGGCAGACTTATTGGTGATTGTTGGTAGGAGAAAGGTGGATCCACATACACTGAGTCAATTGCGAGTACTAGATACCCATCTATTGGCTGCATTCAAGGGGTTTCTATTTGGCACATGTGGTTTACAACAATCATTAGTACTACGTAGTGGCAGGCACAACAAATTTTAACATGCATCATATTAATTCATGATATATGGATCCTATATATTGATTGCATGTAGGGACTAGAGTCAGGGCACAGATGGATTCTAATAGTTGTCAGAGCTATGTCAGATCAAGTATGGCTATGGGATCCAGAGATTCAATTGGTTGATATATTACTATGTCTCGTGATGAGCAGAGTCATGGAAGAGAGTGATCTAGTTCACTCTTGGGTTGATACATGGGGATTCACGGAGGCCTTCATCATATGGTGAGGAAGGATTTCCCTATTGTTGCACAGGTTCAGGGTTAGCTTTAGATGGGTAGGATTTGGCATCATGGATATATTTGGGCAGGATTTATATGGCCTTTATCAATATTTCACCATCGGGTTCCAAGAGAATAGGATATGGTATGTGCATGAAGGGAAATCAGATGTACTCAAAGTGGTGCAGCATAGGCGTGGTGGCATCATTTAGAGATTAGAATGGTACCCTGGTATCAAGGGATTCATTTATGACAAGATGGTAGAAGGATTTAGGGTGATTCAATGGCACATTTGGGACCCAAGTATTTCTTGCATTGACAATTCAGGTCAGCAGAGAGAGGGAGTGTTTGTTTGAGCATTTCTTGAGGACAAGCATTTTCTGGGAGGGAGGATTGTATTGTCCCCAATTTTATGATAATGGGAGTCACTAAGGAATTTTACCCAATTTTAGTAATATTAATTAAAAGGGGGCAAAAATTATTGAAGAAAGGTGGCTAGTATTGTTTTACTAGAGAATAGAAACAAATTATTATTTTATTAAATGATAGCAAAAGTAACTTCGTGGAAAATTCCCCCCACTAGTAAAATAATATTTAAAAAATAAAATAAAAAATTTAGATTCGTCAAGAGAAATTATAAAAGGAGGGTGGACTCATTTTGTGGATTATCTTTGACTGTTACACTTTACATTACATCATCTCTTGGATTTGTTTAAGACAAGCGCAAGAGTTTTGTTTAGCACCAGGAATTCCAAGAGGAATTCCACCGTCATTTCAGAGAATTTTGAGTGTCTCCCTAGTGAGGTAATTTGGGAGTCCAATTCAGTGCTTCCCTTGAGCTTACCATAGGATATTTACTCAGCTCTATGCATTCCCTAGGAACAAAAGAGTTTGTGGCACCATCATTTGGAGCAGCTACAGTTGGTTAAAGACTTTGGGTTTTCGCTAAGACATTTTTCATAGTTGAGGCTAGATATTTGGAGCATTTTTCAGGGCAGTGATTGAGGTCATAATTTGGGACGAATTTTCCCTCATTTTGATAGTGCACAAAGCTCATTGGCTCAAGTTTATGCAAGAGGAGGAGGTATCTTCTCTCTGGAGAAATTTGGGTTAGAGAGATCAGCCATTTTCCAGAGGGGATTTTTGCAGGATTTTACGAGGCTTTCAGTGTTATATTTTGGGGCATCCTACAATAGTTCCATTCTATGGTGCGTTTTTTACCAGATAGGGCAATTCACACTTCTTGGGGTCACCGGGGACTATTGGTTCCAGCCCAAATCTTTTCTAGGTTTTTGTGGGTATTTGGAGAGGACTCTGTGGCTACATTTTCAGTGTGATCTGAGCAATATTTAGGTCAGAAATCCACTTTCCTTGAGCGGTGTGTTTTACTAATAAGTTGGTCATTCACACAATTTTGTGGGTTTGTAATGTCAATTATCTTATTAAGACCTCTTTTTTATGTAACAACCTAGCTAAACCTATTGTTTTGGTGACGAATTTCACCCTAGGAGGTTTTTCGTCTCACTAATTCATTTGTCTCTAGAAACAAATGATCGGCAAAGTTTTTTCCCTCCAGACTCACCCCAAAGATAGGGTGAATTTTTTGTCAAGATCTTACGTGATTCCTAGTGTTTTAGATCAAGTCTTTGTAAAAGTGATTTGGGAATAATTTTAGCTAATTGGATAAGTTTTTTTATTACAAATGAATTGGTCTACTAGATTATATTTGAGTCACAGAATCGGGTAAATTATTGAGGGTATATAACGAGTGGGTTTTCCCCTTTCATGTATTAAATTGTAATATCTTGATGTAAAAAATATTTTAGTGCATGGTCCCTCATAATTAGACACCATGGTTAAAATATTATAGGGTTGAAAAAATTATAAATCCCCTTATAAGTCAATTAATTAAAATTTCTGGAAAAATTAAATTAAAATCCTAAGCCATAAATTTAATTAATTTTGTGTCATAGGAAAAATTATATTCTCCAAAAGGTAAAATTCGTGGGTCCCAGAAAAATTAATTTTTAGAGGTCCATGGCCAAGGGAATATTGAAAATTTCAAGAGATGTTGGACCCTTGGGTCTTGGTAGTTAATTCAAAGTCAATTTTTTGAGGAAGTAAATCAAAATAATTAATTTTGAATTAATTAAAAAGGAATTAAATGAAAATTTCGAATTTCCTCGAAAATAAAATAATTTCAACGAAGGAGATTACAACATAATTAAATATTTATCAATGGTCGACATTACTTTGACGAGGATCAAGACAACTAGCCGTTGGAGAATTTATCTATAAATTAGAAGTCATATATCTTTCAAAGGATCTAATCTTTTGGATCATGTACTAGCTCTTGAAGCTCTTGTAAACTTTTCTGGAATAAAACAGCGCAAAGTCTTTGGGGTTTTACTTGATGGAAGTGTTCCTCTGCAGTATTTGTGTTTAATATTTTTCTAATCTTATCTATAAGTTGTTGGTTAATAACTCTTGTAGATCAGCCTATTGCACGGGTATTTTTCTTAGATTGTTGGGTTTTAGGATAGCATTAATATTTTTATTTGATTAGCAGTTATCTCTAATCTGTGAAGATTTAATCATTTTCTTATACCACTATTAATTTAACGGCTTATATTCTAAGTGTGAAGAGATCATTTTTATTCAGAAATTTTCAGCATTCAGGTAAGTACTAGGTTAGACCAGATGAATCCTAAAACTTAATATCTAGAGAGCCTTCTGAATTAAAACACTGAGACTATTTAATGAAATATATCTTGCGTGGATTTTTTGGGTTAATTTAAAAAATTGTATATCTTCAAAATATTCTACTAAAAAGTTAGATCTTACTAAAAAGAGTCTCAAATCTACATATCTGGTATCATATTTGGACTCATACTCCTCAGATCTGATAGATCTATAATTTATTTGTATAGATATGTAATTTATTTTTGTAAATTGGAATTTTTGTAGCATAATTTCTAATTTTTTAACAATTGGGTTTTGGGGATTTTCTTAATTTTTGTATATATGTGGGATATGGGGTTTCATTTTCATTTTGTATAGGTGCAGATCTGAAGGGTTTCATCATATTAGAGCCATATCTAGACCCTCAAGGGCAACATCTGGCCTCAAATTATTTTTGCAGTGATGAATTATTTAGAGATAATTTTCAATCAAAAGATTTCCTCAGAGTTTTTCCATAAAATTTTCGAAGGAGAAAGGAAAAAAAAAAATTTACGGCATTGAGGCCCAACGTTTTCCCTAAAAGGCCCTCCAAGCCCTCAATGTTGGTAATTTCTTTGTTGTGGCTTCCTCTCTCCTCCTTCCAATCGTTGTCTCTTTCCCTTAACCTTACCTACAGCCTCCTTATTTCCCTTATGTCACCTCATCTTTCCTCAATCGCAGCCCCATTCTATGTGTTGCCCTACCTACGACCTTACCTCATCTCCTTGCATCTTCAACACTTCCTAACCCTCATCCTTCCTTTTTTTGTTTGTAAGCCCTCCTCCTCTATGGCCTCATTTTCCCTCTTGTCCTTTATTCCTTGCAGCCTTTCCTCCTTCCCATCCTCTTCCTGTTGTGGCTTCCTTGCCCCATCTCTTAACCCTCAGCCTCTACCTTTCCTCATCTGCTTAAGCCCTCCTTGTGGTCATGCCTCCAGCCTCTTCTCCATTGCCTTTGGGAAGCCCTTTTCTCCTCCTTGTTTCCTTCTCGCCATCCATCTTTTCAGCCCTCCTAAGGCTTATTTTTCACCGAGACAGTGAGACTGAAAAAAGGACATTACAATAGTTAGAGATAGAGCTTTTTTGGAGCTAGTTCAGTCACTTTTTTCTTCACTATCATATAAATTTGGTGATGATATTTTCTGATTTTGAGAAGAATTTTTGGGCATTCAAATTCAATAGGTATCGTCAAGGCTTAGAGCCTTCACATTCTATTCATAAACCTTTCTATTTCATTATTAAATCCTAAACAGTAAACACACCAATTGATTGGGCTTAAAATACGAATATGAAAGGATTCAATACATCTGAGAATTGAAGTGTTAACTCAAAAATATTTTCCATTGATTAGGCTTTGAATCACTGTTATTTTTCTGAAATTAAACGATGTCAACATAAATTTAATTTACTATTTTCCTATTTTTTTCCTCATTGTTTGCATTTAAAGGCACAACAATAAGTTTTCATTGCTCAATTAGATTGGAACATATATACAACATAAGTTTTCTCCTATTCGTTAAATTTCTGACTTATGTTGTGTTATTGCTAACATTGATATTTGAAGCCTATATTTACTACCTTTCATTGAATTCTGTGATCTAAATTCACACATAAAGCTCACATCCTAAAATTTCATTTTTTTCATTTATTTGATCAAGAAGATAAATATAAGGAGTTACATCCTAAAATTTCATTTGTTTCATTTATTTAATCAATAAGATAAATATAAGGAGTTGTGGCATCAAATGTTCTAATTTTCTCAAAAGTGTTCTTGTTTCATTGATTTGTGAAAGATAATTGTGCTAAAATATACTGAAGGTGATAATTGATTGAGATATCATTGGCATTTATGAATCAAATTATCATTGGCATTATCTTGGAAAAAATTCTAACTGTCTAAAGGGTGCATTGATGATCTCATTGTTTCTATCTTAAAGAATTGTTTTTGCATTATAAATTGGAATAACACTGTGGGTAAATGCTCCAGTTCTTTCTCTTACCATTAATATAATTATTTGTTTATGGTTATAGTGTATTTTTGGCATATTAGTGATTTGTCTTTAAAAGCATACATTTGGTGATCATTCACTTGAGTAATTGTATCTTTGGCATCCATGTATCCTATTGGCACTTGGAAATTTGGCACTTTGTCTTGTGTAAGATTGTCTTTTCATTCGTTGAGTACTCATGTCATAAGGTCAATTAATACTACGTACTTAAACCTTAAACAATATTAACTCTAGACTGCTCACCCATCATCTAATTACACCTCGCATTTTCATCCTAAGTTATTATTGCACTTTAAAGCTTTCTTATAAGAATAAACTCGATCGATAGAAAGATAGGTTCTCATTCATATTTGGTTGAGAAGCCTAGTTTTTCTAGTATTTAAAACGGTGACCGTGCAGTCGTCAGATCCACGGCTCTTTACAGCGACGGAGGTACTAGGTACGTTAGATTTTCAGGAGAGGTATCATAAATCACACCTTAGTGTGCTTCACCTTATTTTCTCTCTGCCACTTACTACAAAATATGGCTCAATATAGAAAGGAATTAAACTTTTAAACTTAGAATATATTCTTTCATTTCATATTAGTCTTAGGATATGAATTACATATAAGATAGTTATTCATCCAAGTAGTAGTTGTTCATCACATTACGGGAATTTTTAGGTCTAAAATGACCCTCCTAAGGAAATTATAAAATAATAGTGGAAATAATAAAATAAGATTAGATTACATCATCAAATTTTAGAGGGAAAAAAGAAAAAACTACCTTTTCAACTAGTATTTTCAACTTATCTCCCAATAGGTTTACGCAAATTTCGAGCGGGAACACTCATTGGATGCATAATTTGATTCCTCATCCAAGGAGTACTCATTTTACATACTTTTGATAGACCGTGCAATCATTTTTTTCATGTATTTATCATTTTTCATGTAGCGGGGTCCATCGAAAGTATGCAACATGGGTACTCCTTGGATGGGGAATTAAATTTTGCATCTAACGAGTACTCTTGCTCGAAATTTGAGTAAAAAATTAGGTAGATAAGTTGAAAATACAAGTTGAAAAGTCAGTTTTATTATTTTATTATTTTTTAATATTTTTACTTGTTTACCCCAATAATTGTGAATCGTCATCTTGAACCCTATTGGTTCTTATAAATTTTATTTTGGTTGTACATTTTTCTTAGGAGACCCATTTTAGACCACAAAAGTTTTCTAATGATTACTCGGTCCTAAATTTCTTAGCATGATAGTTGACACCATAAGGCATTGGTATCAATCATCTAAATCTAATCAAATCTTTTAAATCTTGTTAGATCTAATATGAGTACTTAGTCACTCAACTATGTCTCCCGGATTGGTTGGTTCCCAACTATTCCTTCTTCATTCCCTTTATGTAGGGTATCGTTGTACTATAAAACACCCCCCCTCCCCCCATTTACTTTAAATAAATGGGGACCCTTTAAAAATAAATGTAAATTTATGAGCATGATTTTATCTTAGCCTAAGTCTAAAAACTTTAGGAAATAAAGGTTTTTTCCCTTTTCTCTTCGATTTTAAAAGCACTCATCGCAAATCGCATAACTTACAATATGAATAAGCTAAAACATATATAAGTATGGTGAATTGCGATATGTGCTTCAACTTTTTCGAGTTATATAAAATTCTCGTTACAAATGCTTTAAAAATTCCCTTTTAAATGAAATCACATCACGCCTTTTAAAAGAATCAACTTATGACTATTCGGTAAAGATTACGATGGGTCAAACCCAACGAAACAATAAAGTAACAATCATAAAGTTCCAAAGGTCTAATAAAGCACAAATAATGTGACTCCGTAGCATATTTCGCGTTTCGTGACAAGTAACCAAATGTAAAGTTTTATTATCGCATGAAAATTGCGATCTATGATTTTCGCAGATAGCATTTTGTGAAATTAATCAGTGACGAAAAACATAACTAATGGTAACAGTTTAAAGTTTTGATATGAGATATTAATACTTATTACTCAAGCGCGTGAAATGATTCATATCTAATCAACCTGATAAAAGATCTAACGTCTTAAATTGATAGATTATACATATTATGTAAATGTGTGTAAGATATTTGATAAAAATAATTATGGGTTATTAACGGCATTTAATGGGAGTAAGGTTTGAAAGATTGATATCTACTTCAAGTATGTTTTGAGTAATTGAACGCCGGATTTTTTATTATATTTTTTTAACTCTATCCTTCTCTCCATTCATCTTAGATCTGAGTTTACTCTTTTCACTTGAAACTTCCTAACGGAGTGAGAATAACTGGAATGACAAAGAAAGGCAAGGAAATTTCCAAAAAATTCGTCATTGAAGACTCAGACATGCCTCCATTGTTCTCAGATGTGACCTGCAACAAGGATTGTGGCAGTTCTTCATGGGAAGCTATGTACCAAATCTTTGAGGAAGAACAACCAAGGATAATACTGAAAATAGCTACAACAGATGTGACAGTTTCCTCATACCCATCCTATTTCAACGTTGCATGCTCATTTCTTCACAATATATCAATGAGGCCGAAGATTCTCCACTACACAGATATGGTAAAGTGGGTAATCGACCACCTTAACATAGCATATAGGTCATTTATGAATTCAAAGCTGCAGAATATTGGTTTGTTCATTGCAGAATATTTGAGGACAATGTACCACTTTCCCATACCGCAGAATAATTATGACTAAGCTTTTGTCCAAATCTTTACAAAGAAGCATACAGACCTTATGAAAGTAATAAAGGGATGGAAATATGACCAAGGCAAGCTGAAACGGGACAAACTCGGTATGTACCCAATAGCACAGTTACCCTCCCCTTATTGTTATGTTGCTGGAATGTTATGTAAATTATTTGAAAAACAAGTTACCACTAGGTTTTCCATAGATTGGGTCCCTTTAATTGACACAATCTTCAATTCTTCCATTATGAATTAGGCAAACATCTTGTCTGATAATTTGGCCAAAAATATCATGGATTATACAAGTAAAAGAAGTGTTTCCTCGAGGATAATACCCCCCTTCTACATGAGTGCTTACATTATGAACGCAATTTTCTTTTGTTAAAGTTTTCCTATCATGGGATGGAAATGGACAACCCAAGACCCCACTCCAATCCATATTTACCACAAAGCCCTTTGGGAATCTGATTTTCATTTACATTTCTATAAAATTTGCAATGGAGTCATGTTACCCATCCATCAAATTATTTTTAATGAAAAATCCCCTTAGGATTTCCAAAGAGGCTATCACATACATTTTACCAGTTGCTAGATGGTTTGTCGAAGAAAATTTCACTTATATTAGAGTTTTAGGGAGTTATGCTTCTCCCCATGTTTTACCCTATTATGTTCCTGATAAAATCATGGCTAGGGAAATTTCTTACCAACTCCTAGTAAGTGGCATTTCCAAGCAACTCAAAGATGCCAAGAAGGCCATTTGGCCTACTTTACCTTTGCATTGAAGCACTTTTCAATATTGGTCATGCATTCAAGAAAATTTCAAATGTAGCTTCATTGAATTTCGCTGAAATTCCAAAGAGGCCATTCGACCCTAACGATGTGGTTAAGAATTTCACCTCTGAGATTAAATTGAAACCTTTCTTGAATGAGATAGATATGTTTGATGATTTATTTCAAGGCATGGAGAAGTTCACAGATGTATTGAAAAATGCATCCTGTCATCTCAGTAAAAATTACTTTGAGGCTTTCCAAACATATAGAAATAAAAGGCTAGAAATAATCCCTTTGGATTTTTTATTTATTGAATATGTCAACAAACCAACTCCAAGCATCAGTCTGGATAATGAAGCCAAAGACATGCCTGAATATGAATCCCAAGAGAAATATAATCACGAGTCAGGGAAATCACAACATAATTCTCAGAATTTGGGTCATTCTGATGATGAATCTGAGAGTATAAATGAGAGCCCAGAGAAAATAATTGATAAAGTGATCAAAGGGATTGAAATGCAAACTGAAGGAAGAATTAATGGAGCTAGATCATCCTCTTAAGGATTTCATCATATCCATAATACACCCGACCAGACAGAGAATTCTCAACCAAAATAATTGAACAATGAATGGGAAAAATTTTCAAGGCACTACAAACACCATAGCCAAAGCCTAATATTGATGAATCCACAAGTTTCCAAATGCTAGATCATTCTTAGAATTTAGTGGAAACTGCAATTCCGCTATAGCAGGTACCGGAAGTTCATTATCAAGAGACCATTCCAACATACCCTACAAAGAATATTGTTTTACAAATTGAAGAGATACCCTCACTTGATGTCTTCTATAGTCCCAGTCATAAGGCTGTAGTTAAGAGAAGAAAGAGAAGAAGAATGAATGAAATAGTTTCAAATATTATGAATGAATCTGTAGAAGTTCTATGGAAAGAACCCTTGGCTGATCCTACAGAACATTTAACTAAGTTATCACAATACGCAAGATCATATGCTACTTCCACCATTGACAGAGCCACCGAGGTACAAATTCTACTAAAGAAAAAAGAAGACAATGTACAAGAATTGGAGAGATTGTTAGAACCAGAAAATTTTAACTCCAGTAAGCAGATGGAAATGACGATGTCTCAATTTGAAAAGGATTTTGAAAGAATTAAATTGCAACACCAGGAATAGATGACAAAGAAAGAACACAGCTTGAAGCAGCAATGGAAAAATTGAAAATTCAGCCTCAAGTAGAGCTGATCATAAAAGAAGCACTGGAAATGAATGCAAGCTAAAGAAATAGTAAGAAAACTTTTTTCAACAAGCTTCAGTCACCAGCTCTTACTATGATATAAGCAAAATCCTGATCCAGAAAGTGTCTAACAGGATACTTGAGTGTGAGAAAGTTGAAAATAAGATTAATGAGTTCATTCAATGGCAAGGATCTAACTCAGGAAAGAAAGTAGACCTACCTCAGATAGATAAATTTCACCAAGATATTTTATTTAAAGATTGGGACGTACAGCTGAAACAAGCAGAAAAGGAAATGGAAAAGGCATCAAGGTTAACAAATGAAACTATTGAATATGTTAATGAACAGATTTTGAAAGATGAACTTATTAAAGAATCCACAGCTGAAGTACTCTCATGTCTCAAAGAATTAGAAGCACAGTGGAAGAAAAATATATAGATGTGGGAGGAAATGATTAAAAATATAAATAATTTTGATCAAGAAAATTACTGGAATGTTCTAATCAAACCTTATCATCAGTACCTAACTCTATTGTCATTAAGTGATTCAACAAATAAGTCCCAGTCAACACTTTCAAATGTAGTGTTCAAAAGGCCAGGTCAGATCAGAAATTACGCAGCCAACTTAGCTAAAGCCAGTGGTGGAGATTTTTCAGCTTTGAGATCAAATGCGCAAAGAGGATCAAAACACATAATCATATTGTTATTTTATGTCCTAGATTTTAGTTTAAGTTTTCTCCTTACGAGGATGGTTGTTTGAAACCTCCTCTATTTTTATGTAATAATCTATTTTTAAACATATTGTAGTTTAGTATTTAAACCCTTCACATGCATTTAGAGAAGGATTAATGAAATGAATGCACATTTTCAAAGAATGCACTTATGTAAGTTTGTAAATACTTTGATGGATTAATGGAACGAAATATTTTATCTTTTGACATTTGAAGTTGTTTAACTGAAGTTTCACTATTGTACTCTTTAAATTGCTTGAAAGTGAAAAGGAGAAGAAAACTACAGTCAGCTTGAATGAGTAGGACCTCGTATATATGGTACTTCTACACGTTATATTAAGTTTTTCTTTTTAGATTGACAATTATCTTTTTATCTGCATTTTATATTTTTATATTTTATCATAAATTAATGTTAAATGCACTTCTGTACTGATATTTGTTTATGATCTCTTATCTTATATATAATCAAACATATAAATGCGATATACATTTCAAAATTCTTTTAATCAAACTAATTTTTCAAAAGAATTATCTTTACATAATTTTTATCTCTTTCAACTTTTAAATAATCTTCATTACAAATAGTTGGAAGATAACTTTTTAGATCGCATAAAGGAACGAACACCCTGGGTATATAATAAAATACATAGTTTTAGATTAATGCATATGATAGATTCAAATCATTTCCCATTTGCATGTTATATAAGAAAAACACACCCCAAAATCATCCTTATTGGGAAAGTGGTCCCTTTATCTCTAGTCGGAGCCACCACATCAAACGAAAAAGGACTTTCTCTAAGGTCCGGACTAGGTGGTTTTCCCCCATGTTGTTGCAATGGAATTCCGAGGCCTCAACATTTTGGCGCTATAAGGAGGGCCAATTGTGAATGGCAAGAAGGTTTGATCAGTCTAAAAGCCAATATAAGAGTCTCTCTCCCTCTAGATCCCCTTCAACTTCTAGAACATTATCTAGATCTAAATCTTTAAGATCTGAAATTGAACATCCCTCTCCTATGTCTCCTAGTGAAACTCAACCCATATTATCTCCAAATTTTCATCAAAATTCCCCAAAATTTCAGTATTTGATAGAAAATTTAGAGAGAGTATCCATTTCTGCTGAAAATCCTGAAATTTCTCAATCATCTGAGATTATTATTCATATTCTTTACAACCTAGAAGAATATTAACTCAATTAGAAACTCAAAAGACAGGAATTCCTCCTTTTGAATTTCCTATCGAAACTTCTCGAAGGAAGACAAATAAGACTGAATTAGATTCAATCACCAACGAGGTATTATCTAATAATCCACCCCATTCACCTCCATTACCTCCACTCACTTCCACGACTTCCATTCCAACAATCAGTGTTACTTCAACTAGATCCAGTACACAAACTACTACTCCTTCAACTAGTTATAGCACTCAAACTACCTCTTCTTCAACTCAAAATCAATCCATCACCTCTACCCAAGGTCCAATGGCATGCCAAGTACCTCCACCAAATTTACAACCATGGAACAATTCAGGTGTTGTACAAATGCTTTCTCCTCTTCATCCTCTTCCAAAATACCCTTAAGGATGGTTACCTAAATTTAATCTTGATGATGGTCTTTCAGCTGAAGAACACATCCATAATTACATGTTAGCCATTAATTTAAAATAGGTAACTGAAGAACATTGTGTTGTAAGATTATTTCCATATACTCTCACAAGAACTACAGAATCCTGGTATTTTTCATTACCTGCCCGCTCTCTAACTAGTTGGAATATGTTCAAAGAACAATTTCTAGATAAGTTTGGAGATTACAGAACCACTACATCGCTCATTAATGATCTATCAAATCTAAAAGCTAAAACAGGGGAGAAAATAAAATATTTCAATTCAATATTCAATAAGTTACTCAATAAAATTCCTTCTACATCAGTTCCTGGTGCAGAAGTTCAAATTGAGTGGTATATTTCATCCCTCCCATCTAATATAGCCATTTTTTTTATAGAGAAAAATTGCCTACATTGGCAGAAAATATGAAGGAATATTTTTCTGTAGAGAAACGCATAATCTCTCTTGAAAAGAAGAATTCCAAAGAAGATAGGAAATCAAAGAAAGTATCCTTCAAAGATTATTCAAAAAAGAAGCTAGCAAAAGACCATTTTGATGTAGAAGGTCTTCAGAAAGTTTTAAAGACTATGACAAATGAAATGGAAAATATCAAAAAACATGTTGTTGAAAGTTCTAGTTCAAAGAAGACTTCCAGACCCTTCAATAAAAATCAATCTTCTAATTCTCAGCCACCCAACATCATATCTAATGTTGAACCTGATCAAGATATAGATGATGTAGTAATTTACAGGGTAATTTCCTTAGATCAAGAACCAAAGGTCACCGCTCACAAACAGATCACAAATCAATACACCAGTGTAATCACGTGGTTAAAACCCTCAAAGAGGGAAACAGTCCACGGCCTGAGCCAATGCGGCCACTTTAGACAATTTATTAATATAAAAAGAAAAGTTACATATGTTTCTCTCATAAACGGTTACTGGACAAATGACCCTCCATGCTCTTTAAATAGAGATCATGGACCAATCGGGTGTTAAGCCACGGATCAAGTGTTGTTAATATCGAGGTGAGAGATAACTGTCAGATCACTACAAATCGTGACCGTCAGATTATAGGTTACAAATGTACATGGCAAAGAAACACACTTTACCTAACTCTACACTAGACTAAGTTATTCTTAACTATTTCCTATGTGTCGGAATATCCTAACATCCCCCCTTAAGAACAACTTGGGATAGAATTGAAGTATTTACAAAGGTGACACAGAAGGAGCCTATTTCCTATGTGTCAAAATATCCTAACATCCCCCCTTATGAACAAATTGGGATAGGATTGAAGGATTTACAAAAGTGACATAATAGGAGAAGGAAGGAGGCATTAGAGCCTACCCCCCCTTAATGACAACTTTCCTGAACTCCAAGCATGGATCGAAGTTTGGTAAACTTCGCTTATGTGAGAGGCTTTGTAAATATATCGGCTACCTGATCATTGGCTGAACAGTACTTCACTTCAAGAACACGATCATGAATGATATTTTTAATGAATTGTATGTGGATTTCAATGTGTTTCATACGTTGATGCTGAATTGGATCTTTACATAGTTGAATGGCACTCTGATTATCACACCAAAGTGTAGTTGGATGTTGCTGATGGAGACCAAATTCAGACAAGATCTGACGAAGCCACATGGCTTCCTTGTTGGCTTCAACTGCACCACGATGCTCTAATTATGTGGAAGAAAGAGAGATGGCACTTTGTTTCTTACAAGACCAAGTAATAGGTCCTGAAGCAAGAGTGAATACATATCCTACAGTAGACTTTCGATCATCATGGTCACCAGCCCAATCAGAATCAATGAAACCAATCAACAATGGAGATGCTCCTGCACTTTAATGAATCCCAAACTAAACTGTACCTCAAATATATCGAAGTATTCTTTTAGCTTCTTTCCAATTACTTTCATGAGGTTGGTGCATAAATCGAGTGACAAGACCAACGACAAAGGAAAGGTCAGGATGAGTGTGGGTTAGATACAGAATTTTACCAACAAGTTGATGATATAAGGTAGCATCAACTTCAAGGGTAGTACAAGTGACTGAAAGCTTGACTCTAGACTGAAAGGGAGAAGGGGATGGCTTACAGTCTTCCATGTGAAAGTGGTGTAGAATATCACAGACATACTTGGACTGAGAGAGGGTAATGCCTTCCTTGGATTGCAAGACTTGAAGACCAAGGAAATAATGCAAGTGTCCTAAGTCTATCATTTCAAACTTATTTTTTAGGCTAGACTTCACATGGTTTATATGGTTTGGATCACTACCAGTAAGGATAATATCATCAACATAAAGAAAAAGGATGGTGCAGGACTTACCCACTTTCTTGGCATAGACAGTGTTGTCAGAATGACACCTAGAAAAGACATTATCTAATAAAATCTATCCATTTTGGCATACCAAGCCCAAGGAGCTTGTTTGAGACCATAGAGAGACTTCCTAAGGTGAAAAACAAGGCTGGAGTCTTTTTTGATAAAGCCAGGGGGTTGTTCCATGTAGATTTCTTCATGCAAATCTCCATGTAAGAAGGCAGATTTAACATCCATCTGATGGACTTCCCATTTAAAGGAGGCAGCAGGGGAAAGAACAAGGTGGATAGAATTTATTTTGGCAACAGGGGATAAGGTTTTAGTATATTCAATGCCTTCAACTTGTGAAAATCCTTTAGCAACAAGATGAGCTTTATGTCTATCCACTTTTCCATCTAGTCCAAACTTGGTTTTGTAAACCCATCTACATCTGACAAGTTTTCTTAACTATTTCCTATGTGTCGGAATATCCTAACATATGAAGAGAAAAAAAAAAAAAAAAAAAACTGAAGTAGAAGAAGAAGTTGAACTAAATGGAATGTGGGAATTTATCCTACCAAATGATGAACAACAAGAATATTTACCTGTAAGAACAAGGAGCAAGAACACCATTGAAGCAACATAGCCAAATCAGAAACCAAATAACTCAACGCCTACTAAATACAAAACAGTAAGTAAAAACTCTACATGTAAGGCTACACAAACTAACCCGGATACTTCATATGTTCCACCTACATCAAAGACAATGGTAGTCTCTGACACCATTGAATATAATGTAGTTGAGGATATGAAAAATATCAGGGCCAACATTTTAATTCATGAACTTACTAAGTTAAAACAGCAACAAAAGATCTTATTCATATATTTGAATGTGGTTCTTGCTTCAGCCTTACCTGCTCTAATAGTATTTCAAGCTGCTAATAAAATGGGTAAACCTCCTTCTCATTCAAATAAAATAGATGCTACATATTTGATTATGATAGGTGATCGATCCATCTCTCATACTCCTCCATTTCTTTTAACCTATGAGATCTATAATAAGAATGTCCATAGTTTTTTAATAGAATCAGGGGCTTCCTCTAATATCATGTTAAAATTAGTATGTGCTAAGTTGAAAATAACTCCTCAAAGCTCTCCTCTTCACATAGTACAACTTGATAGAAAAAAAGTAGAGGTTGTAGGAGAAATAAATTTTGTCCCTATCAGATTGTCATCAAACCATAAGGTTGCCCAGATAATTGATATGTTGGTGGCCGATATTCTTGAATTTTATGGTTTAGTGTTAAGCAAAGACTATTCTGAGAAGCTTCATGGATATTTCGCAACAGATTGGTCACATATGTGGCTACCCCATAATGGAAATCCAAACCAAATCCGAGTAGACCGAGAGAAATTCATTAAGCATACAGTCACTGATCTTGAAGGAATTAATGAGCCAATAGAATTTAATAATATTATTATTGGAAATTGATCATCATAATCATTTCTTGGAAATTTTAATGCTCAACCATCATCCTTTTTCGATAATACAGTTATCTCTCAAATTTAAAAAATTTCCCAGAAAGACACTTCTAAGTGTAAAAATTTCGTAAATAAACCACTATTTAATTCTTTATTTTGATGGCTCTAAATCAAAAGATGGTGCAGGAGCTGGCTGTATTTTAATAAGCCCAGGAGAAGAAAAAACCATGTTAGCCTGCAGACTCGAATTCGATTGCACAAACAACATAGCAGAATATGAAGCATTAATCCAAGGTTTGTACAAAGAAATTGACCATGACATTAAATATCTGAAAGTAATTAGAGATTCATAAATCATTGTCAAACCAGTAAGAAATACTATCCATTTTCATTCTAGACATCTTAAGCATTATCAATCATTAGTCAAGGAATTGACTACTTATTTCTTAGCTTTCAAAATTTCTTCTGTACCCAAAATACAAAATTCTAGTGCATATTTATTGGCTAATGTAGCATCAAAATTAATTCCATATCAAGAATTTAGTCCCGATAGATTTTCTATTGAGTCAATTTTTAGACCATCTTTTCTTGACAATATTACCAATTGGAGAGTCTTTAATAATGATTCTGATATCATAGATTTCCTTACATCTGAAGGATCTTATGATAATCAAATTCTAGATGAAAATGAACATGATACTTAGATAAAGGAAGAACAAGATGAAAATCCAATTCCTAAGTCAGTTTTCAAATTAGAATACCTTTATGATCTAAAATATAGGTTTAAGAGAGTTACTAATTCTAAAACTCAAATTTCAACCTTAAGATTTGAGTTAGTAAATCTCAGAAATGATGATAAACCACAAAATGTCAATTTAGGTCTTGATCTATATTCTGATGAAATATTATCATTTGTGAAGTTATTAAGGACTTAAAAAGGTGTTTTTTCTTGGGATTACACTAATATTAAAACATATGACACTTACGTTATTCAACACATTATTCCTATGATTTCAGATGAGAAACCAATACAGAAAAAGTTGAGGAAAATTCTTCTGAATCTTGAAAATCAAATCAAAACAAAGTTGAATAAACTCCTCAAAGATAAGATCATATTTCTAGTTAAACATTCTAAATGGGTTTCAAATTTGGTTCCTGTCAAGAAGAAAAATGGTGACATTAGGATTTGTATCAATTTTAGAAATTTGAATAAAGCATGTCGGAAAGACAATTTTCCATTACCAACCATGGAACAAGTACTCCAAACATTAGCTGGTTCTAAAATTATGTCTTTTCTAGATGGATTTTAAGGATATAACTAAATCCTAGTACATCCAAATGACAGATTAAAGACTACATTTAGGACTAAGTGGGGAACTTGTGCCTATGAGAAGATGCCATTTGGGTTAATCAATGCAGGTGCCACTTTTCAAAGAGATATGGACATAGCTTTTAGAGGACTCGTTAACAAATCAGTGGTTATTTATCTAGATGACATTAAAGTATTTTCTAGACAAGCAACCAATCATGTGAATGACCTAAATCAAGTCTTTGAGCGATGTAAAAAGTATGGAATTTCATTAAACCCAAAGAAGTCATATTTTTCTCTAGATGAAGGAAAACTTTTAGGATTCATTTTTTCTAAGAAAGGTATCTATATCGTTCCTGAAATAATCAAAGATATTAAAAGAATTATTTTCCCTCATAATAAGAAAACTATGCATTCATTACTTGGATAGCTAAATTTTGTAAAAAGATTTGTCCCTGACTTTTCACAGATAGTTTTACCTTTACATACCATGATTAAGAAAAATTTAGTCTTTAAGTGCGGACATAATGAAAGAGAAGCATTTGATTTAATCAAACAATCTATTATCAATGCTCCATTTCTTACTACCCCCAATTTTCTTAATCCTTTCACTTTATATACATTCTCATCAGATACATGTTATGTTGTTGTTCTGACACAGCTTAATGACCAAAAAATTGAAGCACCAATATCATTCTTTAGTTCCAATTTACAAGGTGCAGAACTAAACTATTCATCTCTTGAGAAACAAGAATTTCTTGTCTTTAAATCTATAAAGCATTTTAGGTTGTCATTTCTCCTTAAAATTCACACCAAGATAATAGTTCCATTTTATGCAGTGAGACAACTATTGATGTAAAGAGAATTAGAAGAGAAAAGGCTAACTAGGTTACTTCTTTACAAGAATATGATATAGAAATTAGACTTTCTAAAATTGTTAGAGGTCAAGGTTTTTGTAGAATGCTAACAAGAGAATCTCATTTATCATCAGAGACAGATTCAGGTAATATTGTGCAAATATCAGAGATAAGCCTCAACGATGCTTAGTGTCAATACGTTGATCTCACGTTTTAATTGAAAAATGGATATGCCCCAACTCAAATCAGTTATAAAACAAAATGTGCTTTGAGATTTAAATCCAAGCAATATGAAATGATCAATGATGTATTTTTTATAATAAACTTTGATTCTGAGTTATTAAGATGCTTACAGAAAAATGAAGCAGAGAAAGTTTTTCAGGAACCCCATCATGGACCAGTTGGAGGACATTTTGGAGGAAATACACAGTGCATAAAATCTTGCATGCAAGTTACTATTGGCCAAAACTTTTCAAGTATGCTAATGATTATGCAAGGAAATTCAAAGTTTTTCAAAGTGCATTTGGAAGACAAAGGAAACCATCTTTCCCATTACAGCCATTTAATATAGAACAACCATTTGAACAATGGGGATTAGATACAATCAGTGAGATCGTTCCTAACTCTTAAAAATAGCATAAATACATTCTCATAGCTACAAATTATTTTACTAAATGGGTGGAAGAAATTCCACTAAAGGTAGCCAACTTTGAGAATATTATTGAGTTCATTGATCAATTTATCTTAACTAGGTTTGGTTTACCCACTTCTTTAATGTTTGATAATGCATCTTATTTCTCAAGAGTTGATATGATAGAATTTGCAATCAAAATAGGTTTTAAACTTAAATATTCTACTAATAAAAACCTTATTAGAATCATCAAACAAACTGTTGACCAAAACCAACGAAATTGGCAAAAGTCATTCACGTTTCTCTTTGGGCAGATCGAATAACTTAGAAGGCCTCCATTGGCACCTCTCCATTCAACCTTGTTTATGCAAAAGTAGTTGTTCTTCCTACCAATGTAGTTATTCCTTATCTTTCCTTAGTTCAATTTATTGATGAATCCCCTTCTTCTTCCTTGCAAGTAAGACAATTTCAAATCCTTAAGCTTGAATAAGAAAGAGAAAAAACTAAAGTTACTCATGCACATCATCAATAGATAGTTAACGCTTCATTTGATACAACTTCTGTCACTCCTAAAAAATTCCAAATTGGTGATCTGGTATTGAAATGGGAAAAATCACATGAGGAAAAAGGTAAACACACCAAATTTCAAAGACTATGGCTAGGTCCATTTCAAATCATTGAATAAATAGGCCCATCAACATTTTTATTACAAGATCTATCAAGAAAAAGAGATGCTTTTCCTATTAATGGGCAGATTTTAAAGAAATATTTTTCATAGGAGGTAACCCCTTATATTCCATGTATATTACCGTCTTTTCTTTTCCTTAGGAAAATAAAAGTTGCATAGTATTGATTTTGGCTTTTCAAGTAAACATCTCAGAAAATATTTTTGATTTATCGCTTATAAAAATAAGAATTGTTAAGGAAACAATTGAAATAATTGAATTTCAAATAGATTCTATTTTACTGAAAGATTCTATTTCACTGAAGTTATTTATTCTTTGATGAACTCTCATTTTTATAAAGTATGGTTATTATGTTATCATTCAAGAAAAGAATATTTAACATAGTAAAGACTCTTTTACAAATAAGAAATCTTCAACTCTAAAAATTATCATCCAAAATCCTCAAAAGGACCAATGATTCACCCCATCCGGCATAATTATTAATTTTTAGAAAGTAATTCAAAAAACTATGCTAAAAATATTAGAAGATAATAAGTCTCATCAATAGCTTGTTTACCATGTTCATAGGGAAATATTTGAACTGACATTACCTATATTGCCTACCAAAACAGGGTTATGACTTGAGATTATATCAAAAGGACAAGGGGTTTCATCAAGAGCCAGATTGATCAGTTTAATTACAACTAGAGAATGGCATTGTCAATATTTGGTTACCAAGCCAAGACAATGGCTTTTAAGTGATTAAAAATACAAAAGAAAAATATTTACAGAAAAGAAAACAAGTTCCAAAA
This sequence comes from Pinus albicaulis, assembly GCA_034641835.2. Taxonomy (NCBI): domain Eukaryota; kingdom Viridiplantae; phylum Streptophyta; class Pinopsida; order Pinales; family Pinaceae; genus Pinus; species Pinus albicaulis. The sequence goes on from CM076581.1 coordinate 1,520,298,478, forward strand.
GAGATAAAGTATATAAAATTGAACTTATTTTTGAAGATTGTCAGAGTGATTGGATGGGACAGTGAATCATTGTTGGGTAAAAGGTAACCCTGCCAAAAGCTTAAATTTCCTATTGGATCAGAGGCTCTAACTATGATAAAAGAGTATATATTTATAAAGCTAATATGAAAGAGCCACCTACTTCATCTTATTTAACTTAGTAAAGACTGATATAGATATTCATACTTTTATTTTTAAAAGAGGAATTCTTATGAATTATAATAAAGAGAGATTTTATTGCTTAGTGATATATTATTTATTGAAATTGATTCTTGCAACTATTTTTATTTTGAATTTTTTTTAGAAATTTCAAAAACTAATCAGAGATAGTTGGTTCTCCCAAGTGAACCGCCAATTGTTGTACTATACAACACACCCCCATTTACTTTAAATCAATGGGGACCCTTTAAAAATAAATAGAAATTTATGAGCATGATTTTATCTTATACTAAGTCAAAAAACTTGAGAAAATAAAGGTTTTTGTCCCTTTTCGCTTTGATTTTAAAAACACTCATCACAAATCGCATAACTTAAAAGCCAAATAAATTAAAACATACATAATTATTGTTGGGAAAAATACTGAGAGGGAGGGGGGGGGGGGGGGGGTTGAATCAGTATTTAGAGCTTACTGAAAATATTTTAACTTTTTCTTTACAGAAATCCATACGCAACTTTGATGAACCCAACTCACGTATACACGTGCACATAATAAAAGAAACTAGCGTATACTGATATAATTTTGCAGATTAGAAAAAAATTTCAGGAATAATATTTTGGTCATTTTACCAGTCATGCATCTATTAAATAATCAGTAATTATGTGCAGTAACAACAGTATAAATCATTACACAAGAGCAACACACATGAACACCAATATTTAAGGTGGAAACCCAATTTGGGAGAAAACCACCATTGTTTCCATCTTTGTCTTCAATATTTATTATATGAAAATTTGTTTACAATATTGTACTGATGAAAACTCATATCAGTATGCAGGCCTCTACCTGCAGAAGGCTACAACCTTCTCTCATTTTCTAGCTGCTACTAGAAGGGAGCTACAACCCCCTAATCTCGTTTACCAGCCACTACTGGAAGGGAGCTTCAACCCCCAAATTAAAACACCAGCTTCTACTGGTAGGAAGCTTCTACTTCCATACTCAGAACCACTGCAAACCATGTTTCATCAATTTTCATACTGGATCAAACAGCATCAACACGACTCTTCAAAAACATCAACAACCATAAACTTTACCCAATACTTCAATCAGAACAGTGAGACCACTGTAACTAGAACTCAGAAATAACCCAGACTTCAAAATAAATATGCAGATACAAAATCAACCCCAAAAATTTATCAACTTAAAATGCATACGCTACTTCGCTTCATTGAACCCGCGTGTATACGCATTTTCCTTCACGCCAACCTGCGTATAGCTCTATGAATACCTTTTTTTAGAATGTAATCAGTCTCAGATCCAGATCTAAGGCTTTCAATCAGATATCTTTAGAAATGCAGAACCCTTCATCGGTTAGTCACCATCAACCATGTTTATTCTCTCATTGATCAGATTTGTACCTAATCAACTTAGCAGCATATACAGTATTCAAACAACCTAGATCTACAAGAAGACTTCATTGACAGACAGCAGAAAAATAGTAGGAATAACAAAAAAAAAACCTATGTAATAAGCTTTAGAAAACCTTAATTGCCATACGCGCCTTTTCTGAAGAAAACTCATGCATATATGCGCTTTTATTGAGACGAACTAGCGTATAGATCTATAAATATAAACTTTTCAGAATGAACCAGATCTGGCTTTCAGTCAGATATCTTTAGAAATGCAGAACCCTTCATCGGTTAGTCACCATCAACCATGTTTATTCTCTCATTGATCAGATTTGTACCTAATCAACTTAGCAGCATATATAGTATTCAAACAACCCAGATCTACAAGAATACTTCATTGACAGACAGCAGAAAAATAGCAGTAATAACAAAAAAAAACCTCTGTAATAAGCTTTAGAAAACCCTAACTGCCATACGAGCCTTTTCTGAAGCAAACCCGCGTATATATGCGCTTTTACTGAGACGAACTAGCATATAGATCTATAAATATAAACTTTGCATAATGAACTAGATCCATAGAGCTTACCCATATTTATTCACTTGACTTCAGCAAACTTGCGCCAGGTCATAGATCTAATCATCTCTTCAATGGATCACACAAGAGCATAGTCATTTTAGATATAGAGATCCTGAACCATCATTGTATCCATGGGTGCCTCATAGATTCATATCTATCAATTAAAACAGAGTTCATCTCATGCACATATACCTTAGAGAAAATTATTCAGTTACAACCCTTACTCATGCACACCTTGCACTATGATCTTCTTCTCCTTATATAGATTTAGCCTTTATCAATACCATGAGTCAAAACCACACAACTGCGTATGGTATTCTTTGGACGGAAACAAATAGATGACACAGCGCTCAAAACTGTGGGCTAATACCATGGTAATGCCTCTTGGTATTATAATTTTAGAGCGCAAAAGGCATGCGCGACTTGGATCATCCTTATCCGCGTGGATATGCAACTTCTCTTCATAAAAACTACGTTTTTACCAATTTTGAATGTATACGCAAGTTGCCTTCATAAAAGTAGCGTATACATTGCATCCATACACGGGTTTCCTTCATAAAACCTGCGTATACATTGAGAAATATTTCTTGTTTCATTTCTCTGGCACTTACTAGAATTCCTTTCTCTGTCACATATGAACTGACCTATAGAAACATCATTTGTACATCTTTAACACATAAGTTTCTTATCAATAGGAAACTCATCAAGTAGGTTTCCATCAAGAACAACTTCATCAAGTAGGTTGCCATCAAGGACAACATATTGCACCATATTGCCAACAAGTATTGTGAAATTGTGATATGTGCTTCAACCTTTTCGAGTTATATAAAATTATTGTTACAAATTCTTTAAAAGATCCCTTTTAAATGAAATCATGCTGCACCTTTTAAAAGAATCATCTTATGACTATTCAGTAAAGATTGAGATGGGTTGGACCCAACGAAACAATAAAGCAACAATCATAAAGTTTGAAAGGTTCGATAAAGCACAAAAAATGTGACTCCTTAGCACATTTCGCATTTCGCGACAAGTAACCAAATGTAAATTTTTATTACTGCATGAAAATTGTGATCTGCGATTTTCGCAGATCGCATTTCGCGAAATTCATCAGTGACAAAAAACATAACTAATGGTAACAGTATAAAGTTGTGATATGCGATATTAATACTTATTACTCAAGTACGCAAAATTATTCATATCTAATCAACCTGATATAAGATCTAACGTCTTAAATTGTTATATTATACATATTACATAAAGGTGTGTAATAGATTTGATAGAAATAATTATGGGTTATTAACAACATTTAATGGGAGTAATGTTCGAAATATTGATATCTACTTCGAGCCTGTTTTGAGTAATTGAACAATGGATTTTTTATTATATTTTTTTAACTCTATCCTTCTCTCCATTCATCTTAGATCTGAGCTTACCCTTTTCACTTGAATTTAGGAAATCGCCTAACGGATTGAGAATAATTGGAATGACAAATAAAGGCAAGTAAATTACCCAAACATCCGTCATTAAAGACTCAGACATGCCTCCATTGTTCTCAGATACGATCTACAATAAGGATTAAGGCAATTCTTCATGGGAATCAATGTCCCAACTCTTTGAGGAAACAACCAATGATAATAGTGAAAATAGCTACAGGAGATGCGACAGTTTCCTTAAACTTGTCCTACTTCGACGTTGCATGCTCGTTTCTTCACAAGATAGAAACGAGGCCGAAGATTCTCCCCTACACAGATATGGTAAAGTGGGAAATTGACCACCTTAACATAGCAGATAGGTCATTTAATAATTCAAATCTACATAATATTGGTTCGTTCACTGGAGAAGATTTGAGGACAATGTACCACTTACCCATGTCGTAGAAGAATTATGATAAAGCTTTTGTACAAATATTTACAAAGAATCATACAGACCTTATGAAAGTAATAAAGGGATGGAAAGATGAAAAATGCAAGCTGAAACGAGACAAAATCGGTATGTACCCGATAGCACAGTTTCCCTCCCCTTATTGTTATGCTACTGGAATTTTATGTAGATTGTTTACAAAAAAAGATACCACTAGGTTTTCCATAGATTGGGTCCCTTTAATTGACGCAATCGTAAATTCTTCCATTATGAATTGGGTGAACATATTGTCTGATAATTTGGCCAGAAATATCATGGATTATAGAAGTAAAAGAAGTGTTTCCTCTAGGAAAATAACCCCTTTCTACATGAGTGCTCACATTATGGACGCAATTTTCTTTTGTTCAATTTTTCCTCTCATGGGATGGAAATGGACAACCCAAGACCCCACTCCAATCCATATTTACCACAGAGCCCTTTGGGAATCCGATTTTCATTTACATTTCTATAAAATTTGCAATGGAGTCATGTTACCCATCCATCAGATTATTTTTAATGAAAAACCCCCTAGGATTTCTAAAGAGGCTAGAACAGACATTTTTTCAGTTGCTATATGGTTTTCTGAAGAAATTTTCACTTATATTAGAGTTTTCGGGAGTTATGCTTCTCCCCATGTTTTACCATGTTATCTTCCTAATAAAATCATGGCTAGGGCATCTTTTACTCCTAGTAAGTGGCATTTCCAAGCAACTCAATGATTCCAAGAAGGGAATTTGGCCTACTTTCCCTTTGTAGTGCGGAACTTCTGCACTTTTCGATATTGGTCATGCATTCAAGAAAATTTCAAATGTAAATTCATTGAATTTGGCTGAAATTCCAAAGAGGCCATTCGACCCTAATGATGTGGTTAATAATCTCACCACTAAGCTTAAATTGAAACCTTTCCTGAATGAGATAGATATGTTTTATGATTTCTTTCAAGGCATGGAGAAGTTCATAGATGTACTAAAAATGCATCCAGCTAGCTTAGTAAAAATGACTTTGAGGCTTTCCAAACATATAGAAATAAAAGGCTAGAAAGAATCCCTTTGGATTTTTTATTTATTGAAGATGTCAACAGACCAAATCCAAGCATAGGTTTGGATAATGAAGCCAAAGACATGTCTGAAGATGAATCCCAAGAGAAATTTAATCACGAGTCATGGAATTCACAACATAATTCTCAAAATTCGGATCATTCTGATAATGAATCCGAGAGTAGAAATGAGAGCCCAAAGAAAATAATTGATAAGGTGATCAAAGGGATTGAAATGAAAATGGAAGGAATACTTAATGGAGTTGGATCATCCTCTCAAGGATTTTAGCATATCCATAATACACCCAACCATACATAGAAGTCTCATCTAAAATATTTGAAGAATGAATGGGAAAATTTTTCCAAGGCACTACAAACACCATAGCCAAAGACTAATATTGATGAATCCACAAGTTTCCAAACACCAAAGCATTTTCAGAATTTAGTGGAAATTTCAATTCTGCTACAGTAGGTACCTGAATTTCATGATCAAGAGATCATTTTTTCATACCCTACAAAGCAGATTGTTTTACAGATTGAAGAGATACCCTCACTTGATGTCTTCTACAGTCCCAATCATAAGGTTGTAGTTAAGAGAAGAAAGATAAGAAGAATGGATGAAACAATTTCAAATCTTATGAATGAATCTGTAGACGTTCTATGGAAAGACCCTTTGGCTGATCCTAAAGAACATTTAACTAAGTTATCACAATACGCACTAGAATATGCTACTTCCACCATTGACAAAGCCACCGAGGTACAACATCTACTGAAGCAAAAAGAAGAAAAAGTACAAGAATTGGAGAGACTGTAAGAACATGAAAATTTTAACTCCAGCAAACAGATGGAAATGAAGATGTCTCAATTTCAAAATGATTTTGAAAGAATGAATTTGCAACACCAAGTGCAGATTACAGAGAAAGAAACACAGTTTGAAGCAACAATGGACAAATTGAAAAGCCAGCCTCAAGTAGAGTTGTTCATAAAATAATCACTGGAAATGAATTCAAAGCTAAAGCAATAGCAAGAAACCTTTTATCAAAAAGCTTCAATCACCATCTATTACTATGATATAATAAAAATCTCAATCCAGCAAGTGGCTAACAGGAGACTTGATTGTGAGAAAGTTGAAAAGAAGATTAATGAGTTCATTCAGTGGCAAGGATATGACTCACGAAAGAAAGCTAACCTACCTTAGATAGATAAATTTCACAAAGAAATTTTATTTAAAGATTGGGAAGTACAGTTGAAACAAGCAAAAAAGGCAATGGCAAAGGCATCAAGGTTAACAAATGAAAATTTTGAATCTGTTAATGAACATATTTTGAAAGCTAAACTTATTAAAGAATCCACAGCTGAAGTACTCTCAGAGCTCAAAACATTAGAAGCACAATGGAAGAAAAATATAGAGATGCAGGAGGAAATGATTAAAAATATAAATGAGTTTGATCAAGAGAATTACTGGAATTTTCTTATCAAACCTTATCATCAGTTCCTAACCTGCAGTCATTAACTGATTCAACAAAGAAGTCACAACCATCACTTTCAAATGCAGTGTTCAAAGGCCAGATCAGATCAGGAATTACCCAGCCAACTCAGCGAAAGCCAATGGTGGATATTTTTCAGCTCTGGAATCAAATGCGCAAAGAGGATCAGCACACAATCATATTATAATTTTATTTCCTAGATTTTAGTTTAAGTTTTCTCCTTACAAGGATGGTTGTTTGAAACCTCCTCTATTTTTATGTAATAATTTATTTTTAAACATATTGTATTTTAGTATTTAAACCCTTCTCATGCATTTAGATAAGGGTAAAGAAATTTGTCAAAAACATTTGCAAAGAATTCACTTATGTAAGTTTGTAAATGCTTTGATGGATTAATGGAACTAAATCTATTATATTTTGACATTTGAAGTTGTTTAACTGAAGTTGCACTATTGTACTCTTTAAATTGCTTGAAAGTGAAGAGGAGAAGAAAACTACTGTCAGTTTTAATGAGTAGGACCTCGTATATATGGTACTTCTACACGTTATATTAAGTTTTTCTTTTTAGATTGACAATTATCTTTTTATCTGCATTGTATATTTTGAATTGTTATCATAAAATAATGTTAAATGCACTTTTGTACTGATATTTGTTTATGATCTCTTATCTTATATATAATAAAACATATAAATGCGATATACATTTCACAATTCTTTTAATTAAACTACTTTTTTAAAATAATTATCTTTACATAATTTTCATCTCTTTCAACTTTTAAATAATCTTCATTACTAAAAGTTGGAAGATATAATTTTAGATCACATAAAGGAATGAACACCCTGGGTATATAATAGAATATATAATTTTATATAAATGTGTATGATAGATTAAAATCATTTCCCATTTTCATGTTATATAAGAAAAACAAACCCCAAAATCATCCTTATTGGGAAACTAGTCCTTTTATCCCCAGTCGGAGCCACCACACCAAACGGAAAAGGACTTTATCTAAGGTCCGGACTAGGTGGTTTTTCCCCATGTTGCTGCAAAGGAATTCTGAGTCCTCAACAGGTCTACCCCCCTTATTTTTTTGTAGGAGACATCTTAAACAGAGATCTTATGGATAAGGGTGGCAGCCCCGATCTAAGTCGTTGTCATGGAGCCTAGACATTCTGTGTGACAACATTTTTTGGTGTCGTTTTTGGGGACCAATTTATTAGACCTTAGATTTACGACATTCATCTCATTCATATTCATCTTTTCAATATTTCATACCATCAACACCAAAAAAATTTGGCACCATTATATTTCTTCATATTTTCATGACCTTATATTTCATCATCTCACTAATCCTTTCATCTTCCATTTAGCACCTGGACATTTTGGTTGGTTTCATGTTTGGGTGGCAACTCCACTCTTTCATCCATTATTTCTTATACAAGAAGCCCACCATGATATCCATCTACTTCTCACGACTAACCCTTTGATTTTTTCCTTTTGGATCTTGGGGCTAGATTCATGTTCAAGTGGCGACTCCACTTCTCTCATTTCTTACAAGAATTTCAGCTAGAATTTTGCTTCTTATGGATTTTTATATTTTTCTTGAGCAAGGATCTCTCTATTGCATTCCTTCGGCCCATCCATTTCTCGTTAATCAAGTCATTTTGGATTTGGAAATTTTCAATCCTTTTGATTTCACTATCTTTCAAGGATACCCACATGAGTTCTCGTCTTTAGTTCGTGAGGCCAATGATGAGTTTTGTCATTTTCAAAGTGAAAAAGCCATTATTTTTTAGACTCACCTTTAGAATTTCAATATTTTCATAGCAAGTCTCACCCATATTCTGACTATGAAGATTTGAAGATGCATATTTCCATTATCTCCTTAGTTGGTGATGTTTTGGAATGGTTCCAAGATTTCCCTGATAACAATTTTGATTCGTTTCAATCAATCATTTATGCCTTTGAAGATAAATATGGAGATAAGAAAAGGGTCAAAGAAAAATCTGAAGTAAAGGACACTATAGAAGTTGAAAATGATTTCATCGAGGAATTAACTAAGATGGTTAAGGATATCTAATTGAATCAAGCTCAAGTAATCAAGAATACGGAGGTTAACCAAGCTCAACTCATTAAGGATATGGAACTTAACCAAATGATATTAACAAATGATCACACCATGGAAATTTGTTCTATGCAGAGAAGGTTAGTGGTCTTAGAAGAAAAACATATTTAGAAAATGACGATCATGGAATTTAATCACTACAATCAAATAGAAACCATGGAAGAAAATCATGAGAAATAAATGAGCTATATGAAAAATTTCTTCATGGCCATGAAAGAGAATAATGATAAAATGATAAAGGACATTGAAGTTGGCCAAATATCTCGTCAAAATATATTATTGGCCATAGAGGAAAAAGAAGCACAATTTTTAATAAATATGGAAGCGAGAAAAACTCAGGAAATGACTTCCATAAAGGATAATCACTCACGGGAAATGAAAACCATGGAGGAAAATCATATCACTCTACAAGACAGATTTATGAAAATTGAACTCAATCAAGAAAAATTAATAGTAAGGCATACTAGGGAAATGAGTTTCATACATTAAAGGTTGGAAGAAAGGAAAAAATCACAGGTATAGAAGTTTCATTTTGGTCCAAATGATAGATGGCAAAAAATTGAGGAGCTTTCAACAGATCATAATTCTCCCAACCCACTAAAGAGGGTCCCATATTGTTGTGAATATCATGAGAAAGTGGTTTACCCCATTAAGAAATATTTAGATGAGAATGATATGATCAGAGATTAAATTGAAAAGGTTCAAGTTATAACTATTGGAAAATATCAAGGAATGAGTGTTAGTCATAACACTTGTGAGACTGATCCATCATTGATAACAGATCATATCGAGAATGAAGAGAGGAATGTCACGAATATCTTAGATACTTCATTTGAAAACTTTCTGTAGAAATTATATACATTAAGCATGCATATGTCCTAGAGTCCCCTGATCTCACAATATTTAACTTCTTGCAAGATACAAAATCATTCCATTGTTAATCTATTGTGGAAAATTAATTGCACACACATGTGAAGCATAAATAAAATCAATCGCACATAACACATTTGTTTTTAACTGGGAAATCCTGAAGCTAAAAACCCTACCTATATATTATGTATCATGGAATCATATGACAATCCTCATACAAAGCTTATCAAGCTCTCTGTATAGTACAATCGTCATACACTAATCAGGAACAATCTTGCAAATCCATGCACCGATCTTTGCCACCTACGAGCCTGCCTCCACTGCGTAATCCCTACTGAAGAATAGATCTAAATGAATACGGATTACTCTTGCCTTGACTGTGCAATCCTAATTGGAAACTCCAATGTGTGTGTGATGCAATCAATGCATCACTATAGTCACAACAGATAGTCCATCTTGCCCTTTCACCTATCTCTCCACTGGGTCTCCACTGGAACTGCCATGCACTGTAGTGAACTGTTGTATTTTTCAGTTTATTAATGAGTTATTATTTGTGAATTAATTAACTAATTAATTCACTCCACTCTCACTAGTGTATCATTCAGTTAGACTAGATACAACTAGCTCAACTGATTCTAACTGAGTTAAACTAAATACAACTCCATAAACTACTCTTCCAACTCTATCATAACTCTGCCACTTGAGTTCTAACTGAATCCTCCATGCATGAACTCTAGTAAACCCTTTGGAATTGCGTAATTCCCTCAGTCCACTGATCTACCACATCTGTGCACTAAAACAAAGTGCTCGAAGAGAATAAGTTGTTGTTTAGTGTCTAATTATTATTAAGAGCTAATAATAATCGACATGCATCTATTTTTAGATCGACGATCTATAAATAAACTTCACCCAATATTCTAAAAACAAAATTTCATCTATTTTTCCAACTTGATCAACCATCCACAAATAGCATCCTACAACTTCTGAAATATGATCACCATGTCTAAAAATAGACTTGCGCCAAAAATAGCCTGCGGGCCCACTTAGTGAAGGCGACTCTTTTCACTAAGCTCATCATCTTGTTGAATCTCAAAACTCCCTCTCAACAAGATAGGGATTATATTTCACCCCAATCCTGCCTCTATGGTATTTTAATTTTCTCTTGGTGAGTGCCTTCGTCAGAATATCTGCATCCTGATCCTCCGTAGGAATGTACTGAAGCAACATGTCTAGATCTATCATGAAACATAGGATTAACCGAGAGTTTAATGCAACTCTGATTATCACAATGTATCACTATGGGATCTAAATGTGAACCGAACAAACCAACCAGGATCTTCCTCATCTAGATCGCCTCACATGTAGCTTGACTTGCTGCCATGTATTCTGCTTCCACTGAACTGAGTGCCATAGATCTATGTTTCCTTCTGTACCAAGAAACTACCGTAGATCCAATACTAAAAATCCCTCCTGATGTGCTCTTTCTGTCTGTTGGGCTTCCTGCCCAACCTACATCCATGAAGCCATGCAACTTCACCTCATCCATCTGTCTGTACCATAAACCATACTCAGATGTGCCCCTGAGATATCTCAGGACATGCTTGCCTGCCTTCCAAAAGAGCTTGGTAGGCTTAACCATCGATTTTTAAAGCTGGTTCACCGCATAGCATATGTCTGGTCTTGTATTCACTAAATACATGAGAAAACCCACCAATTGTCAATAAACAGTGGCATCCACTACCTCTGTCGATGTAGCATCCTCTTTCTTCCAATTTCCTAGAAGAGGAATGTCGATAGGCTTGCAGCCTTGCATATGAAACTTCTCCAGTATCTTCCGGGCATACTTGCCTTGAGACACAAACAGTTCACCTTCCCACTAGCATATTTCCAATCCAAGGAAATAATGAAGGAGGCCCAAATCCTTCATCTCAAACTCCTTTGCAAGATTTGCCTTGCATCAGTGTATCGACTGCTCATCACCCATTAGTATTAAATCATCAACATAAAGAACAATGATTAAAACCTTACCCTCCACCACAATCTGGTACAGGTTTGCATCCGCCTCACTCTTGGTGAAGCCAAGTCCAGTGAAATAGTTATCGATCCGAGTGTACCAAGCATGTGGTACTTGTTTCAGCCCATACAGCACTCTTTTGAGCCTGCACACATGCGACTCACTGCTGAAGATCTCAAATCCTTCAGGCTACTCAATGTACACCTCTTCCTCAATGATCCCATTAAGGAATGCAGTCTTCACATCCATCTGATGAATGTGCCAACCCATCTGCGCTGAGAGAGCAAGGATGGTCCGTATGGAAGAATATCGTGCGACAGGTGCAAAGGTTTCTTCATAGTCAATCCCCTCAATCTGTGAGAAGCCCCGGGCAACAAATCTTGCATTTCTCCTGCACTACTTCTTCAAAAGACGATGGCTCTATCATGATACACTTTCTCATAAGAGCCATGCATCCAATAAATCGTTAAGGTGACTATCTATGTCTGCGTTGTGATGTAGGGAATCCTACATTCGGTGCTGCATCAAGCTTCAATCTCTTAGCTTCTGTGGTATGCTTTATACCTGGTCTGATGTTTGGTTCTGCATGAGTGGACTCCTCCACTCCATGTATCTCCTCCTGTGGCTGATCCACATCTAGAGGCTCATCTTTGGGAACAAGAATTTCCTCCTTTGCATGCAAGTGTAGCTCCCTCTCAAGCGAAAACTTCATGGCTTTCACCTCATTGAATTTTATATCCCATCGCACAACATTCATCCGACTGTCTGGAAAATACACACGATAGTTATGGGGTGTTTTTGTGTACCCCACAAATATCCCAACTTCTACAGTTGGCTCCAGCTTCTTCCTGGCATCCTTTGTCACATGAATGTAAACAGATGAGCCAAAAATCTTCAAATGAGAAATATCAGGCTTCTTACCAGTAAAAGCTTCTTCAGGTGTACTCATGCCAAGTACTCTATGAGGACAATGGTTTTTCACATAAACCACAGTGTTGCATGCTTCCACCCACAAGTGCATCAGTAGCCCTGGTCATGCAGCATCGCTCGTGCAGCACCCACGATTTTTCTATTATTTCTCTCCGCGACCCCATTCTACTGTGGGTTACGAGACGCTATGAGTTCTCTTTGAATTCCTTCTTTGCTACAGATGTCTTTGAATTCACCCGAGATGTATTCACCACCATTATCGCTCCGTAGAGATTTCAATTACTTCCCTGACTCCTTCTCCACCAATGCTTTTAAATCACAGAAATTTGAGAACGTTTCACTCTTCTTCTGCATGAAGAAGAACCGGCATCTACGAGAATAGTCATCAACAAATATAACATAATACCTATGTTTTTCTGTTGAAGCAACCGAGAAAGGTCCACACACATCTGTGTGAATTCTCTCTAGGATTACCGAAGCATGGTTCTCCTTCTCATGAAAGGTAGTCTTCACAAACTTACCCATAGTACATCCCTTGCACTGATCTGACTGCACAAGAGTACCCCTGGGAAGTCCAGTAGAAATCTGCTGCAAAATCTTCAAAGCACCATGGTGAAGATGGCCCAATCTCCTGTGCCATAACTCACCCTCATCCCGGCTCACCACTTCTTCTGCTTTGCCCACCATTGCAGCGCAGCCATCTACCTCCATCTTGTAGAGATTCTCAATTCTAACCCCTATCTTCTTGGTTTGACTCATTGTTTTATGTCGAAGGAAGGCTTTTCCCTCACTAAAAACAACATCATAACCTTTGTCTTCCAGCATTGCGACCGAGACCAAGTTCTTCTTCAAACCTGGAACATGCATAACATTCTTCAACAAGAATGGATTACCAAAATCCCTCTCAAAGGTAATGGTCACAATGCCAGTAGCACTGTACCAACCATCGTCGCCCATCTCTATATGCATCTGGACGTCCTTCTCCTCCAAGTCACTAAACAACTCCTTGTCTCCCGTCATATGGAAATACACACCACTATCAAGATACCACATCGATCCCATACAGCTTGAAACCAAGAATGTGATCAAAGAGAAATAAATTTCAAATTGCAAGGCTAAGGCCTCTCCAGCTGCAGCTCCATCATCCTTCTTGTTCTTCTTCTTATGTGGACAGTTAGTGGCGAAATGCCCATGTTCGTGACAGTGAAAACACTTCACTTTGGAAAAATCCTGCTTCTTACCTTTAGCTTCAGATCTTGAAGGAAATTTCTTCCCTTTACCTTTCCTTGCTTTGGCAACCAAAGCACAATTCTCTTCATCTTCATTCTTCGATGAAGAGCCATCCCTGGTACCCCGCCTTATCTCCTCACACGCAGATCCGACCAAGTCGCTCCCATCTAAGCGGAGTTCTCACATCCATTGTGAGTCTTCGTGGCTAATACCGCTCTTGAGGCTAGCGAGAGTAAATCTAGAGTGGCAACTAATCATGGGTAACCCCCACACTTCCAGACAATGTTCTGAGTGGACAAACCAGTGAGTATTTTGGAATCTACATAGCCTTCTCCATTTTTATTTTTCTGAGCTTGTCTTTAAGCACCAACTTTCTCTGGTCACTTCTGCTTTGGAAAAAATCTGTCAAAGTCTTCCACATTAAGAATGGAGTGGCTTTCCCATGAAGGCTAGACACAATATGGTCCTTCACACCTTCCAACAGAATTCTTCTCGTCTTTGTTGTCTTCTTTTTCCATGCGTCAAGTAATGCAGCATCGCTAGATCTCGACTTAGGAACATCGCTATTGATGAACTCCTTCAGCCCATTATCCTCTAACACCGCCTCCATCATGTCCTTCCAGGCTATGTAATTTGAGCTCCCATCAAGGGCATACTCCAATCGCAACCCACTAAAAGCCATTTCAATGTATACTCAACTTCTACACCAAGAATCTTCTGTAGCAAATTCGAATTGTCCACCAGCACAAACTCACTTCACAATTGCAATATTCAATTAACAATGCTCTGATACCATGTATATATTATATACAATAAGCATGCATATGTCCTAGATTCCCCTGATCTCACAATATTTAACTTCTTGCAAGATACATAATCATTCCACTGTTAATCTATTGCGGAAAATTAATTGCACACACATGTGAAGCATAAATAAAATCAATCGCACATAACACAATTATTTTTAACCAAGAAATCCTAAATTTGAAACCCCAACTATATATTATGCATCATGGAATCATATGACAATCCTCATACAAAGCTTATCAAGCTCTCAGTACAGTACAATCGTCATACACTAATCAGGAACAATCTTGCAAATCCATGCACCAAATTTTGCCACCTTCTAGCCTACCTCCACTGCGTAATCCCTGCTAAAGAATAGCTCTGAATGAGTTTGGATTACTCTTGCCTTGACTGCGCAATCCTCATTGGCAACTCCAATGTGTGTGTGATGCAATCAATGCATCACTATAGTCACAACAAATAGTCCATCTTTCCCTTTCACCTATCTCTCCACTGGGTCTCCACTGGAGCTGCCATGCACTTTAGTTAACTGTTGTATTGTTCAGTTGATTAATGAGTTATTATCTGTGAATTAATTAACTAATTAATTCACTCCACTCTCACTAGTGTATCATTCAATTAGACTAGATACAACTAGCTCAACTGAGTCTAACTGAGTTAAACTAAATACAACTCCATAAAGTACTCTTCCAACTCTATCATAACTCTGCCACTTGAGTTCTAACTGAATCCTCCATGCATGAACTCCAGTAAACCCTTGGGAATTGTGTAATTCCCTCAGTCTAGTGATCTACCACATCTGTGCACTAAAACAAAGTGCTCCAAGAGAATAAGTTGTTGTTTAGTGTCTGATTATTATTAAGAGCTAATAATAATCAACATGCATCTATTTTTAGATCGAAGATCTATAAATAGACTTCGCCCAATATTCTAAAAATCGAATTTCATCTATTTTTCCAACTTGATCAACCATCCACAAATAGCATCCTGCAACTTCTAAAATATGATCACCATTTCTAAAAATAGACTTGCGCCAAAAATAGCCTGCGGGCCCACTTAGTGAAGGCAACTCTTTTCACTAAGCTCATCATCTTGTTGAATCTCAACACTCCCTCTCAACAAGATAGGGATTATCTTTCACCCCGATCCTGCCTCTTTGGCATTCGAATTTTCTCCTGGTGAGTGCCTTCATCAAAATATCTACATCCTGATCCTCCGTAGGAATGTACTGAAGCAACATGATCTTCCGCTACACAGAATCTCTGATATGATGATACCAGATATCAATATGTTTAGATCTATCATGAAACACAATATTAACTGAGAGTTTAATGCAACTCTGATTATCACAATGTATCACTGTGGGATGTAAATGTGAATCGAACAAACCAACCAGGATCTTCCTTGTCTAGATAGCCTCACATGCAGCTTGACTTGCTGCCATGTATTATGCTTCCGCTGAACTGAGTGCCACAGATATCTGTTTCCTGCTGTACCAAAAAGTTGTCGTAGATCCGATACTAAAAATCCCTCCTGATGTGCTCTTTCTGACTATTGGGCTTCCTGCCCAATCTGCATCCATGAAGCCATGCAACTTCACCTCATCCGTCTGTCTATACCATAAAACATACTTAGATGTGCCCCTGAGATATCTCAGGACATGCTTGCCTGCCTTCTAAAAGAGCTTGGTAGGCTTAACCATCACTTTTGAAAGCTGGTTCACCGCATAGCATATGTCCGGTCTTGTATTGACTAAATACATGAGCGAACCCACCAACTGTTGATAAATAGTGGCATCCACTACCTCTGCCAATGTAGCATCCTCTTTCTTCCAATTTCCAGGAAGAGGAGTGTCAATAGGCTTGCAGCCTTGCATGTGAAACTTCTCTAGTATCTCCAGGGCATACTTGCCTTGAGACACAAACAGTTCACCTTCCCACTGCCATATTTCCAATCCAAGGAAATAATGAAGGAGGCCCAAATCCTTCATCTCAAACTCCTTTGCAAGATTTGCCTTGCATCAGTGTATCAACTGCTCATCACCCGTTAGTATTAAATCATCAACATAAAGAACAATGATTAAAAGCTTACCCTCCACCACAATATGGTACAGGTTTGCATCCGCCTCACTCTTGGTGAAGCCAACTCCAGTGAAATAGTTGTAGATTCGAGTGTACCAAGCACGTGGTACTTGTTTCAGCCCATACAATGCTCTTTTGAGCCTGCACACATGCGACTCGCTGCTGAAGATCTTAAATCCTTTAGGCTGCTCAATGTACAAAGGTTTCTTCATAGTCAATCCCCTCGATCTGTGAGAAGCCCCGTTAACAAATATTGCCTTATACTTCTCGACGCTCCCATCAGCAACTTGATTTACCTTGTAGATCCATCTTGATCCTACAACTGATTTTCCCACCGGCCTTGGAACAATCTCCCAAGCATTGTTTCTGAAAATGGAGTCATACTCCTCCACCATGGCATCTACCCATGTGGACTCCTGCACTGCTTCTTCAAAAGAAGATGGCTCTGTCATGATACACTTGCTCATAAGAGCCATATATCCAGTAAATCGGTCAGGTGACTGTCTCTGTCTGCGCTATGATGTAGGGACTCCTACATTCTGTGCCGCATCAAGCTTCAGTCTCTCAGCTTCTGTGGTACGCTTTCTGCCTTGTCTGATGTTTGGTTCTGCATGAGTGGACTCCTCCACTCCATGAATCTCATCCTATGGCTAATCCACATCTAGAGGCTCATCTTTGGGAACAATAATTTCCTCCTCTGCATGCAAGTGTAGCTCCCTCTCAAGCGACAACTTCATGGCTTTCACCTCATTGAATTTTATATCCCGTCGCACATCAGTCATCCGACTGTCTGGAAAATACACACGATAGTTATGGGGTGTTTCTGTGTACCCCAAAAATATCCCAACTTCTGCAGTCGGCTCCAGCTTCTTCCTAGCGTCCTTTGTCACATGAATGTAAACAAATGAGCCAAAAATCTTCAAATGAGAAATATCAGGCTTCTTACCAGTAAAAGCTTCTTCAGTTTTACTCATGCCAAGTACTCTATGATGACAATGGTTTTGTACATAAACTGCAGTGCTGCATGCTTCGGCCCACAAGTGCAATGGTAGTACCTGGTCATGCAGCATCGCTCGTGTAGCACCCACGATCATTCTGTTATTTCTCTCAACGACCCTATTCTGCTGTGGGTTATGAGGCGCTATGATTTCTCTTCGAATTCCTTCTTTGCTACAGAAATATTTGAATTCGCCCGAGATGTATTCACCACCATTATCGCTCTGTAGAGCTTTCACTTGCTTCCCCAACTCCTTCTCCACCAATTATTTGAACTCATAAAACTTTCTGCATGAAGAAGATCCATCATCTATGAGAATAGTCATCAACAAATACAACATAATACCTGTGTTTTTCTGTTGAAGCAACTGAGAAAGGTCCACACACGTCTATGTGAATTCTCTCGAGGATTACCGAAGCATGGTTCTCCTTCTCATGAAAGGTGGTCTTCACAAACTTACCCATAGTACATCCCTTGAACTGATCTGACTGCGCAAGAGTACCCTTGGGAAGTCCAATAGAAATCTGCTGCAAAATCTTCAAAGCACCATGGTGAAGATGGCCCAATCTCCTGTGCCATAATTCACCCTCATCTCGGCTCACCACTTCTTCTGCTTTTCCCACCATTGCAGCGCAGCCATCTACCTCTAGCTTGTAGAGATTCTTAATTCGAACCCCTATCTTCTTGGTTTGACTCATCATTTTATGTCAAAGGAAGGCTTTTCCCTCACTGAAAACAACATCATAACCTTTGTCTTCCAGCATTGCGACCGAGACCAAGTTCTTCTTCAAACCTGGAACATGCATAACATTCTTCAACAATAATGGATTACCAAACTCCCTCTCAAAGGTAATGGTCACAATGGCAGTCGCACTATACCAACCATCGTCGCCCATCTCTATATGCATCTAGACGTCCTTCTCCTCCAAGTCACTAAACAACTCCTTGTCTCCCGTCATATGGAAATATGCACCACTATCAAGATACCACACTGATCCCATACATCTTGAAACCAAGCATGTGATCAAAGAGAAATAAAGTTCAAATTGCGAGGCTAAGGCCTCTCCAGCTGTAGCTTCATCATCCTTCTTGTTCTTCTTCTTATGTGGACAGTTAGTGGCAAAATTCTCATGTTTGTGACAGTGAAAACACCTCACTTTGGACAAATCCTACTTCTTGCCTTTAGCTTCGGTTCTTGAAGGAAAT
Organism: Pinus albicaulis; assembly: GCA_034641835.2. NCBI lineage: Eukaryota > Viridiplantae > Streptophyta > Pinopsida > Pinales > Pinaceae > Pinus > Pinus albicaulis. Next base: position 1,520,317,343 of record CM076581.1, read on the forward strand.
TTCTTCCCTTTCCCTTTCCTTTCTTTGGAAGCCAAAGCACAATTCTCTTCATCTTCAATCTTCGATGAAGAGCCATCCCTGTACCCCGCCTTATCTCCTCCTGCACATGGTCCGACCAAAGTCGCTCCCATCCCAACAGTTTCTCCCGTCCATTGACAGAGTCTTCATAGCTATGCCAACTCTTCGGAATCCCAAGGAGAGCCAAGCTCACCAAGCATCAACATTAACCCCCACACTTCCTAGTTCATCCTTGCAGTGGAAAAACTTCATGAGGTATTTTGGAATACTGTCGTTGTTCTCCATTTTTATTTTTCTGAGCTTATCTTTAAGCGCCAACTTCCTCTGGTCACTTCTACTTTGGAACAAATCTGTCAAAGCCTTCCACATTAATAATGGAGTGGCTTTCACATGAAGGCTAGACACAATATGGTCCTTCACACCTTCCAACAGAATTATTCTCATCTTTTCTGTCTTCTTTTGCCATGCGTCAAGTAATGCAGCATCACTAGATCCTGGCTTAGGAACATCGCTATCGATGAACTCCTTTAGCCCATTATCCTCTAGAACCACCTCCATCCTGTCTATCCAGGATATGTAATTTGAGCTCCCATCAAGGGCATATTCTAATTTCAATGTATACTCAACTTCTGCACCAAGAATATTATGTAGCAAATTTGAATTGTCCACCAACACAAACTCACTTCACAATTGCAATCTTCAATTAACAATGTTCTGATACCATGTAGAAATTATATACATTAAGCATGCATATGTCCTAGATTCCCCTGATCTCAAAATATTTAACTTCTTGCAAGATACATAATCATTCCACTGTTAATCTATTGCGGAAAATTAATTGCACACACATGTGAAGCATAAATAAAATCAATCGCACATAACACAGTTGTTTTTAACCTGGAAAGCCTGAAGCTGAAAACCCAAACTATATCTTATGTATCATGGAATCATATGACAATCCTTGTACAAAGCTTATCAAGCTCTCAGTACAGTACAATCGTCATACACTACTCAGGAACAATCTTGGAAATCCATGCACCGATCTTTGCCACATGCTAGCCTGCCTCCACTGCGCAATCCCTACTGAAGAATAGCTCTGAATGAATTCGGATTATTCTTGACTTGACTGCGCAATCCTCATTGGCAACTCCAATGTGTGTGTGATGTAATCAATGCATCACTATAGTCACAACAGATAGTCCATCTTTCCCTTTCACCTATCTCTCCACTGGGTCTCCACTGGAACTGCCATGCACTGTAGTTAACTGTTGTATTGTTCAGTTGATTAATGAGTTATTATTTTTGAATTAATTAACTAATTAATTCACTCCACTCTCACTAGTGTATCATTCAGTTATAATAGATACAACTTGCTCAACTGAGTCTAACTGAGTTAAACTAAACACAACTCGATAAACTACTCTTCCAACTCTGTCATAACTCTGCCACTTGAGTTCTAACTGAATCCTCCATGCAAGAACTCTAGTAAACACTTGGGAATTGTGTAATTCCCTCAGTCCACTAATCAACCACATTTTTGCACTGAAACAAAGTGCTCCAAGAGAATAAGTTGTTGTCTAGTGTATGATTATTATTAAGAGCTAATAATAATCAACATGCATCTATTTTTAGATCGACGAACTATTAATAGACTTTGCCCAATATTCTAAAAAAAGAATTTCATCTATTTTTCCAACTTGATCAGCCATCCACAAATATCATCCTGCAACTTCTGAAATATGATCACCATGTCTAAAAATAGACATAGTCTAAAAATAGACTTGCGCCAAAAATAGCCTGTGGGCCCACTTAGTGAAGGTGACTCTTTTCACTAAGCTCATCATCTTGTTGAATCTCAACACTTTCGAGATCAAGAAGAATGTTCCACATCATCAATAGTACAACCCACCACAAAGAACGCATGAAGCAGGAGATAAAAGAAAAATGCTTGATAAAGCTGATGTTCTTATACACCACAGCATTGGGATAAATCAGAGTCTTAACAAGATTAATATTGCACATGCCACTTCTAAGAATCAACCTATGAATCAGCCAAAGAAAAATAATATGCTCAGTACGCACTATATTGAACACATTTGATGCCATAGGGCATCCTTTGTATTGTATTTCTAACCCTACACCTTGTTGTTTCAACATTTCATTTTTTGTAGACTTACATTTCATGTTAGTGGAATAGTTAATGGTAAAAGATCTTAAATTTTTATGTGCTTAATGGTATATGATGATATTTGGATAGACACTTCTTATGTAAATTTGAGTGTTTCTTGAATGCAGATTCTGGATTCTCACATTCCTTCGATGAAGCAACATGTCTCCAAGTAGAGCCAAATGTTTACCACTATGTGTCAATGACCCCATAGCAGTACACCCTTTTTTTCGCAAGATGGATTTAGCATATCGAGTGTTATCATCATTCATATTTCATCATCAGTCAACCTTTGTTTAAAAATTTCAACCCATTCTGCATGTTTGTAATGTACATAATCTTAGTAAGACCACTTTTGTATGTAATAGCCTAGGTAAACCTATTGTTTTGGTGACGATTTTCATCCTAGGAGTTTTTTTGTCTCACTAATTCATTTGTTTCTCTAGACACAAATGATAAACACGGTTTTTCCCTCCAGCCTCACCTCAAAGCTAGGGTGAATTTTGTCGTCAAGATCTTATTTGATTCCTAGTGTTTTAGATCATGTCTTTGTAAAAGTGATTTGGGAATAATTTTAGTTAATGGGTTAAATTATTTTATTACAAATCACTTGGTCTACTAGATTATCTTTGATTCGTGCAATTGGTTAAATTATTGAGGGTCTATAACGAATGGGCTTTCCCCCTTCATGTATTAAATTGTAATATTTTGATGTAAAAAAAAAATTAGTGCATTTTCCCTCATAATTAGACATGATGGCTAAAATATTAGAGGGTTGAAAAAATTATTAATCCCCTCATAAGTCAGTTAATTAAATTTTCTGACAAAATTAAATTAAAATCCTAAGCCAAAAATTTAATTAATTTTGTGTCCTAAGAAAAATTAAATTCTTCAAAAGGTAAAACTCATGGGTCCCATAGAAATTAATTTTTGGGGGTCTCTCGCCAAGGGAATATTGAAAATTTCAAGAGATTTTGGACCCTTTGGCCTTGGTAGTTAAGTCAAAGTCAATTTTTTGATGAAATTAACTCAAAATAATAAATTTTGAGTTAATTAAAAAATAATTAAATGAAAATTTCGAATTTCCCTCAAAAATAAAATAATTTCAGTAGAGGATATTAAAAGATAATTAAATCTTTATCAATGTTCGATATTACTTTGATGGGTATCAAGCCAACTAGCCGATGGAGAATTTATCTATAAATTAGAAGTCATTTATCTTTTAAAGGGTCTGATCTTTTAGATCGTGTACTAGACCTTGAAGCTCTTGTAAAATTTTCTGGAATAATACAGCACAAAGTCTTTGGGGTTTTACTTGATGGCAGTGTTCCTTTCCGGTATTTTAAGGTAATTTGTGTTTAATATTTTGTTGATCTTATTTATAAGTTGTTGGTTAATAGCTCTTGTAAATCAACCTATTTCATAGGTATCTTTCTTAGATTTTTTAGTTTTAAGATAGCATTAATATTTTTATTTAATTAGCAGGTATCTCTAATATTTGAAGATTTAATCGTTATCATATACCTCTATTAATTTAATCGATTATAGTCTAAGCATGCAAAAATCATTTTTATTCAAAAATTTTGGGCTTTTGGGGAAGTGCTAGGCTGGACCAGTCGATTCTTGAAACTTAAGATCTGAAGAGCCTTCTGAATTAAAACTTTGAGACTATCTAACGAATATATCTTGCAGGGATTTTTTGGGCTAGTACCTTAATTTAAAAAGAATAAAAACTATCTTCAAAATATTGTGATAAATAGTTAGATTTTACTAGAAAGAGTCTCAAATATATAGATATGGGAGTGGAGTTGGACTCATACTCCTTAGATCTAATAGATCTATAATTTATTTGTATGGATCTGTAATTTATTTTTTTAGATCTGAAGTTTTGTAGCATAATTTCAAATTTTTCAACAACTGGGTTTTGGGGATTTTATTAATTTTTGTATATATGTGGGATCTGGGGTTATATTTTCATTGTGTACATGTGTAGATCTAAAGGATTTCATCATATTACAGCCATATCTAGACCCTAGAGAGAAATATCTGGCCTCAAAGTATTTTATAGGGATGAATTATTCATAGATAATTTTCAATCAAAAGATTTTGTCGTAAGTTTTCCATAAACATTTTGAAGGAGAAAGAACAAATTTTTTTTTAGGGCACTGAAGCCCAGCGCTAGCCCTAAAAGGCCCTCCAAACCCTTAGCGTTGGTCATTTATTTGGTGTAGATTCATCTCTCCTCCTTACAATCGTTGTCTCTTTCCCTTAACCCTACTTGCAGCCTCCTTATTTCCCTTAAGCCACCTCATTTTTCCTCAATCTCAGCCCCATTCTCCCTGTTGCCCTGCCTGCAATATTACCTCATCTCCTTGCAACTTCAACGTTGCCTAACCCTCATCCTTAAATTTTTTTTTGTAAGCCCTCCTCCTCTATGGCCTCATTTTCCCTCTCGACCTTTATTCCTCACAACCTTTCCTCCTGCCCTTCCTCCTTCCATTGTGGTTTCCTTGCCCCCATCTCCTAACCCTTGGCCTCTACCTATCCTCATCCACTCAACCCCTCCTAGAGGTCATGCCTCCAGCCTCTTCTTTGTTTCCTTTAGGCAGCCCTTATCTCCTCCACGTTTCCTTCTCGCTAACCCTCTCGAGGCTTTTTTTCACCAAGACAGAGAGAATGAAAAAGGACATTACAGCAGTCAGAGACAGAGATTTTTTGGAGTTAGTTTAGCAACCTTTTTCCTCACTGTCAAATAAATTTGGTGATGACATTTTTATGAGTTTGAGAAGAATTTTTGGGCACTCAAATTCAGCAGGTATCATCAAGGCTTAGAGCATTCATGTTATATTTCTAAACCTTTCTATTTCATCATTAAATCCTAAACAGTAAAAACATCAATTGATTGGGCTTAAAATACGAATTAGGCATTGAATCACTGATATTTTTCTGAAGTAAAATGATGCTCAACATAAATTTAATTTATTGTTGTCCTACTTGTTTCCTCATTGTTTTCATTTAAAGGGACAACGATAAGTTTTCATTTCTCAATTAGATTGGAACACATATACAACATAAGATTTCTCATATTCGTTAAATTTCTTACTTGTGTTGTTTCATTGCTAACATTGATATTCAAATCCTACATTTATTAGCTTTCATTGAATTTTGTGATCTAAATTTACACATAAATCTCACATCCTAAAAGTTCATTTGTTTCATTTATTTGATCAAGAAGATAAATATAAGGAGTTGTTGGCATCTAATGTTCTAATTTTCTCAAAAGTGTTCTTGTTTCATTGATTTGCGAAAGATAATAATGTTGAAATCTATTGAAGGTGATAATTGATTGAGATAGCATTGCCATTTATGAATCAAATTATCATTGGCATTATCTTGGAAAAATTCTAATTGTCTAAAGGGAACATTGATGATCTCATTGTTTCTATCTTAAAGAATTTTTATTGCATTATAAATTGGAATAATACCGTGGGTAAACTTTCTAGTTCTTTCTCTTACCATTAATATCATTATTGGTTTATGGTTATTGTATATTTTTTGGAATATTAGTGATTTGTCTTTAAAAGCAACATTTTGTGATCATTCACTTGAGTAATTTTATCTTTGGAATATTTATATCCTATTGGCACTGAGAAATTTGGCACTTTGTCTCGTAAAAGATCGTCTCTTCATTCATTGAATACTCATGTCATAAGGTCAATTAATACTAAGTACTTAAACCCTAAACAATATTTACTCTAGACTACTCACTCATCATTTAATTCCACCTTGGATTTTCATCCTAAGTTAGTCTTGCAGTTTAAAGCTTACTTCTAAGCATAATCCTGGTTGATAAAAAGATAGGTACCCATTCATCTTTATTTGAGAAGCCTGGTTTTTCTAGTACTTAAAATGGTGACCTTGCAGTGGTCAAAGCAACAGCTCTCTGAAGCATCGGAGGCACTAGGTACATTATTTTTTCAGGAGAGGTGTCATTAATCACGCCTTAGTCTGCTTCACCTTATTTTTTCTCTACCACCGACTATGAAATTAGGCTCAATATAGAAATGATTGAAGGGTTTAAACTTAGAATGTATTCATGCATTTCATAGTAGTCTTAGGATCTGCATTACATATGCGATAGTTATTCATCCAAGTAGCAGTTTCTCATCAATTACTTGATCCTAAATTTCTTAGCAATATAGTTGACTCCATAAGGCACTTGTATCAATCCTCTAAATCTAATCAAATCCTTTAAATATTATGATATCTAATACGAGTAGTTGGTTGCTCAACTATGTCTCTCGGTGATCCAGGTGGATATTGGTGGCCACCCACCTATTCCATTTGGACCCCCACCATCGGTTCTTTCAATTTTTCAGTTTCAGCACAGCTTATTATTTATAGCAGTTTTTTGGGTCCTGAACTTCTAGAGCCATTTTCAGGCCCTAATGATCCAGGTGGATATTGGTGTTCACCCACCTATTCCATTTGAACCCCCACCATCGGTTCTTTCAGTTTTTCATTTTCATCACAACTTAATATTTTTAGTAGTTTTTCGAGTCCTAAACTTTTGGAGCTGTTTTCAGGCACAAAACGACGTTTTTTAGGAAAACAAGGAGCAACATGGAAGTTTCTTCGTTGTTTCTCATGTCAAAAGTTGTATTCCTCGAATATATATTTCTAACGAGGTATTATGCGTGTCAAATGAATATTGTATACCAAAGTTACGTTCCCAGGAAGATTGATGTACCAATTTACCCAAACGAGACCCATAGTTTTGGCACTTCATCTCCTAGGGTTAGGGTTTTCCATTATTTATCAATAATAAATAGGCCCTCGAACCTCATTGTAACATAGTTCAGAGACTTATAGCTACCACATCTCTTCTCTGAGATAAGCCTACCAGCGCCCTAGCTAGTTTATTTCCATTATGTATGTAAGCATATTTCATTCATTTGTTATTAATGAAATGAAGTTTTATTTCCGTTGCATCTCTATGTTTATGTTTATTTATGTATAGTATTGTGTTACTGCATAAATCCATATCATTGGTATCAGAGCTATTGGGATCCTGTGATTTAGCAGATTGGCATACTAAATGACAATGTAACTTATAAACCAGTCTTTAGAGTTCTAGGATCTAGCCCTCCTAGTCTCAGAGAGGGATCTCTCAATTGTTTGCAAAGATATGACTTGTTTTCTTATAAAAGGTTGATTTTAGGCTAGTTATTAAGCATGAGTTTGTTTGATTGTTTGGTGGGACATGATGATCTAGGCAGCATAGATAGAAAATGGAAATCTCTAAGTCATTGGGCAATGGAGTCAAGTGGAAATTGTAACAAGTTTGTATATGAATCATGGGTATCAAAGGGCAAATATAACTTGGCTATTGGATCTACAAAGTTTTTTAGGTGAAATGAAATGAACATTAAGGGTTTAGAATGAAAAGTAGAACTAAGGGAAATTAATAATCCTTAATTATATGTACTTCTCAACAAAGGGACTTAAAACATCATTTGAACATGAAGAGGTAATTCCATAGACAGGGCTAACCATGAATTCTATAAATTACACTTCAGCAAATAAAATTTTTAAGACAAACTTATCAAATGAAATCTAGGAGTCGAGGAACACTCTATTTCATCCAAAGATTTCACTTAAAGGATAAGAAAACATTCAAGATTCACAAATAATTGCATTCATAGAAGAGGGAACTCCTAGAAATCTCTGATTACAGCTAAAAAGACCTTCAAAACAATTAGTTAAGCAAGAACAAAGGGTATGATCAAAACAGACCTCTTTGGAAGACTGTAAACAATGGTACTTTAAAGGGAGACTTCAAAAACAGTTTTCAAGTGGCAGCAAGTAAGAAGGGAAAACCATAAATCATTCTTGAGACCAACTATTTGAACTATTCTTGAAATAAACAAGATTAAGGGTTGAAAAGCAATCAAACTACACAATGAAACCTTCAATAGATGAAAACATAAAGACAGTGAAGATTAAACATGTCTAAGGTGCTTCTAAGAGACATTTCATAGCCTAAAATTTTTACTCTACTGCAAGCAAGAAATGATGAAAACAGAATGAAAAACAAGAAAAACATCAATAGATTAGAATACTTCACCAACATCCAAGCTCAAGGATCCAATGACAGAGCTTTCTCCATCCACAAACAGGTCAAAACATCCACAGGTTCTAGAACATCAAATTTCTTTCAACTTCAGCAGAACTATGTATTACTTCAAAGAGTTATCAAATGCCCACCTTACAATGAGTTCCAGTGCAGTATTTATACTGCAAATGAGGAGGTGGAACCATCTAGGGTTCAAAATGTTATTAATGACATAGTAAATGCACTCCTATCCTTAAAAACCATGCAAGGCATAAGGTAGGAATGTCTCTCAACTACTTCTCTGTGTAATAAATTTGTCTTTACTTCCTAAGGATGAAATAGTTGAAAATATTGACTTTGCAGCCTTATCTTCATCTTTACATTAACTGTTCTGACAGTTTATAATATCTTCTTTAGTGTAATAAATGCTTATTTTCCCTTTGAGACATAAAGTAAGTGAAAGGTGTCAATTTTGATTTATCAAGTGAATAACTGCTCTATGTTTGACTTATCCGAGGCTACTTTAGCCTAAGTTCGCTTGATTTCATCATAAAACTATGTTTTAAGGCCTTTAGCCTTGATATTCTTTTAATTAATCTGCTTTTAGGCTTTGATTTTGCTTTGGTTTGCCTTTTCAATTGATCATCATTGTTTCTTTCCCTTTATTCACTGCCTTAGACCTTTTTTATTTGTCTTTATCCTTTAAACTATGTTTTTCTTCCTTAATCTGCCAATTAAACCTTTAATCCTCTGTTTGCCTTTATCATCATCTTTATGTTGTCCTTTTACACTTTCGGACTCTTTTAAACCTTTTATTTCTTCTGTCTTAACTACATTTTCTTTGTCTTCTTATGTACAGGTAGCTTTCTGCATTGGAGGGTTTGTTTATGCACTGGAGGTTTTACAGTTCAGTCAGTGGTCATAAGACCCTGATAAAAACCGTTGAATTAAAATAAAAACCCATCCCTTTTCTGTTTCGGGCCCTTGGATTATCATTCTGAGGCCTCAGTCACTAAATATGACTGTGGGAGGGCTTTTGCATTACATGCCGCCACGAAAACCTACAAAATAAACCAAATATTTAATAAAACCTTGCGTATTTTTGGATTTGGAAATTGCATTACAGAGGTGATGGCGAGGAGCGTGCGCAAAGGGAGGGAGAAGTGCAAGGAAGAGGTTGCATGGCAAAAGCCACGAAAACCATGTTTAAAAATGACTTTGGCATGAAAATGGGCAAAAGTGGTTTTGGAAAAACACCGGTTGTTTTCGCGTTGTAGTTGGGCGGTTAGCGGTTTTGCCCCGGGGGAACGCGATTCCATTCATCGCTTGTCACGTGCCCCGAGAAAAACCACCAGTTTCACGTAAAAATGAGGTGTTAAACCTCGGTGAGTGATCTCGCGCGAAATTAAATCCAGGCCGTCGGATTTGGGGCCTCCAGATCTACGGTGGAGAATGGAGCATGATGGGGGGAAGTGCTCAGCGGATGGGAGTGGTGGAGGCCAGGTGGCAAACACGGATTGGTTGGTGGGTGGAGTAGTGGGAGGTGGGCCATATGCTAGCATAAGAAATTTTTTTTGGTAGCAGCAGTGTTTATGGGCGATGGGTTTAAATGAGGGCCATTGGATCTCTAAGATCCACGGTTGAGAATGATCCGGGAGATGAAGGGATGGGAGGAGAGGAGTCGCGGGGTTAAATGAGGACCGTCGAATCACGCTGATCGACGATCGATAATTCCCCATGGAGTGGTAAGGCGGGGAAAAGGTTAATAAGTCAGGAGGTCGTGGGGGGTACCACAGTTGTTAGATCCATTAGATCTACAGTGTAGATTGATTTTCGGGGAGGAATGTGTTTGATGATCGGGGGGAAAGGCTAGATGGTAGAGGGGATAAGAGCCATCGGATTGGATAGATCGACGGTCGAGGACGGGTCGAAAAAGTCATGGAGTGGGGTAAGGGAAAAAGGAAGGGGGATGCAGTCCTGTGTGGGGAGTGCCGACAACCGTCGATCTTTGTAGATCGACGGTGGGGATCCAATCAGAGGTTGAGCATCGGCGGGGGAGAACAAAATTGAAACGAAGAAAAAGGTGAATTTCCGATGCCGATGGGGGCTAAAGCCTGGTGCTGGGCCACGGTCCCGTGGAGAGATAAGGTGACTGGGAGTGGAGGAAAAGGGGCTGGAGGGCTAGCGCATGGTCACGGGTGCAGGTCATATGAAGAAAAAGGAGTGGAAGATTTTAAGCCCTCGGGGGCTTAAGCCCTTAGTTGTAGAAAGACTATCTTTAGGCCAAAAATGGGTTTTTAGGCAAATTTAGAAGATTTGATAGGTAAAGAGGGGTATTTTTTAACCATAACAGGGTTTTTGATGATTTAAAAGAGTTTTTTATGGAAAATGGAGGAGAATGAAGAGAAAAAGGGACTTTTTAAACCAAGTATAAGAGTGTTTATAATGGTTTTAAGGGGGTTTTTCAAAGGAAATGAAGAGTTGATAAAGGGAAAATGGGTTGTTTTCAGAGGGAAATGGACTAATAAAAATAGGGATAAATAGCCTGAAATGAGCTTTCTTCTTTGAAACGGCAGGATAACCTTTTAGGAGACCTAGATGAATATTTTGGTGAATTGACAGGCTTAGGATAATGAAGGTTGTGAGATTTCTAGAACTCATAATGATTCTGCAATATTGATTCTAGAAATCTAGGATTGGTAATTTAGTCATCTTTGGATAGGATAAAAATTATGGATGACTAACAGTGGCTCCACTTGGGGAGGACATTTGTCCTTTTAGGTGTCCAAAACCTCTAGTTTATCAATCTCTGGATTTCAGCAGACCAGTGCCTTATCCATTGGGCAGATTTCTTCTTTTCTTGTTGATCTTTCTCTAAAAAGGACAACTTTTATTAATCTGCAACATGTAATTTCTTCAAAACAGCATCTCTACCTACCCAATCTTACTTTGTCCTAGCATTTTTTCTTCCTTTTGAGTGCATTTGAACTAGCAGACTCCTTTGACATTTTATTCTTTTATTCTAAAGTAGGAAACTAATCTAAATCTACTCTTATTTCTTCCATGAGTTCAGATTAAACAGTTGAACTCATTGTTTCTCTACCTAAGCTACTATCTGTCAAGATTAAGGTTTTTGACAGATTTTATTCTCTATTTCTAAAATAGGAAATTTAAACATAGTCAAATTAGGATTAGACTGTCTGATTTGCTATGGTGTCTATGGCTGTATGTACAAGCTACACATAGACTTTATTTGTAGAAAAATAAAACAAAATTGTGAAGGCTCAAGATCTGAAAATTATAAACATTCTTCTATTCTTTTTCCATCTCTGGTTTTGATCTACTTAGAGCTATCTTTTTCCTTTTCTTAGTTCAGATTTTGAGCTTGTTAGAACCATTTCCTTTCTATCCTAATATATTCTACTAATAAGCCAAGTTTGAAAAAATCTTATCAATATGTGCTTCTACTAACTTATCAACATAAATTTAAAGTATGTTCATCCATGGTTAGGCTAGATGACTGAACAATATATCATTTTTTAATCAGCAGTGGCACTTAGATTTGCTCAATTTCAGAAAAATTCTCTTTTTGGGTATGGGGCTGTACATTTTTCTTTCTATCTGCCCTCTTTTCTTTTTCTATTGTTTTTGTGTTTTTTCTTTTTTCAAATTGAGAAGCAATGTTATGTAAAATGAAAAAGTTTTGAAACTAAGATTCTTGGCAGAAATAGTGCTTGAGCATCCTGCCATTGACAGGACCTCCAAATAGATCTTCTCCATTCATCTCTTGCAAAAGGAATGCATTGTGACCCCTGATGGAATGAATAATGTAGGGACCTTTCCACAGATTTTAAAATTTTCCATGTTTTTTTTGGAAAAATACTGAGAGGGGGGGGTGAATCAGTATTTTGAGCGGATTGAAAATTTTTTTACCTTTTCTTTCTCTTAAAACATATGCTACTTTACTGAATCCAACTTGTATGTCCAGAGATCTGTTTATGTCTTTACTTAGATCATCATTCATTCATCATATGTTTAGTCAGCAGTAAGTATGAACAGAAATAACAGAACAAACCATCAAACATAAGCAACACATATGAACACCAGTATTTAAGGTGGAAACCCAATTTGGGAGAAAACCACCGCTGTTGTTATCTCAGTCTTCAATATTTATTATAAAGAAAACTTCTTACAATTTTTATGCTGGCCCAGACTTATACCATCACGCAGGCACCCACCTGCAGAAAGGCTACAACCTTCTCTCGTTCTCCAGCCACTACTGGAAGGGAGCTCCAACCCCCTGAATTAAACACCAGCTGTTTGGTCAATTTAGTGTGTCTGAAATTGCTACATTAATTTATCAATCCGGGATTCGTAAGCTGATGAAGTGTGGCGCACTATATGTGCAAGATAACCTATTTCTTACTTTTTTGTCGTTTTTGGTTTTCTAATGTGAGATGGAAATTCTAAAATAAAAACAAGTATGGTTATGATTGTTCAAGGCAATGATATCCTTTATAATGATTTACCAACTTCAAACTTAAAAAGGAATTTGAAACATACAATGACAAAACTGAAAGGAAATGAAAATGTGTTGCTAGCCTAATAAATCAAACAGTGAACTATTGAGCATGAAAATCAAAATATCCTTGCTGTTGTCTAAACATAAAAGAAACTATGCTTAAATAAATCCAAGAATTGCAACAAAGTAAATCTAAATCAAATTACATCAACTAATATTATGATCCCTCGCCATTAGTCCAGCTATGGCTTTCGGAGGTAACCATAAACAACTTGAGCAATCTGATATCTAATTTGCAGAAAAAGAAACTAATATCAAACTACACACTCATACTTCAATCCCTCACCATCAGTCCAGCTGTGGCTTTCGGAGGTAACTGAAAATGACATGAGCAATTTAATATATCTAACTTGCATAAAGTAAACTAATATCAAACTACACACTCATACTTCAATCCCTCACCATCAGTCCAGCTGTGGCTTTCGGAGGTAACTGAAAATGACATGAGCAATTTAATATATCTAACTTGCAGAAAGTAAACTAATATCAAACTACACACTCATACTTCAATCCCTCACCATCAGTCCAGCTGTGGCTTTCGGAGGTAACTGAAAATGAAATGAGCAATTTAATATATCTAACTTGCAGAAAGTAAACTAATATCAAACTACACACTCATACTTCAATCCCTCACCATCAGTCCAGCTGTGGCTTTCGAAGGTAACTGAAAATGACATGAGCAATTTAATATATCTAAATCTAACTACTGAAGAAAATGTGCAAGACTGAAATAAACAAAGCAGTACTGGAATTAAACAAAAACTAAGAAAAATAAATTAGCAGCAGAACAATATTGATTCCATGTCATTAGTCAAAATATATGCAAATGCCCGGGCTTCCTATTTGTAATCTGAAACAAGAACACTGATCAGTTAACATAAAACATGAAAGATTATGGACAGAAGTAAAGTGTAAAGCATGAAAGATTATAAACAGAGATGAACCATAAATACCATGAAAGATGCAATGTATAAACACATGAATGACTTATGGTATAATGAGCTTAAAGAAATCAAACAAGAACTATACAATAATGCACAAAACCTCAGCGTGTGCAGGGGCCCTCTACACCAGCCTTGGCAACAGCCTTCAAATACGAATTACGCTTGGAAACAGAGTCTTCTTATATATTAAAATGCAGTCATAACAGAGAGATGATATTACGGCATAGTGGCAACGTAATTACATTACAGAGCTATCTGGAGGCTAATGGAGACTAATCTAATATGCGTATGCAAACACATTATTTATAACAAAGGAAATATAACTAATTCCCTAAAGTTTATGCTGATAGAAAACACGTAAACCATTACGTCCAGAGATCTAGGATCATGGCCGCATTGAGGAGTAAATATATGAAGAGTGGATGTTGGATTCGTCTTATGGAGCCGTGTACAGGTGTTGATGTGTCTCCCGTAAGTTAGAAACGGTCATGCAAATCCTCACGTGATGAGAAACAGAGTCCTATCACCGTGGGACTCTACGGTTGACTTCCACTTGGCCACCTTTGACCACAGCCTCCTTAAGTGAATTTTCTCGAGCCAATAGGACACGATCCATTTCCACATCATTTCTAACTTGCCCATGTGGCTCGTTTTTCCTGAAGACACCTGTAACATAGACTTTCACAAAATGGCTGCGGAAAGTTGCAGCAGCTGCGGAAAGTGGCAAGATTCCGCAGCTAAATGAGCAAAAATCTAAATCAAACAGCAGACACAAAATATAGTGAAAAACCATTTTAGATGCTCTTTTTCCATTAATATACAATGATATTGACAACTTGGAAGGTTCAGGTGAATGAAAAAGGTCTAGAATGGTGTATAGGAAAGATGCAGATTTGAGACTCAACATACCCCCACTGTGAAGGTGTTGCATGTCCTCATGCAACCAAAATTTTGATAATCCTTCTTTAGTTCATATGCCTTGACACTTCAGCCAGTACATCCAGCCCTCTCCTCCTCTTCCTTGGTGCTACTAACATTCTGGGCTTCTTCATTAAGCATCTAAATTTGATATTAACCAGTGCTCTGCTTAACTTCTGGCATTTCTTTTTCAATTTCCTGTTCTTCTTCTGCCATATTCCCAGATGTAGCATGGTATTATCATGAATGATTTTGTCCAATTTGCTTTGTTCCTTCAATGCTTCATTTCATTTTTAATGTATTTACTTAAAAGCTCTAGCTCAAAGACTTCCTATTTCAATGATTGGACTAGATCATTTTGTACTGTGTGAGGCTGAATGGACGAAGTACTGGGACCTGTAGCTTCTTTTTCTAAAGATTCTATATAATCATATACTTCTTGCTGCTTGGGGTCTATATCAGGTGTCATTTTTATTGGGCTGTCCCCAAAATGCCGTGAAGGAGAGTTGTCTTCAAAATCTGGCTAAGAAGGGCTCACATCAACATCTGGCTGAGAATGGGATGGACTATGTTCAATGTCTGACTGAGAATGAAATGAACCAAGTTCACTGACTGACTGAGAGTGAGATGGAATATAGTCAGCTGGGGATTGTTCAGATGTTTCTTCTCCCAAATCAATAAAATGAGGTCCCTTCGTTTGCGTTTTCCTCAACTTCCCCTTAAGCCTGGAACTTCTTCTCACACGTTGTGGACCACTGTCTTTTTGCTTTTGTTTTCCTTTCTCTTTCTTCTTGGCTATAGATAACTGTTCTTGAAGATGAACCAATCTCTCAGATAACACTTGATGATCTTCTTCAGAAGAAGGGGTTTGATGCATAGCCTCAATACTTTTTCTCTCTTTTGATGTTATTGGCTTTTTACCCTTGGTTTCTTTCTTCTTCCTTTTTGACAGTCTCTCTTCCCTACTAGTTCTTTCAATTGTAATAGTAGGAGTACTTTGAGTTTCATCATTTGTTCTTTTTCTCCTACTCCTTCTTGATGTGCTACCTTCAGGAATTTCTTGAGGTTCCTCAAAGAAATTTCTAATCAAAAATTGTTCCCACGTGTCCTTCTTCTCCTTTAACTCTTTTTCAATCAAAATTTTTACAAGACCATGGTGATATAGATGTGGTTCTACATCCCCTAAATGCTTCTGAACAGTCACAGACATCTTCTTCAAACTATTTAATAGAAAATATGGGAGATTGAGAGTTTGATTATCTAGAAAATTCATCAGCAATCTGGTATGGTACATATACATGGACCCAAAACGGCCTTCACAGGTGATGAATTTTTGAACAACTAGCAGCAAAGTAGCCCATTCCCTTTTCAAAGCATGAACAGGAATTCCTCTTTTAAAAATAGTTATGTCCATACCTGGGTTATGTAGAATTACTCTCCAAGCTTCATCACTAATGCTTTTGTTCTTAAACCATCGTTCACCCTCTTGAAGAAGTTTTGTGGCAGATGCTATAGATGCCTCATTCACCGTAAACTTAAGGTCTCCAATCTCTACTTCCAGGCCATTGAACGACCTTGCAAAAGCTTTTGTCACTTCTTTATGGTAGCCTCTAAACTTTTGGATAAACCGCAACCACTTTGCCTTCTTCAATATATCCCTGACTTGCGGATATCCTTCCATGAATTTAGGTCCTTCTGGTTCTGCTCTCAACAATTTACCCATCCTTCTTTCTGCTCTTTAAAAACTTGCATGTGTGAGGAGGGTTCAATGGAAGTAGGACGGCTGAATGAACGGAAATGAGCATGATGACTGTAGGTAGATATCAGAGAGTGGGTATACAGAATGTAGCATAACAGAGAATGAAATGGAGAGAAGCGGAACAGAGAAGGGTTACGTGAGCACGGCAGAAATGTGGCTGTCAGAATAATAGAACAATAGGAGAAGTATAACACATCCGGCAGTGTTTTTAAAATTTGGTGGCTGCAAAATAAATGTAAGCACGTTTAAACAACGGCTATGGATTTTATGCGGCTGAAAGAAGCCGTAGTCAAATCAACTACGTCTCATTGTCACAGGTGGAATATCGGAGTATGAGTGAAGATCGGAGGTTTAATTATGGGACCTTTTGAGAATGAATGCGAGGATTATGGGAGGATTGTACAGAGATCATGGAGTGATTACGGAGTTTGTCAATATAATAATTTCACATAATGGATGGATCTTATGGCTTATAACTATATAAAAATGTGTTTTAAATGCCATTTGAAATAAATTTTACTCATACCTTGGAATTCTTGCCATTTTTCCTTGGTCTTCAATTAGTTGCTCCTCATTGATATCTTGAATGCTCCATGTCTTCATAATTGGTCCTCGTACCTACATTTTATTTCATGATTATGGAAATAACATCTGGCTGTACATTCTTTTGAAAAACAGAGTGGTAGCTACGGAATCTACTTCTGGCTGCGGAAACTAGTGTCAGCTGCGGAAACAGATGTCAGCTGCGGAAACTGACACAGCTATTATTTGGGTGAGTGGAAATGAACGGATGACAATTGGTTAAATGGAAATGGTCATGAAAGAGAATTTTATTGGTGAAATGGAATGAAACAGATAAAATGAAGTGAAATGGAATGAAGTGGAGTGAAATGAAGTGGAATGAAGTGGAATGGAATGGAGTGGGTGGTCACAAAACTTATGAAATGAAAGAGAGATTTTTTTTTTTTTTGAAAAATATAGGGTGTTAGGTGTTCCTGATTTTCACCCAATATTTTCTGTATAAGACTGCCAATCAGTGATTGGTTTTCAGGCTTATACAATTTTTTTTATTTTTTATTTTTCACTGAAAAGAACAAAAGCTAGGCTGGTGGAGAAGAAGAATTCTTCTGTACCAGCCTGATTGCAGAATTTTCTTGAAACATTTTGACAAATTCCTCCTTTGAGAGTGGCTTATGATAAACTTTCAATCTGTGGCCATTCACAATAAGAGGAGTTTGAAACTCATCAATGGTCTTGATTCTTACCGCTCCATTGCTAAAGATCTTGTCAATCTCATATGGCCCAAGCCAATGAGTCTGAAATTTTCCTTGAAAATATTGAAACTTGGAATCAAATAACAATGCCCAATCTCCTTCTTGAAACTTCTTCTCTTTGATGTACTTGTCATGCCATTTATCTCTTTGATATTGAACTAGATCAGTTCTTAAAATTGCTTCTTGTCTGATCTCATCTAGCTCATTCAACTGCTCCATTCTATGCTTTTGGGCTTTTGATAAGTCCATCCCCAACTGAACTGCTATCTTGAAGGTCTTGACTTGGAACTCAATGGGGAGCAAGACTTCTTTCCCATAAACAAGTTCATAGGGAGAATGTCCCGTTGTATTTCTCCATGTAGTTCTGTAGGCCCATAAGGCTTCTGGAAGCCTTTCTGCCCAATCTCTTCTATGTAGATGAACAGTTTTGGTGATGATACTTTCAAGAACTTTGTTTGTGGACTCCACTTGACCATTTGCTTGTGGATGGTAAGGAGTAGATTTTCTGTGCTTGATTTTTTATTCTTCCATCAACTTCTCCACCAAATTTGATGTGAATTGGCTCCCCTGATCTGTTACAATTTCTCTTGGAACACCAAAGCGAGTAAAAATATCCTCATAAAGAAAATGAACAACCGAATTTTCAGTAGCAGATACTAATGCTTTAGCTTCTACCCATTTAGTAACATAATCAGTGCAAACCAATATATACTTCTTTTGCTTCGATGGTGGATTAATTGGTCCAATGAAATCTAATGCCCATTTTTCAAAGGGTTCAATGAGTACCTGTGTTTGCAGTGGAATTTCATTTGAAAGGGTAGGTTTCCCTACTCTTTGGCAGCTATCACACCTTTTGACATATTGTTTTGCATCTTTGAAGAGAGAAGGCCAATAATATCCCAAGGAAAGGATTTTATAGGACGTCCTTTTGTCCGCAAAGTGTCCGCCGCATGGTTCATCATGACATGCCTTAAGAATATCAGGCATTTCATCTTCCCTGACACATCTTCTGATCACAAGATCTGGCCCTGTTTTAAACAATTCGTTAGAAATCCATGAATATTTTGAACTCTCCCGAATAATTTTTCGTTTTTCACTTGGAAATAAATGTGAAGGTAGTTTCCCTGTAACCAAATAGTTAGCAATATCTGCATACCAAGGAGTCTTAATAGTTACCGCAAACAAGTATTCATCAGGAAACTTATCCTCTACAGGAGAATCTTCTTTAGTATTCTGAATCCTAGACAAGAAATCAGCTACTGTATTTTGTTTCCCTGGTCTATCCAACACAGTAATATTGAATTCTTGCAAAAGTAAGAGCCATCTTGTCACTCTGCCATTAGTAACAAGTTTGTTCATTAAATATCTAATTGCAGAATGGTCAGTATGAATAAAAGTTTCATAGCCTGTTATGTAATGTCTAAACTTATTAATCGCATGAACAACAGCTAAAAACTCTTTTTCAGTCACAGTATAGTTCAACTCTGTGGGAGTCAAATTTTTACTGGTATAATAAATGGCATAAGGAACTAAATATTTTTGACCCAACACAGCTCCTAGAGCTGTATCTGAAGTATCCGTAGAAATATGGAAAGGGAGTTTCCAATTTGGTCCTCTCAAGATAGGTGCTTCAGATATTCTTGTTTTCAAAGTTTCAAAGGCTGATTGACAATCAGGATCCCATTTGAATTCACAATCTTTGTAAGCAATTTGAAGAGTGGAGATGCTATTTTAGTGAATTTTTCTATAAATATTCTATAGTAACCAGTAAATCCTAGAAAACTTCTAACATCTCTTTGAAAATTTGGAATAGGTAACTTGGAGATGACTTCAACTTTTGATCTATCAACCTTAATCCCATCTCCCGAAATATGATGCCCCAAAACAATCCCTTCAGTAAACATCATAAAGCATTTTTCATGGCTTAATGAAAGGTTTGTTTCTTTACATATTATAAGAACTTTTTCCAAATTTTCTAATGCCTCTTCAAATGAATTACCATAAATTGTAAAATCATCCATATAAACCTCTACACAATCATGGATTAGATCAGAAAAAATTCCTAGTACTGCTCTTTGGAATGTTGCAGGTGCATTACATAACCCAAAAGGAAGCACTCGGTAGGAAAAAGTTCTTCATGGACAAGTAAATGTGGTCTTATCTTGATCTTCAGGTGCTACCTGAATTTGATTATAGCCACTAAAACCATCCAAAAATGAAAAGTACTTTTTACCTGCTAATGTATCTAATACTTGATCGATAAAAGGCAAAGGAAAGTGATCCTTCAAAGTTGCTTTGTTCAATTCCCTGTAATCAATGCATACCCTCCATTTACCATTATTTTTAGGTACTATAACCAAAGGAGAAACCCATCAGCTATCTGAAATTGGATAAATGAAGTTTACATTGAGTAGTTTTTGGAGCTCTTCTTTCACTATCTCCCTAAGATTTGGATTCATCCTTCTTTGAGGTTGTCTGATTGGTCTACTGTTTTCCTCAATATAGATATGATGGATGCAAGTCTTAGAATCAATACCTTTCATGTCAGTATACTCCCATGCAAATGCAGTAGAATTTTTTTGTAAGATTTTGATTAGTTCTTCTCGTTGTGACTTTTCCAAATGTTTGTTGATATTCAATGTTTTTCCTGGAAAAATCTCAATAGTAGAACTACCAAACGCTTCCATAGAGTAAAGAGACATTTGTCTTGATGATAAATATTCTATGCCATATTCCAATTGAAATTGTGTGGGGTCATATTCTGAAGATATCTCAAAATTTTCTAATGTGTTCAGAATTTGACTATCCTCACTGATTTCAGAAATGGTAAAGACAGGTTGTATAGTGTCCTCGTCATCAACCCATTCATTGTCTCCTACTTCTGTGATTGCTTTTACTGGAGGATACAAATTGAATTTCTTTGTCGAATTACCATTAGAAATGTACATATCCCCAGATCTACAACTAATAAAAGCATCAGCTGTGGCTAGCCAAGGTCTTCCTAAGATAAGTGGGTGCCCTCCTAGATTACTCTTGGGAATCAAAATCATAAAATCTACCGGATATTCCCAAGAATCTAAGGAGACTAAAATATCTTCTAATACACCATCTGGTTTAATAATTGATCGATCTGCAAGTTGCAGTAAAGTAGGTGTAAAAAGAAGGTTAGGAAGTTTTAGCTGGTCTATAGTCTGTATACTCATAATGTTAATAGCAGCCCCTAAGTCAATCAATGTGTTTGGAATTTCTATCCCACTTATATGTGTCTTGACAATTGGACTTCCTGGATCTACATACTTATGCATGGTAATTTTTCCCATCATGATATCTGCAATTTTTCCTACCATGTGGATTCTTCTTGTGTCTTTTAGTTTCCTTCCTGGTCTTTTGAAACTCAACTCCTTTATTGTTTTTGCTAGAATAGGAATCTCTCGAATGGCTTGTATCAAGGGAATCTTGATACAAACATTCTTCAATTCATCTAGAAAATCATAGTTAGGCAACAAGATTTGTTTTTCCACCCCCTTGTCAATTTGTAGTCTTTTAGGAAAAGGAGGTGTAGATGAAGATGCAGGTTGCTCAACTATAGGAGTTGTGGGTGTTAACTTTTCTTTTTCTTTTTGAATGTTTGAATTTTGAAGAGATGCTTCCTCAGAACCCTCATTGACTTTAAGAGAGTCCTCCTCAGAGGTATCTTGCTCTTGAATATCTATAGAAGGTTTTTATAAAACTCTACCAGATCTGAGTTGTACATCATTGAGAGGAACAATCATATAGGTAGGAAATTGTTGTCCTTCTACCATGTAAGTATTCTGAGAATTTTTATTGTTAGGATTTGGCAATGGCTGAGCTGGAAGTTGATTTGTTTTTTTTTGGTATGGGAGCATTAGTTGAGGATTTGGATTTTTTTGAGAAGGTTGTTGTTGTGGAAATGGCAATGAAAGTTGTGGATTTGGGTTTGGAAGTTGCGGATCTTGTTGATTTTGAAAAGATGGAGGATATTGATAAAATTGAGCAAATCTCCCATAAGGATTTTGCATCTCTTGTACCCATGGTTGATATGGATTTTGATGTTGGGGCCAAGGTTGTTGCCAAGGATTCCAATTTTGTGGGGTTTGAAGATTCATAGGGTTGTTAAACCCTTGAGTTTGTTGTCCCTGCCAAGGTCTTCTTGCAGCAAAACAGAGAGATTCTACTGAATTTGGGTCTTCTTGAAAAACAGCTTTGAGTCCAGGAATTGAAGGACAATCCTTGATCTCATGATTCTCTGAGCAAATCATACATGTTTCTACAACTTTTGCATCCAAGGGACATTCCCTTAAAGCACGTTTCTTCCTACATTTCGGACAAAAGATGGCTAAAGCATCTGTTTCTGCTTTCTGCTTGTTTTGGATTTTAAGGGTGTCTAGTTGTTCACTAAGGCTCCCTAAAATATCAGTTTTAAACTCATCAAGCATGTTACCAATCTCTTCCCTACTTACTGATCCAGTTGCAGATTTGTTAGCCCTAATAAGAGAAGGATCCCTAGGCCCTTTTCCTGTTTTAGATTTTCCTCTTGAGAGATGGACACATAGTTCTGTTATATCATGAAGTGGGAGTTGAGAAATGTATCCTTTCCCCATCATGTTTAAAATATCTATCCATTCATCTCTAATGGCTTTTAATATGAGGGCTTTCAAGGTTTCATCATCTAAGTTGCTCATCTTTGCTCTTTTCAAGTTGTATTGAAATCTTTCAAGTAAATCTTCCAAGTTTTCATCTTCTTTTGGCATCATTTTGAATACCTCATCCTTGTGATTGGCGGGCATACAATAGTCCAAGTATCTATCCAAAAATGTTTGTTTCATATCATTCAAAGACCTAATAGATTGAGTGGCTAATCCCATGAACCATTTCAAAGCAACTCCCTTCAATGTTGAAGGAAACAGTTTGAGTTTTTGAGAGTCTTCCATATAGTCATAGGTTCGGCACACGACTTCAAACTCAAACAAAAATGTTTCAGGATCCTCACTTTGCAATCCATAAAATTTAGGGAGGACAGATGGTGAGATATTTTTCATCGTTGTATGAGTTTCCTCATCAACTATAGGGAATCCAAACAAGTTGTCTCCTTCCCTATTTCTTCCATTATTATCTTCACCATTGTTGTCTCCATTGTTTCCTCCTCCTCTACCTCTACCTCTACCTCCAAATCCATCTATTATTTCCTCTGCCATGATAGTTTCTTTAGAGTCCTTAAATTCCTCTGGTTCTTCTCTCAAGGGAGGATGAGAGGGAGTCTCTTTGTTTTCTAAATGGGATTTAGTAGGTGGTATAGGAGAATCCTCTAATTCAGCTGCTCCTTGAATTCCAAAAATTTTAAGGCTAGGGGTAGATGGTGGTGATTCTTTCCTATGCCTTGAAGAAGATGGAGTTGTGAAAATCGAACTCTTGGCTTTAGCTATAAACCTTCCCCTAGAATCTCTTGCTCTATGCATGTCATTTTTTTTTATTTATTTTTTTTAAATTTGGGCTAATAATTCTCTTTCTGATCTTCCAGGTCACACTGGGTGCAAGAAGAGAGCATACTTAATAAATTACTAAACCAATAACTCTCTTTTCTGATCCTCCATATCACACTAGGTGCAAGAGGAGAGCATACTTCAAGAAGTTATCCAGTTTTCCCTTCTTTTATTATTTTGTTTTTGTTTTTTTTTTTTTTAAGAAATTGGCTACCTAGTTACACTTCCCCGGCAACGGCGCCAAAATGTTTGGTCAATTTAGTGTGTCCTAAATTGCTACATTAATTTATCAATCCGGGATTCGTAAGCTGATGAAGTGTGGCGCACTATATGTGCAAGATAACCTATTTCTTACCTTTTGTCGTTTTTGGTTTTCTAATGTGAGATGGAAATTCTAAAATAAAAACAAGTATGGTTATGATTGTTCAAGGCAATGATATCCTTTATAATGATTTACCAACTTCAAAATTAAAAAGGAATTTGAAACATACAATGACAAAACTGAAAGGAAATGAAATTGTGCTGCTAGCCTAATAAATCAAACAGTGAACTATTGAGCATGAAAATCAAACTATCCTTGCTGCTGTCTAAACATAAAAGAAACTATGCTTAAAGAAATCCAAGAATTGCAACAAAGTAAATCTAAATCAAATTACATCAACTTATATTCTGATCCCTCGCCATTAGTCCAACTATGGCTTTCGGAGGTAACCATAAACAACTTGAGAAACCTGATATCTAGTTTGCAGAAAAAGAAACTAATATCAAACTACACACTCATACTTCAATCCCTCACCATTAGTCCAGCTATGGCTTTCGGAGGTAACTGAAAATGACATGAGCAATTTAATATATCTAACTTGCAGAAAGCAAACTAATATCAAACTACACACTCATACTTCAATCCCTCACCATCAGTCCAGCTGTGGCTTTCAGAGGTAACTGAAAATGACATGAGCAATTTAATATATCTAACTTGCAGAAAGTAAACTAATATCAAACTACACACTCATACTTCAATCCCTCACCATCAGTCCAACTGTGGCTTTCGGAGGTAACTGAAAATGACATGAGCAATTTAATATATCTAACTTGTAGAAAGTAAACTAATATCAAACTACACACTCATACTTCAATCCCTCACCATCAGTCCAGCTGTGGCTTTCGGAGGTAACTGAAAATGACATGAGAAATTTAATATATCTAAATCTAACTACTAAAGAAAATGTGCAAGACTGAAATAAACAAAGCAGTACTGGAATTAAACAAAAACTAAGAGAAATAAATTAGCAGCAGAACAATATTGATTCCATGTCATTAGTCAAAAGATATGCAAATGCCCGGGCTTCCTATTTGTAATCTGAAACAAGAACACTGATAAGTTAACATAAAACATGAAAGATTATGGACAGAAGTAAAGTGTAAAGCATGAAAGATTATAAACAGAGATGAAGCATAAATACCATGAAAGATGCAATGTATAAACGCATGAATGACTTATGGCACAATGAGCTTAAAGAAATAAAACAAGAACTATACAATAATGCACAAAACCTTAGCGTGTGCAGAGGCCCTCTGCACCAGCCTTGGCAACAGCCTTCAAATACGAATTACGCTTGGAAACAGAGTCTTCTTATATATTAAAATGCAGTCATAACAGAGAGATGATATTACGGCACAGTGGCAACGTAATTACATTACAGAGCTATCTGGAGGCTAATGGAGACTAATCTAATATGCGTATGCAAACACATTATTTATAACAAAGGAAATATAACTAATTCCCTAAAGTTTATGCTGATAGAAAACACGTAAACCATTATGTCCAGAGATCTAGGATCATGGCCGCGTTGAGGAGTAAATCTATGAAGAGTGGATGTTGGATTCGGCTTATGGAGCCGTGTACAGGTGTTGATGTGTCTCCCATAAGTTAGAAACGGTCATGCAAATCCTCACGTGATGAGAAACAGAGTCCTGTCACCGTGGGACTCTACGGTTGACTTCCACTTGGCCACCTTTGACCATAGCCTCCTTAAGTGAATTTGCTCGAGCCAATAGGACACGATCCATGTCCACATCATTTCTGACTTGCCCATGTGGCTCGTTTTACCTGAAGACACCTGCAACATAGACTTTCACAAAATGGCTGCAGAAAGTTGCAGCAGCTGCGGAAAGTGGCAAGATTCCGCAGCTAAATGAGCAAAAATCTAAATCAAACAGCAGACATAAAATATAGTTAAAAACCATTTTAGATGCTCTTTTGCAATTAATATACAATGATATTGACAACTTGGAAGGTTCAGGTGAATGAAAAAGGTCTAGAATGGTGTATAGGAAAGATGCAGATTTGGGACTCAACACCAGCTTCTACTGGTAGGATACTTCCTTTTTCATACAGAAGGCCTCAACCCTCAGATACACCAGATTTCTTCTATTTCTTCATCAGACTTCCGTCAGGTCTATTTCTTTTGCTGATCATCATAGAGATTTGTCATTTCTAGATCATACCCATAGGTGCATCATATATCAGATATCTCTTAAAGAGATTTATTTATTAACAACCCTTCACTCCCTCTCTCTGTAGTGTAATCCTCTTCTCCTTATATAGTTTAGCCTTTATCAATACCATGAGTATAAAACCACTCAACCACTAATGGTATTCATATTAAAATTTGAACCAATCCAAATTGAAATCCCAATCTTCGTTCTTCCATGCACGAATCGTCCCAAAGGTAATCTTTATCTCCGCGAAATAATACTAAAGCCAAGGTTAAGTAACATTAACGTGCCGTTGATGGTTTTCTTTCTTTTATTGGAATTTTATTTATCAAATTCGTGGAATTTGATAAATAAATATTATTCATAACCTTTGGCAATATATAATATAACTTTATATTAATAACCAGCGCTTTTATCAAATGGATTTTTAAATAGACCTTTATAAATCGACCCCAGGTTTATTTCTTCCACCAACTTTGGAATAACATTCAAATATAATGGTCCAATCACTTTTTGTCATAGCAAGCCTTGGTTACGCCCGCAAAACATTAATTTGAAAAGTCCCAATCAATATAATTTAAAACTGGGGCCCATCGCTAACGATCGTTTCCATCCGACGGCGGAGAGCACATTGCTCGGCTTCAGATGATCCGACGGATATCGTTCGTTGATGATGCACGGATGATAACGTGCGATGGCGCACCGTACCTTGGGTAACTTTCACGCATCTATATAAAATGAACACTGTTCGATGACCCCTTCCCAGATCAACGGCGTTCAATAATATCGCTCGGCTTCTTTGGTCGAACGTTAACGTGCGATGGCGCACTTTGATAGCGGTTTTCGTGGGTCCACCTTTGCTACGTGTCAATGTTTCTATGGAATCGCTCCCCAACCAGGAAATACCGCCTATCACCGAAAGGTGGTGCGATGAAACCCGGAAACCGCCTTCACTGTTCACTCAATCATGGTTCCGCTCTTCCACGCAGGGTTCCGTCGCACTTCCTTTTGTTACGTTCCACTTCTTTCCTTCCAGGTTCCATTCATGATTCCAAAGGGTTAGTCCGTGTTCCACCGAGATTTCAATGCCAAATGCTCTGTTTTAGTTCTTCCGCGTTATAACTGATTTTCCCTTGCTCCTCGTTCCTTCCTCCATGAAATCCAGTCAACTCCTTACTAATAGCGTAGAGCCTTCCATGTGGAGCTTAAAACCACATCTTTGTTCATAACGAATATATAACTCCACTGTCTACCAGTTTGGATACACTGTCGACCGTATTAACATCGGTTCCTCGAACAACATATAGAGCACCATTAATTATCACGGATTCCATCAGGATGCATACATATGTTCACACATGAATTACCATTTACTATAACATTCACCTATTCGTTGGCCTTTTTCTCCTACTCTATCTCTAGAAAATTTTTCTGCTACTTTGCTTTCCTCTTTTCATGGTTACTGTTTCAGATGCTCCTTCTTTGCCAATTCCTTTGCCATCAATGACAACATTTCCAACAATCTCCCCCTTTGGCATTGATGGCAACACTCTACCTCTGTTTGTCTTCTAGAAGCCCCTTTATTTGCTTTTCCTCCCCCTTTGACATCAATGGCAAAGAGTTGATCAAGATCCTTTGAACCGACAATACCATGCTCCCCCTGAGATCATGTTGCATCTTCAAACATAATATAACAAGAATGACTTATAAATGCCAACAATTCATCCTTTTCATATGACCACTGCTCCCCCTTATCTTGTGCATTCAGAGATGCCCAATAGCACCTCACAACCAATTTAATCTTCTATATTTAGGTAGATCTGATCTTCTGCATGGAAGAGACTACTCCCAGTTTCTGTCTGAGATATTCGAACGCTTCCCTAGGTAGAGGTTTGGTAAATATATCAGCAACTTTTTCTTTGGAGGGCACATATTCCAACTTCACCTTTTGTTCAAGCACTTGTTCACGTAAGAAGTGATACTTGATGGGAATGTGCTTGGTCTTGGAATGCATAACAAGATTCTTTGAGATACTAATGGCACTTTTGTTATCACACATAATGGATATAGGAAGTGAACTTTGATTTGAAAGTCTTGTAAGGTTTGAATCATCCAGAGAAGTTGAGTGAAACATGATGTGGCAACCACATATTCTGCTTCTACTGTGGATAAGGCAATAGAGCTTTGCTTCTTGCTGAACCAAGATACTAACCGGGGCCCCATATAGAATGCACCACCACTAGTGCTTTTCCGATCGTCAACATTTCCAACCCAATCTGCATCAGTGTATGCATGAAGAGTAAGATCAGCATTCTTTGGATACCATAGTCCAAATTCTTGAGTTCCTTGTAGATATTTGAAAGTTCTTTTCACAGCCTGAAGGTGAGACTCTTTTGGATTAGCTTGGAATCGTCCAACAATCCCAACTGCATGCATAATGTCTAGTCTTGTCCCAGTGAGATAAAGTAGACTTCCTATCATAGATCTGTATTCTGGTTGATTCACCATGGGGGAATCATCATTAGAACTGAGATTACATCCGGTTATCATTGGTGTACTTGCAGGTTTGCAATCTTCCATGCCATACTTCTTTAAGATTTGCTTAAGATATTTTTCTTGTGATAAGAATATGCCATCTGTTGCTTGTTGCACTTGCAAGCCAAGAAATAATATTAGTTCCCCAAGTAAAGACATTTCAAATTCTTGCTGCATATCAGAAGCAAATTTCTAACTCATAGACTCTTCATTACTTCCAAAAATGATATCATCAACATATACAACCACAATCAATAGTTTGTCATTTTCAGTTTTTGTGTATAATTTGCTATCAACAGACCCCTTTGAAAATCCTTGTTGATGAAGATATTTGTCCAGACGATAGCACCATGCCCTTGGAGCTTGTTTGAGACCATATAGAGGCTTTTAAGTCTACAAACAAGTTTTTCATCATTTCCCAAAATGAATCCTTCTGGTTGTTCTATATAAACTTCTTCTTCTAAATCACCATTGAGAAAAGCAGATTTAACATCCATTTGATAAACTTTGATTTGTTGGAAGCTTGAAAAAGAAAGAAACATTCTTATGGCTTCAAGTCTGGCTACAGGAGCAAAAGTTTCTTCAAATTCTATACCTTCTTGTTGAGCATACCCCTTGCAAATAAGTCTAGCTTTATTTCTTATAACATCCCCATTCTCATTTACCTTGTTTTTGAATATCCATTTAGTTCCAATGACATTTTTGTCATGAGGTCTTGGTACTAATTCCCAAGTGTGATTCTTTTCAATTTGATCAAGCTCTTCATTCTTGGCTTGAATCCAACATTCATCTTTGCTAGCTTGACTGACATTGTGTGGTTCAATAGTGGACAGAAATGCTAGATTGCTAGAAGATCCCACAAGAGTCCTTCTTGTTTGCACACCTAATCCCTTTTCTCCCAAAATTTGAGATTCTGGATGATTCTTTTGAACATATCTGGATGGAGATTTTTCAAATAAATCATCTTCAGGTTCTTCATTGGGTTCACTATCTATATCATTCCTATTTGATGTAGAAGGATATATGTCATCATCGTCTTCATATGTTATTTGTTTTTCTTCTTTTGGAGCTACGGGAGACTCATCAATAACAACATCAATACTTTCAACAATCTTCCGAAGTCTTTTATTGTAACATTTATATTCTCTACTCCTAGAGGAGTAACCAAGAAGTATTCCTTCATCTGCTCTGGGTTCAAACTTGCCAAGTTTTTCATCATTATTTTTGATAAAGCATTTTCTTCCAAAAATTCTAAAATGCTTTACAGTGGGAGGATTACCATACCAGAGTTCATATGGAGTTTTATCACTATTTACACGAACATGTGCCTTGTTGAGATTTTTTACTGCTGTATGTGTTTCTTCTCCCCAAAATGTGTCAAGTGTTCTGGAATCATCAAGCATAGCTCTAGCCATTTGTTGAATTGTTCTATTCATTCTTTCTACAACACCATTTTGTTGTGGAGTGCCAGCTACAAAAAATTGTCTTTTTATGCCATGTTGTTCACAGAATTCAAGGAATTCATCTGATGTATATTATCCTCCTTGATTAGATCTGAGACATTTGATCTTTAGATCTAATTCATTTTCAACTAGTGCTTTGAAGATCTGAAATTTCTCAAATGCTTCATCTTTGTGTTTAAGCGGCCGAATCCAACACATTCTAGAGAAATCATCAATAAATAAGATATAGTATCATTCACCACGTGGTGAATTTTTCCTCACAGGTCCACATATGTCAGTATGAATGAGTTCAAGAGGCTTACTTGATGATCCCTTCTTGGCATTAAGTTGTACTCTGGTTTGCTTACCGAATTGGCAAGATTTGCATATGATATTTTCAGGTAGAGTAATATTGGGAAGATCACGAATAGCTTTAAGTATGCTTGATTTGTTGATTTGAGAGAAGCTCAGATGCCCCAACCTTCTATGCCATAGCCAGTTTTCTGAAGATTTACTCAAGTAACATTGTTCTTTGCAGTTCTTCAATACATACAGGTTGCTTGGAGTTCTTTTTCCTTGTATAATTGTTTTACATGTATCAAGATCACGTACCACACATTCTTTTGAACTAAAGACAACTTCAGTTCCTTGATCACACATTTGAATTACACTTAACAGGTTATGCTTTAATCCATCCACATACATGACATCATTATCTTTCACCTTTTCCTTTAGAAAAACAGACCCTTTTCCCTTAATGACCGCAGGAGTATCATTTCCAAATGTAACATTATTTTCCTTTTCTAGAGCACTATATGCAAGAAGTTTGTTTTTGTCACCTGTCATGTGTCTTGAGAATCCACTATCAATGTACCATTTATTTTCTTCACCTTCTGCAAATAACGCTATGCCACAATTTTCAACCTGTAATTCCTTCTTTTTCCATACTTTGGAGCTTGAAGGAACATGTTCTTTTGGCTGAACTTTGCTCCTGCATTCAGATTCTCCATGGCCAAAGTTATTGCAATAAGCACATTCAACTTCATTTTGAAGAGGAGAAAATTTGTTATAGGTATTCTTCTTTGTTTCAATATAAATATTTTTCTTTCTTGCTTCTCTTGTCATGATGGTTTTATATGCAACACATTGAATAGCTTTATGACCAAAATTGTGACATGAGAAACATTGTCCATTGAAGAAGAAATTTCTGCGATCATGAAATATTCTACTTGAATTTACCTGTTGATTGGTGTTTTTTTTTTAAAGATGTTCTTGTTAGAGTTCTTTGAATTGAGATGATCATGTTTTACCTGTAAATATTCTTTATTTCCTTGCTGAGTAGCAGTATGTTGTATACCAGCTGTAGCTGCTTTTAGATAATTTGGTGCTGAAGCCTAAGAAGATTCTCCGATATATCCAAGACCTGTCTTTATAAGAGGAGAATGTTGTACCTTCATAATCTCATCTAAGGTTTCAGATCCTTTAGCAAATCTAAGATTCAGAGTCTTTACTTTCTCAAGTTCTTTTCTTAGACTTACTACTTCACACTCTAATTTCTCATTGTGTTTCTCCTTTTCTTCAAGCTGATTTTTCAGAGTTTCTATGGTTATTTTAATTTCTTCTAGGCATATTTTGAGTTGATTTTTTTCATCAAGAAAATCATTTTCCTCTAGATAATCCACAAAAGTATCCTTTTCTTCTCTAGATTCCTTTTCAAATGCCACGAGAAGTCTAAGATCTTGTTCACATTCTTCCTCACTATCAGATAACCCATCACTGTCTTCATGAGTATAGTAACTTTTTCTATTGCTAAACCGATTCTTATTCCTTCTTTCTACTTCCTTCCCTTTTTTATGTGTTTCTTTATGAGGACACTTAGTAGCATAATGACCAACTCTTCCACAATCAAAACATTTGAAAGGAATCTTACCTCTGAACCGTCCTATGCCAAGTTGAAATTTCTTTACAAAATTTACCTCATCTTCATCTGAGAAATATCCTGATCCTTTTGTTTTTTGTACTTCCTTCCCTTTTGTAGAAGCTCTAAAGACTGCTTCTTTGACTTCAGATGGCCCTCCTCTTCTCATTTCATATGCAGTTAGTATGCCATGAAGTTGCACCACAGTAAGATTTTGAAGATCCTTCTTTTCTTCAAGAGCAGAAACTTTTGACTCAAATTTTGTCGTTAGTGATCTTAAAGTTTTCTCAACCAAAGTAGATTTGGTTATTGTTTCTCCCAGATTTCTCATACGATTTACAATATCATCAAGACGTAAGAAGAAATTGGAAATACTCTCCTCATTATCCATTTTTAGATTCTCATATTGAATTCTGAGAGTTTGAAGTTTAGCACTTTTTACCTTTGCATCACCTTCATAACTTAGAATGATTTTGTCCCATATTGTCTTTGTTGTATTCAGCTGCATGACTTTGACAAATTTTGATTCAGTTAGACTTCCCAATAGAGCATTGACCGCCTTTGCATTTGTTTCATAATTCTTTCTTTCCGTCAGATCTGTTGGTACTACAGCTGGATATTGATATCCTCCTTCAAAAATTTCCCATACATCTGCTCCCAGAGACTGGAGATAGGATCTCATCCTTGTTTTCCAGAAGATTAAATTGTTTCTGCTAAAGAGCGGAGGCCTGATAGATGTTGTTCCATCTTCATTGCTCATCTTGCTTGATCTTCCTTCTAGCGGTTAAGCTTTTTCAGAAGGACCTGCTCTTATACCAATTGTTGGAAAAATACTGAGAGGGGGGGGGTGAATCAATATTTTGAGGGGACTGAAAAACTTTTTACCTTTTCTTTCTCTTGAAACATATGCTACTTTACTGAATCCAACTTGTATGTCCAGAGATCTTTTTATGTCTTTACTTAGATCATCATTCATTCATCATATGTTTAGTCAGCAGTAAGTATGAACAGAAATAACAGAACAAACCATCAAACATAAGCAACACATATGAACACCAGTATTTAAGGTGGAAACCCAATTTGGGAGAAAACCACCATTGTTGTTATCTTAGTCTTCAATATTTATTATAAAGAAAACTTCTTACAATTTTTATGTTGGCGCAGACTTATACCAACACGCAGGCACCCACCTGCAGAAAGGCTACAACCTTCTCTCGTTCTCCAGCCACAATTGGAAGGGAGCTCCAACCCCCTGAATTTAACACCAGCTTCTACAGGTAGGATACTTCCTCTTTCATACAGAAGGCCTCAACCCTCAAATACACCAGATTTCTTCTATTTCTTCATCAGACTTCCATCAGGTCTATTTCTTTTGCTGATCATCGTAGAGATTTGTCTTTTCTAGATCATACCCATAGGTGCATCATATATCAGATATCTCTTAAAGAGATTTATTTATTAACAACCCTTCACTCCCTCTCTCTGTAGTGTAATCCTCTTCTCCTTATATAGTTTAGCCTTTATCAATACCATGAGTGGAAAACCACTCAACCGCTAATGGTATTCATATTAAAAGTCGAACCAATCCAAATTGAAATCCCAATATTCGTTCTTCCAATCACGAATCGTCCCAAAGGTAATCTTTATCTCCACCAAATAATACTAAAGCCAAGGTTAAGTAACATTAACGTGCCGCTGATGGTTTTCTTTCTTTTATTGGAATTTATTTATCAAATTCATGGAATTTGATAAATAAATATTATTCATAACCTTTGGCAATATATAATAGAACTTTATATTAATAACTAGCACTTTTATCAAATGGATTTTTAAATAGACCTTTATAAGTCGACCCCAGGTTTATTTATTCCACCAACTTTGTAATAACATTCAAAGATGATGGTCCAATCACTTTTCGTCATAAAAAACCTTGGTTACACCTGCAAAACGTTAATTTGAAAAGTCCCAATCAATATAATTTAAAACTGGGGCCCATCACTAACGATCGTTTCCATCCAACGGCGGAGAGCACATCGCTTGGCTTCAGATGAGCCGACGGATATCATTCGTTGATGATGCACGAATGATAACGCGTGATGGCACGTCGTACCTTGGGTAACTTTTGCGCATCTATGGCAAATGAACATCGTCCGATGACCCCTTCCCAGATCAACGGCGTTCAATAATATCGCTCGGCTTCTTTGGTCGAACGTTAACGTACGATGGCACACTTTGATAGCTGTTTTCGTGGGTCCACCTTTGCTACGTGTCAACGTTTCTATGGAATTGCTCCCCAACCAGGAAATACCGCCTATCACCGAAAGGTGGTGCGATGAAACCCAAAAACCGCCTTCACTCTTCACTCGATCATGGTTCCGCTCTTCCACGCAGGGTTCCGTCGCGCTTCCTTTTTTTACGTTCCACCTCTTTCCTTCCAGGTTCCGTTCATGATTCCAAAGGGTTAGTCCGTGTCCCACTGAGAGTTCAATGCCAAATGCTCTGTTTTAGTTCTTCCGCATTATAACTAATTTTCCCTCGCTCCTCGTTCCTTTCTCCATGAAAGTCAGTCAGCTCCTTACTAATAGCATAGAGCCTTCCATGTGGAGCTTAAAACCATATCTTTGTTCATAATGAATATATAACTCCATTGTCTACCAGTTTCGATACACTGTCGACCGTATTAACATCGGTTCCTCGAACAACATACAGAGCACCATTAATTATCATGGATTCCATCAGGATGCATACATATGTTCACACATGAATTACCATTTACTAGAACATTCACTTATTCGCTAGCATTTTTCTCCTACTCTGTCTCTGGACGATTATGCTGCTACTTTTCTTTCCTATTTTCATGGTTACTGTTTTAGATGCTCCTTCTTTGCCAATTCCTTTGCCATCAATGACAACATTTCCAACAGTTTTCCCTTTTCTTCCCTTCTAGAATCCCACTTTAGAACTACATTTCCAACTTGGAAATCATTTTCTTTAGTATTCTTGTCAAATAACTTCTTGATACTCTCTTGGACTGTTTGTGTTCTCTTGTACACTTCCTCTCTTGACTTTTGTAAATGAATGGTCTGATTTATCCTTCTCTGCATATCATTCTCTTCAGTTTGTATTTCTTGAAGGAGTTTCATGACTGGAACTCCTAAAGAGGTTGGGAAGACTACATCCATGTCATAAACCAGCTGATAGGGGGAAATATTTATTGATTTTTTGGTGGTTAATCTATTAGCCCATAAAGCATGAATAAGCTTACTATGTCATGATTTCTGATTCTATTCCAACAGTTTTTTGATAATATTAACAAGGCTCTTTTTGGAGGATTTAGCTAATCCATTTCCTTGGGGATAGTAGGCAGTGGAATGACCTAAGGTAATATGATACTTATGGAAGAATTCAACCATTCTTTTAGACTTGAAGGTAGCAGCATTTTCTGTGATAATTTTTCTAGGACAACCAAATCTAGATAGTATATTGGTTTCAAGGAACTTGATAATGACAGAGTTAGTAGCATTCCTAGTAGGTATGGCTTCTATCCACTTGGTAAAATAATCAGTGGTAGTGAGGATCCACTTATGTTGGGCTGATGAAGATGGGTGAATCTCTCCAATGAAGTCCAAGCCCCATTGTTGGAAGGGAGCCTCAACACTGATGGGATGTAAGGGTAAAGGTAGGAGTTTTCTCTTGCCATCAAAAATTTGACACTTATGGCAAGATATGACAAGTTTCTGAGTATCTGGGAAAAGGGTGGGCCAATAGTAACCAGATCTGAGGAATTTATTTGCTGTGGTCTTCTAGTAGAGATGCCCTCCACATTCTCCCTCATGCATCTCATGCATGATTTTTCATGCATCAAACTCAAGCAAACATTTAAGCAATATTCCAACAGCATTCTTCCAATATAAAACCCCATATAATATGCAATAATTTAAAGACTTTTGTTTCAAGAATCTAGCTTTAGTTTTAAATAGAGAGGGAGGGGTATTCAGATAAAGCAGCACATATATGATATCAGCATACCAAGGTGAATTCACAAAATTTTATTCTATAAATGGAGCTGTAAATTCTTCTGTTTCTTCTAAGACATCAACCATATTCATATCTAGTGCTTGGAAGTTTGATTCAGTCAAGAGTTTTGCTAATCCCTGCCCTTTGATTAGTTTGGTAGGCCTGATTTCTAGGTCATATTCTAAAATAATAGAAATCCATTTTCCCCTTTAAGCATCAGGGTCTTGACTTAGAATATCCTTGACAACAGTGTGTGGGACAAAAACAATGATGTGAGAATGTAAGATGTATACTCTAAAGTCTTTCAATGCTTTTACCAAGGCTAAGGCTTGTTTCTCCATCAGGTTATACTTGAGTGGAGCATCTCTTAAGGCCCTGCTAAAAAAGGATATAGGGTGTTCATGCCCCATGTTATTATTTTGTAGTAACACTGAAGCTATTGTATGTTCAGATGCAAAAGAAAAGATATATAAATCTGTAGTCAAATCAGAGCTAATAAGAACTGGTGTTTGAGTTAAAGCTTGTTTCACTAGTTCAAATGATTGTTTAGCCTGTATTGTCCATTTAACACCTACCTCTTTCTTAAGAATGTTTGTGATATTTCTTAATAACTCAGAAAGGTTTGGGATGAATCTCCTTAAAAAATTTATCTTCCCAATGAAAGATTGTAATTCTTTAAGGTTTCTAGGATGGCTGATTTTCAATATGCCATCAATCCTTTTAGGGTCTACTTTGATTCCCTCTTCAGAAATTATGTGGCCAAGAATCTTTCCTTCTTGGAGACAAAAGAGTGTCTTTTTTGGATTCAAAGATAAGCCATATTTCCTACATTTCTCAAAAAAAAAATTTAAATGAATCAAGTGTTATTCATCAGTTTTAGAGAAAACAGTAATGTCATCAAGGTAAATGATTATAAAGTATCCTATGTCTTCTAAAAAGGTTGTGTTCATGGCCCTTTGGAAGTTGGCCCCTGCATTCATTAAACCAACTGGCATTTTGACATACATGAATGTACCCCAAGGTGTGGTAAAAGTAGTTTTATGTTGGTCACTTGGGAGTACTAACATCTTATTGTAACCTGAGAACCCATCTAGCAGTGAAATTATTTTAGACCCAACCACCCTTTGAAGTATATGTTCCATTTTTGGCAAGGGATAGTTATCTTTAAGGGAGGCTCTATTTAGATTTCTGAAATCAATGCGGAGCCTAATCTCCCCAGTATTTTTCCTAACAGATACTAAGTTGGAAACCCATTTTGAATACCTGATGGGGACTATGATCCCATCATCATACATCTTCTTAATCTCTTTCTCAACTAAAGGCAATAAAACGGGGTTTATCCTTCTGAGTTTTTGTTTGAAAGGTTTTTTATTTTCCTTAAGAGGAATTTTTTGTTGAATGATGCTGGTATCATATGATTTTAGATCCGTGTATCGCCATGCAGACACATCTCCAAATTCATTGAAAATTTCTATGTATTGCAGCTTGATATTGGCTGGCAGAGTGTTGGATAACTTGATCATTTTGGGTTCTGCTAGGCTGCCTATGTTATGTTCTTCTATGCTTGTTTCTATAGACTCCATTCTTGGTTCTTTGGCGACATCATTGAAATCAAAAATTTGTTCTAATGGTGCAAGACCTCTTGGAATTGTATCATTTTTACATTGTAAAATTTCCAGGTCTTTTTGATCTGTATTGTCAACTATTTCTGCTCTAAAAGGATGTTCAAAATGGTTTATATCAGCAGAAAAGGAAAGCTCTGTTTCAAAGATTTGTTCTTTATTTAAACAGTTTTTTTCATGGCTTGAAGTAGATGTTGATATGGCAAAGTCATTCTTTGATTGCAGAAAATAATCTATGTGTTTGTCTCCTTCAAACACTTGCCAATAATCTTCATTGTCAGGTATTGCAGGACTGTTTTTTACCTTTATATCAAATTTTTCATTTGTCTCTGGTATCTGGAAATTACTAGCAGCAAAGGCAAGTTCATTTTCTTTATGATTTTGAGCTCTTGGGATGAAAATGAGTTCATATTTTTCAAAGGTTTTCAGGAGATCAAGGGCAGCATTTCTATATTCTCTAAGTTTTGGGTTTTTGGTTGAATACTCCCCTTTAATTTGTCTAATAATTAGCTTATAATCCCCTTGGACTGATATTCTTTTAGCTCCTAAATCTTTGAGTAAGTGTAGGCCAATAAGGAGGGCTTCATATTCAGCAATGTTATTTGTGCATGGAAAATCCAGTTTATAGGAAAATCCTTTGCTTGTGTTCTGTATCCATACACCAGCCCCTGCACTTAATTTTCTACAAGAGCCATCAAAATTTATTTTCCACAGTATTTCAATCTCATTTTCTTTTTCTTTCAGTTGTTCAATGCTGCTAAAATCTAGACTTTTCTTCTCTTGAGTTGATGCCAGATTTGACTGCTCTATTAGACTAAATTCTCCTTTGTTTTCCTTTTCTTGTTGGCTAATTTCATCTTCATTATATAAGATAAAGGAATCCAAATTTGAATGGATGGAGTATATAGGAGAATTGTTTGGTCTATCTATGTTGTTCACCATGTATTTCATGTGGGATTCCCTGTATAATCTTCTAGTTTGGTTAAATACTAGGATGGTGGCATAAGACATGTCCATTTGAAGGCTCCCCTGTAGTTTGGCTCCCCATGATCTAGATAGAAGCATTCCATACTTAGGGGGAATGTCAGCTACTACTATGTCCATTACTAGACTCTTAGCAGGAATTTGTGCTAAGTTGACACACAAATCTTTGATTAGGCCTAAGCATTTGACCCTGCTTGAATCAAAAGAGTATAGGTATTTGTATGGTTTAGTAATTTCTAAGCCTAGGCTTTCCATTAATACTTTGGGCATAATATTGTGTGAAGCACCTGAGTCTAGCATGGCATTATGCAAGATTTTGTCATGTATATTCAAGCTGACATAGAAGGGAGGGACAGCCCCTTCTTGGTATTTTCCTTCAACTTCAGGACCAAACAATAATTCTGGCTTATCATCTATCAATTTTAAAGTATCAGTGTCACTGCCTATATTCAAAGCTCTCAAAACTTGATTTTTATATACATCCTAAGTTACTAGTTCAGTTAAGGGTATGGTGATTTTGATCTTGGCAATTTCCCCTTCAAGGCTGAAAGGAACTATTGTTCTTGTCATATTTACATATGTTTTGTCATTTACAACTTTTTCAGAAATTCTGATTTGCTAAACTTTATTTAGACTACTATTTGGGACAGATTTGTTAGGGCCACTAGCAGAAGTACTAGGGCAGCTTTGTTCAACACTTTGTTGGTTGTTTTTGTCTTTATTTAGATCAGCTTTCTTGGCCACAATGTTGGTGTTACTGGCTGTTTTTTTAGGCTGATTTTCTGAAGTTTTATTAACAGTAGTACTAGTGTTCTTGTCATTAGAAATATTTGGGCTCCCTTTTCTTCTACGATTATATTTTTTGTGTACCTCCATGATTGTATTCTCAAACCCCAATCTGTAATCTTCAGAATATTCATGGTTGTTTTCAATTTTTTCTGAGAAGAAGAATCCTTATTCTTCTTTAGTGAGAAAAACATCTGTCTCACTGTCAGATCCTATCAAGTTTACATGATTTTCCTCCAACCTTTCAACCTCCCTTTCTTCTTCTTGATCAACACAGTTTTGTTGAAAGGGAGGCCTAATCTGTTGGTCATTGTCTCTTTTCCTATCTTTATTAGGGTCTCTTCTGGGGTTTGGGTTTCTATCTATGTTTTGGGGGTTGTTTTAGTTTTCTCTAGGAGGCACTCTATCATTTAGATTTATCTTTTCAAGCATCCTCTCCATTACCTTCGCTAAGTTATCAATTTTATTATCTGATGATGAGGTTGATGGCATTGTATCTTCCATGTATGTAACTATTTTATCTGCTTTCAACCTAGCTCTTTTCTCAATCAGATTTGCTTCTACCCCTAAGGCTCCCCTCTGCATATCTTCTAAAGTTAAGGGGTCCCTTTCTCTTAGCTGATAGGCCATTTTAGGATCAAATTCTTTAGGGAACTTGGCCAAATCTGAGCCTTGTGGAGGTTTTAACTCTGGGGGAAATGCATTATAAACACTATTAAATCTAGTGAAATAATTTTGAACACTCTTCCCAGGGTTTCTCTTGAGGTTTTTGTAATCTAAAAGTATTTGGAGAGGGTTCTTCCTCATTTTCCATTTGTTTATGAACGTTTGATGTAAATAAGGGAGATCATTTATACTATCAGGAGTTAAACCCTTAAACCATTTCTTGGCCTCTCCTCCTAAAATTTGGGAAAATATTCTCATCTTAATGGTCTCATTTTCTATTTCCATATAATCAAAGGCATCATTTAACTTGTCTGCATTGTGTTGGGCAATAGTAGGTTCATTTCCAGTGAAATGAGGAATTTTTTATTGATATTCATTGGGTAAGGGAACCAGAGGTAGTGGTAACACAAGTGCAGCACACCATGCTGGCATGATAGGAAATAATGGGGGAATCACAAGAGGTGGATTTACAAGAGGGAAAGTGGGCTGAAATGGGGTATTTTGAATATTGGATATGTGGATAGGAGTAGAAGAAACACTTCGGCCAGCAAACGGTTGATGAGCAGATTTCTTATGGAAGGAACTGAAATGATGGAGAAGGTGAGAGTTAGGTGGAGTAGAAGGTGAAGCTTCTCTGCTAAAGCTCTGTTGAAAATCTGTGGTTTCAAGATCAGCATGGTTTAAATCACTTTGAGATTTATTCCTGAATAGGTTCTTTGTGTGAGGTAAGTCAAAGTGAGGATCTTTTCAGACTGTGAGATTTTCAGGAACAAATATTATTCTTAGGATGGTCCTATCAGTAGTTGGTTTTCCAGATCTAGAAGTCTGTCACAAAATCCTTTCTGGATTATCAACTATGGTGGGAGGATTAGGATCTGGATGGGATCTAGTATTGACCCTATGTGAAGCCAAATTTAAGTTTCCAAAATTTAGAGAGGCTGAAGTTTTAGGACTGTTTATTAAGATTTTTCCTCTCACAGTGATTTCTATAATAGGGAACTAGGTTTCTAAAACATTCTCAGGGCCGGTTAACACAATCCTAAGGAAATTTGGAGTACTAGTAAGGTAATAGGCCTACTGGGGCAATTGGAGTTGCCAGGTGGAAATTTTTAGCTTTTTTGAAGGTAAAATGTTTTGTGTTCCACCATCAATGGTTTATTTGAAAACCAATCTGAAATGTTTTGGGTTTTTCTAAGTTTTTATATCGTTCTCTGGTTATGAGAGTGTCCTATACCTGATTCAACACTTAGCTAAGGTGGTGAAACAAACAGAGTCTACTCTATGGCTTATCAGTTGATTTCTTCAAGGTTTGATAAGGGTCTCTTAGAATCCTAAGGGTTACTTAGATTGCCACTGATTCAAACAAATCCTATCATGATTACCATTATGCTGGTAGTGCTTGAAGAAGCTATAGTTCACTTAAATGAATACTAAGTGTCTCGTTTTAGAGACTTTTACTCAAAAAGGTCCCACCGTGATCGCCGGAATGTTGGGATCTTGTGATTTAGCAGATTGGCATACTAAATGAAAAGGAAACTTATAAACCAATCTGTATAGTTCTAGGATCTAGCCCTCCTAGTCTTAGAGAGGGATCTCTCAATTTTTTGCAAAGATATGACTTGTTTGCTTATAAAAGGATGATTTTATGCTAGTTATTAAGCATGTGTTTGTTTGATTTTTTGGTGGGACATGATGATCTAGGCAGCATAGATAGAAAAGGGAAATATCTAAGTCATTGGGCAATGGATTCAAGTGGAAATTGTAACAAGTTTGTAGATGAATCAGGGGTATCAAAGGGCAAATCTAACTTGGCTATTGGATCTACAAATTTTTTCAGGTGAAATGAAATGAACATTAAGGGTTTAGAATGAAAAGTAGAACTAAGGGCAATTAAGAATTCTGAATTATATGTACTTCTCAACAAAGGGACTTAAAAAATCATTTGAACATGAAGAGGTAATTCCATAGAGAGGGCTAACCATGAATTCTATAAATTACACTTCAGCAAATAACAATTTCAAGACAAACTTATCAAATGAAATCTAGGAGTCGAGGAACACTCTATTTCATCCAAATATTTCACTTAAAGGATAAGAAAACATTCAAGATTCACAAATAACTGCATTCATAGAAGAGGGAACTCCTAGACATTTCTGATTATAGATAAAAATACCTTCAAAACAATTATTTAAGAAATAAGAAAGGGTATGATCAAAACAAACCTCTTTGGTAGACTGTAAACAATGGTACTTTAAAGGGAGACTTCAAAAACAATTTTCAAGTGGCATCAAGTAAGCAAGGAAAACCATAAATCATTCTTGAGACCAACTATTTGAACTATTCTTGAAATAAACAAGCTTAAGGGTTGAAAAGTAGTCAAACTATTCAATGAAACCTTCAGCAGATGAAAACATAAAGACAGTGAAGGTGCTTCTAGGAGACATTTCTTAGCCTAAACTTTTTACTCTATTTCAAGCAAGAAATGATGAAAACATAATGGAAAACAGGAAAAACATCAACAGATTAGAATACTTCACCAACAGACAAGCACAGGGATCCAATGACAGAGCTTTCTCCATCCACAAACAAGTCAAAACATCCACAGGTTCCAGAACATCAAATTTCTTTCAACTTCAGCAGAACTATGTATTACTTCAAAGAGTTATCAAATGCCCACCTTACAATGAGTTCCAGTGCAGTCTTTATACTGCAAATGAGGAGGTGGAACCATCTAGGGTTCAAAGTGTTATTAATGACATAGTAAATTCACTCCTATCCTTAAAAACCATGCAAGGCATAAGGTAGGAATGTCTCTCAAATACTTCTCTGTGTAATAAATTTGTCTTTACTTCTTGAGGATGAAATAGTTGAAAATATTGACTTTGCAGCCTTATCTTCATCTCTACATTAACTGTTCTGACAGTTTATAATATCTTCTTTAGTGTAATAACTGCTTATTTTCCCTTTGAGACACAAAGTAAGTGAAAGGTGTCAATTTTGATTTATCAAGTGAATAACTGCTCTGTGTTTGACTTATCTGAGGCTACTTTATCCTAAGTTCACTTGATTTCATCATAAAACTGTGTTTTAAGGCCTTTAGCCTTGATCTTCTTTTAATTAATCTACTTTTAGGCTTTAATTTTGCTTTGGTTTGCCTTTTCAATTGATCATCGTTGTTTCTTTCCCTTTATTCACTGCCTTAGACCTTTGTTTATTTGTCTTTATCCTTTAAACTGTGTTTTTCTTCCTTAATCTTCCAATTAAACCTTTAATCCTCTGTCTACCTTTATCATCATCTTTATGTTGTCTTTTTACACTTTCGGACTCTTTTAAACCTTTGATTTCTTCTGTCTTAACTGCATTTTCTTTGTCTTCTTGAGTACAGGTAGCTTTCTGCATTGGAGGGTTTGTTTATGCACTAGAGGTTTTACAGTTCGGTCAGTGGTCATAAGACCCTGTTAAAAACCATTGAATTAAAATAAAACCCATCCCTTTTCTATTTTGGGCCCTTGGATTATCATTCTGAGGCCTCAGTCACTAAATATGACTGTGGGAGGGCTTTTGCATTACATGCCGCCACAAAAACCTGCAAAATAAGCCAAATATTTAATAAAACCTTGTGTATTTGTGGATTTGGAAATTGCATTACAGAGGCAATGGTGAGGAGCATGCACAGAGGGAGGGAGAAGCGCAAGGAAGAGGTTCCATGGCAAAAACTGCAAAAACCAGGTTTAAAAATGACTTTGGCACGAAAATGGGCAAAATTAGTTTTGGAAAACCACCGGCGTTTTTCACGTTGTAGTTGGGCGGTTAGCGGTTTTGCCCTGGGGGAATGCAATTCCATTCATCGCTTGCCACATGCCTCGAGAAAAACCACTAGTTTCATGTAGGAATGAGGTGTTAAACCTCGGTGAGTGATCTCACGCGAAATTAACTCTGGGTCGTCGGATTTGGGGGCTCTAGATCTACGATGGAGAATGGAGCGCGATGGGTGGAAGTGCTCGGCGAATGGGAGTGGTGGAGGCTAGGTGGAAAACATGGATTGGTTGGAAGATGGAGTAGTGGGATGTGGGCCATATGCTGGTGTAAGCAAAATTTTTTGGTATCGGCGGTGTTTATGGGTGATGGGTTTAAAC
Organism: Pinus albicaulis; assembly: GCA_034641835.2. Lineage (NCBI taxonomy): Eukaryota > Viridiplantae > Streptophyta > Pinopsida > Pinales > Pinaceae > Pinus > Pinus albicaulis. The sequence goes on from CM076581.1 coordinate 1,520,361,226, forward strand.
GAGGGCCGTTGTATCTCTAAGATCCATGGTTGAGAATGATCCGGGAGATGAAGGGATGGGAGGAGAGGAGTCGCGGGGTTAAATGAGGATCGTCGGATCATGCAGATCGATGGTTGATAATGCCCCGTGGAGTGGTAAGGTGGGGAAAACATTAATAAGTCGGGAGGTCAAGGGGGGTACAACATTCATTAGATCCATTAGATCTACGGTGTTGATTGATTTGCGGGGAGGAATGTGTTTGATGATCGGGGGGAAAGGCTGGATGGGAGAGGGGATAAGAGTCGTCAGATTGGATAGATCGATGGTCGAGGACACATCGGAAAATTCATGGAGTGGGGTAAGGGAAAAAGGAAGGCAGATGCAGTCCTGTGGGGGGAGTGCCGACAACCATCGATCTTGGTAGATCAACAGTGGGGATCCAATCGGAGGTTGAGCATCGGCGAGGGAGAAAAAAAGTGAAACGAAGAAAAAGGTGAATTGTCGATGTCGATGGGGGATAAAGCCTGGCACTGGGGCATGGTCCCATGGAGAGATAAGGTGACCGAGAGCGGAGGAAAAGGGGTTGGAGGGCTAGTGCCTGGTCGCGGGTGCAGGTCATATGAAGAAAAAGGAGCAAAATATTTTAAGCCCTCGGGGGCTTAAGCCCTTAGTTGTAGAAAGACTTTCTTTAGGCCAAAAATTGGTTTTTTAGGCAAATTTAGAAGTTTCGATATGTAAAGAGGGGTATTTTTAAACCGTAAAAAGGGTTTTTGATGATTTAAAAGGGTTTTTTAGGGAAAATGGAGCAGAATGAAGAGAAAAAAGGACTTTTTAAACCAAGTATAAGAGTTTTTATAATGGTTTTAAGGGGGTTTTTCAAAGGAAATGAAGAGTTGATAAAGGGAAAATGGGTTGTTTTCAGAGGGAAATGGACTAATAAAAACAGGGATAAATAGCCTGAAATGAGATTTCTTCTTTGAAACAACAGGAAAGCCTTTTAGGAGACCTAGATGAAGATTTTGGTGATTTGATAGGCTTGGGATAATGAAGGTTGTGAGATTTCTACAACTCACAGTGGTTCTGCAATATTGTTTCTAGAAATCTAGGATTGGTAATTTGGTATGAGTCATGGCTCGATCTAGTTGAACCCTTGCAAGATCAGCCTCGAAAACCTCAATGACCTCCAATGGCAAAATAAAAGAAATATGAGGGAGCAGGATATCCTATCAAAATATTATTCAAGGAGGCCCTCGAGAAACATAGGAACGTGATGATGCATAACTCTGCACGGATCCTTCAACGGCTGCACACTGGCAGTGCATCTACATCCAGCAGCTACTCTGGAGGCGCCACTCCTTTCAAGGTACAAGTCAACTTTGACATTTTTGTATTTGAAGGCCAGATAAATGTAGACGTTGTAGATAGATGGTTGAATTTTCTAGAAGGGCATTTCTCAGACCATGATTTCTCCGACCGAGAAAATATTATTGTTGCACTCCTCAAATCCGCCCCTAATGTCAAAGACTAGTCGGAAACCTACTGTGAGAAAAAGGACAAGAAGGAACAATCTCTATTCTCGACTGCACCCACTTGGAATTATTTCTGAGATGGAACCAAGGAAAAATATTACCTCGTGGGGAGATATAAGGACAAATACATCCAATGCACCATGTTGTGGTAGCAAAGGGATCAAGATGTGCATGAACAGACGAATTTTTTCCATACCCTACACACAAAGTTGGGTATTACAGATTTAGAGAGTCCTTTGGTGCTTAAGTACCACAGTTGTTTGCACATATACATTTAGGAGGAAATGAAGTTCCTTGATATTACCTCGCTTGGCATGGCATATCTCTATGCCGCCAAGATCAAGAAGAAATTTAATTAGAAGAAGCGATACTTTGGATCTGCGAATCCGAAGCCAAGGAAAGGCGCCCCCGAACAGAACAACAAGGGGAAAAGCCAAAGCGGGGCAACTCAAAACAACACCAAAAATCCAAAGAAGGACACGGGGAAGTGGTGTGAATTTCATAACAGCCCCACTCACATCACAAACTAGTGTTGGGCCATGCAGTTGCTGGTGGTGGAACTGAAGGCACCCGAATCAAATGCAGACAAGGGTGACGACAAAGGGAATCAAATCATTGATGCAGATCCCAGTGCCATTTTTTCCACCACCAAGCTCTAGAGGGAGGATCCCGGGGATCTAGAGGAGGGGAAGTGCCTCTTCCATTCGCAGATGTGGGTGAAGGGTTCTCCACTGCAATTCCTTGTCAATAACGAAAGCCAAAAGAACCTCATTTTAGTAGAGGTCGTGAAGCATCTCAGCCTACCAACCATAGCACTCCCGTAGCCATATAACATTGGGTGGCTTCACCAAGGAAGAGATCTCCACATCGACCAGTAGTGTTGCCTTCCGTATAGCATCAATCCATTCACGGATGAGGTAATGTGTGATGTTTTTCCTCTTGATGTGTCTAATGTATTATTGGGCCAGCCATACTTATGGAAGTGACATGTTGTGTATGAGTCTAGGCCTCTTTCTAATACTATGACTTTGGGAAATAAATTCTATAGGATACCAAAGGTAGTACTACCTCCTACCATCTCTTTGACTACTAAAAAATAACGCAGTAAGATTGTTTCACAAATGAGGAAATTTATTTTCATTACAATTTTCCCAAGGGGAAAGAAGAAGATTGTTGCCATAGCCTTGATACAGAGCTCGCTTACACGATAGCAGCAGATGGAAAAATTTGTGGAGGAATATGAGGACATGTTCTCCTCACCCACAGAGTTTCCTCTACACTGTCAAGTGAAGCACTCCATTGATCTAACCCAAGGTGCGCCACCGCCTGATGTTTCCATACCTCATTCGGCCACACAGAAAAAATCCACACATATATTGTCTGAGGCTGATGTTAGTATGAAACTTTTGTCGAAGTGTACGAAAAAAGACCTCTTTAGCTACACATAACTTATAGCCCTAACATCAAATATGGTTGCCAATATCTTCAGATCTGCAGTTAGTTGATCAAGACAAATGCTGCAAAAATCCAGATCTATGCATAAAGAGACATTAAGTAGTAAAAATAAGGTTTTGCTCCATACATCCAATAGACAAGACAAGAACAATATTTTTGAAAGAATTTTTGTATTAAGGGCACCTAGGAGGAAAACAAGAAGGTGTTTCCAATTCTCCTCAATGGGATGGGTTCTTGGAAGTCCTCAGCACTTCAGATCTAGTATTTCTCTCTCTTGTTGGTGTAGAAAACCCAGACAAAGATAGAACTCAAAGGGAGCTCACACAGCAAATAATGGAAAATTTGACAATGATAATGGATCAAAGTCAGACCAAGAGTATAGATCCAGAGTGATCTAATAGGCAACAAAAGGTGAAGAATGGTAGGAGAAAACCCTCCTATTTATAACAAAATATTGGGTCATTTTAGATCTTGGTGTATGATTAAAATAACATTAACCAAATCTAGATCCACCTTTTATGGAATATTTTATTATATTTGTTGGAGGGAAAAAGTATTTGACTTGGGTCAAATTCCTTTATTTGTGAATAATAAATAAATAAATGATTTATTTATCATTTTAAGGAAGTGGTTGAAAGATAATCAAATAAATAATGATTTATTTAATTATTTATGGGTGACTTAGTCATATTTAACAAGGAATATTATTTAAATAAGATTTAAATAATTATTCCTAGAAAATAATAAGATAAATAAAGATTTATCTAATTAATTTCTTTGTTTTGGGTTAAACATGACCAGGAATAATAATTAAATTATTTTTTAATTAATTATTCCTTGAGGAAAATCAAACAAATATGGGTTTGTTTAATATTTCCTTTTGGGGTTTCCTGTTTAGACCATAAACAACCTAATAAATGTGGTTTATTAAGTTATTTTACATAGTGAAATCAATTTTACTTAGGGTAAAATTGGTCTTACATGGTGTACTTGGGTCCATCTAATGATAATAGGTTAGATGACCAAAAAATGGTGTAACAGATTGCCCCCCGGCGTGCGAGTGTCAGGAGCAAATCGTATGACCGAAGTACGTTGTAAGAACACAATCACTAGACAACAAAAGGGATGTCAGAGAGAGAAATGTGAGGTAGATAGTGTGCTGAAGGACTAGACCCTGAGGAGACGAGACTCGCAGGTGCGACAAGTCTCTTTTTATGAGAGGGTACCTGTGCTGAAGGCGGCGGGGGAGGCATACCTATGCCCGCCGAGACAAAGTACAAAAGAATAGTGTGTCCAGTAAACAAGGGACCAAACCATAAAGTACAGCCGGCATAAACATGAGCCAGATAAAAATACAATGAGGGATCCCATATACATGCTGTGCCTGGGATAACAGCCAGGACTTATACAATAATATCTGAGTACATGAGATACAAATACAACCCAAATTCCCCCTACAAGCGGGGAAGGGCTCACAAAATCTGACTGATACATGAAAATCAAAGAGGCGCTGCAAGCGGCTAAGGCCTACATCATCAAATATATGGAGCAGCATCGAAGGTTGCAATGAAGAGGTCATCTGGGCATGTGGGGGGCTACCTGCAAGGCCACCCCCTCATGAGGGTTGATACATCTCACACACACCCGGGAATCACCAAAAGCTACTGCTGCATCACTGAACCATCAAGCATACGGATCTCAATCATGCTGAAAGGAGCTGGAGTGGAGAAACAATCAAGTCAAAGGGAAATGAGAGATCCCTTTGCCTGATCCGAGGCACCGAACAAGAGAGGAAGTTGGAACCAAGGTACACTGCCCTCTAGACCTGTCTTCTGGAATGAAGGAGTTGATGCCGACAGAAGGAGGTCCGCCATAGGTGAGGTAATGAGAGATCCTCAACTAAGGCACGAGAGAAAATAGTAGAGCGACGGATAGACTAATACCAATGATGATGATGGAATGGAGGGGACTGAGTAGCGAATGGATGACTTCCCTTGCTACAGCATAAAGGGCATGAATGACATGGCAGCGACTGGCACAGTATCATAAGGGATAGGGGACAGTGGGACTGACAGCCATAATGTGCGACACAAGAGAGAGACCAAGCAATGAAGGATGGAGGACTATAGCGGGGTACAAAGGGACTCGGGATAGACTCCATGAATGCGATGATGACTCAACTTGGATGCTCTAAACAAGGGCGACTCGATGGGGCTGCCACACAGAAAAGGTCCCATGGGGGACCAAGAAAACATGAGTACAAGATGGTATCTCATGACGAAAATCAACACGAACAAAGACAAGTATGGAGGCAAAGTGGTGCCCCAAGTACAAGTGTTGTAAGTGAGGAAATTCGATTTTGGGGGGAGGTGAAGTGACCCATCTTGGACAAAATGTGTCTTGGTGAAGTATCAAATCACAAAAAACTAACAGATACCCATTTGAGGGCTCGGTGAGGGCTTTCCAACGGTTCATATGGTTTGTCAAACGGAGCTACGGTGTGGGCGCAACAGGTGAAATAAAAACAAGGGTTCTCTTTTAATAAGGCAGTTTTCCCTCCAAATTCACTTATTTGCTAGTGTTGATGTGGTGAATGTAGAGAGGAGAGAAGGCCCTAAATCTTGTGGTGAGCATAGTGGACAAACCGACCGTTGGAATCGAGATCCGTGAGTTGCAGGTAAGAGGCCTAACCTTACTCTTTCATTTTGATGGATTGAAAGTTCAGATTAGGGCCCAAAATCTCAGGAACAAACCCTCTTTCACTGCTACGGTCGGGTCACACTTTTTGGGCCAAAAACTGCGACCTGGGAAGCAGGTTTTGAGCCAAAAACTGTGACCTGTCCCAGGATTGGGCAAAAAAGTGTGACCTGGAGGATGAAGGAGATTTCAGTGTTGTTTGTGGGCTGAGATTTGGGTTTTTGTGATTGGTTACATTGTTTCCTATCTATATACTGACAAAGATGATGTGTTTGTGCAGATATGGTAGATATACGAGTCAACTGGAGAGAGAGAGACCTGGGTACATTACGGTCAGAGATCCAGGCAGATCAGGGCGTCTGTCGTGTATTGGCCAGGTTTGGGGTTTTGAAGATTTTGGAGAACCCTTTGATGAGAGCTGGGGAACCCTTGTTGGCCCAGATTGTCAGTTATTGGGATCCAGATCATGAGGTCTTTGTATTGCAGGGGCACAGGATCGAATTGACAGTCCAGGATTTGTATTTCCTAACTGGTCTCCCGCCACTTGGGATGGTGGGAAATACGCAGCCAGTGTTACCGCGGGGGCAGAACATCATGCAGTTTGTGGAGCGACATTGTCGACCGGGTCTCCAAGTCAAAGGGACTCAGATACCGATCGGGGACCTAGAGAGATTAGAGACTCGTGCAGTGGCCGCAGTGGTGCTGCGGATCCTGGGCAACCAGGCACTCCATCACATCACTGGGGGGAAGATGATGATTGTGGAGAGTGTGTTGAGTGGGACCTACTATGGGTGGGCCCAAATGATGTTGGTGTCATTAAAACGACATATGTCGCTTTGCAAGCGGCAAGTGAACCACGATTGCTCGTATGGGACTTTATTGTGCTCCTTCTTTTTTGAGAAGATCCCGACCTTACGACCTCGTATACAGCTCCAAGATGGGGGCCTGAGAGAGCCCAGGATGCGTCGGTGGGGGCGACTACTATGCAGAGGAGGAGGAGGGGCGGTCGGACTGGTGTTTCGACCTGAGTTCTTTGCCAATTGGGATCAGATGCCGTTATACATAGATGACTATCCCTATAGTGGGATGAGTTATTGTGGGGATCCGGACCTACCACTTCCGCCTGGTCGAGTATGGGGACCCGATGGTAAGTGACAAGTGACTACTCTATTTTGGGCATGTTAAATTTATTGAATAGTAGATAAGGTACTGATTCATGTACTTTTGGTATGCAGATATAGCGCCGGTAAAACCGGCCGGATATATGGGACGGCCGGCAGCATCAGGAGTTGTAGGCTCGAGTGGATCGAGAGCGGCTCATAATGAGGATGCGGCCGCCCTCCTGGAGGACATCCGTCGTAGATGCGAGAGGTTGTTGACCAATGTTTCAGAGCGCGGGTGGCAAGACTTAGACGACCAGTACATAGAGCCATGTATTGGTATACCCTCGGAATGGCAAGGCGTCATGCAGCGCATGGCAATGGCCGGTCAGGGGATACTTGATCTAAAGGCTGCACGAGTAGAGCCATTGGCTTGGGATCTGCCAGATAGTGATTAGGTGTGGGATAGGTGGTGCCCCTAGTGTGTATGTAGGGGCAGGTGGTGCCCCCAGTTTTGATTTTTTTGTAACATGCTATGGGCATGTCATATGTATCAGAGTAGATGGACTCTAAACACATGTTTTGCTACACATATTATGGATATGCATCTATTTTAATGATTATGAATGTTATTTTCTTGTATAAAATGCGTGTGATAAATGTCAATCTAGAACATGGTTTGCAATGCTATCTACATAGTGATTTTGTTCTCGAGGTACATGGTTGAAAGTTATGGTTTCAAATTCACGTATCAAGAGTTTCACTCGTAAATATTGTCTAAACAGCACAGGATTATGCACACGATAGACACCATTTAGTTGCATGACAAGAAGTAGGGAATCTAAACGAACATGCAGATGGAGGATGCGATGAGAGAGGGCATCGACTAAGAGACCACGCACTGCATCATATTCAGCCTGATTATTGGTGGCAGGACCAATGCATACCCCGTTGGAGAGAACAAGGGCATGCAAGGGGGTGAAAATGGCCCAACCTGCCGAGGCTAGATTCCGGGAGTAACGACTTGCACCATCGGCGTAACCGATATAGGGTGTGGATGGGAGGTCATGCGGAATGGTGTTACAAGACAAAAAATGCGAGCAGGAGGGACAATGACGGCAGCGTGAGTGTACAGTAGACATCGAGCGGCAACTGCTAGAGGGAGTGCAATGGGCAGGATGGTTATGACTCATATACGAACTAGATGGTGGTATATGAGGGCTATAGGAGGTATGGCTGGGACTCGGGCTGCGGAGGTCAATATAGATAGGGGTGGTGTTATCCCATTTATGGGCGGGAAGGATGAGGTTATGGGTGGAGAAGGCTTCCAAGAGGGCATCCTGACGGGAAAAGAGGGGATGACGAGAGGAATGGAATCCACATGACGTGACAAAGCTACCTAGATCATCTGTATAGGAAGAAAGGCTAACATACGGATCGTCACGGGGGATGACAGAGGAATATATAAACAGATGGTCAAATGATGTTAAGCCCAGGGTGGTCACTGAAGGGGGATCGATTGAAACAATAGGGGAGGATTCAAAGGGAATGTTCTCCAAAGGTCTCACAAAGGATGATAGGTAGAGAATGGTGGTAGTAGACTCCATCATCTGGACATCAGGGGGGGATGTCAATGGGAGCGAGGGGATCCTCAAGCTGACATGAAGCATACTGCGCAAGTATGGGAGAGGCGGACTGATTTTGATCAACCTCATACTCTCGAACTACCTCTAAAGAGGCGCGGTAATGCGTCAGGTGAGGAAAATGGTGGGAGTAATGGCCATGGACAGCGCATAAAGCACAGGGTTTGTTGGTGCGAATAATCTTTGGGTTCTTGGTTACGGACGAGGAAGGAATAGAGGAGTCAGGGACCATAGACTCAGGGAACGCGACTTTAACCATGGGTTGAATACGGGGTAGTTAAGGACAAGTATGGGTGGCGTGACCAACGACATCACACAAGGTGCAAGGCTTTGCGGGCGGAGGAGGAGCTAGGTCAGTCGGGGTGGCCTTGTCTTTGGCTGCCCCCTTGTGAGCTTTGCCTTTCTTTCCTGGAGCTGTCACCACAGGGGCAGGGTCCTGGGGGGGTGCGAGGGGCATGGTAGCAACGGAGGAAGCGAGGGGGACCGGTTGAACCGGTGTCAAAGCAAGATAAGGTTTGGGGTGACTAGGTGGGGTAGCGGCTGGAGGGTCAAGGTACCAGACGGGGATGCCCAGTGTCAGGTTGGGGATGGAGAGGGTGGCCATGACGGGGATCGTATAGAATACGGGAGGGGGAGCCAGGAAAGGTATCTGACCAGCGGGATAATGACCAGGGGGGACGGCTCCGAGATGGTTGAGGCATGGGGGAACCGAGCCAGGAGGATAGAGGGGTTCAGGGATACCATCTTTAGGAGAAGGGCCAGAAGGAGGAGGTCCAGCTGGCGGATATGAATGGCTAGGAGCGGGTTGCGGTGGGCGAGGTTGAGTTTGAGGCTGCTGACTAGCCGAAGCGGGTCGCTTAAGGGCAGCCCGAGATGATTGCATCATGCAAACATTCGATAAGCTGGGATCTGAGATAGGAGGAGGAGGGAGACCAGGAAAAGTTCCAAGAAAAGAGGAGTCTTTATAGACGCTGGGAGAGACACTAGTCAAGGAATCGACAGTTTTCTTATTGGCTACAGAGGAGATGGTCGTCTCAGGGGAGGTCTAAGACTTTGGCTCATGATAAGTTAACTAGTCGATAGTGACTATCTTTCCATTGTGAGGAAAAAACATCTTGCGAAAAACCACAGATGGGACAGCAGACATGGCATAGGTGTAGCTTCACCCCAAGAGAATGTTGTAATCTAGAGGGGCATCGATGACTTCGACGTCGACGCAAACAGTCTTACCCGCAAGGGTGATAGGACAATTACGGAAAAGGTCAATGGGCTGGGAGGCGTGGCCGTCCCACGCTCGAAGGGTGATTGTGGAAGGGGCCAACTCAGGAGATCCGAGTTGCTTCCAAACCGAAGTAGACATCACACAGGTGGATGCTCCCTCATCAATTATACACCGAGAAACGTTAGCGTTCCAGATTTTGACTGGGATTTGGAAGGCGACGGAAGCAGGAAGAGGGGGATGTTCTGATTGATGGGCGTCGAAAACGATCATTTGGTCATCAGCAGGATCTACAGAGCCCATGGCAGATAACAGAGCCTTCTTTTGGGAAGGGCACGACTGGAGGAGTTCCAATGTGGAAATGGCAGCAGGAGACTGCGCCAAATCATCTACTATGCTATACGAATGAGCAGCTCGACCAGAAGCAGCATTTCGGTGTAATGGTCCCTTAGGAATCTTGGGATGAACCTCAACTTTGGGTTGAGGGATATGTAAGGGGCCATTGGATGTCAAAAGAGGCTCTGTAAAACCTGAAGAAGGGGACTCGGGGGAAAACTGAGCGGAAGGCTTGGGGTACTGGCGAGACCGAGTTTGAAGGTGAAGGTTGACGATTGGGGATGGATCAGAGTTCATCATGAGGATCTAGTAATCGGAGGAACCAGAAGGGGAAGGTTGAGTGGCGACCTGTCCGTCAGGTGGTTGGGCAGCCACGAATCCTTGTTGGGGGAAAGGATCGGTAAACACAGCCGGTTGAGTAGTGGCCACATTAGGGGGAGCATGAGGGGAGGCATGTTGTCCTCGCAATGTGGCTTGAGACTCCCACATCTGCCGCATCTGTGGTAGAAGGGGACAATCGTGAGTGTAATGACCGTAAACACCGCAACACAAACAAGGCTTATTTGTGTGAATAGGCATGTCTGGCTTGGGCTGAGTGCCCTGTTGCTGACTAACAGTGTTAGGGTCAAGACCTTGAGGATTGGGTCCACGAGTACTCGGGGTAGATTTATTTTGATTGCCTTTCCGCCTTCTTTGAGAGGAAGGGGGATTAGTGGCTCCTTACTATGCACATACTTGCCCTGGAGGGGGCTGTAGGTGTTGTTGCTGGGGTTGAGAAGGCAAGGGAGTTAGAAGTGAAAATGCTGGAGGAGCTGGAGCACCAGGCTATGGATAAGGATAATGGTTAGGTTGGGAAACATTGAGGTAAGCAGGAGGTTGGGCAAAAGGATGAGGCATGCCGTATCCTGGATACATGCTACCTAGAGGGGGAAAAGTGCTCGAAGTGTTGGCCCCTCCCGGAGGAAAACCATAGCCCATAGGAGGTTGAGCATACGGATGAGAAAGGGCTCCAACGATACCGTCGGTGGAATGAGATGCCCTCGGGGCGTTAGCGCCCCCGGGCCTGGGGAGGTCAGGAAGGATGGTATAAACATAACCAGACTGAGCGTAGATCAAGTCATATTTCAAGGCGATTTGGAGGGCGGCTTCTTTGGTTTGAGGGAAATGGGAGGCGACATCTTTGCCAATGGGAGGTAAGAGAGTGCGAAGGAACCAGTCCATATAAACCCGATCTTCAAAGGTGGGATCTCGACATAAGCTCCTTCTTCTCTGCCATTCCTGGACATGAGTGGAAAGGCAGGTTGAAGAGGATTGACGGAAAGAAGTCAAAAGCTCGGTACCAGTGTCGTATCGGAGAGGGAGCTAGAAATAAGATAAAAAGGCTTGGGCAATGGTCGCAAAGGTGGTATGGGAAGATGTGGCCTGGTCAACATACCATTTAGAAGCTTCACCCATAAGCGTGCGTTGGAACAACCGAAGACGGATGGAATCATCGATAATGGAATTATAGGAACACCACATGTGGAAAGATCGGACATGGTTGGTTGGATCTTCTCCAGCAAGGCCTTCGAACTTAGGGATGTCGGAGGGGAGCCTTGTTGGCATAGCAGGCCAACCAACATCGTGGCGGATAGGGTCATTGATCAACTGATTGAAATCGGGGAGGCTGAGGCCTGCCATGTAAGGGAGCAAGGGTGCAGCCGAGGTAGTCCCGACATTAGGGACGGGATTACCGCTAGCGTTAGGCCCTGGACCAGACATAGTGAAGGTGACAAGGGGAGAACCAGAAGTAAAAGGAGAACCCAATGAATCAGAAGAGGAGTCGGAGTGCGGACTCGGAGGGGGACTAACTCGACGACGGCGGGAAGGAGTAGGTCAACCGACCGGAAACTGAGGGTGAAGTCCAAGAAGTCTCCGAGATGTGCGCCATGGGGGCGCAATGGTGACAACACAAACACGGCACAAGGGGAAGAAGAACGACCAACAAAGGCAGGGAGGTGCAGAATCAAGTGATTACAATGTCGAAACAAGGGCAGAAAGGTGTAGTGTCAATTGATTTTACAATGTTTTAAAGTCTTTGCCTGGTGGTGTTAACCAGGCTCTTCTTCGCTTAGGGTGAGTGTGTGGTGTGCGTTAATTTTAATTTTTAAACCCAGACGTTTTGAAAGAAAAATAAAAAGTGTGCTGCGTAACTGAAAATAAATCTGCAGAGAACAGTATATAATGCTGAAATAACAGAAAATTAACAGCTAACAATGTATCGATCTAACCCAAGAATGTGGGTCTCTCAAAACTAGTCTAAAAAAAGGGGAAAAAATCTAGTCAAAACACACTAACAAGAGGCCAATAGATCTAAGGTCGGGAGGGATAGGGATCTAAAGGAGAAAACTGCTGAAAAGAGGTGCAAAACATAGCCGAGAGACAGAGGCAAGGTGGCTGGGAAAAAGGAGGAAATCAGCAAAAAGCAGAAGGGACAAGGAGGAGGCACTAAAGGAAGGTCCAAAAAAAACTACAAGAGGTGATTTGAAAGGGAGAAGAGCTTATTTAAAGGGATCTGAGAAGGAGGTAGCAGATCTAAAAAAGGGAAGGCTGAAACTCTGAAAAATCAGACACCTGAAATAGTTAAAACTCTTCCACCAAAAGTGGATGGTACTGAAGCCCTAGGGTGCTATGTTCCCACTTAGATGAGCAAAACAGATCAGAAACAGGTCTAAACGAGCTGAGACAGAGGCTAGAAAACCCTAACAGAAGCTTCAGAAAAACCCAGAAAAGTTGCAGAAAAATAGCAGAAAAACTGGCAGGTCGCAATTTCTGACCTGTTTTCTGTGCAGGTCACAGATAATTGGCTGAAAAGTGTGACCTGGAGGCCAGGTCGCATTTTCTGGGCTGAAAAGTGTGACATGAAGCTCCGAGTGTCCTGGCGGCAGATTTCTGAAAAAGTTGTCGTCTCAGTTGCGGCTGATGTCTATCACCTGCGCAAGAGGGCCAGAAACACGCGGAAGTGAGAAATTTTAATGTTTTAGGGTTTTATAGGTGAAAATCAACATAAAAATAGGAACAACAAAAATCTGAAAAGAAACCCTAGGGTCTGAAGTAGCTGGATATGCAGGAATATGAAAAACGACAGTAGTCGTATTTGAAAAACCCGTGTGGAGTCGTCAGTTGTTAGTATGAATCTTTTGTCGAAGTGTACAAAAAAATACCTCTTTAGCTACGCATAACTTATAGCCCTAACATCAAATATGGCTGCCAATATCTTCAGATCTACAGTTACTTGATCAAGACAAATGCTACAAAAATCCAAATCTATGCATAAAGAGACATTAAGCAGTAAAAATAAGGTTTTTCTCCATACATCCAATAGACAAGACAAGAACAATATTTTTGAAAGAACTTTTGTATTAAGGGCACCTGGGAGGAAAACAAGAAGGTTTTTCCAATTCTCCTCAATGGGATGGGTTCTTGGAAGTCCTCAGCACTTCAGATCTAGTATTTCTCTCTCCTATTGGTGTAGAAAACCCAGACAAAGATAGAACTCAAAGGGAGCTCACACAACAAATAATGGAAAATTTGACAATGATAATGGCTCAAAGTCAGACCAAGAGTATAGATCCAGAGTGATCTAATGGGCAACAAAAGGTGAAGAATGGTAGGAGAAACCCTCCTATTTATAACAAAATATTGGGTCATTCTAGATCTTGGTGCATGATTAAAATAACATGAACCAAATCTAGATCCACCTTTTATGGAATATTTTATTATATTTGTTGGAGGGAAAAAGTATTTGACTTGGGTCAAATCCCTTTATTTGTGAATAATAAATAAATAAATGATTTATTTATCATTTTGAGGAAGTGGTTGAAAGATAATCAAATAAATAATGATTTATTTAATTATTTATGGGTGATTTAGTCATATTTAACAAGGAATATTATTTAAATAAAATTTAAATAATTATTCCTAGAAAATAATGAGATAAATAAAGATTTATCTCATTAATTTCTTTGTTTTGGGTTAAACATGACCAGGAATAATAATTAAATTATTGTTTAATTAATTATTCCTTGAGGAAAATCAAACAAATATAGGTTTGTTTAATATTTCCTTTTGGGGTTTCCTGTTTAGACCATAAACAACCTAATAAATGTGTTTTATTAAGTTATTTTACATAGTGAAAGAAATTTTACTTAGGGTAAAATTGGCCTTACATGGTGTACTTGGGTCCATCTAATGATAGTAAGTTAGATGACCAAAAAATGGTGGAACAGCTGATAAAGCAACCAAATTTATTGAACGCATCCCGCATGTCCGCCAACAGGTCCATGACATCTACGACAAATCCAATACCAAGTTCAGCAGAATTTGCCTCATCTCATGGAGGAACTCAATGCAATGGGGAAAATTTCTTCCTAAGGGGGGAGGAATGAACCAGGTGGATATTGGTGGCCACCAACCATTTGGACCCCCATCATCAGTTCTTTCATTTTTCAGTTTCAGCACAGCTTACTATTTTTAGCATTTTTTCGGGTCCTAGACTTTCATAGTCGTTTTGAGGCCCTAATGATCTAGGTGGATATTGGTGTCCATCCACTTATTTCATTTTAACCACCACAATTGGTTCTTTCAGTTTTTCAGTTTCATCGCAACTTAATATTTTTAGCATTTTTTCAGGTCCTCAACTTTCGGAGTCGTTTTGAGGCCCTAAACGATGTTTTTTAGGAAGTTTTATTTATGTTGCATATTTTCGTTTATATTTATTTCTGTATATTATTATGCTCTTGCATAAATCCAGATCATTGGTATCAGAGAGGTCTTCTCTTTCTCTGTTTTTATTTGCATGTCCCCAATGAGGTCAGGGTATAAGGAGCCATGGCTCGATCTGGTTGAACCCTTGCAAGATTAGCCTCGCAAAACTCGACGACCTCCCATGGTGGAAGAAAAGAAAAATTAGGGAGTAGGAGATCCTATCAAAATATTACTCCAGGAGGCCCTCGAGAAATAGAGGAACACGATGATGGATAACTTTGCCCAGATCCTTCAACGGTTTCCCACTAGCAGCGCATCTACTCTGGAGGAGCCACTCCTTTCAAGGTACAAGTAAACTTTGAAATTCTTGTATTTGAAAGCCAGATAGATGCAGACGTTGTAGATACATGGTTGAATTTGATAGAAGGGTATTTCTCGGTCCATGCTTTCTCCAACAGAGAAAATATTATTTTTTCACTCCTCA
Source organism: Pinus albicaulis (assembly GCA_034641835.2). Lineage (NCBI taxonomy): Eukaryota > Viridiplantae > Streptophyta > Pinopsida > Pinales > Pinaceae > Pinus > Pinus albicaulis. The sequence continues at coordinate 1,520,376,414 of CM076581.1, forward strand.
AAGCCACCCCCCATGTCAAAGACTAGTGGGAAGCCTATTGTGAGCAAAAGTATGAGAGGGAACCCTCTCTATTCTCAGCCGCACCCACTTAGAATTATTTCCAAGAAGGAAACAAGGAACAATATTACCTCGTGGGGATCTATGAGGACAAATACATCCAATGGACCACATTGCGGCAGCAAAGGGATCAATATGTGCATGAACTAACAAATTTGTTGGGTATTAAATATTCAGAGAGACATTTGGTGCTCAATTACAGTAGATATTTGCACAGATACATTTAGGAGGAAATGGAGTTCCTTGAAATTACCTCGCTTGGCACGGCATATCGCTATGTCACCAAGATCAAGAAGAAATTTAATTAGAATGTGTGAGACTTTAGATCCGTAAATCCGAAGCCAAGGAAAGGCGCCCCCAAACCGCAGAACAAGGGGAAAAGAAAAAGTGGGGTGACTCAAAAAAACACCACAAATAAAAATAAGGACATAGGGAAGTGGTGTGAATTTCATAACAGCCCCACTCACAGCACAAACGAGTGTCGGGCCAAGCAGTAGCTAGTGGCCGAACTGAAGGCACCTGAATCAGATGCATGTTCTGGTCCTAAGTCAAAACCAGACAAGGGTTATGACAAAGGGAAGTAGATCATTGATGCAGATCCCAATGCCATTTCTACCACCACCAAGCTCCAAAGGGAGGATCTCAGGGATCCAGAGGAGCGGGAGCACATCTTCCTTTCGCATATGTGGGTGAAGGGTTCTCTACTGCAATTCCTTGTTAATAGAGGAAGCCAAAAGAACCTCATTTCATTAGAGGTTGTGAAGAAGCTCAGCTTACCTACCATAACACACCCATAGCCATATACCATTGGGTGGATTCACCAAGGAAGAGATCTCTGTGTCCTCCAGTAGTGTCGCCTTCGATACAGCATTAATATATTCACGGATGAGGTATTGTGTCATGGTGTTCCTCTTGATGTGTCTAATGTATTATTGGGCCATCCATACTTTTGGAAGCGACATGTTATATATTATTCTAGGCCTCTTTCTATTGTTATTACTATGGGAAATAAATTCTAAAGGATACTAAAGGTATTACCACCTCCTGCCATCTCTTTGACTACTGCAAAACAACGCAGTAATATTGTTTCACAAACAAGGAAAATTATTTTCAATATAATTAACCCATAGGGAAAGAAGAATATTTTAGCCACAGCCTCAAAACATGGCCCCTTTACACGGTAGCAGCAGATGGAAAAATCCGTGGAGGAATACGAGGAAATTTTCTCCTCACCCACAGAGTTTCCTCTACACTGTCAGGCCAAGCACTCCATTTATCTGACCCCAGGTGCATCGCCGCCTGATTTTTCCATACCTCATGTGGCCACACTTAAAAAATCCACAAATATACTGTCTGAGGCTGATAAACCAACCAAATTTATTGAACGCATCCAGCACGTTCGCTGGCAGGTCCATGACATCTTCGACAAATCTAATACCAACTTCAGTAGAATTTGCCTCATCTCATGGAGGAACTCAACACAATGGGGACCATTTCTTCCTAAGGGGGGAGGAATGATACAGGTGGATATTGGTGGCCACCCACCTATTCCATTTGGACCCCCACCATCAGTTCTTTTAGTTTTTCAGTTTCAACATAGCTTACTATTTTTAGCAGTTTTTCGAGTCCTGAACTTTCGAAGCTGTTTTTATGCCCTAATGACCCAGGTGGATATTGGTGGTCACCCCACCTATTCCAATTGAACCCCCTCCATTGGTTCTTTAAGTTTTTTAGTTTCAACACAACTTAATATTTTTATCATTTTTTAGGGTCCTGAACTTCCGGAGTTGTTTTGAGGCCCTAAACGACGTTTTTTAAGTTAAACTTCGATGTTGCTCACATCAAAAGTTTTATTCCTTGTATATATATTTCTAACGAGGTATTGTGAGTGTCAAATGGATATCGTATGTTAAATTTACATCCCCGAGAAGATTAATGTACCAATTTATCCAAACGGCACCCATATTTTTTGCGCTTCATCTCCTAGGGTTAGGGTTTCCATTATTTCTCAATAAGAAATAGGCCCTCGTGTTGTAAAATGTAACTAGGTTGGTCTTCATGTTGACTATGTAATTATGAAAAGAAGGAGACAAAGATAATAAAATGTATTTTTTTGTACTTGCTTCATGGATTTCATGAGCAAGATTTTATTATGTAGATAGACTTCTTCTTGATGTCTATTAGGTTTTTGTCTTCTAGGATTAAGTTTAAAAATCATGAAGGATCCACTTCAGATGGATATGCTCCAAGACCTTGTAAAGAATCTCTCAACAGCCCTCCAGAAGTGTTGGCAGACAAGCTCAAAATATAGAGGAAACAACCTACAAGAATATGGGAATATATGTAATGTAATACCTCATAAAAATGCTGAAGAAAATAAACTACAAGCTAGCCTAATTTTCAAGCTACTTAGTCGGCCTAAATACCAATAGAATGGTCGGCCTAATAGCTGGACAAGTCATCTATATATATGACTGTCTTGCAGCTCATTTGGAGAACAAGAAAATCTGCAGATCAGTCTGAGCCTTTTCAGAGTTTAAGTAAAAATCTAAAGGACAGAATTTGGTGCGGATTCAAGAGTATAAATTGTGGAAGGAACAGTGCAAATCTGAAGGAAAAAGTGAAGTCTGAAGGTCTAAAGGTCTGAAGGTAAAATCAAAGTCTGAAGGTCCGAAAGTCTGAAGGTAAATCTGAAGTATAATACTGAAGTGTTGTAGGTAACCCCGAAGTGTTGAAGGTAAATTCGAAGTGCTAAAAGTAAATGCTAAATGATGAAGGCAAGTGAAGTGCTAAAGTGCAGATCTGAAGTGTAATGTAAGGAAGGTAAATCTGTGATTTACCTTCCTACAATAAAATTATTACTTCTGCATAAATATTTGTGTCCTATGTATTTTGATAATTAACTTGATTAAAGATTAACTACACAAGCTAGCTCACAAGTAATTATCAAGAAGAGAATTTGTATTAACCGTAACCCCTCCAAATTCTCAACATGGTATCGGAGCTATGGTAAAAGATCACCTTATTATCAAGAAAATATTGATAAAAGTTACCGTCTGAGATCAAATTCATAGAAAATAAGTTTCATTCTATTACAAAGAAGAATTTGGGTGCTATTGCAGAGATACAAGCTCGATGGTATTGATACAAGGTCGGTGCAATTGCAAAGACACATGTTCGATGAAAATTCAGTGATACAAGTTTAGTGCAACTTCATAAAACAAGTTTGGTGCAATTGAAGAATAGAAAAGAGTTCGATATATCTCAGAGATCAAGTTTTATATCTCAAAAATCAAGTTAGATATCTTAGAGAGGGAGTTCATAATACTATCTCAGATAGAAGTATTATATAACTACAAACTAAGATATTCAAGCTATCACAAAATTTTAGTGTAAAACCTTTTCTATATTTCCATCAAAGTAATAAAGGATCAATTCATATCTATACTGCCACCTCATGACTAAAGGAACAAATATACGTATATATTGGCACCCCAATCTTGGAGAACTCATAAGTGCTATCTTAAAAGAATGATTTCAACACCAAAAATGAGACCTCGGTTTCATGACAGAAATAGCAAAAAGACATAAACAACCAAAAGAAGGCTTTATCATCATTACAACAAAGATCTAATCCTTACCCTTGAAGAAGATCATCCAAAAAGAAGGCACTAACACATCTTTTATAAACCACCATCGAAGAAATCAAGCTGAAGACTTTATCTTCACTTATCAAGTAAGTATCTTTCATTTTGTAATCAAATTTGGTTAAATGAAATTTTTTTTGCAGGGAGATCTATAAGCTGGTTGGGCTACCAAGATCCTTGCATGAAACAAGGAGGATAGTCATGGTCCTCATAGATAACTAAAGTCATAGATAAGGGTCTCCTTTTAATTCATGGAAAGGAACTCTTAAGGATCTCTCACATGAACAATATTGGAGACACAAAAGAAGTTGGAAGAAGAATTATGAACAGTAAAAGAAATTTCATGTCACCAGAAAGGATGGAAGGAGTGGATGGAAAGAGGGAGTAAGAGATCATTAAGAATAGTCCCTCTCATAATAAGTCTCTTTATGGCTCCTAGATCCTGCTTAATATTTGATGCAATGTGACATCATGGAAGTATAATGTTGGGCCAAAATTGTAATCTACGGATAAACTACGCTTCCCTAGACCAATGTGTAGTCTAGAACAAGAGGTGAAAGACTGCACTACCCTTTTTCCTAACTCAGAACAGATACACAAATAGGATTGGATGCTTACTTGTTTCAGTCGTTTCTAAATGGCTCCTTTCTGTCGCTTCCACTACAGCCTCAACTTCAAGCGGTTTCAAATAGATGAATGCTTCCTGCAAGAAAGAGCACTGAAACAGCAGAAGATGCAATAATATATATATCTATTCAATTTAATTAGCCAAATAATTTAAGCATAAACTACATTCATCAACCAAGATCTTACAACATGGAAAATCAAAGTAAGCATGGATGCATGTAGGGAAAAACAAGAAGTACTCTTTATTGATGATAAAATGAGAGGTTACAACCTAGTGACTGATTCATTGTGACCTTCCAGCAAAGTTCCCAAGTCTCATCACAGCATAAGTCTCTCCAACAGCAGCTCCACAAATCAAACTCTCTATTGAAAATTCTCCAGCATTTCTCTACTCAAATTCTTCCTCCTTGAACACTTAGATCTATGTTCAATTTATAGATGAACTGTAGGTTTTTTTGCAATAAATTGCATTCCAAAAATAGGCAAGACATGTTTCCATTCATGTATATGTCAAATGGACACTTGGTTCCGAAGCATGACACATGTGAACCCTTCTAGAAGACACTGGCCAAGTGGAGATTCCAGAACAATGAGAATTTCGCTCCCAATGTGACCAATGCACCTTTGAATTTTAGGAAGTACTTTGCAGAGCAGCCTTGAATAGGGCTACCTACATATGCAATGCACTTAAGCCCCTTAGAGCCTACTTTGGTGAGCTCCCACATGTTTAATAATAAGCTTCAAACCATGGAAAATCCTTGATTTGATGAAAGTCATTTGTTTGATTCATGTTGTTTCCTGTCTTAGGGCATATAGCAACTGAGATGATAGGGAATGATAGACCCTTTGATCATCAGTCCTAGAGATGATGCCCAGTTAACCAGGTCATTGGGAATGGTGCCCAAATTGACCTATAACAATTGCCCCCTAAAGCATGAGATCCAAATAATAAGAACATTTGATTGAGATGCTTTACACTGTGATGAGCCTGGAAACAAAGCGGAACGGTAACCTGAATCAATCTTACAATACATTACATCATGATAAATCCTCTATTCATCATAATTTTTGAGGGTAGGCATTCCCATAGTCAGCACATAAAACAATCTAATAACATGTACATAATTCAGAAAGTCGTCTACATTGGAATGTTTCCTAGATGCAGACACGCCTACAGATATAGGCCCATGTTTGGATGAAAATCTGTATGTAAGGTCACTGTACAGATGATGTGTACACAAATCCTGAAATCACAGCCCGGATGGCTGAAACTAGATCCGAGGTCTTCTTATCTCATTCACTCGATCATTCGGGTACAAGTCTAGCCATGTGAATATATGATTTGTCGTCAAACATAGAAAGAGATCATTTGATTGCTTCTACTCTGAGGATTAATCCGCTCCTGTTGATAACACTATCTCCCTAGTACTAAAAGTATCTAGCAAAAAATAGCCAAACATACTAATATTTCTCTAAGCATGTAAGGTTTACAAAAAGCTCTATAGAGGTGTTAAGGACTTACCATTTTTCCAGTGCTTGTTTGAAGTCGTTGTTGTCCCTCGCGCGCTTGAAGGAGTTTTCCTCATAAACTTGCAGTCACAAACAAGCAAAATATTGCATAGCACCTGTATAGAAATAATCATAAACTATGCTTATCATAGTGATCAAGGAATCTATGAAATAACCCATTGATTGGAAGCCTATTGAGAAAAATGAGTATATTTGTATTAATTTCGAAAGAAGAAAATCCTTACAACCTGAGCCTTGATGTTGCATAGGACTTTCCGGGGTCTGAAGCAGGAGTCTCCTTTACTTTGATAAGCTCTGCACTCCTCCAACCAAGACAAATAGAGGTATGCAATCTCTCCTCACAAAATTCTTAGTTAACTGAGTCTAAATCTCAACAGCACTTAACTTCAAATATTCTAAAAGCTTGAACTCCCTTTAAGGCTACCTAATGCCTATTTTTATAGTCGAAAAGAGAAGTTTTTATGTTCCAAGTATGAAGGGATAGAATTCTCCTTCAAAGGGATAAGCTCCTCACATCAAGGGGTTAGCTCCATAAGATAAGGGATTCATGCACCTCAAAAGATCAATTCTGCCACCGCAAAATCCATTCTAGAAGCTTCCATAATTCACTTTTATTGAGCTTTTTAGGATTTACTTGCGCCTTTTTAATCTTACAGGAGTCCACACCTATAACAAAGATAAAGTGCATTCAGGAACGTAGGAAATCTGAACATTGGGTGCGGGACCGCAGGCAAGATAGCCAGAAAGTGCGACACCAAAGTTTAGGAGACTTTTAGGAATTTTTTCTAATTTTCAAGGCTTGACATGAGGAACTGATATGTTAGACTTGCAAAAGGGAAAATTATGAGTAATAATGAGCTCATACACATAGAAGAATGTCAGGATGACAATTTTCAATGTAACAGATTGCCTCCTAAAGTGCAAAGTCTGGAATAGATGATGCTGAAGTCTGTCATATATGAAGAGTGCAGTACTTTATCATTTCAAGGATCATCCCGTGGTCACCCCAGTCAGCACCTGTAAAAAAATTCAATGCAAAATATATATATGTATACATATCATCACTGAGGTAGGCATTCCCATACTCAGATTAAAATAACTAAAAACTGATTCAACTTTTCTGATACAGGAATGATTTTGAGTACATGATAGTATAGACATGTGTGAACATAGTATGGACGCAGCCATCTATTTATAAATAGCCCACTATATAAATGATAACAAAATTCCTCGCAGCCTAGATGGTAGAAACTAGATCCAGGGTCTTGATTTCCGCATCTCGAACTAGTACGATTCTATCCATGCGAATGAATGTGTCGAAGCCGAACATGGTAGAAACCACTTGATTACCAGTCAATGATGTAAACTGTTAACAAGTGTGAGAGTAACCACCAATAATGTCAATGGCTCTCAAAGTACCCAGTACAATCCATGAAATGTGAATGAATGAGCTGAAGTCGAACATCTCACGGAATCATTCGATCGAAGGTCGATGATGTAACCCGTCGTCGAAAGCGAGAAACCTGCCATTAAGGCATGCAGATTTCAAGGTAATGACGATTTCTAGATCAACTTCCTAGATAATGAGTTGTCATCGATAGAAAGCGATCCATCTTAGGCAAGCCCACAACATGAAATCATAGATCAAGTTTTGAAAATATATCAGCAAGGACTGACTCAGGGATGGTCAAAATGGATGACAGATATTTTGCAGATGAATGGTTTGTTTGAACTGTTCTCTTGAACACATAACGACACTACAGATGGCTTGGCGACAATTGACCCAAAGCTAATACCCAGAAACCAGATGAAAAATTTCAATGAGGTTTGATTAACTGTTAGGCAAAGGATTTCCCAACCCAGGTGAATGAAAGTGTCGTGTTCAAGAGTGGTTGACTGAATTTTCGAAGAATCAAAATACAACAAACACGCCCATTTTCCTCTCTTTTCCCCCACCATTTCTGGAAAGTACCTCTTTATTTTTGACAAGCTTGAGGAGGATAAAATTTTCTTGTTTATAAGCTCATCCTTCGGATGATTCCAACTTATTTTAAGATTTGAACCCTAAGAAGGAGTGGTTCGTTCCTATTTGAAATTGAACAGATCCTTTACTGTTAAATTTTAACGAGTCCAGTATAGGAGAAACTCGGTGTTTTTCAATTTTAGGGAGTGAGAAAAAAAAACTTAAGAAAACTCCATGGGTGTACTTTTTCGTAAATTTAGTCTCTCAGGCCCGAAAAAGGATAAAATAATGTGTGAGAGAACTCTATTGACCGTAATTAGTCAACGTATACCTTTTTCCTAAATAGTCCATTTCAGTCCGTAAAAGGGGTAAACTTATACTGAAGGGACGATTATTCATTTACTTTAACGAGTTTGAACAATCAAGTACTCGGTGATCTTTTAATGCTTAGAGAGTCTGAAAAGGGCTTAAAAGAGGACTCCAATGTTTCGCTTTTTTTTGAATTTTTGAAAGAGTCCGAAAAAGCGATAAAAGTATGCTCTTTGTTGAAAAATGATCAACTCTCCTAAAAAATCCAATTTCTACAAAAAAACTTGAAACATTACACATACTTGTTTAAGATGAGTAAAAATGCTTCAAAAATACCATTTTTAAAGTGAAAAATAAATAAATTAAAAATTCATCTATTCGAAAAAACTTATAAAAAGGACTTTTTCAACTTCATTTTTACCGTTCAAGTTCAGAGTGAAAAGTAGAAGCTTTTGGGTAAAAAAGTTCCTCTGAAGATTCTGGAAAATCCGTCCGTTGAAATCGAGAACCGTCAGTCCCAGGTAATCCACGACCTCTTAATCTTGCATTTCATCCATTTACAATTCGTTTTTAGGCTTTAAATATTATTTTTTAAGGGAAAAACATGGTTCAAAAATCGCCCGCGGGGGTCCGCAGGTGACACACATGGTACCTGCGGACCCCGACCTTTTTCTACAAGGAAAAAAGTCGTGGGTCCGCACTTTCCTTACAGAGCGCGTGCGTTCCAACGCACTGTTTATGAATGTAAAGTGCGTTCCCCGCGCATTTAAATTTAAAACTCAAATTTCTCTTTTGCCGCCCAAAATTTTTCAAATTAGATTGTTCTAATCTATATTTTTATGTATTGTAGGATTAACAAGATGTTTATTTGGAGAGAACGTGAACACGAGGATGTGGATGAAGCTGCAATGCTCCATATGCCCACAATGCAAAGATTAATAGCATGTGGTTTATATAAATTCTGGGCCATCCAAGGCATGAGAGCACAGGTAGAGCTCCTGACATGGCTGGTTAACAGGTGGAACGTGCAGGACCAGTGTTTCATTATTGGCGGCCACCGGCTCAAAATTGAGCTGGAGGACATTTATTTTCTGACTGGTTTGTCCAAGAGGGGCGAACAACTCTCCTTTTTTTGGACTAGGCCAGGTGGCCAGACTGTCGCTAGTCTTCGGCAATAATTCTGTAATGATGAAGTAGACCCCAGGGACAAACGGATTGATATAAAAACTATCATCCGTCCCGAGCTGAAATTTATTGCATTTACTGTTACCAGGTTGTGCAGGAGTGCAGCATTGCATGTAGCTACCAGTTCTCAAATGCGCATTGATGTGGACTGTTTTTGCGGCACCATTTTCAACTAGTGTGACGCTGTGTTGGCTAATATAAAAGGCAAACTAACTAGAGAAAAAAATGGGAAACTAAATAACTTTGGATATCCATTGTCGTCTCCTTTGCTCTAGAGAGGATTCTAATGCTAGCTCCACAGAGTATCCCTGTTGATGCCGGTCGACTTAGAGAACCTAGGATTGTTCGTTGGTCCGCACTGATGGCCCGTCATGGTATTGAGGGCGCTGAGATTGTTCGATTTCCTTATTCATATTTTCATTGGCTGGATCACCAATTTTTTGTCATAGAGGACTTTCCATATGCTGGGATAGATTTCCGCGGCGACTGAGAGATGACTCTCCTAGTAGGGGAACAGTGGGATGATTCAAGTAAAAATATTTCTTCAACAGTTTCTAATTTCTAAAAAATTTTATTTTCGATCGTCTTGTCAAATAATAACCAAAATTTTTTTGAATACAGATGTGGGCCCATGGTGACCAGCCCATCTCCAACCTTATGAAAGAAGACAACCAGTTGCAGCCGCACCAGCTCCAGCAGGCCAATCAGCAGAAGTCTTGATTGATTTAGAGCATCATCTAGAGCGTTTGACTCTAGATATTTCGGAGACAGACATAGATGATATTCCACTCAGATTGCAGAGATACGTGATTGGTGTTCCAGGACCTTTTAGGAGGTTTCTGTGCAGGGTGGCTCGGGCAGTGGTTTCTTATTGTGATCACCATCAGTGATGGGATGATCATGTTGTAGACTCATATTTTTGACTTTTTGTGTTATCATTTGCCGATCATAAGGTGTTTCCAACCTATGATCGAAGACGATGTATATTTTTTGAAAACACTTCTATCCTATGATATATATCACTATTTACCGGCTATCTGCGTACATTTTATTAATGTTGTTTGTTTTACTGTTTTGATCACTGCAAATGTCGATTTATCATACTAGAAGCAACTGCGTTTGCTAATGTATTTAAATGTCTTTGAATATGTTGATATTCAATGTAGTCAAATTCAAGTTCTAAGAGACGAACTCTTAAAAATAACCGTAACAACACTGGATTTATAATGGCATAAACCCTGTTAAGCTGTAATACAACAAGTTCAGAATCCAACCTCACAATCAAACTCCGAATCCCAAATGATATGGACTCAGATAATAACTCAATCACTGCACTATACTCAGCAATGTTATTCGTTGTTTGACCAAGGCTTACCCCATGCATGGAAACTAACTCATCAGAGGGTGAATCGATAACCCAAGATGCGGAAGAAATGTTCCATGTACTACGACAAGAACCATCAGCAAAACCAGTGTAGGTTTGAAGAGAAGTCGACATCTACAATATCAAGAGTAAAACTCAGATAAGCAGGAATAATGATAAAACGCACTTCTAAACTAGGCACACCTTTCTAATCTAAGACACACCAGCAGTAAAGAAATCTAACCTAAAAAATAAAAGATCTCCACACCAGTTTTAAGCATAATATCGCTTCAGATATAACCCATTTCTGGGCTTATCTAAAGGGATACCATCAAAATCTATCAGCTCATAGGCCCCTTTTTCCAGCTTTCGCTTAACAATGAAAGGACCATGCCACATGGGCACGAATTTCCCAGCCCCTAGCTTATCGTTGGCTTGGTCATAAACTAAGACTAGGTCTCCTTCTGAAAAATTTCGAGGGGTAACACTTCTATCATATTGAGCTTTTACTCTTTTGACGTGAGCCTCATTTGCTATTGCAGCGTTTCTCCGATTTTCACCCAATTGAGCCAAGTACAAAAAGCGTTTCTCCTCTTCAGACGTAGCTGGGATTAACTCTATGGCTAATTTCAAAGATGGAATTTCGCATTCAATCGAAAACATAGCTTCCAAACCATAAATGAGTTGAAAGGGAGTGAAACCAGTTGATGTTTTGACTGAGGTTCGATATGCCCAAAGTGCTGAAAATAACATGGAATGCCAATTCGTCTTGTGAATACCAATAATTCGTCTGATCATGGTGACTAAAACTTTATTTATGGCTTCGACCAGACCATTCGCTTGCAGATAATATGGAGTGGAACTATCATGGCGCAGGCCAAGCTGTTCTATCAGTTCAGTCATCATGACATTCCGAAAATGGCTTCCATGATCAGTAATAATGGCTTGAGGAACACCAAACCTAGCAATTATGTGATTAAATACGAAAGTTGCAGCAGTCTTGCCGTCAGCCGAAAATGTAGGCATCGCCTCGGCCCACTTAGTAAAATAATCTACTGCTAAGATAATATATGCATGCCCCCCGGCTGAGCGAGGGTTACATGTAATAAAATCGATACCCCATTTTGCGAAAGGACCAACAGCAATTATGGGATGAAGAGGAGCGGGTGGCGCGCGCATCTTACGATCAAAAAGTTGACAATTGTGGCATTTCCGAACTGCATAAATACAATCTTTGAATAACGATGGCCAGAAATAACTAGCGCGCAATATCTTTTGGGCTGTGGCATACCCAGACATATGACCGCCACATGCTCCAGAATGGCATTCATTTAAAACCTTTTCAGCTTCTTCATGGATAATATAGCGTCAGAAAACAGAATCCGCTCCACGACGATAAAGTGTATCACCAATAACATTATACTGTTGGGATTGGAAACGTATCTTCCATCGTTGAGACCGCGAGATTTCAGGCCGAAAATATCGGGTTTGGAGATAAACAATAATATCTCCATACCATGGATCAAGAGTACTAATAAGAAATAGAGATTCGTCCGCAATGGGTTTCTCTGCCACAGTTTCAGTATCAGTAAAGGGGAAATCACACATTAGTTCTGCAAAGACTAAGGATTTCTTCGCCTTGGATTTTTCAAATTCCAAGTCAAATTCCTGTAGGATGACTATCCATTTGGAATACTTGCCCCCTAGCAATTTTTTGGTTAAAATGTACATCATAGGGTTACAATCAAAAATTACCATAGTTTTTCGTAACAATATGTAATGTCTAAATCGTTGGACAACTTGAACAGCTGCCAAAGCCAATTTCTCCACATGCGTATACTTAATCTCAGTCGGATGCAGATTTCGACTAAGATAGTAAATCACATGTTCAGTATGAGATTCATCTTCCTAAACTAACACCATCCAAATGGTGGAATGAGAAGCGACGAGATATAAAATGTAATCCTGGTTGTAGTTGGGAGGATGCAATAACGGTGCATGGGTCAACGCGTGTTTAAGTGCATCAAAAGATCGATCAGCGATCTCATCCCAAAAGAATGGAATGTTCTGTTATAGCAACTGGGTAAAACCTTTTGCAAGCCCGGCGTAGTTAGGAATAAATCGACGTAAAAGGTTTGCTTTCCCCTGTAAACTTTGGAGTTGGCGTAAAGTCGAAGGAGGAGGTAATTTGACAATAGCTTCGACCTTCGACGGATCGACGCGAATACCTGCTTTCGAGACAACAAATCCCAGTAAATGACCTGAATCAACACAAAAAACACATTTGTGTGGATTCAGCTGAATTCGATAATGCCGACATCTCATAAAGATAGCACGTAAATGTGTAAGATGGTCAGCCCTGTGTGATGAATGAGCAGGTAAATCATCGAGATACGGTTGCACAATGTGCTTAATGTCATGAAACGCATAAGACATTGCCCGTTGAAAATTTGCTCCAGCGTTCTTCAATCCAAAGGGTAGTTTGCAGTAAGCAAATGTCCCCCACGGACAAATAAAAGTTGTTTTTGGCTGATCAGCAGGGAGTATGTTTATTTGATTATACCCTGAAAATCCGTCGATAAAGGAAAAAATTTCACTGCCGGCACAATCATAGATTATTTCATCGATATAGGGAGTTGGATAATTGTCTTTAGGACAAGCTTGATTAATGTCCCTATAATCGATACATACTCGTATCGTTCCTTGTTTTTTAGTCACAGGAACAATATTAGATACCCAATCCGTTAAGGGAATCGGATAAATAAAACCTGCACGAAGTAATTTTTCAACCTCTACTTTGATAGCAGCAGCTTTTCTAGGATGCATTTGACGTAGACGTTGACAGACAGTTTTGGCATCCGGGTAAGTCTTGATTTCATGTACGACAATTGACGGATCAATTCCTGGCATTTCTTCATAAGACCAGGCAAACACATCAAGGAATTCTTGAAATAGGGCTTTATAAGTTTCAATTTCTTCTTCAGTACAGGAAGCACCTATATGAATGTTTTCAATTATTCCAGGTTTTACTGAAATGTCAATTGGAATCATTCAAGAAATATTTTCCAAATTTAACTCAGAATCAGGATTTTTCAATGGATTCTGCGGTTCTTTGACATATTCAGCAGTAAAAATTGAAGCGAAATCATCTTCAAAATGATCTAGTTCAGGTAAAAACGAATATCGGTGATGTAGATCTTCCCATGGTAAATCGTCAACAGACAATAATTCACGAATCTGCTCATCAGAATGAACAGGTTCAGGAAATGTCGTTGTAGCTGAACTAGATATAGAAAGTGATTCCTCATGGATCCCATTCACTGGATCAATTTCGGTTGAAGAGGGGTCAGAAAATGACTGTACAGCCTGGTATGCAAGTTCAAATGGACTCAAAGGCATCATGCCATCAATTGAATCTAACTCAGATTCAGAAGGTACAATCCAAGGATCATCAAACATAACAGAGTCTGACGAAATCATATGAATAGTTGCAACAGAAGGCGATACGTTAGGAGGAGGAATGGAAAAAGTTCCTAACAAACCAGAATATTTAATCAAACCTACTCCAACATCCTTGTATGGGATAGTCACTTTACCAACATGCTGGATTGTTTCTGTAGAGGCTGGGTCGGAAGAAAAATAAGTTAACTGATCTATTGTAACGATCCTTCCTTGATATGGAAATTTTATGAGTCGGAAGACCGAAGAGACAATAGCAGTCATAGCGTAAGACCAACTACGACCCAGAAAAAGTTTGTAATCAAGAGGGGCATCAACCACTTCCACATCTAGATTTGCAATTTTACCTTCAACCCCTATGGGTAAATCCTGCAAAATACCAAAAGGGTGGAAACCTCGACCATCAAAAGCCTTAAGAATCGTCGGAGATTGGTTAGGTGTAGGAGAACCAAGTGATTTCCAACACTGAATCGACATAATACAGGTTGAAGCTCCCTCATCAATCACAGTCCGATAGATCGGTCTGTTTTTTACTAACACTGGTATCTGGAAAGCCATCTGATGAGGTAGACGAGGTGTACTATTTTCTAAATCGAAGATTATAGGATTAGAATCCTGAACATCGAAAGCTCCTATAGCAGACAAAATCAATTTACGTTGTGCTGGGCATGATTGCAACACTTCCAAAGCCGACATTGCTGAAGGGGAAATAGCTAAGTCTTCAACAATGTTGTAATTCTGAGCAGCTCTCGCATGTGGATTGAAAGCTTATTTACGAAGAACACCTTTTGCAGGCGGTTTTATTATTAAGTCTGGATTTGGTTTCTCGATCTGTAGCGGACCAGAAACAGGAGGAGGTGTAGTTGATGTATTTGCATTAGAAGATTCTTCTTCTTTACCATCAACAGGATTCTTAGTACCATAATCTTGCGATCGCGTCACAATCCTTACATGAGACATCATCAAAATAGGCTCTTCTGAAGCAGTAGAGGTAGAACCAACCATCTTACTATCTTGAGTCGGAAAGGGATCCTTCAAGACAGCAGGTTGTGAACCTTTGACGAATTTCGCAACCTCGGCCCGATGTGGGCATTCCTTAGTAAAATGATCTTCGTCACAAATGTAACAAGGATAACGTGGTTTAAATTTTTTGTCATTGGATTCATTTTTATCAATTTTTTCTTTCGAATTCTTTTTGTTTTTATTCTTCCCTTTCTTTTTACTACCGGATTTAGATTTAGCTGTAGATGTTTCCACAACATGAATATCGGCAGAAACTTCGGGGGAAGATTCTCCTTTCGGGGAATTAGGTAAAGTTATAATTGGAGAAGAATTCTTTGAATATTTCTTCTTACTTTTAGTATTGACTATACCAATCATACCGTCAACGGAATGAGACCCTGAAGGAGGAGCAACTATTTGACCTTGTTTCGGAAGGTCTGAGATTTTTTCATGTAAAGTACCTGACTGCGTATAAACGAGGTCAAGGTACTAAGCTTGAGAAATTACTTGCTCTTCAGTAAAAACACCAGCCTTAGCTACATCTTCAGTAATCTTTGGTAATAATGATTTAACAAACCATTCTGCCAAAATTTGATCCGAAATATAAACTTTCACCAAATGTCTCCTACGTCGCCATTCATGAATATGATCAGAATAATACGTAGACGAGGATTGTTTCAGCGAATTTGATAATTCTGTGCCATTGTCGTATTTGACTGGAAACTGAAAATGAGTCGAGAAGGCAGTTTCTAACTGACTGAAGTTATGAAACGAGCCTCGTGGTAACTCAATGTACCATTTGGCTGCAAGACCAATAAGAGTTCTTTGGAAAAGACGTAAGCGAATCGAATCATCAATGATTGAATTAGATGCACACCAAAGGTGATAAGTCATGACATGATTTGATGGATCCTCTCCTAACTTACCTTCGAATTTTGGTATATCACTGGGCAACTTATGCTGCATTGGCGGCCAGTACTGATAATAGAAAATTGGATCATTTGTAAGGCGCGTCAAATCAGGTAAATCCCAAGTTGTGATAAATGGTAACTGACGGTTAGGGTCATGAAAACCTTGAGTAGCCAAAGCAATTATAGGAGGTGGATACCCAAGATAATTGGGAATCGAATTAGCATTAGGAATTGTATAACCTCCTGGAAAACTAGGATTAACCAGACCGAACTGGGGTTTTTGAGGCTGTTGATAAGTATAGCCAGGGTACGGTTGATACTGATAGTTTGGATTTTGTGTATAGGGACCGAATTTCGACTGCCCCTGGTACAGTTGCTACGTGAATTGTGGTTGACTTGTGACAATTGTACTTGTACCGCTTGTCCCGTAGGCATCTCCACCGAAGTCTGAATTGAAGATCCTGACTGGGGTACAGAGACTTGAGGGATTTGCATGGATGCAGGGATAGACGAACTCGGGGTTATAGATACTCCAGAAGTAGGTGTTACCGGTTGAACAGGTGTAGCAGCAGTTGCAGAAGTTTGAGGCGGAGTCTTAGGTGAACTAGGACCAGCTTGCTAAACAGGACCAGGTGCAGGAATTTGAATAGTAGGTTGGACAGGTTGCTGAGTTGGACCAGAAATTAAAGGTTGTCTAGATTGATAAGGCAACTGCACATTAGGCTGCATAGGCTATTGATATTGGGACGGATCCCACACCATATTCATTCCAGGGTATTGTCCCACAGAAGGTTGAACGTAAGGACCATAACCTGGTTGAACGTAGGGTTGATAGGTAAATGGTACATTTCCGGCTCCTTGAATAGATGGCTGACCAGAAGGCTGTTGGAAACCTTGAATCGGGTACTGACCTTGAGGTTGATAACCCTGAGGCGCATACTGAAGTTGGGGTTGATAAGGACCCTGAGGAGCATATTGAGTTTGGGGTTGACCTTGGGGCATATACTGTCCTGAAGTTTGATACCCTTGAGGTGTGTACTGCCCTTGGGGTTGTCCCCCAAAATAATATGACTCGACAGTTTGTCCTGGGAAAAATTTACCTTGAGGTTGCCCCCTAGGTAGTAACTGACTTCCTGAAGGTTTCCCCCCAGGCGGTAACTGACTACATGAAGGTTGCCCCCCAGCCGATAATTGACTACCTTCAGGTTGCCCTCCAGGCGGTAATTGACTACCTTGGGGTTGCCCCCCAGGCAGTAACGGATTTCCCTGTACTGGCCCTCCAGATGGTAACTGACTGCCTTGAGGTTGAGGATTCGGAATATTACCAGACATCATATAGATTTGCGCTGCGTTCAACGTTTTATTTTTAACACCACTATTACCAGATGACAACATTTGTTCGATGGGTTGAGGAGCTGCTCCCGAGAAAGTACCAGACAGAGCCTGATATCCCGAAGGAACAGAAGGACCACCGTGTAAAAATGATTCTGGTATCTGGGAAAACATGGATGACTCTCCGGCCATAATGGATGGTGGATAGTAACCTCTGGGTGTAGGAGGAAATGGAACTCGAGGTGGAGAAAAAGCAAGACCCGAATTCTCTAAAATGTTTGTTAAAGATAGATACCAAGTACTAGTTCGAATAGGGCTGTAGAAAATAGATTCACGCTCCCTAAGATTTAAGGATTGAGGGGAGTCGTGAAGAGATATATCTTCGTCTGGATTAGTAAGTTCTTCAATGGAAATAAGACCAACCGAAAGATCGTTAGTGACAATATTTCTTACCCTAGGTGAACCAAGATCACTAGAAGTTGGTGAAATAAATCCTGAGGATGTTTCCAAAATAGAAAGTTCAGTTTCAAGTTCAGAGATTTCAGGTTCGTCAGCCAGTTCACTGGAAGCATGAATACTACCGGTAACTTCAAAAACTGAAATTGGTTCTTGAATGTATTCTTTTGTAGGTATTTGATGATTAGGATGGACAACTATGGATGAACTTCCAATTTCTGTTGATCTAATCCTACCACTACTGGATGATACCAGAGCACGAAGACCTTCAAGCTGACTTGGTGAATATTCAAGGGGTTTCCCTTGTAGTCTCCGGGATTGTCTCGGCAATTCCGCCATGATTAAACATTAAATAATCACACGCAAACAAAGAAAATTTCAATGAAAACACCTAAAGTCTCTAAAGAAACAAACAGCTGAATCACACGCTTCAAAAAATCTAAGAGTTCAAACCACACACAAACAGTAACTTTCCGTACTAAAAACACTAGTTGGTGATGAAATCCAACTTAGTAGAAATTTAACACAGAAAGGGCGGTTGGAACAGTTACCCCGACAACCTGCTTAATGAAACAGACTGGCACAAGTTTCTTCACAAAACCATCTCGTGTGAAGAGAACCCCCCAGAGAGTCCAAGTGAGTCTAGTCGACGTCTGCTCCAGGTACAGTGAGATCTTTCCTTCACCTGTCACCTTAGGAAATAATCTTAAGATAATGGACGCTAAGGTTACCAACAGTAACAAATATAACTGGGGGAACAGTCTACAATCCGAGGACCGATTTCACGCGCAAGGGCAGAGTAGCAAGCTCAATCTCCTTGAGGGCTCCTCGACATGGTTAATCCGAGGTTTATCGACAAGTGACCCCAGGCTCCTCAACAATGGTTAATCCGAGGTTTACCATTTGTAATACGCGCAAAATCTTCTATCTTCCCCAATGAAACAGAATTGATTGTCTCAAAGGTTCGGACATGATCTCTTGATTGACTTCTTTAAGAGAAGCTTCCCATATTATACAAATTACAATTGGATTTATCTCCTACCGCAATATTTGTCTACTTGTTTGTTTTTTACTACCTTGGAGATTTAACTACTCCCTACTCCAAGATACTAGCCTAAGCTATGTTGGTGATAAGAGCCCTAGAAAATAAAAAGATTGCTAGATGAATTTTAATTAAGCGTTACTTTTAAGAGTTGTTTCTTAATTCAATGGGTGCGGAAATGAAACTCTGATGGTGTGAAGACTCGATTTCTAAAAGACACTAAAAATGCACCTAAAAATGATAATCAGATTGTTTTCTTTCAATGAAATTCTAATTAAGGAAAAGTTAGAGAATGCAACTCTTTTAATAAACAATTCCTTCTTTAAACATAAAGAATACTTGAAAGAAAATATTTTTGTCTTTTCCAATAAATTATCAAAGCTCCCAATAAAAATCCTTCACTTTCCAAAAACTCGAAGCTACAAAACAATTTTCCTTCAAAAGAAAGCTAGAAATTTTAAAAGCACTCAAAACTACAAACTAATTTCGAGATCTACAAAGTTTAATAGCACTCAAAACTACAAATTTTAATAATCTAAATGAGTAAAAGCTTTAAGATTTTTTGAAGAATGTTTTTACTTAGTTATTCAGCAAACTAGGGATCTATTCGTCCAGAATAACAAATAGATCGAAAACACTCAATTATGTTTTTATAAAAAATGAAATTCAAAAACCAATAACAAAGTTTCTTTTCGAAGATTTGCAAAGAAATAGGTAACTCTATCTCTCAATAAAGGGTGATTTCACAATCAGGTCAGATCCAGCAAAAAGACCAAAAAGACCAAGGTAATCTGAGGTACTTCAAAATTTCAAATGCTTCAAATCGCTACAAAGACTAAGTGAAATGCAATCCAAAACGCAAAACTTCTAGAAAATCATCAAAACACCAATACTCCTGAGATTTATTAACAGAAAGCTTTTGACAGAAACAATCATCAATCTGGGCAGAAAACAAAAACTGAAAATCAAAATCAAGATAAACTAAAGAAATAAATCTAAAGTTTTTCAAAACTTTAACAGGGTCTGCAGGCTCCAGGATATCACAGGTGCGGTCCCGCACTGTTTACACAGGAAAAGTGCGAAACTGCCCGCACTGTGAAAACAAGGCAAAGTGCGGTCCCAGGAAAAACTAGAGAAAAACTTAAAGGATTCCAAAATTTTCAAAAACAGAGAAAACCTAAGCTACCCAGGCAGATGTCAATCAATCAAAAACCAAGAAAAACGTTTCCTCAAGTCAAAATAAAAGAGAACCAAAAACATCAAGTTCTTTCCCCAGTGGAGTCGCCAATTTGTTGGAGGATTAATCTGTCTTGCAGAAAAGACCGATCTCCCTAGTACTAAAAGTATCTAGCAACAAACAGCCAAACATACTAATCTTTCTCTAAGCATGTAAGGTTTACAAAAAGCTCTATAGAGGTGTTAAGGACTTACCGTTTCTCCAGTGCTTGTTTGAAGTCGTTGTTGTCCCTCGCGCGCTTGAAGGAGTTTTCCTCATAAACCTGCAGTCACAAACAAGCAAAATATTACATAGCACCTGTATAGAAATCATCATAAACCATGCTTATCATAGTGATCAAGGAATCTATGAAATAAACCATTGATTGAAAGCTTATTGAGAAAAATGAGTATATCTGTATTAATTTCAAAAGAAGAAAATCCTTACAACCTGAGCCTTGATGTTGCACAGGACTTTCCGGGGTCCGAAGCAGGAGTCTCCTTTACTTTGATAAGCTCTGCACTCCTCCAACCAAGACAAATAGAGGTATGCAATCTCTCCTCACAAAATTCTTAGTTAACTGAGTCTAAATCTCAACAGCACTTAACTTCAAATATTCTAAAAGCTTGAACTCTAATTCTCAATCTCCAAAAACTTAACCCTTTGAGGCTACCCAATGCCTCTTTTTATAGTGGAAAAGAGGAGGTTTTCTGTTCCAACTATGAAGGGATAGAATCCTCCTTCAAAGGGATAAGCTCCTCACATCAAGGGGTTAGCTCCATAAGGTAAGGGATTCATGCACCTCACAAGAGCGGTTCTGCCACCGCAAAATCCATTCTAGAAGCTTCCAGAATTCACTTTTATTGAGATTTTTAGGATTTACTTGCGCCTTTTTAATCTTACAGGGGTCCGCACCTATAAAAAAGATAAAGTGCATTCAGGAACGCAGGAAAGCTGAACATTGGGTGCAGGACCGCAGGCAAGATAGCCAGAAAGTGCGACACCAAAGTTTAGGATACTTTTAGGAATTTTTTCTGATTTTCAAGGCTTGACATGAGGAACTGATATGTTAGACTTGAAAAAGGGAAAAGTATGAGTAATAATGAGCTCATACACATAGCAGAATTTCAAGATGACAATTTTCAGTGTAACACCAGCCAATAATGAAATTTGTTCACAAACGCAAGAGAACCACCATTAATGAAAATGGCCCTCAAGGTGTTGCAGTACATTTCTTAAGGCATCAATAGATGATTTGATGTCGAACGCCAAACAAAATCTTTCGGTCAAAATTCCGGAAGAGAGGATCTTGTCAATGCTGTAACAAGCCTCATGGTACTGGAATCTGATGTTTCTAAGTGAACTTCCTGGATATTGATTTGTAGTCGACAGGAAGTCACCTTATTTCAAAACTGGAGTTACTGATTTCGGAGACAAGGGTATGACTTGATATAGCAATTTTCAGGGATGACAGTCATGAAAATGAAGGTTTATGAGTATTTCAAATGGATGAGTTCTAAATCATTGGATGACTTCTCTTGAACATATCGGCGACGCTGTGATGACTTGGCAGCATTAACCCAAAACTGAAGTGAAGGTATGATGAACCATAGGTGTGAATGAACCGTCAAGATGATTACCCAACCCAAACAGTCACGAACATGGAGTGAAAGAAGTGTCATGTTCAAGAGCGACTTTCTACCAAAAAGAAACTTTACTTGCTTTTCCCAAATTTTCCCCGGTCATTTGTTGACCAGTACCTCTTTATTTTTTGACAAGCTTGAGGAGGATAACATTTTCTTGATCTATAATTCAACCCTTCGGGCGAATAAAGAATGAAGTATCGCTATTTAATAATTTAACGAGTCTAGTGATGAATGAAACTCGATTCTTGCCATGATTGACAAGCCCATCGCTATTTTATGTTTGAACGAGCTTAACGACTGTGACAGCTCGGTCCTTTTTCATGTTTAGAGAGTCTGAAAAAGAGGACGAAAGAGGACTTCAAAGGTACTTTTTCGTAAATTTGTCTCTCATATCCGAAAAAGTGTAAAATAATATCTGAAAGAACCTCTTTGGTCATGTTTAACCAAGGTATTCCTTTTTCGTAAATAATCTATCTCAGTCCGGAAAAGGGTAAACTTATACTGAGTAGTTATCAATTCATTTATTTTAACGAGCTCAAAATTACAAGTGCTTGGCAATCTTTTCACATTATCGGAGTTTTAAAAGAGCTGAAAGAAGACTCCAATGGTTCCTTTTTCGTTGTTATCGAAGCTCGAAAAAAAGAGATAAAAGTGCACTTCAAATCCTTTTTCATTTTTATCAAAGCTCAAAAAATAAGGAGAAAAAGTATGCTTTGTGGTCAAGTCCTTCTTTGAAATAAATTTGCATGACTAATATGTTCGTCAGTTGTATTTCCTATTCAGAACAACATCAAATGGATTAAAATAACTTGTTTCAGGATAAAAAACATAATAAAACCATAGTCATAGCAATAAATTTAACTTTCAAGTAATTAAATGACTATATAAAGAAGTTTCACTATTAATTGTTACCATTCCATAGTTACCATTTGAATTTTGGAGCTTTGAACCTAATTTTTCCCCCAAACTTCATTCATTGATTGTGGTAATTTTTGTGGATGGATTTCATCGCCGTCTGATCCAGGTCAGTAGTAAAAACCTCCTCTTTCTTTCAGTAGTCATTTCATTTCCATTATTTGCAATTTTTTAGGGTTTTGAGGCCCTTAGGGTAAATTTTTCCCAAAATGAGGGCAACGCACCCTTGTATATCAAAACCTGCATTGCATATCAAGTACAGTGAAGGGCACCTGCATATGCAACGCACTGTCTCAACCTAGGGAGTGCGTTGGGCGCAGTTCAAGTTTTTTATTTTCAAGATGTGCTCAAAATTTGCCTAGTTTTTTGCAATGAATGGTATCTAATGGATCTTGTGGTTGATTTTCAGGTTTCCATTGGATAATAATGACGATTACATGGAGAGAAAGAGAACATGAATAACAAGATATGATTTCCTTGAATGATCCGAGTACTGTAAGAGATTTAAGGGATTGCGGGCTGCTTAAGTACTTCAAATTTTCAAGAATGAGGCAACAAATAGAACTCTTGGAGTTCCTTGTTCGAGCATTGGATCCAGTGATAGAGGCATTTCACATAAAAAATAAAGTTTTGTCCATAACATTTGAGGATGTGTATTTTCTCACAGGTTTGTCGAGGAGAGGTTTGCCCATTTCACTCACAAGATCTAATATTAGAGGAGAAGCAATGAGAGATTATGTTATGAAGTATTGCTATCCAGGGTCAGAACCTAGAAAATATGGAAAAATAAACATCCTTGATGTCATGGATTTTCCTTTGACAACCATCCTATTCACGATTTCTAAACTAGCTGGCACCGTTACACTCCATGTAGAAAATAGATCGTACATGAAGTATGCATTGGAATTCTTAGAGCCAACAGTTTTCAACTGGTCTAAAGTTGTTCTCTCTCAGATAAAGGAACAACTGAATAAAGAAAAGGGAGGAAGGAAGAAAAATTTCAGTTATGGTTCCATCCTTATCTCCTTCGCTTTGGAACAGATTCCATTGATGCAGCCACAACATGTAACATTGGATATATCTAGTCCTAGAGATCCTTGAATGCAAATATGGGTAGAACTCATGGGTCGGCATTCAGGCCAATCGACCCTTGTGTTCTCGACTGCATTCTTCACCTGGTTCAGGCGACAGATCGTTGCCATTAATGAGTATGCATATGCAGGTGTCGACTTCCAAGGAGATCCAGATCTATTTTTACCAGAAGGTGCTCAGTGGGGTGTAATAGGTAAGAATGATTTGACCATGTTTTTTTATTTGTATAAGGTTTATAAAAAAAAATTGTGTTTTGATTTCTTTCCAAGACTAAAAAAATGTTTTAATGTAATGCAGATATCGGTCGCGTTCAACCAGTAGAGGAACCAGAGCGCGAAGCAAATGCATCAGCAGAGAGGGTTATCAGGAGAGCAGTCCTTCAGGACCTTGATATGGCTGAGACTCTTGCTGAGCTCCAGTAGCACATAGATGGATTGACCATCAGGATTCTGGATCGAAGAGCTTCCCATGCAACTGCAGCAACACACAATTTGGGTTCCTAACCGTTGGATGCGGTTGCTCTGTAGGATTTCTAGATCTATAGCGTGCTATCATGAGCACCACTAGTTTACTTATGACTTTTTTTCATACATTTTGAAGTCATATGACCAACGTGTCTTGGGCACAAATTTTGTAAAAAACCTATAACTATCTATCTATATTTTTTTAGAGTTTTTCCTATGTTTAATGTGTAATCCTATTCAATGACGTGAATGTTTTCTTTATCTATGTCGCAAATGTCTATCTAAAACTTGATTAGCTAATGAATCAGTTAAAGTGTTCAAATTTCTGGAAATGTATTGATATTGAATGAAATCAAAATGTCTTTCCAAAATTCGAACTCTTAGGAACAATCTAAGAAGTGTTGGATTTCTAACATTATAAACACTAATAAGCTGTAATACCACGAGTTATGAGTCTAACCTTATGATTATGTGATTAATACCAAATGAAATGGCATCAGAGAGAAGTTCGATCAATGCACTATACTCAGCGATATTGTTCGTCGATCTACCAATACAAATCCCTTGAAAACTCACTAACTTCTCGTTCAGAGAAAAAATGGCCCATGCTGTAGAGGATAGATTCTGCTTACTATGATTAGCACCATCAGCATATCCAACAAATGGTTTCGAAGATTCAAACATCTGCCATAAAATGTAAAGCGGATTACTAACGTCAAGAAAACTCTTAAAAAAAAATTAAGATAGTGAATGCAAATCAACAGCATATAAACAATATAATAAAAAAAATTACTACGCTCATGATTAAGCATAGTAATGTTTAAGATACAACCCATTTCTAGGTTGTGCCAACCGAATCCCATTGTAATCAACTAACTCGTAGGCACCTTTAGCAATAACTCTTTTGACAATGTAGGGGCCATGCCATAACGGCTCTAATTTCCCTGTACCAATTACATCAGCTTCCTAGTCGTAAAGAAGGACCAAGTCGCCCTCTGAGTAGATGCGAGGCTGGACATTTTTGTCGTATTACACCTTTATACATATCTTATGCGCTTCGTTGGCCAAATGGGCTTCACGACGCATTTCATCTAGATGGATGAGGTTAAGGAGACACGCTTCTTCTTCTGAGGTGTCAGGTAACAAGTCTATCGCGAGTTTTAACGATGACATTTTGCATTGGATTAGTAAGATAGCTTCCAGACCATACACCAATTGAAAAGGAGTAAATCTGGTTGCATTTCTCACCAAGGTTTGATACACCCACAAGGCAGAGTACAGGATCAAGTGCGAGTTCCTTTTACGGACTCCTATCATTCGTTGAAGCATTCGTTTAAGAATTTTGTTAATAGCCTTAACTTGTCCCTTCGATTGTGGATAATAAAGATTAGAATTATCATGCGAAAATATTAAATTGGATGTCAATTCAGACATCATATGGTTGCGAAAATGCTTCCAATGATCCGTAACTCTAGCCTGTGGGACCCCAAACCGTGCAATAACATGGTTGAAGAAAAACAATGTAGCTATTTGTCCTGTGTTGTTGAATATAGGCATCGCTTCGGCCCATTTGGTAAAATAGTCGACTGCAACAATAATATAACCATGCCCCCCTGACGAAGGAGGGTTACAGGTCATGAAATCGATACCCCATTTCGTAAATGGTCCAGCAGAGACAACTTCTGACTGCGAGGATGCAATCTTGAAAAATAGTGGGCCAAAAGTAACCGGCGCGGAGTATCTTCTGCACGATAGCATAACCAGATAAATGTCCACCACAAGCCCCAACATGACAATCATTTAACACTTTTGTGGCCTCCTCATGAGTGAGGCACCTCCTTAAAATGGTATCGACACCACGACGATAAAGTGTATCGTCGACGATCAGATAATATTTTTCTTGGTATCGAATACGTCGCTAATCAGAGCGAGAGGTATTAGGTCGAAAAGTTTGGGTTTGGAGATAAATGATGAAATCCCCATACCAAGGATTAGATGATCCGATCAGAAATAGAGACTCGTCTAGAATAGATGGTTCCGACGTAGTTTCCGTACTATCACAAGGAAGGTCACAGAGAATCTCAGCCAAAACTAAAGACTTATTTGACTTGGATTTGATGAATTCCAAATCAAATTCCTGCAAAATGACGATCCATTTTGAATATTTTCCCCCCAACAATTTACGTGATAAAATGTAAGTCATGGGGTTGAAATCTGAAACTATTGTTGTTTTTCAGAGCAAGATATAATGGCGAAATCTTTGGACAACTTGAACAACTTCCAAGGCAATATTTTCCATGTACGAGTACTTAACTTCCGTCTCATTGATATTGCGACTCAAATAATAGATCGAATGCTTAATTCCATCTTCTACTTGGACCAAAACCATAGTGATGGTCGTTTCAGCTGCAGTGATATATAGGAAATAATAGTTCTGGTAATTTGGATGATACATTAATGAAGCTCGGACAAGATGGTCCTTGACAGCAACAAAAGAAGATTGCGCAACCTGTTCCCAATGGAAGGGAACCCCCTTTTTCAATAATCGAGTAAATCCTTTAGCCATTTCGGCGTAGTTTGGAATGGACCTTCTCAGGAAGTTAGCATTTCCTTGAATTTTTTGTATCTGAGGTAAGTTTGATGGTGCAGGAAAATCAAGAATGGCCTGAACCTTCATTGGGTCTATCTGAATTCCTTCTTTTGAGACTAAAAATCCAAGCAATTGACCAGAACCAACACAAAACACCCATTTGTGTGGATTGAGGCGTATCTTGTAGTGTCGGCATCGTGAGAAAATGGCTCTCAAATGCATCGGGTGATCAGTCTGTTTTCATGAATGCGCTGGTAAATCATCTAGATATGGTTGAACAATGTGCTTGATGTTGTTGAAAGCATAATCCATTTCTCTCTGAAAAGTTTCCCCTGCGTTCTTTAAACCAAACAGAAGTTTCCTATATGCGAATGTGCCCCAGGGACAGATGAATGTTGTCTTATGTTGGTCATCTGGGCAGATATTGATTTGATTGTAGCTGGAAAATCCATCCATGAAAGAAAATATCTCACATCCAGCACAATCGTCAATAATCTGGTCGATAAAGGGTGTAGGATAGCTGTCTTTTGGACAAGAATGATTAACATCCCGATAATCGACGCACACTCTAATGGTTCCTTGTTTTTTCATAACAGGAACAATATTGGAAACCCACTCAGTTAGCAGAACAGGGTAAATAAAACCAGCACGCAAAAGTTTTTCAACTTCTGTTTTGATGGCAGCGGCTTTCTTCAGATGAACAAGATGAAGTCGTTGACGCACCGTTTTGACATCAGGATACATATTAATAGTCTGTTCAACTATACTAGTATCTATGCCTGGAATTTCCTCGTAAGACCAAGTCAATACATCACGAAATTCACAAAAAAGAGAGCGATATGAATCAAGTTCTAATGGAGAAAAAGATACACCGACACGAATATTTTCTACAATGCCAGGTTTAGTCCAAATGTTGATAGAAATTTTTTCTTCAATATTTGATAAATTTGGCTCAGAATCGATTACATTAATCGAAAAAGAATTCGAAAAGAAATTTTGAATGGATGGGTGATATAGTTCACTAAGATTATTTTCTTCATAATCTGGAAGATGGGAACGATGATGATAATCTTCCCATGGTTCTTCTTCTGCCATCATAGCTTCCAAAATATTTTCATCTGTCAAAAACTTTGAGGAAAATGGATCAGATGGAGTACCAAAATCTAATGAACGATCAACCCAAACACTCGGCGATGCTGATTTCGAATTTTCTGCTCAAGCCAAATAGATTGATTGCTATTGTAGCTCAATAGGGATGAGCGGTAAAACATCATCCAACATAGAAATATCAGAGTCACCCGTACTCTTCCTTAAGCCAGATGGAGTGGAAGATATCATGTAGCAGGTCTCTATGCTTGCAATTTCTGCCGACGTCGCGGGTAGTGGTAATGAAAAGGTTCCCATAAGAGTGGAATCATTTAAGATTCCTACACCAATGTTCTAAATTTCCAGTTGGGGTAAGTGAATATACGGAACGCTTCCAGTTACCTTCGAAGCAGAGGAAAAAAATGATAATTGATTAATGATTGTAATAGTACCTTTATGAGGAAAGGCAACCATTCTAAAATATGTAGAAACAATTGCAGTCATCGCATATACCCATGGTCTTCCGAGTAAAATATTATAGTAAAGGGGTCCATCAACAACCTCAACATCAATACTTACTATTTTTCCCCCTAATTTAACTTTCAGGTTATTGATAATACCACAAGGTTTATATGTTCTTACATCAAAAGCCTTCAACGTCGTTAATGGTTGCAATAATCGCGGCGAGCCAAGTGACTTCCAACAGTTTAGAGACATAATGCACGTAGATGCTCCCTCATCAATAATAGTACGATGAACAAGGTGATTGAGAACATTTACTTGGATGGAGAATGCCAATTCTACTGGTATCTGCAGCACATAGCCCGTATGATTAAATACGACAAGATTAGAATCAGTTGGATCAATTCCACCAATGGCCAACAATAAAGCCTGCTTCTGGGAGGGACAATTTTGTAATACCTCGAGAGCAGACATAGCTGAAGGGGATTGAGCCAAATCTTCAACTATATTATAATTTTGTGCATCTCTTGTTTGAGGATTATATGTCAATTTATGAATTACTCCCTTCAGTTTCTTAATCGTCAA
The DNA here is from genome assembly GCA_034641835.2 of Pinus albicaulis. Taxonomy (NCBI): domain Eukaryota; kingdom Viridiplantae; phylum Streptophyta; class Pinopsida; order Pinales; family Pinaceae; genus Pinus; species Pinus albicaulis. The sequence continues at coordinate 1,520,405,353 of CM076581.1, forward strand.
TTCAAGAATAACTGGAGGTGGTATTGATTCAGTAGATGGATTCGTTGTCGAGGTAGTAGGTTGATCAGCCGAACTACCATAGTATTTATCCCACGTCAACACCAAAATATATTATGAAGGTTTTGTACTGGATAACATTAACACTTGGGAACTAGTTGTTGGATCCGTAGCAACCAAATTTGTGTCTGGATTTGGAAATGGGTCTGTCAACACAGCTAATGCATTAGAAGTATTGATGATTTTGGAGACTTTGGCACGGTGAGGAAAATCCTAACAAATTTTTCCTCGTTATAGATTATGCATGGATAATGAGGCTTCCATGGTCCTGACAGTTGATCAGATGATCGTTCCTGCGGGTTAGAAGTTTTCTTTTTCTTTGATTTCCCCTTTTTCTTACTTCCTGGTTGCTTATCACTTTTGCCTTTGTCAAATGTGACGGCATTAATTTCAGAAGTAGGAGCAGGATCAGATGCATTAGTATTTTGTGTGTTTACAGTGCCTATCAATTCGTCTCTGGCATGAGAGTCCTTTATTTGAGGAGGAACATTGAAATTAGATCACGGCACATTTGGTATTTTCTCATAGAGTGTGCCAGACTGAGTATAAATCAAGTCTAAATATTGGGCACGAGCGATGACTTGCTCTTCTGTGACGACGCCACCTTTAGCCACGTCCTCCATTATAGATGGTAACAAGGATTTGATGAACCATTCAGCAATAAACTGATCAGGAACAAATGTCTTAACCATTCGTCGACGGCGATGCCACTCATGAATATGATCTGAAATGTGAGTAGCATTACTTTGTTTGAAGTTGGTCAAGAGTTCCATTCTAGTTTCGTATATGATCGGTAACTGGAAATGGGTCAAAAATACAGTAGCTAAGGCAATGAAATTGTCGAAAGAAGCTCCAGGTAATTCAATGTACCATTTAGCTACCAGACTTGTGAGCGTTCTCTGGAAAAGATGTAATAAAATAGAATCATCATTTAGGGAATTTTATGGACACCATAAATGATAAGTCATAACATGAGTTGATGGGTCTTCTCCAGGGTTTCCATTGAATTTAGGAATGTCGGAGGGTAATTTATGTGGTATCACCGGCCACCAAGGAGCATAATTGATAGGTTCATTAGTTAACCGGTTTAAATCTGGTAATTCCAAGGTTGCAACAAAAGGCAATTGTCTATTAAGTTCAGGTTGAGCATAGCCAAGATAAGATGGAATTGCTTTGGAAACAGGTCTTTGAGCACCAGCATATGGGATTTGTTGCTGGTAAATTAGATAGGGGTTGTTTTTCATGGAAAAATCTTGGGAGTTTTGTTGACCAAAACCTGGATATGTTACCTGTTGAAATGAAGTTTGCGTAATTTGCGCCTGTGGCTACCAAGGGGTCTGTCCACCAAGATTATAACCCAAATTTGTATAAGTTGGATTCGGTTGATATGTATAACTAGATTGTGTTTGTGACATCCCATAAAATGGTGGACCATCTTATGAATAAATGATCCCTAATACATGTTGTTGTAAATTAACCAAAGGATTTGGAGTTTGTGGACCTAACATTTGATGATATTGAGTTGAAGAATTCGCCTGATAAGGTTGATGTACAAGATTTTGATTCTGTAACATGGGTATAGATGTATTAACAAGTGGTATTGAAGTGGGTGTAACAGGTTGAATTGGTTGATACGATTGGACAATCGTTTGTGGTTGGATAGGCAGAGTGGGCTGCCATTGACAAGCATTTAAATCAACATTAGTTTGACCAAAATGTGACTGAGTACTGTCATATTGGGTAACCAAAGGTTGCCCCCCAACATAAGGAGGATAATAAGACAGAAAATGTTGTTCACTGAATGATGGGAGTCCAGTTGATAAAGGAATTGACCCATAATGACCGGCTTGATATTTCCCTGATGATGGATTTAATGAATCAAGTCATTCAATACTAACTATAGGACTACTAGTTAAAACACCAGATGATGACATTGGCAAAGACCATGAACGTGAAGGTGCACCAGAGAAAGTTCCAGATAGTGATTTGTAACTTGTTGGGACCGAAGGGCCACCATGCAAATATGACTCTGGTGATGTTGTGAACATCGAAGGGGTAGTGAGGGTAGGAGCTGACATAATTGGAATAGCAGACCCAACCGAAGATGCTGGTTCAGACATGGTTGTTTGACCAAGTGTATACCCTCGAAAATCAACGGGTGATTGAATGGCAATAGGATCAACAAAAGCAGATGGAAATGATTGAGGAAAAGACTGGTACAGGTAAAGGTATCCTCCAAAGTGGTTTTGACTTAAAGGTGTATCAAGTTGAGGTATTTCTTAAATCATGATTAAACCAAGAGTAAGAACTTCACCGTCAGGCCCAAAATATATTTCAGACGGTTGACTGTGCGATATAGGATTTTCAATGGCTACAGAAATTTGTGGGATGACCAAGGTATGAACAACTTCCGGTTGTTCAAATGCAGGATTCAGATGTTCTGGCAAAGAAGATACAGGATCTGGATCAATATGTGATTGAACAACGTTGGGTCCAAAAGGTATGGTCTCAGCGACTGAATGGATCGTGACCACGGGTAGTTGTGAAGACTCCATTTCGACAACAGTAAACAAACCGGGATGTGTGGAAACAATTTGAGCTAACTCTGGATTAAAAGGTGATGTTTCACCAGAGGTACGAATTGTACTTGATTCGACAGATCGTGATCGCCTTCGCCTACCAGAAATAACTTCTGGCGGTAAAGGTGGTTTTAAAGCTAATCTATGCAAACGATGAGGGGTGTGATTGTGTTCTTCCATGATTACTGATTTATTTTATCCAAAAACAAATAAACAAAAAGAGGGTAATGTTAGGCAAAAGGGTTTACCAGGAAACTGTGAACTGCAGAATACCTCTTGGCGAACCAAGAAGTACGGGCAGGTAATCTCCCCGAATGTTGTGTTCGGTGTATCACAATTTCAAGGCAGACAACTCAGTTCACTATGGATGGATAGCACCTAAAATTTTTCCTCCCAAATATACCCGATGGTACGTGGAGGCCCAAGTCCGTATTAGCACTGTTTGATGCGAAACCGCACAGTGAGAGCACCCCTTTATACTTATCGTACTGTAACACCGCCCAATATACCCGAGAGTACATGGACGAGCTACGATATACTTACGTATGTGGAGTGAGGTATCACACTCGGAATGTATCGCAAAAAAATTAACGACAGCTGCTATTTTTTACGACACCGGAACACGTCTCTAGCCTAGACCTCTAAATGTTATCGTTACTGTTCCAAAGCGTTGTTAAGTAAATTGAGATTTATTTTATGTTGATCTTTCTTAACAGTTTTCCTTTCAGGTTCACCACGATGATGTATATGAAATTCCTAAAATGCAAGCTAAGAATGATAAACAAACTTTCACTTTCAGCTTTTTCAATGAAAGACCTAGCTACAAAGGGAAGAGAGCAAGTAATTTGAGAGCAAAAAAATCAATGAATCTCAAACTAAATGTAGATTTCCTAATGTTCCTTTTGAAAAAAACACACAATCCTACATGCAAATACAAGTTTTTCTTTTCATTTTCCTTAATGTTATGAATGCAGAAAGAAAACTAGGTGCACTAGATCAATAATCGAAATGCTTTTTACTTTCGAGAAACGAAGAATACAAACAGCAATTTCTCTTTTGAAGGAAAAATGAGGATTTCAACAACAAACTCTCCTATCAAGGAAATGAAGACTTTACAACAATTTCCTATTTCGAAAGCAAACGATTCTTAATGCGACCATAAAAGTACTTTGAAATCAACTTGTCAATGATAATGAAAAAAAAAAATTAAAACAACATTGAACAAATTTTCAGTCAAAGGAGAAGAAATATATAGAGCTACTGGTCAATAGAGCATTAAACTTTTCAGAACAAGTCAACAAACAGAACTGAAGCAAAGTACAAATTCAGATTCAAGGGGATTTGTTCATTTCAGGAGCCAACGCAGTCTCTAAAGGGAGACAGTGCTCTGCAACGTAGGCCAACAAGGGAGATAGTGCTCTGCAAAGCACTGTGCCCTAACCAAGGGTGCGTTGGGCGCAGTAAACAAAGAAAAAGCTACTGTTTCGCTCACTAAATTTGCAAATTAAGTTCTGAAAAATTCTAATCTTTATGTAAAACATCTACTGGGTGGATTTAGAAAGCAGATCAGAGACTAAAACACCAAGAAACAAGAGAAATTCTCCCCAGCAGAGTCGCTAGTTTGTTGGCCCATAATGCTAATATATGGATAAACTACGCTTCCCTAGACCGGTGTCTAGTCTAGAACAACATGTGAAAGACTGCACTACCCTTTTTCCTAACTCAGAACATATACACAAAGAGGATTGGATGCTTACTTGTTTCAGTCACTTCCACTACAGCCTCAACTTCAAGCAGTTTCAAATCGCTGAATGCTTCCTACAAGAAAGAGCACTGAAACAGCAGAAGATGCAATAATATAGATATCTATTCAAGTTAATTATCCAAATCAGTTAAGCATAAACTAAATTCATCAACTAAGATCTTACAACATGGAAAATCAAAGTAAACATGGATGCATGTAGGGAAAAACAAGAAGTACTCTTTATTGATGATAGAAGGAGAGGTTACAATCTAGTGACTGATTCATTGTGACGTTCTAGCAAATTTCCCAAGTCTCATCACAGCATAAGTCTCTCCAGCAGCAACTCCACAAATCAAACTCTCTATTGAAAATTCTCCAACATTTCTCTACTCAAATTCTTCCTCCTTGAACACTTAGATCTGTGTTCAATTTATAGATGAACTGTAGGTTGTTTTGCAATAAATTTCATTCCAAAAATAGGCAAGACATGTTTCCATTCATGTAGATGTCAAATGGACACTTGGATCTTAAGCATGACACATGTGAACCCTTCTAGAAGACATTGGCCAAGTGGAGATTCCAGAACAATGAGAATTTCGCTCCCAATGTGACCAACGCACCTTTGAATGTCGAGAAGTGCTTTGCAAAGCAGCCTTGAATGGGGCTACCTGCATATGCAATGCAATTAGGCCCCTTAAAGCCTGCATTAGTGAGCTCCCACATGTTTAATAATAAGCTTCAAACCATGGAAAATCATTTCTTTGATGAAAGTCATTTGTTTGATTCAATTTGTTTCCTGTCTTAGGGCATATAGCAACTGAGATGATAGGGAATGATAGACCCTTTGATCATCAGTCCTGGAGATGATGCCCAGTTAACCAGGTCATTGGGAATGGTGCCAAATTTACCTATAACATATAAGAAACAAGAACTCATACGATCATGAGGGTAACAAAATCATGGGATAAGTAAGTTACCTCACTCATCAACCTAGGGTTTCTATGGAAGAAGACAATTTGAAGGCAATAGTTTTGCATAACTCAAAAATTTGAAGAAAAAGGAAGAACCTGACTCAAATAAAATCTAAGAAATAAGAAGTAATGGATCTACACTACGATTAAGATCATATTCTTCTTTAAGTGATTTATTTTGGTTATATGATAGGAAGTAGTGTAGCATCCTGATGTAAGCATGGTAGGAGCTCTTGGTGAATCAGCTCATCGAGAGCAAGGGTCATCATGGAAACAGATCTTTGGGATATTGATGTAGCATGCCAAGAGAATGAAGCTCTTCATTCTTGAGAAATTGTTACAAGATGACTCAAGGGGAAAAGGGTATGAGGTATGTATATATTTATATGCTAACATTGGATGTGATGAAGTCATGTCATATGGTTGTAGGTAATTAACTTATGTATTTAGAAGCATGATCTATGGAGGAGTATCTCTCAGTGCACGGACATATGAAATCAACATAATATGTCTTCATGAAATACGAGGTGGTTGTATATGAACAAGAAACTAGAAAGTTTATAAGTTCCTAGAAATAAAGAATGTGCAGAGAGGAAGAGATCTTGAAATGCAACCATTTCAAGAGGAAGTTATCATTCAGAGGCCAAGAAGATGTGACTAGGAGATCTCCTAGGAAGATATGTAGACTCTAATGAAAGTCTGGTAAAGAAGAAGACCCTTGGAAAAACATATCATCAGGAGATGTGCCAATCTGTATAAAGGATGTCAATGCCTATAAGAAGATGGCATGGTGAAAGATCATCACTAAGGTAGCTTTTGTTCTAAAATTTCATATGTATATGCTTATCTAGATGAACTTGTGCAGGGCTACTAATCATAAGAAAGGATGTATGATCCTTGAGATGAGTCTAAGGAAAGCAGCATGGCATAAAAAGTGGACCAGATAAGGAAGTCTGATGAATCACTTTCTGATAGCTGACTTGACTTAAGATAAAAGTGATGGATCATCTGTGCCCTATGAATCTAAAAGATGGAGATTCCTCAATATCGAAATCCATGACATCGAGGACAGGAATTCTTCATGACCAACTGGGTGTCTCACCATTGTTGCTGGAGGTCCCTGGTTAAGATGGAGCCTGATGGTAAGTTTCTTTCTTGGAAGAAACTTGGTAATTCCTAAGAATGAGCTTAGGTACATTCCTTGTTTAGGAATGATTACATTCCCTTGTGGAATAGGTCCTCCCTGGTTGAGAGGGAGAGATAGACACATCATTCTGGTCTTGGGAAGACAGAATGGAGGATTGGGTAATCATCTGGCATTTGATATTCTTTGAGAATGTAATAGGGCATTCAAGATAAGAGTAGTCGGGGACCGATATTCTTTGAGGGCTAGCTACCCAAGAGAAGAATATTCAAATAAGGTCATACTTTTGGAACACCCGGGTGGATTATGTACCTTGGAGAGACAATGACGAAGGTGTCTATAAGTCATGTGTCTCGCCAGCATTGAAGCCCATTGTCTCATTGAAGATATGGGGCTGTTAGTCAAGGCCTTGCACTAGGACAATTCTGTTTGACATGATGCTATACAGATGTGATTACCAATCCGATTTTTCTTAAGAGATTTCTTAGTTTGAAAGTGATCATGTAACTATATGAATACCTCCCTAGTTAAGAGGGAGTGCTGTAAAATGTAACTAGGTCGGTCTTCATGTTGACTATGTAATTATGAAAAGAAGGAGACAAAGATAATAAAATGTATTTTTTTGTACTTGCTTCATGGATTTCATGAGCAAGATTTTATTATGTAGATAGACTTCTTCTTGATTTCTATTAGGTTCTTGTCTTCTAGGATTAAGTGTCAAAATCGTGAAGGATCCAGTTTAGATGGATATTCTCCAAGACCTTGTAAAGAAGCTCTCAACATCCCTCCAAAATTGTTGGTATACAAGCTCAAAATATATCAGAAACAACCTACAATAATATGGGAATATATGTAAAGTAATACCTCATAAAAATGATGAAGAAAATAAACTACAAGTCGGCCTAATTTGCAAGCTACCTAGTCGGCCTAAATACCAATAGAATGGTCAGCCTAATAGATGGACAAGTCATATATATATATATATATATATATATATATATATATATATATATATATATCGTGGCTCATTTGGAGAACAAGAAAATCTGTGGATCAGTCTGAGCCTTTTCAGAGTTTAAGTATGGATATAAAGGACAGAATTTGGTGCGTATTCAAGAGTATAAATTGTGGAAGGAACAGTGCAAATCTGAAGGAAAAAGAAAAGTCTAAAGGTCTGAAGATCTGAAGGTCTGAAGGTAAAAGTGAAGTCTAAAGGTCTGAAAGTCTGAAGGTAAATCCGAAGTATAAATCTGAAGTGTTGTAGGTAACCCCGAAGTGTTGAAGGTAAATTTGAAGTGCTGAAATTAAATGCTAAATGTTGAAGGCAAGTGAAGTGCTGAAGTGAAGATCCGAAGTGTAATGTAAGGAAGGTAAATCTATGATTTACCTTCCTACAATAAAAGTATTACTTCTACATAAATATTTGTGTCCTATGCATTTTGATAATTGACTTGATGAAAGATTAACTAAGAGAATACATAGGCTACACAAGCTAGCTCACAAGTAATTATCAAGAAGAGAATTTGTATTAACTGTAACACCTCCAAATTCTCAACACCTCGAACCTCATTGTAACACGGTTCAGAGGCTTGTATCTGCCACATATCTTCTCAGAGAGAAGCCTACCAGCGCCCTAGCTAGTTTATTTCCATTATTTCTGTAAGAATATTTCAGTCATTTTTTATTAATGAAATGAAGTTTTATTTCCACTGCATTTCTACATTTATTTTTATTTTTGTATATTATTGTGTTCCTGCATAAACCTGGATCATTGGTATCAGAGCAGTCTTCTCTTTCTCTATTTCTCTTTTCATGTCCCCAACAAGCTCATGGTATAGGGATTCATGGCTTGATCTGGTTGAACCCTTGCAAGATTAGCCTCGCAAACCCCGATGACCTCCCATGGAAGAAGAAAAGAAAGATGAGGGAGTAGGATATCCTATCAAAATATTACTCGAGGAAGCCCTCGAGAAACATAGGAACACGGTGATGGATATCTTTGACCAAATCCTTCAACAGCTGCCCAACAGCGGCGCATCTACATCTAGTAGCTACTCTAGAGGCACCACTCCTTCCAAGGTACAAGACAACTTTGACATTCCTGTATTTGAAGGCCAGATAAATGCAGATGTTGTAGATAGATGGTTGAATTTACTAGAAGGGTATTTCTCGGTCCATTATTTCTCCAACCGAGAAAATATTACTTTTTCACTCCTCAAATCTGCCCCCCATGTCAAAGACTGGTGGGAAACCTACTATGAGCAAAAGGACAAGAGGGAACCCTCTATATTCTTGGTTGCACCCACTTGGAATTCTTTCTGAGACGGCACCAAGGAAAAATATTACCTCATGGGGAGCTATGAGGACAAATACATCAATTGGACCATGTTGCGGCAGCAAAGGGATCAAGATGTGCACAAACTGATGAATTTGTTCCATACCCTACGCACGAATTTTTTCGCCAGCAGTGCCACCTTCCATACAGCATCAATCCATTCAAGGATGACATACTGTGTGATATTATTCCTCTTGATGTGTCTAATGTATTATTGGGCCAGCCATACTTGTGGAAGCAACATGTTTTGTATGAGTCTAGGCCTCTTTCTATAGTTACTACTTTGGGAAATAAATTCTATAGGATACCAAAGGGATCAAGAGGAGGGGAGTTCCACTTCCATTCGCAGATGTGGGTGAATGATTATCCACTACAATTCCTTTTCGATAGAGGAATCCCAAAGAACCTCATTTCAGCAGAGGTCATGAAGCAGCTCAACCTATCAACCATAGCACACCTGCAGCCGTATACCATTGGGTGGCTTCACCAAGGAAGAGATCTCCGAGTTTTCCAACAGTTTCACCTTCCATACAGCATCAATCTATTCAAGGATGACGTACTGTGTGATATTGTTCCTCTTGATGTGTATAATGTATTATTGGGCCAGCCATACTTGTGGAAGCGACATGTTTTGTATGAGTCTAGGCCTCTTTATATTGTTATTACTATAAGGGTATTTCTCGGTCCATGATTTCTCTGACCGAGAAAATATTATTTTTTCAATCCTCAAAGCCGCCCCCCATGTCAAAGACTGGTGGGAAACCTATCGTGAGCGAAAGGATGAGAGGGAACCCTCTCTATTCTCGGCTGCACCCACTTATAATTATTTCCGAGACGGCACCAAGGAACAATATTACCTCGTGGGGAGCTATGAGGACAAATACATCAATTGGACCATGTTGCTACAGCAAAGGGATCAATATGTGCACGAACTGATGAATTTGTTCCATGCCCTGCGCACAAATAAGGGTATTAAATATTCAAAGATAAATTTGGTTCTCAGGTACCGTAGTTGTTTTCACAGATAAATTGAGGAGGAAACGGAATTCCTTGACATTACCTCGCTTGGCACGGCATTTTGCTATGCTGCCAAGATCAAGAAAAAATTTAATTAGAAGAAGAAAGACTTTGGATACGCGAATCCAAAGCCAAGGAAAGGTGCTCCCAAACCGCACAACAAGGGGCAAATCCAAAGTGGGGCGACTCAAAACAACACCACAAATACAAAGAAGGACACAGGGAAGTGGTGTGAATTTCATAACAACCCCATTCACAGCACAAACGAGTGTCGAGCCAACCAGTTTCTGGTGGCTGAACTGAAGGCACCCGAATTATATGCATGTTTTTATCCTAAGGCAGAGCCAGACAAGGGTGATGACAAAGGGAAGAAGATCATTGATGCAAATCCTAGTGCCATTTTTTCCACCACCAAGCTCCAAAGGGAGGATCCCAAGGATCGAGAGGGTGGGGAGTGCCACTTCCATTCACAGATGTGGGTGAATGATTCTCCATTACAATTCCTTGTAGATAGAGGAAGCCAAAAGAACCTCATTTCTACAGAGGTCATGAAGTGGCTCAGCCTACTGACCATAGCACACCCGCAGCTGTATACCATTGGGTGGCTTCACCAAGGAAGAGATCTCCAAGTTCACCAGCAGTGTCACCTTCCATATAGCATCAATCCATTCAGGGATGATGTACTGTGTGATATTGTTCCTTGATGTGTCTAATGTATTATTGGGCCAGCCATACTTGTGGAAGCGACATCTTTTGTATGAATATAGGCCTCTTTCTATTGTTATTACTTTGGGAAATAAATTCTATAGGATACCAAAGGTAGTACCGCCTCCTTCCATCTCTTTGACTACTGCAAAACAACGCAATAATCAAGATTGTTTCACAAACGAGGAAATTTATTTTCATTAAAATTTTCCCACATGGAAAGAAGAATATTGTGGCCACAGCCTTGAAAGAGGGCTCGCTTACATGGTAGCAGTATATGGAAAAATTCGTAGAGGAATACGAGGAAATTTTCTCCTCACCTACAGAGTTTCCTCCACACTGTCAGGTCAAGCAATCCATTGATCTGACCCCTAGCGTGCCACCACCTGATTTTTCCATACCTCTGTTATTCATCAATAATTTTTACCTGTTTAGATGACTAAAAACTTGTCCTAGATTTCTATAAACAAAATTCATGTATCTTGTGAGTTCTAGAAATCTCATTGCCTTCATTATCCTCGGGATAAATTTTTCACTCTTCCACTACTCTACCATGCCTTGGCTAACCTACCACTCCTGAAGAATTCCTCATAAACCCTAAGTCACTCATCTCCATCCCATGTATTACACCTATGTTTTGGACACTCCATTTTGCCTCTGCCTACTTTCACCATGCTGACCCAATGCCTCAAAGTCTTCAAAAACCCAAAATTGCCTCTAAAAAATCCTTAGGTAGATCAATTTCAGTGGTTTTTCAATCTTCAAATGATCTAGCTTTTCAAAAAGAACTCAGTTCCCTCCATCTTTTCTAAAAAGCCCCAAGTCCAAACTTCAGTCCATAAAAGAGTCAAAAAACTCCCTCCACTAGGTCTCTAGAGTCTATAAGTGCTAGGTTTGGTCTTTGTGTTCAAGAGACATTGTTTTTAGGTACAGAGAAATCTGGAATCATTTCAAAGGCAACAAACATGTAATTGGTCTAAAAACAAAGTAGAGAAACATCCAACAAGGGTTTCATTATCAAAAGTATATTCTGCAAAAGATAGTTAGCCATGAGTGACACTTTTGTAGGACTGTCAAAGATGGCTACCTATAGGAAGGTTGATAAGCTCAAACAAACCTGATGTATCTCATGATAATAGCACATATGAAGACTAAAGAAGCTATTGATACCAACTTCTAGGGTTTTCACACCAAGAGGTTTCCACTGCTTCAAAGTCAAGACGTGACAGAATTTCAGTTGAAAGAAAGTCAAAAACCTTCTCTTCAGTCTCATCCACCAACCAAATCCAAGGCATAAAAGATGTAGGACTGAATATTCCAGGGTGAGAAACCTAGACTCATAAATGAAATTACACATAAGAAGAAAAGCAACATCCCTGAGTTTAGAAAGAGTATCAGTCGTTTCATGAAAAATTGGTTATAAGGTGTTGCCCAGTGAAGAGCCCATACAAATGATCATAAAGACAATGGTACATAAGCAAAACTGTGCACAAATCAAGGGTTCAATAAACAAGAAGTCAGAGTGAAAAGCCTCCTTGGTTACTGCAGGCAGAGTTTAAAGATGATGACAGGGAATAAATTATAGAGTTGTTAAGACAGCATTGTTCCACTACACCAAAGGGATACATTCACAGCCAACATCCATGCAAAAGATGAAAAGGAACAGAGATGCATATGTTCAATATGTAAAATTGGAGAAACCAAGTAGACCATTGGTTTACTGAGTAAATGACTAAAACTACCAAGAATCCCAAAAAAAAAAAGAGGTTTGACAAAGAAAACAAGACACTATATTAGGGAACCTGCAATAAACAGAAGTGGCCAAAGAAAAAGGTGTGTTTGGAGGCATCCACAAAGGTCACTTTTGTTTAAAAGACACCTCCTGCACAAGAAAAAGGAAATATCAGTGAAGGTAAAGAAAGGAGGGAAAGCCAAAAACAAACCTTAGTAAAGTGGGTTTTTTTATTATTTTATTTCAAAGTTTCCAAGGGTATAAAAGACAGGGTTATCATTTAAAAATCATTTTCATATGCAAAGAAAGGGAGAAAAAAATTCGAGCACAGAAAACAGGGTTTCTGGCAGAGTTTTCAGGTGAAGGATTGTTGCACTACGCTCCTGTGTAATTGCGCTATGCTCCTGTCTCCTCTCTCAGTGTCTTTTTATACGCGGTGTTGTGCTCCTGTACAATGGCGTTGTGCGCTTGTAGATACCATACCATGCAGTGGCCACCCAACCCGTTTAGGGCTGCCAGAAGACCTGAGGTAGTGTGCAGGAGGTGCCGTGTTGCGCTCCTGTGCGTTCAACTCGTGCAGGAGGGCACGACACTGCGTGCAGATAGCACCCGCGCAACGCTCCTGCCAAAGCTTCGTGCGGAGTTCACCCACTCGACTACCCGTTCAGCACTTGCCTAAGGGCACACGACAGCGTGCAGGAGGTGCCACACTACGCGCCCACCCCTTCAGCAGCTGCTAGGAGACCCGAATCAACGTGCAGGAGGCGCCTGTGTTGCGCTCCTGAGCATTCAGCACTTGTTCAAAGGCACTTGATAGACGTGCAGGAGGTGCCCGTGCTGCGCTCCTACGCGTTCAGGGCTTGCCCGACCCTATATGCAGAGGCCACCCGACTACTTTGTGCAGAAGGCACCCGACTTGCCCATGATGTTTTATAAGCTTGTTGCTTCAGCTGTTAGAATATATTGAGAGGTATTTAAGATTTTTCCACCTTTTCCTGTTTTTCTAAAGGTGGGATTATAAATAAAATTGAAGGGTGAATCTAGAAAAGGAAGTAAAATCCTAAAGGAAATACTTGGTCTCCACACTGTTGAGCCTTGACATCATTGCAACCCCACCATCTCACTCACCATATTCACATCATTCCACAAGCAGTGTCAATTATTTTTTTTTTTAAGTTCTTAAGGCAAGGGTGAAGGACAGAATGCCTAGAGAGGGCAGTACTGACAGTGGCGAGAGGAACCAAAGGCCTAAAGAGCAGCAGAGGAAGGGTGGGAAAGAAAATAGGTTTGAGCCTATAAATACTAAATAATTGACAGCCTCTCCCACTATAGTTTCATATTTCCAAGAAGTAGGATGCTATGAGTTCTGTGATAAAGTGCAGAAGGTCCAAAGTCACCTGCAGTTGACCAATATTTTTGTCCTTAACCTCCATGACCACAAAGTACATTTAGCTAGAGTGAATTTTGAGCTCACCACCAGTGCAATCTCTATGGCCACTGGAATACCTTGCATGGGGGAGAAATGGTTAAAACATGTGTATCTGGACCTCAGCCATTATCATCCCTTCTTGAAACCAAGTTGCCAAGCTAATTGCAAAACCATTTCCCCTTTTCTCATTTGTTGGACAGAAAATTCTCCTTTGATGAAGATCATTATGAAATACTTCACCTATGAGGGTACGTTTTCTAGAGTCTACTCCTACCACATAAGACTACTCATGAATTTTACTAAAGAAAAACTACTCCATTTTCCCTACTACCTTTGTAAAATTATTGATAAAATGTCATCCATTGTGCAAAACAGGCCTCCCTCCCAACAAATGTCAAGTATTTTCCACCGTTCCCTCATCAAAATGATTGTCTTACACCAATTGGAGCAACAAGGCATCCCATGGGAATTTTTCATCGCCCATGGTGTTTTCACAAGCCCACAGTGTCTCCCTCTACAAATTTTACCATCATCAGCTTAGCTTCCTCCTCACACACCTCCATCACCCTCCACTGACCATGATTCATCCTCTTCATATGAATCTTCTCCCCAAACAAACATCCCTCTTTCACCTTCTCCTAAAAACTCAGAAGAGGAAGAAAACAGTGACAAGGAGGAACATGACAGTCAAAAATAATTCAAGGAGAAGAAACAAGTGATGAAGAGGAGGAAAGTGAAAGTGAAGAAAGTGAAAATGATGGAGAAGATACAAAAGACAGTGAAGAGGAGGCAGATGAAATCAGTGATGAAAGTGAAGGAGGTAAAGAAGACAAAGAGGGAAATGACAAAAGCAGTGGGCCAAATGATGAATATGATGACAGTAAAGACACAGAGACAGAGGCAGATTATAAAGCGGAGAACAATGAGCTAGAAAATGAAGAAAGCAGTGATGACAAGGACAGTGAAAAATAGCAATGCAATGAGCCTAATGACAAATAAGAAAGCAGTGAGCCTAATGAAGGTGAGGAAACAAATGAAAGTGAAGGCACAGAGGCATATTTCAAAGAAAAGGGTAGTGTATATGACAAATAGGAACATGAAAACAGTGAGGAAGGGACAGACCAAAACAGTGAGCCAAATGAAGATGAATACACAGATGATAGCCAAGAAACAAAAGGAGGTTTTGATGAACAAAATAGTCAAGAAGAAGGAGAAGACAATGAGCCCAATAACAGTGATAAAATGGGCAGTGAACATAGCAAAAATGAATATAATGCAAGTTATGAAACAGATACTGAGTTAGAAGGTGAATACCATAGGAAAAACAAAGAAAAAAGTGGGCCAATCAGTGTGGGTATAGACACACATAATGAGACAGAAAATGACAGCTACGGTGAGGAAGAAGATCATGACAGTGATCATAGACAAAACAGTGATAATGAAGCCACAAATTCTAAGGGCAAAGACAATAGGCATAGCAAAGATGAAGAAACCAATGAAAGTTCCTATGACAGTGACCCCACAGAAAATGAAAACAGTGAAATAAAGGTAGAGTTTGAAAGTGAACACAATGGGTCAAATAATGAAGAGAAGGACAATCATGAAGATGAAAATGCATCAAGCCATGGTGAGGACAGCTCTAATCATGACAACATAGAAATTGACAATGAATATAATGATAATGCAAGTATGGAAGATGACAGTGTAGGAGACTTGGAAGAAGATAAAAATGATGAAAATCTTGACAGTAATACTAGCATGGGAGGAAATGAAGATGCCTCTCAATAAGGAAATCAAGAGCAAAGTGAAGAATACACACAGAAAAAGATCATCAATGAGGACAAAAGCATTCCTAAGGTTACCCATGATCAAGGTATTCAAGTGAAACATATTAAAAATTGTACTCACACTTACCAAAGAGGATCAAGGCAAGTGTTTGATGCCTCTAAGAGGCAAGGGGCCTTGCCATCTACTTCAGCTCAACCATTGGACAAAGGTAAGCTAAAAGTGAAAGAAGAAGAGGAAGATCATGAAAAATAAAGAGAATTTGAACTCATTCACATAGACAGTGATGATGACAATGATACAAGAATTGAAAACTCCCTTCTTCGGGACCTTAATGCACAAATCGAGGATTTAGAAACTGAATTAGAAATATCTAAGGATGTCATTCACTTCTATCAAATGCAAAACAAACATATGAGTTCCCAACAATCCATCTATGAAGCAAGAGAAATCAAGTACCGCAAAGAGGCTCAAAGGTCACAGGTAAAATTGAAGGATTTCATGGGCGCTTATAAAGATATTAGTGATGAGGAGGGTCAAACTATAAATAGACCTAGAACTATGGGTCTTAGGAAAGCATTGGAAAAGCAGAGAGAAGAAGAATCAGCCCAAGCAGAACAACATTTTCTCCAATAACTCCTTGCACTGGAAATTGAACATGATAGGGAATCATGGTTTGAGAGGGCTAACACACACCTTGAGGCCAAGTTGGAGAAGGCCAATAAAGAATTGGATCTACAATTAAAGATGGCAAAGCATTATGCTCAAAAAGAACAATTTGCAAGGCAAGAACTCAAAAAGGCCAAAATTGAGATCCAATCACTAAAGGAGATAAAGGAAAAATATAGCCTTGGTATTTTGGCCCAAGCTTCTCTACAGGTCTCCCAAGACCCATGAGGCACTCATCCACCAAATTTGGGAGAAATTGAACAAGTTTTTGTTTTTCTCAAAATTTGAGGCTAGGAGCGCAGCACACCTTGTGCTATGCTTTTTCTCAGGGAATATTCAGGAGGAGAGGCTTACATTTTTAGATTCCTCATCATTAGAGGAGCATGCTCACCAATTTTCAGCTCAATTGGAGTTGTTTTGGTCCCCCGAAAGGGTCAAAAACACTCATTTTTCACCATTATGCCCACTTTTCAGAGCATGTGTTGCGCTCCTGGAAGTCTTGGAATTTTCACCTTTTGGACAGGTTTCAGAGGTCATAATGGAGAACCAAAGGTATATCTGGAAATTATACTTCAATTTATTTCCAACGAGCCATCACGAAGCCTTTTCCGACATTAGGAAGGCCTTAAAAACATTACTGCAAGAAGGCCTATTTTTTCTGTCCCTGTGCTACGCTCCTGGCATAAATTCAAAATTTGACATAGTGTGCTACGCTCCTGTGGTTGACAAGTCAAAATGTTCGTTTAGCAAGTTTTTGTATGCTTGTTAGGGTCTAAAGGTCAATTTAATTTCTATATATGGCTGAAAAGATATTTTTTTTAGATATTTTTGTGCCTTGGACCTTGTAAGGCCTCAAGGACAACATAGATACTTCTGATTAGCCAATAGACTTCTAGATGCTATATTAAGCTTTCCTCCTCCTTTCTGGTTATATATAGCATAAGGATTCATTGTAAACATGGGACTTTGATGTGTTTAAGAGCAATGCATGGTTTTTGGAAGTTGAAGAACAGTTTAGTGTTGTGGAGCTTGTGGATGATTTGCCTTGATTGATGGTGATGAAGGCTTGCTTGCAGGATCTATGATTTTAGTTAATGGTGATATATCTCTCATTTGTTCTTGTTTTTCTTGTTTTCCATATGTCCATATTTCTATATTTCAATAGCTCAAAAGAGTATAGGATGAGAAATGTTGTTTGAGGCACCTCAGTCCTCATGTTTGCTATTGTCTTCATGTTTTCTTCTTCTGGGTTAGTTTAAGGAATTCTTAGCTACTCCTTAGGCCCACCTAAGCTTGTCTATTTCATTATTGGATTAATATGCTAGTTTACAAACATGATTCATGGTGAGCACTGCTTTTTTTATGCTATCTAAACTATGTCTTGAAATCTTTCTTTGATGTATTGATTGATTAGGTTAAGCCAAAGAGATCTTGTTTCGATCTTGCCCTTTGTATATGCTTATCAGTTTGCCTCAAAGTTATTTATACTTTAATGAATGATGTTTAGGTGTTCCCTCTTCATTTATTAATGCTATTTGTCTCTTATATGTTTTCAAATCTTGAAAGTAGAATCATTGAAGTTAGATAAGTTGTCTTACTTCATTTTCTCCACTGAATTGCATATCTTGAATGTGTATTTGTTTAAAGGTATTGTTATTGAGTAAACAGTGTGCCCTATCTCATGACTAGTATCTTTTGCTTATCAGTATTTAAGATCTCTTTTTTCATAGTTATTTGACAAAGGATTATTAATTTCCCTTTTCCATACCATGGTTCCCAAACTTAATTTCCATTTCACTTCACGCATTAACTTTAAAGATCCATTAACTACACTAGATTTTCCCTGTGATGTACCCCGATTCATTATTGAAATATCAATGACTTCATAGACTCCATGGTCCAACTGATTTGATAACCTCTCACTCCACCTATCCTACTTTATCATCTTACCCCAACCAAAACAAACAACAAACCTACACTTAACAACTAACCTAAAATCAACCATCCAAAGCGAACAAGTTCACATATTTAACGCATAATAGGGAGAGCCCTCTCTGAGTCCAGGAAGGCTAGGTCATAGGACTCCAAAGACTGGTTTGATGTTTCGCAATTTTGTAATGCAACACGTCATAGGACACTAACAGCCTTGTGCGACCCACCCACGGAAAAAATCCACATATGTTATCTTGGTACAGTCAACAACCAAATTTGATGAATGCATCCGGAAGCACGTCACTTGTTGGTCCATGACATCTTTGACAAATCCAATACCAAGTTCAACATAATTTACCTCATCCCATGGAGGAACCCAATGCAATGGGGACCATTGCTTCCTAATGGGAGAGGAATGATCCAGGTGAATATTCCATTTGGACCCCCACCATCAATTCTTTCGTTTTTTCAGTTTCAACACAGCTTACTATTTTTAGTAGTTTTTTGGGTCTTGAACTTTCAAAGTAGTTTTGAGGCTCTAATTATCCAGGTGGATATTGGTGGCCACCCACTTATTCCATTTGAAACACCACCATCGGTTCTTTAAATTTTTCAGTTTCATCACAACTTAATATTTTTAGCATTTTTTCGAGTCCTGAACTTTTGGAGCCGTTTTGAGGCCCTAAACAACGTTTTTTAGGAAAACCAAGAGCAACATGGAAGTTTCTTTGATGTTGCTCATGTAAAAAGTTTTATTCCTCTCATAGATATTTCTAGCGATATATTTTTTGTGTCAAATGGAGATCGTATTCCAAATTTACGTCCTCGAGAAGATTGATGTACCAATTTATCCAAACGGGGCCCATAGTTTTGCCGCTTCATATCCTAGGGTTAGGATTTTCCATTGTTTCTCAATAATAAATTGGCCCTGGAGCCTCACTATAACACAGTTCAGAGGCTTGTATCTGCTACATCTCTTCTCAGATATAAGTCTACCAGCGCCCTAGCTAGTTTATTTCAATTATGTCTGTAAGCATATTTCAGTCATTTGTTATTAATGAAATGAAGTTTTATTTTCGTTGCATCTCTATGTTTATGTTTATTTTTGTATATTATTATGTTCCTACATAAATATGTATCATTTTATCATATCGGTCTTATATTTCTCTATTTTTCTTTGCATGTCCCCAACGAGGTCAAGGTATAAGGATTCATGGCTCGATCTGGTTGAACCCTTGCAAGATCAGCCTCGCAAACCCTAACGACCTCCCATGGCAGAAGAAAAGAAAGATGAGCCTATCAAAATATTAATCAAGGAGGCCCTCAAGAAATAGAGGAATAGGATGATGGATAAATTTCCCCATATCCTTCAATGGAAGCCCACCGACGGCCCATCTACATCCAGCATCTACTCTGGAGGTGCCACTCCTTTCAAGGTACAAGTCAACTTTGAAATTCCTGTATTTGAAGGCTAGATAGATGCAGACGTTGTATATAGATGGTTGAATTTTATAGAAGGGTATTTCTCGGTCCATGATTTCTTCGACCGAGAAAAGATTATTTTTTCACTCCTCAAAGCCGTCAAATACTGGTGGGAAACCTACTATGAGAAAAAGGACGAGAGGGAACCCTCTCTATTCTCTTTCACACCCACTTGGAATTCTTTCCGAGATGGCACCAAGGAACAATATTACCTCATGGGGAGCTATGAGGAAAAACACATCCAATGGACCACGTTGCGGAAACAAAGGGATCAAGATGTGCTCGAACTGACAAATTTGTTTCATGCCCTGGGCACAAAGTTGGGTATTAAAGATTCAGAGAGACCTTTGGTTCTCAAGTACCATAGTTGTTTTCACATATACATTTAGGAGGAAATGGAGTTCCTCAACATTACCTCGCTTGGCACTGCATATCGCTATGCCACCAAGATCAAGAAGAAATTTAATTAGAAGAAGCAAGACTTTGGATCTACGAATCTGATGCCAAGGAAAGGCGCCCCCGAACTATAGAACAAGGGACAAAGCCAAAGTGAGGTGACTCAAAAAAACACCACAAATCCAAAGAAGGACACGGGGAAGTCGTGTGAATTTCATAACATCCCCACTCACAGCACAAACGAGTGTCGGGCCAAGCAGTTGCTCGTGGTCGAACTGAAGGCACCCGAATCAGATGTGTGTTCTGATCCTGAGTCAGAGCCAAACAAGGGCGGTGAAAAAGGGAAGCAGATCATTGATGTGGATCCCATTGCTATTTTTTCCACCACCAAGCTCCAAAGCGAGGATATCGGGGATCCAGAGGAGGGGGAGCCCCTCTTCCATTCACATATGTGGATGAAGGGTTCTCCACTACAATTCCTTTTCGATAGCAGAAGCCAAAAGAACCTCATTTCAGCAAAGTTCGTGAAGTGGCTCAGCCTATAAACCATATCACACCCGCAACTGTATACCATTGGGTGGCTTCACCAAGGAAGAGATCTCTGCGTCCGCCAGCAGTGTCGCCTTCCGTACAGCGTGAATCCATTCACGGATGAGGTATTGTGTGATGTTGTTCATCTTGATGTTTCTAATGTATTATTGGGCAAGCCATACTTTTGGAAGCGACATGTTGTGTATTAGTCTAGGCCTCTTTATATTTTTATTACTTTGGGAAATAAATTCTATAGGATACCAAGGGTAGTACAGCCTCCTGCCATCTCTTTGACTATTGCAAAACAAAGCAGTAAGATTGTTTCACAAATGAAGAAATTTATTTTCATTACAATTCACCCACAGGGAAAGAAGAATATTGTGGCCACAGACCTCGAAACAGGGCTTGATTACACAGTAGCAACAAATGGAAAAATCCATGGAGGAATAAGAGGATATTTTCTCCTCACCCACAGAGTTTCCTCTACATTGTCAGGTCAAGCATTCCATTGATCTTACCCCAGGCACGTCACCGCCTGATGTTTCCATACCTCATGCTGCCACACAAACAAAATCCACACATATAGTGTCTGAGGCTTACAAAGCAACCAAATTTATTGAACGCATCCATCACTCTTGCCAGTAGGTCCATGACATCTTCGACAAATCCAATACCAAGTTCAACAGAATTTGCCTCATCTCATGGAGGAACTCAACAAAATGGGTACCATTGCTTCTTGAAGGGGGGATTAATGATCCAGGTGAATATTGGTGGCCACCCACCTATTCCATTTCGACCCCCACCATCGGTTCTTTCAATTTTTCAGTTTCAGCACAGCTTACTATTTTTAACATTTTTTTGGGTCCTGAACTTCCGGAGCTGTTTTGAGTCCCTAATTATCTAAGTGGATATTGGTGGACACCCACCTATTCCATTTGAACTCCTGCCATCAGTTCTTTCAGTTTTTCAGTTTCAGCACAACTTACTATTTTTAGTATTTTTCGGGTCCTGCACTTCCAGAGCTTAAACGACGTTTTTTGGGAAAACCGAGGGCAAAATGGAAGTTCATTCGATGTTGCTCACATAAAAATTCCTAGTCCTCGGATAGATATTTATAACAAGGTATTGTGCACATCAATCGAAGATTGTATGCTGAAGTTACATCCCTGGGAAGATTGATGTACCAATTAACCCAAATGGGACGCATAGTTTTGGCACTTCATCTCCTAGAGTTAAGGTTTTCCATTATTTCTCAATAATAAATAGGCCCTTGAGCCTCATTGTAACATAGTTCAGAGGCCTATAGCCGCCACATATCTTCTCATAGATAAGCCTACCAGCGCCCTAGCTAGTTTATTTCCAATATGTCTGTAAGCATATTTCAGTGATTTTTTATTAATTAAATGAAGTTGTATTTCCGTTGCATCTCTGTGTTTATGTTTATTTATGTATATTATTGTGTTCCTGCATAAATCTAGATCAGTGGTATCAAAGTGGTTTACTTTCTCTATTTTTCTTTGCATGTCCCCAACGAGGTAAGGTAATAAGTAGTTAGGACTCGATCTGGTTGAACCCTTGCAAGATCAGCCTCGCAAACCTCGACAACCTCCCATGGCGGAAGAAAAGAAAGGCGAGGGAGTGAGAGATCCTATAAAAATATTGCTTGAGGAGGCCCTCAAGAAATAGGGGAACGCGATGATGGGTAACTTTGCCCAGATCCTTCAATGGTTTCCCATCGGCAACGCATCTACATTTAGCAGCTACTCTGGAGGCGCCACTCCTTTCAAGGTACAAGTCAACTTTGACATTCTTGTATTTCAAGGCTAGATAGATGCAAACACCGTATATAGATGGTTGAATTTGATGGAAGGGTATTTCTCTATCCATGATTTCTCTGGCCGAGTAAAGATTGTTTTTTCACTCCTCAAAGCCACCCCCCCATGTCAAAGACTAGTGAGAAACCTACTGTGAGAAAAAGGACGAGAGGTAACCCTCTCTATTATTAGCCACACCCACTTGGAATTATTTCTGAGATAGCATCAATGAACAATATTACCCCATGGGGAGAAATGAGGAAAAATACATCCAATGGACCACGTTGTGGTTGCAAAGGGATCAAGATGTGCACGAATTGATGAATTTGTTTTATACCCTGCGCAAAAACTTAGGTATTCAATATTCAGAGAGACATTTGGTACTCAAGTACTGCAGCTATTTACACATATGAATTCAGGAGGAAATGGAGTTCCTAGACATTACCTCGCTTGGCACGGCATATTGCTATGCCGCCAAGATCAAATAGAAATTTAATCAAAAAAAGCGAGACTTTAGATCCGTGAATCTGAAGCCAAGGAAAGGTGCCCCCAAACCATAGAAAAAGGGGAAAAGCCAAAGCGGGGCGACTCAAAACAACACCACAAATCGAAAGGACATGGGGAAGTGGTTTGAATTTCATAATAGCCCCACTCATAGCACAAACGAGTGTCAGGCCAAACAGTCGCTAGTGGCCGAACTGAAGGCGCCTGAATGAGATGCATGTTCTGATCCTGAGTCAGAACCAGACAAGGGTGATGAAAAATGGAAGAATATCATTGATGTGTATCCCAGTGCCATTTTTTCCACCAACAAGCTCTAGAGGGAGGATCCCGAGGATCCAGAGGAGGGGGAGAACCTCTTCCATTTGCAGATGTGGGTGAAGGGTTCTCCACTGCAATTTCTTGTCGATAGCGAAAGATAAAAGAACCTCATTTCAGCAAAGGTTGTGAAGTGGCTCAGCCTACCAACCATAACACACCCGCAGCCATATACCATTGGCTGGCTTCACCAAGGAAGAGATCTTCGCGTCCGCTAGCAGTGTCACCTTCAATACAAGATCAAGCCATTCACGGATGAGGTAATGTGTGGTGTTGCTCCTCTTGATGTGTCTGATGTATTATTGGGCCAGCCATACATGTAGATGTGGCATTTTATGTATGAGTCTATGCTTCGTTCTATTTTTATTACTTTGGGAAATAAATTGTACTGGATACTAGAGGTAGTACCACCTTCTACCATTTTTTTGACTACTGCAAAACAACATAGTAAGATTGTTTCCCAAACCAAGAAATTTATTTTCATTACAATTCACCCATAGGGAAAGAATAATATTGTGGCCATAGCCTCGAAACAGGGCTCCCTTACACGGAAGAAGCAGATGGAAAATGTCGTGGAGGAATACGAGGACATTTTCTCCTCACCCATAGAGGTTCCTCTACACTGTCAAGTCAAGCACTCCGTTGATCCAACCCCAAGTGTGCAACCGCATGATGTTTCCATACCTCATGCGGCCACACATACAGAATCCACACATATACTATCTGAGGCTGGTAAAGCAACCAAATTTATTGAACACATCTAGCACATCTGCCAGCAGGTCCATGACATCTTTGACAAATCCAATAGCAAGTTCAGTAGAATTATCCTCATCTCATGGAGGAACTCAACGCAATGGGGACCATTGCTTCCAAAGGGGGGAGGAATGATCCAGGTGGATATTGGTGGCCACCCACTTATTCCATTTGGACCCCCACCATCGGTTCTTTCAGGTTTTTAGTTTCAGCACAACTTACTATTTTTAGCAGTTTTTCGGGTCCTAAACTTCCGAAGTTGTTTTGTGGCCCTAATGATCCAGGTGGATATTAGTGGCCACCCACATATTCCATTTGAACCCCGCCATAGGTTCTTTCAGTTTTTCAATTTCAACATAACTTACTATTTTTAGCAATTTTTTAGGTTCTGAACTTCCAGAGCCGTTTTGAGGCCCTAAATGACGTTTTTTGGGAAAACCAAGAAAAACATGAAAGATCCTGTTAGCCACCTATAAAAATTTATCATATAAAATGGTGGCTAAATCATTTTTGAAGCCTTCAAGAAACAAATTTTATTGCAAAATTGTTAGTTCTTGAAGTCTTATGAAGATGACTTATTCTTGAGTTAATCTTCACTGCTGTTTCCCTCTTAAAATCTGAAATTCTGCTGTTTCCCTCTTAAAATCCGAAATTCTGTTGTTTTCCTAAAAATAAAAAGACTGCTGCAAAAACTCCATTTTTCCCTCATTTTACCCCTCCTTTCACTCCTGATTAACCTCCATTTTATCCCCTTTTACCTTATAAAATTCCTCTATTTTCTCTCATTTCCCTTCTTCCCTTCATAAAACCCCTTTAATAAGGTTAAAACTCCTTTTTTTCCTTATCGGAAGCTTTCGAATCCTTTGAAAACCATTGAAAATCCATAAAAACCTACTATTTTCATTATAGGCCTTAAGCACCTTTGGGCTAAGACCTAAACCACTTCCCCACCATATACCCACGCCCAGGACCAAGAGTTAAAGTCCCAAGCACTTATCGCAATCAGAGTTGTGCGATGGGCGCATTTCTTTGTTTTATGGAAAGGTCCCGATGCGATTGGCTCCTTTTTATAAACCCTCGATCCCTTTGTTTGCAAAACCGAAAGCCCTGCAATCGGGCGCTAAACATTATAATAAACCCTCCCCGACGCAATATTTCTTTTTATTTCATAAAAAATCCGATTTTTATGTTTTAAACGTGACTCGCCCGTTCATTGGTTGAAGCCATTTCTGATCGTTGATTCAAAACTAATCAACGGCTTTCGGAATCTCGCATCGGAGATTTCCATTGGGCGCGTTAAAAATTTTATCACCCCTTCCCGATTGGTGATATTCCGATGGCTTCTCAGCCGTCGATCTTCCCCGCCAGGCCCAGATCCGACGGCCCACATCGCTCCATCCCTAAGCCCTTTCCCCTGCCTGTGAACTCCTCTGATTCATTCTCCACCGTCGATCTGATCTGCAGATCGATGGCCCTGATTCAATCGCATCGGATATTTCCAATGCGCCTTTCCTCTCTCCTCCCCTGATCGCAAACCTTTCGATTGCATCTGGGCCATCCATTCTTCTAAATCCGAAGGACCAGATGAGCCCTCAACCTTTTTTTAATTTTATACAAACTCTGCTGTGTAATGTTTTTCGGCCAATCTCCGCCGTTGATCTCTGCAAATCAATGGCCCACACTGACCCTTTCTCTGCCTCATATGTTGTTACATTAACCCCGAGATTTAATCTAGATCGTTCATTCCTATGATCAGACAGCCAAGATTGAAACCGCCTTCCCCTGCCCCACCTCTTTCCATCCTTGCATCTTATCGATATCGCGCTCTCCCACAGCCATCCGATCCAAAGCCCCAGATCTGACGGCCGACGCGCAGTTTCACGTAGATTTAAGCCTGAACGTTAATGATCCAAATTCATGCGATATAGGTGGTTTTGAAAGGCCACGTGTTGGTATCTGACGCATATCGCGTTCAAAAAGGAAATACTGCCTTTCTCCCCTTTTGTTGCGCGAAAACAACTGTTTTTTCAACCAAAACCGCTTTACCCCTTTTTCTATTTTCATTTTATCGTGTTCATTCCCCGCCGTTGATCTCTGCAGATCAACGGCTCACATTCAATCTGACCATTGAACTATCGCCCTCTGCCATTCTCCAAGGGCCTTCATCGATCAACCTTTGCCATTGATCTCCATGGCTGATCTAATCCGACGGCCCAGAATCCTCCAAGAAACCCCAAGTTTCATTAACACCTTTTTCGCCGCCGATTAAGATTTTTGCCCATTTTTCTTTGTAATTTCCCCATTTCATTATAAATTTGACCCTTCTACATAATATTTTCTCGGATTGATCTTGACCGTTGGTCACTATGCATAAACGGCCCGGACTTAATCTCTTGCACCATTTGTTCCAAACGCCTTACTTTTTGACCCCCACGAGAAAATCTCCACCGTTGGATGCTTTCATCCAACGGTCACTATCCAAACCTAAACCTCTGAAGCAGTTGAACCCATTCCCATAGGATTTTTCTAATTTCATTTGTTTGTGCAAGTTTTAATGGGTTTTGCAAAAAGTTTTAAAAAAGAGAATTGAAGGCCAGGGATGACGATCCCCGAGGCCTTTATTCATCAAAGAGATTGTTCCACAGGGTTTCCCATCCAAGTTTATCAGTGCTTCATGAGCACTGACGCCATTATAAGAGCCCTTTGTATGCCTGCACATCAACAAGACATTGTAAAGCTTAAATAAGCAGAGAGTATTAGTGTTAAAGATTCATTCACAGCAGATATGAAGAATTGAAGATGGTTTACACAGTTTGAGGGATTATGGCCTAAATCGACTATCTAAAGCCTAATCCACTCAATCAAACGCAGTTTGAAGAACAAAAGACCGAATTTAGGCCTAATTAAGCCTAACACATAGAATCAAATCAAATTAATAGTGTTTAAGGAAAAACAATAATATCTATCAGTCCAAGAAGCCTCCACTACCACATCAAAGGCTAATTGAATCCTCTCAGCTACCAAAATCCAGATGCAGCCTCAAAGCATTCAAAAGAGGCTGAGTTATTACCAGAACAGAAGATATTAGCATAAAGACAGCGTAACAGTTATTTCGAATCAAAGAAACTAATTTAAACTGTCAACAGAGTTATTACAAATATAACACGAAGCTTTAAAGTCAACAAAATCATCCCAGCGAGCTTAATACTTAATGTAAAACAATTAATACAGAGGAATATTTGAAATCTTCTCCATTGAGCCCCTCAAAGGCCGAGAAGCATTTAATTGTATTAATTGAACCCTGAAGATATTTTATCCCTTCCTACCTCCTCATTTCTTCTATAAATACTTCTGAAGAAGATGAGATAATGTTGGTCACTGCATATCTATTGCGTGTAAATAGTTTATTGAAGCTATTGTAAGCTCTGTTTGTAATTGAATATACCTAAGTTTGAGATGAGAAGTTTGAAGCTATAGAGGCCCACTGGACTTGAAGATTGTAAATGGTTTGAAGCATCAATACAAGTTGATTTATGGGATCCTGGTCTATGTCAACGGTGATGTTTTTCTTATTGTAAATTGTTATTTTATTTCTGTTTGCATTCTGTCCATATTATTTGATAAAGAACAGCAATTATAGAGTTAGGATTTACTGTCAAAGGTACCATGCTCTTACTGATAAGCTTTATCTACATGTTTTCTTCCAAAATTGTGTGTTTAAGAATGATTTAATTCAGTCCAAGCAGTTAGGAATGCTGGCGTTCCCTCGTCCTACTATCTAAATTGAACATTGTTCTTGAATGTTATTTTCAGTGTCTACTAAGTAAATTTGAACTAGGGAGTCTATGGTGAGCCCTGTCCTCTAGTTTTATCTCCAACAGTTTTCTGAAATTTTCCCTAAGATTATGTTGAAAGCAGGATAGGTTCAAAGTCCTTACCTGATCTTAGACTATTCTTTGTTATCTTATGTGTTGTCTTGATAAGTTTGCTAAGTAAAGCAGAGCTAGGGAAGTCTATGGTGAGCCCTGTCCTCTAGTCTCTTCTCCAACAGTTGCTTTGAAAAGTTTCCCTTAGAATATGCTGAAATCAGGATAGGTTCAAAGTCCTTACTTGATCTTAAGCTGTTATTTTTTGTGTTTTAAATGTTTTCTATTGAAAGTGCATCAAAAGTTGGCTAGTTTCAAAGTACTTACCAGATCTTAAATTACTTTTATGTCTTTCTTAAGTGTATGCCAAAAGCAGGATAGTTTCAAAGTACTTACTAGATCTTAGGCTGCTCTTTGTTCTTCATTTGTTAATTTCCCCTTCTTATTGTTTCATTTCATTCCATAAAATCAACTTTAAAGAGATCCTTAGACATAGATGACTTGCCCCATGGACCACTCTTGAACATTGATGTTTCAATTAAATCCTACTATGACTCTATAGCCCAATGGATTGAAGTTGTTTCTTGCCTATCTTCTTAGCTGAATCAATCTTTCACTTTCATTCACCTTCACCCTTCATTTAGTCTTCCTTCACCTTCACATATCTTTGCCCAACCAAAACAAACAAAAACCTCGTTCTTCATAACTAGCCTAATATCACTTTTCAAGCCTTAAAGATAAATCAATCTTTGCACTTATAAGAGAGATCCCTCTCTGAATTCAGGAGGGCTAGATCCTAGAATCCCAAAGTGGTTCAAGTGTTCTCTCCGCAGCTTCAATCTCACCAATCTGCTGAAATTACGGGGAGCTAACATTTCTGGCGACTCCACTAGGGAGTTTCTGAGTTATTAAGAATCTAAGTACACCTTAAAACTCCAGAAAGCCCCTGATTCGAGAACATTTGGTATATTAGCCAGCTGAGCCACCAAGCATAACATTTCTGGCGACTCCGCTGGGGAATTTCTGAGTTCATATTTTCTTAGAAAGCTTTTATAGACTCATTAGTTTTCCAAACAACCATAAAAAACTCAGAAAAAACCCAAAACATATTAGATTGGTACAAAGTGGTGGACCATAAAACATTTTACCTCCAAAAGAGCTAAAAACTTCCACCTGGCGACTCCACACTCTGAAACTCCCAAAAGACCAAATGACTCCACTGGTAGAAGACCTTGAACTGATTGAACAGACACAGTGACCTCTTTTTCTGATTTACAAACATGGATTTAGATATAGACTTGGAAGACAAACATATGGTCATGATGGAAAAATTAATGTACATGCTTGGAAAGAGAGTGGATAGGATTATGGCTAATCTAAACATTAGTGATCCAAAGCAACATATGCCTTTCCCTGGGCAAACATAAACTCTACCACTACAAGACATGTATGATGAACAAGATGATAGAGAAAATAATCAAGAAAAATTTCTAATCATGATGGAAAAGATGATGTACATGCTTGGAAAGAGAATGGCTAGGTTGATGGCTAATATGAATATTGATGATCTAGAGCAACCTATGCCCTTCCCTGATCAAACACAAGCCCAATCACCTCAAGACCAAGACAGTGACCAAGATATGTATTATTATCAACACTTTATAGAAGATGATGAGAAAACTTACAAAGAAAGCAATAAAGAAGGTTGTCAAGAAATTTTTGATTTCCTTCCTATGTCTTGTACTATGCTGATAAGAGATCTTCATGACCAAAATGCAAAAACATATAGTGAGCAGTGCTTTGATGAAACAAGTAGCTACTTTCAAAACCCAGAATCTGATGTAGGAGGAGAACCAGCTCATATACGGACTCCCCCTCTAGATTACAACCCATATCATATTTCACAAGAAGAGTGGCATCCTGATGATGTAGAAAAAACAACTCATGAACCTTGTATGCAAACTGAGTATCATAACAATCATGAGGAGTTTTTTGAAACGCAAGAAGATCAGGAAACAATAGAAAATCCTCAAATTTTCCTTGCAAGTACAAGTCAAGATCCCCTAGAAGAGGCTCAAGAAAACGTCCAGCCTCAAAATCATCCTTTACAAGAGACAGAGAACTGTTGTGCCTCTGTTCAAAGGAACATAGAAAAATCTTCCCCTTGGACAGAAAAAGAGATAGATCAGACTATTAATAAACAGTCAGTCTTTGAAACTTATTTCAAAACAAATACTCTTGCTCAGTCACATAGAGAACTTTGTTGTAAAGATGCAGAAAGTTCTTTTGTTGGTCATAAGAAAGAAGGTATCTCTTTTTCTGTTTATACTGAAAGAAAAATCCCTCCTTTGACAGAAGAACAAATTGATCAAATACTAAGCAAGCAGCTACCCTCTGAACCATCATCCAAACAAGACAATCATGAACATGGTGCCTATTCCATAGAACAATCCAATGGCACTCAAGACAAAGAGGATAGTAAAGAAATTAATGATAATAGTGAAACTAGTCCTCTTTGGAATATAAATTTTGATGGGTCATGTACTAAAACTAATGCAGGTGTGGGAATATGGCTTTACAATACATGAAACAATAATTCTGAAGCCCATTCATATAAATTGAACTTTCAATGAACAACTGACATAGTAGAGTATGAGGCACTTCTTTTAGGGCTGCACTTATTGAAAAAATTAGGAGCCTAGAAGATAATAGTTCATGGAAACGCAAAATTGGTAATTAGGCAAGTGAAAGAAGACTGCATGGTTAAACTTCCCAGACTTAGAGCTTATAAGGATGATGCCATGGATTTATTAAAATCTTTCAAAGAATTTCAAATTATCCTTGTTCCGAAAGACCAAAACATTTTTTATAACGAATTAGCCCTTGTGGCTAGTACATGTCTGAGACCTTGGGAAAGCAAACAATATACAATTCAAGAAAAATTCAGACCAGCTGTCCCAAACAATAAAATATATTGGAAAAACTTTGAAGGAGAAAAACAAATAGAAGACTATCCTACTGAGGATATACCATATTTTCAAGAAGAAACTTCTCCCTTCGCTAATATCAATCTGCCATTCAAAGAACCTGAATTTATATCAGAAGCAAGCATAGATTTAGAGAAAGAAGAAATTTCACTGCTTGCTATTTTGCAGGTTAAGGATGATGATACTTCCAAGCCACATACTGATAATGCAGCCCTCAAAGCTGAAATCTTGGAAGCAGACAAACTACCAGACATGGAGGGCCAAAAAGAAGGGAATCTTCATCTTTTCTTTGTTGATCCTTTGGAAGAGTGTGTGGAAGTCCCAACTGGCTCAGATTATCAAGCATGGATCCTTTGCAAGAGCCAAATGCATGAGAATTTGTCCCCTTCTATGATAGCCTTGGTTGTGAAGATTAATCTTCAAAATGTACTATGGATACCCCTGACAAATAGCTAGATTTTCTTCTTCTTTTTTACATTACTCAACTGGCTACAATGGCACTTTTGTATCATATAAGGATGTAAATACTCCAAGTTAGAATAGGTTAGATAGTAATATCAATAAAGCTCATTTTTGAGCATTTAGTTAGTTGTTGATTTAAGTCTTGAAGAAAAATAAAAATACAAAAAAAATAGAAAGAGAAAAGAGGGCATATTGTAAAAACAAGAAAGGTATAGCCCCATACCAAAAAAGAGAAACAAAATCTAAAAGTGTGCAAGCTCAAATGCCACTCCTAAAAACACACTCCTAGTTAGTCATATAGCCTAATCATGACTAATTAGTTTAAATTTATTGCTGATAGGTTAGTGAATTCGATTTTCCAAATAGTTTAATCTTGGCTTATCAGTTAGGTAGATTAGGATAGAAGAAAAAAGGTTCAAACAAGCTCAAAATCTGAACCTAAGTTTCCAAAAGAAGAATGGCTCTAATCTGTTTAAATCTTGAGTCAAAGACAGAAGTAAACTGGTTCTAATAAGCCCAAAACTTGAACCAGAAAACAAAGAAAAACAGCTCAAACAAACTCAAAAATAGAGCTGAAGAAAAGAAGAAGATGTTCTTAAAACTTTCAGATCTTAAGCCTTCACCATTTTGATTTAATTTTCTGCAAATTATTATGTATGTGCAGCTTGTTTTTATGCCATAGATCAGCAACAAGTTAGACTGTTTAATCCTGACTTGTATGCTTTTAAATTGTCTTAGAAGTTAGAGAATAAAAATCTGTTAGACTATTTAATCCTAACAGATAGTAGATTAGGTAGAGAAGCTTATGAACTCAACTGTTTAATCTGAGTTCATGGAGAAATAAGAATTAGAAATAGACTAGTTTTTTGCTTTCAAAAGAATAAAATGTTTGTAAAAGAGTTTTCCAATCCAAGTGCACTCTGAAAGAAGAAAAAATGTTAGATTGGTAGGATTGGGTATGTAGAAAGCTTGTTTGATATTATTCTATTTTTTTTCCATGGCTGCTAACATGTATCAAAATAGAAGAAAGCAATCAAAGTGAAGAAAGTTGTAGCCCAATGGATGAGGCCTTGATCAGCCCCCCAGAGAATACAAGTCTGATGTTCTTGATGCCTTCAAAAAGGAACCATCCCCATGTGGAGCCACTCTTAGCCACCTATAAAAAAATTTCATATCAAATGGTGGCTAAATCATTTTTGAAGCCTTCAAGAAACAAGTTTTATTGCAAAATTGTTAGTTCTTGAAATCTTATGAAGATGACTTATTCTTGAGTTAATCTTCACTGTTGTTTCCCTCTTAAACTCCGAAATTCTGCTATTTTCCTAAAAAGAAAAAAAAATGTTGCAAAAACTCCATTTGTCCCTCATTTTACCCCTCCTTTCACTCCTAATTAACATCCATTTTATCCCCTTTTACCTCATAAAATTCCTCTATTTTCCCTCATTTTACCCCTCCTTTCACTCCTAATTAACCTCCATTTTATCCCCTTTTACCTCATAAAATTCCTCTATTTTCCCTCATTTTACTCCTCCTTTCACTCCTAATTAACCTCCATTTTATCCCCTTTTACCTCATAAAATTCCTCTATTTTCCCTCATTTTCCTTCTTCCCTTCATAAAACCCCTTTGATAAGATTAAAATTCCTTTTTTTCCTTATCAGAAGCTTTCGAATCCTTTGAAAACCATTGAAAATCCATAAAAACCAACTATTTTCATTATAGGCCTTAAGCCCCTTTAGGCTAAGACCTAAACCACTTCCCCACCATATACCCATGCCCAGGACAAAAATTTAAAGTCCTGAGTGCCTATCGCAATTGGAGTTGTGCGATGGGCGCATTTCTTTTTTTTATGGAAAGGTCTCGATGGGATTGGCTCCTTTCTATAAACCCCTGATCCCTTTGCCTCTTCACAAAACCGAAAGCCTCACAATCGGGCGCTAAACATTATAATAAACCCTCCCTAACGCAATATTCCTTTGTATTTCATAAAAAATATGATTTTTATGTTTTAAACGTGACCCGCCCATTCATTGGTTGAAGCCATTTCTAACTGTTGATTCAAAACCAATCAACGGCTTTCAGAATCTCGCATCGGAGATTTCCATTGGGCGCGTTAAAAATTTTATTACCCCCTCCCAATTGGTGATCTTCCGATGGCTTCTCAGCCGTCAATCTTCCCCACCGGGCCCAAATTTGACGGCCCACATCGCTCCATCCCTAAGCCCTTTCCCTCGCCTGTGAACTCCTCTGATTCATTCTTTGTCGTCGATTTGATCTGCAGATCGACAGCCCTCGTTCAATTGCATCGAAGATTTCCATTGTGCCTTTCCTCTCTCCTCCCCCAATCGCAAAACTTCCAATTGCATCTGGGCCGTCCATTCTTCTAAATCCGACGGACCAGATGAGCCCTCAACCTTTGTTTAATTTTATACAAACTCCGTTGTGTAATGTTTTTTGGCCAATCTCCGCCCACACTGACCCTTTCTCCGCCTCATATGTTATTACATTAACCCCAAGATTTAATCTGGACCGTTCATTCCTATGATCAAACGGCCAAGATTGAAACCGCCTTCCCCTGCCCCACCTCTTTCTGTCCTTGCATATTATCGATATCGCACTCTCTCACAGTCGTCTGATCCAAAGCCCCAGGTCTAACGGTCGACGTGCAGTTTTGCGTAGATTTAAGCTGAACGTTAATGATCCAAATTCATGCGATATAGGTGGTTTTGAAAGGCCACGTGTCAGCCTCTGACACATATCGCGTTCAAAAAGGCAATACCGCCTTTCTCCCCTTTTTCTGCGCAAAAACAACTGTTTTTTCAACCAAAACTGCTTTACTCCTTTTTTCTATTTGCATTTCATCGCATTCATTCCCCGCCATTGATCTTTGCAGATCAACGGCTCACATTCAATTTGACCATTGAACTATTACCCTCCGCCATTCTCCAAGGGCCTTCATCGATCAACCTCCACCATTGATCTCCATGGCCGATCTAATCCGACAGCCCAGAATCCTTCGAGAAACCCCAAATTTCATTAACACCTTTTTCGCTGCCGATTAAGGTTTTTGCCCATTTTTCTTTGTAATTTCCCCATTTCATTATAAATTTGACCCTTCTACATAATATTTTCCCGGATTGGTCTTGACCGTTGGTCATTATGCATCAATGGCCCAGACTTAATCTCTTGCATAGTTTGTTCCAACCGCCTTCCTTTTTGGCTCCGCGAGCAAATCTCCACCGTTGGATGCTTTCATCCAACGGTCACTATCCAAACCTAAACCTCTGAAGCAGTTGAACCCATTCCCACATGATTTTTCTAATTTTGTTTGTTTGTGCAGGTTTTAATGGTTTTTGCCAAAAGTTTTAAAAAATAAAATTGAAGGTCGAGGATGACGATCCCCCAGGCCTTTATTCATCAAAGAGATTGTTCCACAAGGTTTCCCATCCAAGTTTATCAGTGCTTCATGAGCACTAACGCCATTATAAGAGCCCTATGTACGCCTGCACATCAACAGGACACTGTAAAGCTTAAATAAACAAAGAGTATCAGTGTTAAAGATTCATTCATAGCAGAGATGAAGAATTGAAGATGGTTTGCACAGTTTGAGGGATTATGGCCTAAATCGACTATCTAAAGCCTAATCCACTCAATTAAATGCAGTTTGAAGAACAGAAGACCGAATTTATGCCTAATTAAGCCTAACACACATAATCAAATCAAATTAACAGTGTTTAACGAAAAACAATAATATCTATCAGTCTGAGAAGCCTCCACTGCCACATCAGAGACTAATTGAATCCTCTCAGCTACCAAAAGCCAGTTGCAGCCTCAAAGCATTCAAAAGAGGCTGAGTTATTTCCAGAATAGAAGATATTAGCGTAAAGACAGCTCAACAATTATTTCGAATCAAAGAAACTAATTTAAACTGTCAACGGAGTTATTAAAAAGATAGCACAGAGCCTTAAAGTCAACAAAGCCATCCTAGCAAGCTTAATACTTAATGTAAAATAATTAATACAGAGGAATATTTGAAATATTCTCCATTGAGCCCCTCAAAGGCTGAGAAGCATTTAACTGTATTAATTGAACCCTGAAGATCTTTTATCCCTTCCTACCTCCTCATTTCTTCTATAAATACTTCTGAAGAAGATGAGATAATGTTGGTCACTGCATATCTGTTGCGTGTAAATAGTTTATTGAAGCTGCTATAAGCTCTGTTTGTAATTTAAGATACCTAAGTTTGAGATGAGAAGTTTGAAGTTGTAGAGGCCCACTGGACTTGAATATTTTAAATGGTTTGAAGCATCAATACAAGCTGATTTATGGGATCCTGGTCTATGTCAACGATGATGTTTTTCTTATTGTAAATTGTTATTTTATTTTTGTTTCCATTCTATCCATCTTCTCTGATAAAGAACAACAATTACAGAGTTAGGATTTACTGTCAGAGGTACCCTGCTCTTACTGATAAGCTTTATCTACATGTTTTATTCCAAAATTGTGTGTTTAAGAATGATTTAATTTAGTCCAAGCAGTTAGGAATGCTGGCGTTCCCTCGTCCTATTGTCTAAATTTAACATTGTTCTTGAATGTTATTTTCAGTGTCTGTTAAGTAAATTTGAACTAGGGAGTCTATGGTGAGCCTTGTCCTCTAGTTTTATCTCCAACAGTTGTCTGAAAGTTTCCCTAAGAGTATGTTGAAAGCAGGATAGGTTCAAAGTCCTTACTTGATCTTATACTATTCTTTGTTATCTTATGTGTTGTCTTGATAAGTTTGCTAAGTAAAGCAAAGCTAGGGAATTCTATGGTGAGCCCTGTCCTCTAGTCTCTTCTCCAACAGTTGCTTTGAAAAGTTTCCCTTAGAATATGCTGAAATCAGGATAGGTTCAAAGTCCTTACTTGATCTTAAGCTGTTCTTTTTCGTGTTTTAAATGTTTTTTATTGAAAGTGCATCAAAAGATGGCTAGTTTCGAAGTACTTACCAGATCTTAGATTACTTTTATGTCTTTCTTAAGTGTATGCCAAAAGCAGTATAGTTTCAAAGTACTTACTTGATCTTAGGCTGCTCTTTGTTCTTCATTTGTTAATTTCC
The DNA here is from genome assembly GCA_034641835.2 of Pinus albicaulis. Lineage (NCBI taxonomy): Eukaryota > Viridiplantae > Streptophyta > Pinopsida > Pinales > Pinaceae > Pinus > Pinus albicaulis. Next base: position 1,520,441,656 of record CM076581.1, read on the forward strand.
CCTTCTTATTGTTTCATTTCATTCCATAAAATCAACTTTAAAGAGATCCTTAGACATAGATGACTTGCCCCATGGACCACTCTTGAACCTTGTTGTTTCAATTAAATCCTACTATGACTCCATATCCCGATGGATTGAAGTTTTTTCTTGCCTATCTTCTTAGCTGAATCAATCTTTCACTTTCATTCACCTTCACCCTTCATTTAGACTTCCTTCACCTTCACATATCTTTGCCCAACCAAAACAAACAAAAACCTCATTCTTCATAACTAGCCTAATATCACTTTTCAAGCCTTAAATATAAATCAATCTTTGCACTTATAAGAGAGATCCCTCTCTGGATTCAGGAGGGCTAGATCCTAGAATCCCAAAGTGGTTCAAGTGTTCTCTCTGCAGCTTCAGTCTCACCAATCTACTGAAATTACGGGGAGCTAACAGATCCTTCGATGTTGCTCAGGTCAAAATTTGTAGCCTTGGATAGATATTTCTAACGAGGTATTGTGCGCGTCAAATAGATATTGTATGCCAAAGTTACATCCCCGGGAAGATTGATGTACCAATTTACCCAAATGGGGTCCATAGTTTTGGCGCTTCATCTCCTAGTGCTAGGGTTTTCCATTCTTTCTCAATAATAAATAGGCCCTCGAGCCTCATTGTAACACAGTTCAGAGGCTTGTATCCGCCACATCTCTTCTCAAAGATAAGCCTACCAGTGCCCTAGTTAGCTTATTTCCATTATGTCTGTAAGAATATTTTAGTCATTTGTTATTAATGAAATGAAGTTTTATTTCTGTTGCATATGTGTTGATGTTTATTTATGTATATTATTTCATTCCTGTATAAATATGAATCACCCGAATTGGTTGGTTCCCAACTAGTCCTTCTTCATTCCTTTTCTGTAGTGTCTACCTGCCTTGGTCTGTTGTAGGGAGACAAATTATACGGGGAGATTGGGGATCAAGGTGACGGCCCCTGATCTGAGTTGTTGTCGCAGTGCCTAGACATTTTGTGCGAAAGGACACGTATCACATCTTATATGGAGGCTCATGGAAAGATTCGACCGAAAGGACACCAGACCTCCTCAAAGGGATTGGACAGCACGAGGATAGTTAGAGGGTGAGACGAAGGGGCATTTTTGCTAGTGGAGACTGGGATTTAGATGTCAGGAGCTTGAGGAGGAGGTTCAGTGGGAGGACACATAAGATGGTGAGGGGCACATTGATATACCTAGGGTGGCGTAGGAGTCACCCTTGTTGGAAATCCCTTTTCTAGCTTCGATTGACACCTTAGTGGAGATATTTGAAGATGTGCCATCCATGGATGAGATACTGACATTTGATGAGGTACCCAATGTTATGACTGAGTTTTTGGATGATGACCATGCAAAGAAGATTGATGAGGTGGGAAGAGACATATCCTTAGTTAATGAGGTGCCAAAAGGCACAGAGGTGTCCATCATTGATGAGGTGTTATTCTTTGTTGAGGGATCCATTGATGAGGCATCTAGGTCCATGACCAAGTCTTAGGATGGCAGGAACCTATAGTTGACTAGTGAGAATGCCTTGCATGTTGGGATTTTTATGGAGGATCAGTTGGAGGCTCATGTTGAGCCCATGGTGGAGGAGGATACTCAGCCATCGTTTGGGCTAGCCATTGATGAGGGGTAGGATAGAGAGCACATGTTGGGATTTCAGCACAGTTCATTTTTTAGGCACGCTGACGGGGCCTACAACATTATTAGTGCACCCTTACACTTTAGATTGAGAGAGGCAGGGTTGTCTATACATATCATAGGGGATGACCAATTTAGTAGGACTAATAAAAATAAGATGATTATGACATAGCATCAGCGTCGAGGGTTTTTTCCTTCCATAGGAGATTGTACCTTTGATCCCACTTTTGGGATAGGATAGTGAGAGGTATTGAGTTGGTACTCAATGGATAATTTTGGGTGTCTAGATCTATTCATGGCCAAGAGCGTAGTCCAGTAGAGGCCATGGGTTACCAAAGGAACCCAAGGGCCATACTATTGTTGGGATCCAAGTGGTATCCCCCATCACATTAGGGATTTTTTCAGTGATTCAAGCAGCTTGTGATGGATCCAGTTCCTAAGCACATACACACTTTTAGATTTCCATCGAAGTTCTAGACCACCCTACTGACAGGATTAATTGACAAGGGAGCAGGGATATTTTATGAGTTGCGCAGGTTGGTCAGACATGGGGTTGTAAGAGTATCAGCACACTCTGGCAGGGGCTGCTCAGAGGAGGTGGTATAGGTCGGCCACCAAACAGAGCGTTTTATTGGGATCGGGATTTCTCGCGAATATGTGGGGCCTAGAGGTCACAAAGAAGTAGCACCTTAATCACATCACCACTAGAAAATATGGAGCTTTTCCTATTATATCTCTTCAAGAGGATCGGGATGGGAGGTCCACTCATTCGAGGTTATGGAGGTGTGGTAGTGGAGATGAAGACCTTGACTAGATGTGGGGATGATACCTATGGACTCAATCTTAGACCTTGATATCCAAGGGTGTATATCAGCATGTAGTGGTATGTAGCATTATGTTGAGGAGCACATAGGTGTGCAGTGGTGCGTAGTGGTGTGCAGGGTTGTACCGTGGTGTAGGAAGAGTGGTTCACATCATAGTGCATTTCCTCATAAATTGATGGACACATCGACACGGGAGGGATACTAGTTGATCTGGGATGTTGTAGCCACATGTAGCAGGGTTCGATAGTGCACATAAATGTGCGACTAGGTGTCATTGTATGCTAGGTGATACGAGGATACATGTTTACATGAAATAGTGTGTGGGGTTGCACTACGGACTGAGGGAGTGCTACTACTAGGGACATTCCTAGATGAGGATGTCAGGCATGCCATTGGGGTGTACATACACAGGTTGGGAGAGCGGATCAGTCATGGGATGGGTCAAGAGCGTCCACACAAGTTCTTGATCATACCCATAGGAGCCCACACATCTTCCACTTGTTCGCACCACGTGCATTTGAGGGGAGCCTCATTGTGTTCAATCCAAACCCACAGTATGGATAGCAGAGCTTGGTGTATTTTCCTAAGACAAAAGTCTAAGATTCAGTGCCTTTGTGGCATGATAGACATCCTCCAGTTTAGGAGCAGGGTCAGTGCGTGAGTTGATAGCCACAAGTTGGGGGATGAAGTGATCTTTTGCATGGTTTGCATATCGTTCATCACCGAGCCTACACTCAGGGAGCTGGTCTAGAGGGAGACATGTGAAAATATTTCCACAATGCATGTCAGGATCCTACATGAGCAGAGGATACTGTGTATGGCTACAGCAGTTTTCCAATGGATGTCTAGGCTCCAAACATTGTATTGGCACAATATTGAGAGGGTGGATGGCAGACTTAGTGGTGATGGTTGGCAGGAGAGAATTGGGTCGACATACACTGAATCGATTGCGAGTATTGGATACTCGTCTATTGGGTGCATTCAGGGGGTTGTTATTTGGCACATGTGGTTTTCAACAGTCATTAGTACTACATAGTGGAAAGCACGGGGTAGTTTAGCATGCATCAGATTATTTCATGATATATGGAGCCTATATATTGATTGCATGCAGTAACTAGAGACGAGGCACGGATGGATTCCAGTTATTTTTATATCTATGCCATAGTAGGCCTGGCTATGGGATCTGGGGATTTAGTTGGTTGATAGACCACTTTGTCTCGTAATGAGTGGAGTCATGGAAGAGAGTGATCTAGTTCACTCTTGGGTTGATACATGGGGGTTCGCGGAGGCCTTCATCATATGGCAAGGTAGGATTTCCCTGTTACTGCACAAGTCCAGGTTAGCTTTGGATTGGTAGCATTTGACATCATGGAGATGCTTAGGCAGGATGTATTTGGCCTTTATCAGTATTTCACCATCAGGTTCCAAGAGAGGATGATATGGTATGTGCATGATGGGAAGTCAGATGTAATTTGAGTGGTGAAACATTGGCATGGTGCCATCCTTTTGAGATTATCATGGGACCCTGGTATCGATGGATTCATTTATGACAGGATGGTGCACGGATTCAGGTTTACTCTGTGGCAAATTTGGGACCACGATATTGTTTGCAGTGATAGTTTGGGTTAGCAGAGAGACAGAGCGCTTGTTCGAGCATTGCATGAGGACAAGCAATTTTTGGCGGGGAGGACTATAATATTCCCAATTTTGTGAGCATGGGAATCACTATGGAATTTTTCCCAATTTTAGTAATATTAATTAAAAGGGGGAAAACATTATTGTAGAAATGTGGATAGTATTGTTTTATTGGAGAATAGTAGCAAATTATTATTTTATTAAATGGCGACAAAATAAACTTAATGGAAAATGAACCCCACTAATAAAATAACATTATTGAAAAAAAAAAATCTAGAGGCGTGAGGAGAAATTATAAAAGGAGGATAAACTCATTTTGTGGATTATCTTTAACTATTACACTTTACATTACATCCTCTCTTGGAGTTATTTAAAACAAGGGCCAAAGTGTTGTTTAGCACCAGGAATTCCAAGCGAAATTCCACCCTCATTTTGAAGAAATTTGAGTGTATCCCTAGTGAGGTAATTTGGGAGTCCAATTCAAGGCTTTCCTTGAGCTTATTGCAAGATATTTACTCAACTCTATGCATTTCCTGGGAACAAAGTAGTTTGTGGTGCCATCATTTGGAGCAGCTACAATTAGTTGAAGACTTCTGGCTTTTGCTGAGACATTCTTCATAGTTGAGGCCAGAGATTTCGAGCATTTTATAGGGCAATGACTGAGATCATAATTTGAGATAAATTTCCCCTCATTTTGATAGTGTGCAGAGCACACTAGCTCAATTTTGCGCAGGAGGAGAAGGTGGCTTACTTCCAGGGAAATTTGGGTTGAAGAGATCAGGAATTTTCAGGAGGGAATTTTTGCAAGATTGTATAAGGCTTTCATTTTTATATTTGGGGGCATCCTACATTAGTGCCATTCTATGGTGCATTTTTGGCCAGATAGGGAAATTCGCACTTCTTGGTGTCACCGTGGATAGTTGGTTCTAGCCCAAACCTTTTCTGGGTTTTTGTAGGTATTTGGAGGGGAGTATGCAGCTACATTTTTCATCATAATCCGAGCAATATTAAAACTAGAAATCCACTTTCCTTGAGTAGTACATTTTACTAATCAACTCGCCATTCACACTATTTTGTGGGTTGTCGGGAGAGTTGATTTGGAGCCAGAGCCTTTCTGGGTTTTGTTGGGCTTGTTGAGAAGGGCTAAAAGATAATTTCTTAGTATTTCCTAAGAACTCTAGAGGGTTGAAACAATAGTTCTTTCCAACCAACAGCAAGGTGCAGTTCTTGTGGGAGTGATTTTTTAGCATTTGAGCCATTTTTGACACCTGGGTTTTTCCACTAGCTTGCAATATCAAGCTCAGGTTCCTCTATACTCACTATTGTACTCAGATTTATCACAATAAATAAAATGGCTCATACTTTTGGCGCATTTCCTCTTGTGTTTTGATTTCCTGTGTATGTGTTGAATTTCCTAGTTGTCGTTATAGTGCATGTTTCTGTTATTCACTTAATATTTCTGTTAGGAATATTACAGAGACTTCCAAGACCAACTAGTATGTATATTAGATTGGAAGGTCATTTAAATCAAGAACATATTCACAAGCAAAGTAAAGGTTCAATGGACCCACTGCAACCATAATCGGAGCTAAATAATGCAATACCATATGTAAATCTGCAATTGTTTTGTCATTTATATGTAAATAATATCATATATAATGGTGATGTGCATAAAGGACAATGCAAAAATATAAGGAGAGGGGAATGTCATACCCTAGTTTTGAACCCTGATTTAATATTATGTATGTACATGATGAATGAATATAGGCCATGTCGTTGACTACAAAAGGGAAGGACAAAAGAAGAGGGGTTGTGATGTAACCCATTGGGAAAGAAAAAGGGGGCTTAAGTAGGATAAAGGAAAGGACCTTAGTAAGTGACCTAATTGAAAATCCTTGTTCCACCTTAATTATGCCCCTTGATTATTGATTAATATTGCTTTATTGAGTTATGGGGGGCTTGGTACACAAAGGAGGCACATGGGTCCCCGTAAGAACACATAGCCATGTCATGTCGTGCAACTTAAGTTTCACCATTCTCTTGATGCAAGCGAACTATTATTCGGTTCACAGAATTGAGTGTTTGAATGTTAGGTACCACTCAAGTTATCAAAGCATTGAACTATCAAAAGTTTAAATTACCCTGCAAACTATAACTTGATTGGAATAATAGGAGAATTATCCCTGAGAAAAATATCTTCAACATTATTTAAATCAAATTATGGAAGATACAACTATGAATTATGTGAAAAATATCGTTGTATGGGTGTTATGCTTTGTCACTGAATCAACTGTTGTGACTAATAATCCCTAGAATCCCAAAAGTGAGATTTCTTTGTCAGTTTGTGCTAAAATCCCGGAGGGAAGTGGAATAGCCTAAGAGACTATTGAAAAAACAAAGGGATCTCACTCCCTGGTTTGTGCAAGTAGATAACGAAGAGAACTATGGATTGGGATCAATTAAAAATGTAAATATTAAATATGAACATGGTAAATGGGTTGTGAGAAGAGAAATTAGAGTCGGCCATAAAAGGAGATTGTCTATGTGGATTCATAGCCTCAGCTTAAAGGTGGATTCTATTGCAAAAAGAACTAGTGCAACAAGGAGCCTATGATTGGATGGAGCGTTCCTCTTATGAAACAACTTGGGGAAACGTTTTAGACAAGTATGTATTCATAAATGTACCTATGCATTGTGCTCAATTGATGTTGAATTATTGTGATTTATCTCATGGTTTGAACTAATTTCCAATATGTTTAGCTTTGACTACCTCTATTAGGCTACATTTATAATTCATGATCTCATGGTAATTGAATGGCTACATTTTGTTGCAAAAAATTGTATTACCATGCCTGTTGAGAAATCTAGGGGCAGTAAGGGTAGGTGATTTATCTTCTTGTTGATAACTTCTTGTGATATATTTTTACTTTTCTTAATTTACTTCTTCTTTCCTTTATTATAATTAGTGTACTCTATCATCAAACAGATACCAAATCATAAATAACAATAAGACAATAGGACACAATATGTAGGCAATCAACTAGGGCCAAATACTCTCCAACTTGAGAGGAAAACCCACCATAATTTTTTCTCTTCTTATAGACCTTCAATTGACAAATTCCAAGACCTTTGACTCTTGACCAAGAACCTAGTTACATATTTCAACACCCAACCTAGTTACCTAGTTACATATTTCAACACTCCCTCTTAACTAGGGAGGTATTCATAATCCATTCAAAGTACTTGGACATTCTAAATCTGAAGAATTCTCATAAGAAGAGTCGGATTGGAAACCCATCTGTTTAGCATCATACTAACCAGAATTGTCACATAGCAAGGCCTTGACTAATAGCTCTATCTCTCCACAAGATTGGAGCACAATGTTTGCAAGACCAATGATTTATAGACACCATCATCATTATCTCTCAAGGTACATACCCCACCGGGGTGTTCATAGGGTATGTCCTTCCGGAACTATTCTTATCTTGGATTCCCAGTCCTCAAAGAATATCAGTCCTTTATGACTACTCGTATCTTAGGCACCCTACCTTATCCTCAAAGATTATCAGATGCCAGATTCTTACCCAATCCTCCATTCTTTCTTCCAAAGTGAATACAAGAATGATGTGTTTATATCTCTCTCTCTCAACTAGGGAGGATATACCCATTCCTATGAAGGAATGTACCCACTCTTATAAAAGGGAATGTACCCAATATCCCTCTTAACCAGGGACTTTTCCAAGCTCCCTCTTAACCAGGGACTTGCTTTCAATATCAGCTTTCTTCCTTTGGTGGAGATCATGGGACCTTATGCTGCTTGTAGAGCTCCTCCATTCGATGTCATGAATTTCATATTTAATATTATGGACCCTTCATCTTTTGGGACTTCTTTATAGGGCATCGGTCATCCATCACTTTCCTTCACGAACCATGTCAGTCGTGTCATCATTTTCTTTATTGGAAAGTGATCTTCTAGTTCATATCTGGATTTTCGTCATACAGCTAACTCTTTCGCATCATGTTTTCTTCAAGATCTTCCATCCCATCACATGAGTACTATTTGTATTAGCCCATCTAGATATAGTTCAAAATAATAAATGAACATCAAATCAAAATTACCTTTTGTGGTGGCCCTTCATCATGACATTTTCTTGTTGCAAAATTAATATCCTCCATACATATTGGCACATCTCCAAGATATTCAATTGTCAAGGGTCTTCTTTCTTTCTAGACTTTCCCAAGGTCTTCATATCTTTCCCATGGAGATATCATGGCCAATTATTCTAGTCATTGGATGTTAATTTCCTTTTCTATGTGACCATAGTTGCATCTTTCATGATATATTATTTCTATCATCACATATTACTTCCCAAGAAATTCCATTCATGGTACCTTCATCTTGTTCAACCACCTCATATTCCATATGAGGACATATTATGTTGATTTCATCTAGTCAATATGTGAACCATTCCTTCATGCATCCTTTTAACGAAAGATATCCCTTCATTTTATCATACTCATGAGGTAGAGTATTCCCCCATGCTATCTGCAACTACATGATGACATGACTTAATTTATCAAACATATGAATACAAACCTCTTTTCTTTGTTTGGTCATCTACACTTCCTTCAGCAACTTATTTCTCTTGATTGAAAGTACTACAACCATCTCGACATGTTGCATTCCTTTGTCATCATACCATCATTCTTTCAAACAGTGAATCCCATCCAAGGTGGAATTCTTAGCAAGACACTTGCTTCTTCCAAGAGATGAACTTTCTAATGAAGATTCCAACGAAGGATCTTGATTATCCTCATCCTGAAAATGCTCCTTTCTAATGATGTAGGATGAGCTTTACACTAGTCAACTTTCTTCTACCCATAAGTACTGCTTATGCTTCCAATGAGGTTACCAAGAGCTACTTCCTTCTAACGATGACTACCATAGATTCTTCTTCGGCTTTATTTTAAGCTTCTTTATGATGATGTCATGAGCTCTTGCTTCAATCGAATGCTTTTATTATGTCATCTCCTAAAATGATGCATCTTATCATGTTTCTAATGTTTCCTACCATGATAGCTATACTTTACAAAAAGTGAAAAGAACTTGGTGGAGAAGATGATCTCAATCATAGTAGAGATCTTTTACTTCCTCCTCCTTTGATTTCTTCTTTTCAGCCTCTTTGACTTCTTCAGTGATATGGGTTTCTTCCCTTCCTCTTTTGTTGTTGTCCTTCTTGAGTTTGGGACAATCTCTCTTGTAGTGCCCATATTCCTGATAGCCATAGCATTGAACCTTTTCCATATTCTTCTTCCTTTCCTGAGGACCAAAATTTCCAAACTTTCCCTATTTGTGCTTGCTCATTTGATCCTACATCACTTTTTCCCTTCAACCTTGTTTCTTCAATTTCGCATAATGACAAAATTTCATTGAATGGGGTAGCTTCCTTCTTTCCATAGATGGTTGATGTATAGTTACCCCATTTCTCTAGAAGTGCATTGAGCACTATGGTGTTCATTCCCTTATCAGATATTATTTCTCCCAATTCTTGTAGTGGATCTCTTATTTCGAATACCCTCCTAAAGTACGAGGCTATTCCATATTCCTTTGATATCTTCATCTTGTAGAGTTCTTGTCTTAACGATATCACTTCTCCAGCAGTACTTACGGAGAAAAATTCTACTAACTTCTCATATATCCCTTTTGATGTCTCCAACTTTGATACATATGGAATGAGGGGATCTTTGATGGATTCTATAAGAATCCTTTGAGCCCTTACTTTCCCTTTCATATACTTTACATGTGCTTGAGCTTATTTCTTTGGAGGTTTAGTAATTGAACCTTTAACATGATTGGCAACTTCATTTTCTATGAAGATCAAATCAGTGCTCTTCTTCCATGCAAGAAAGTTTGATCACCCAACCAATTTGTTGTTTTCCTTGCAAAATGAAGTCATTTTGATAGATTCAGATGTGGACATAAAGATACTTACTTGTGAAGCTACTCCTTGATGATGATATCTTCAACTTGTTGCCTTCTTGAATTTGATGATGATGATAATGATAGAAGATGTCTTCTTTGAATAAGATGTATCTGGATTATCCACAGTGTTATGGTGAACTTGTCGACATTTCAAATCCCAATGAGGATCCATCTTCAGGACAGATTTTTGAATGAAGGTAAGAAACAGGGCCAGATTAGGGATAAATAGTCAAAGTGAAAGACAGATATTAAAAAAAAAAAAAAAAAACCGACAGAAATGGATTATTATAAATATCAATTTATTAGACACTGATTAATAATTTCTATTAATAATAATAATTATTATTTTTTGTTTAATATATTGAAGATTTTTTAGTTGTTAATGATTAATAATTAATAGATCAATTATTTATTTCTATTTCTATTTCTATTTATTTTTCTTTTTAATAAAAATATTTTAAATTTTTTATTTTTACTAAGTTAATTTTTCTATTAAATTATTATTTAAATTCTTTAAAAAAATCTTTAATTAAATTAAAATGTCTTCTTTGATGGAGATGTTTTATTTGACAAGTGATCTTTCAAAGAGGGAGAGATCACTTTGGTTCCTTGATGATGGTGACATTGCCTTTTCTTGCTTCCCTTGGATGTGTAAACTTCAAGATACTTCAAAGTCCTCCTTTTAGTGGAGGTAGGGTTTTTGAGGTCTTATTCTTCAAACATGTGGAGAGTATTAGCCCAAAAACAATCCCAAAAACTCGACTCTCTCCCTCCATCTTCTTCTCCTTCACGCTCCTTTTCTTTCTTGTGATTGAACTTGAGTCTGTGGAGTGATTCCTCCAAGTGAGGTTGAGGTCTCCTTTATATAGGCTTCTCATTGGGTCGAACTGCTCCTTTTAGGCCAACTTGATCATAAGTGTAGGCCGACTTGAATATAGCATCATGACGAGGTCTTGGAGGGTATTTTGACTCAAATAAAATTTCTTTTACAATATGTGACATGCCCAAGGTCTTTCATACATGACAATGACTCAATTGACTTGTAGACTAAATAACAATATGTCATTATGAAGAATGAACCTAGTTACATACTTCAACAATGCCTACATATGGTATATAGATAATCAATTAAAAAAACAATATGGTAACAAAGTCAAAATTAATATGAATTTGGGTGTTTAAACGAGTACCCTATATCTTCAAAGTACACAAATGGTATTGGTATGTTACATACTCTACCCCAGCAAGATTTAGTTGCTTTGATTTTTTAGGCCTTTTGTCAAAATTATTGTCTGTGGCCTTTATGTTTTGAAATTCTTGAGATATAATTGCTTGATTTTTTATTTCAAGTAGGATATAAACCCCATCATGCGCTCTACTCAATTATGTCTATTGAAACACATTAAAGGAATGGTATCTTCAAGCTTTGCTACTACCTCTTTGTCGGACCTTTCCAGATACATTTTGGAACTCTATGTTATACAATATAATCATTTTATTTAACCAAACAAAAAACCTGGACAGGGATACCTTGGTCCAATATGTTGATTGAATTGCTCAGTTTGGTTACTTGACTACGAAAGTGTGCCATAGAAACCAGTGAATAAGAAAATGAAACATCGTGAGTGATATTTTACCCTTTATTTTAGGTTTCCACTGTAAAGTAATGCTCGTGAGTGAGGGCACTACAAGTCAGTAGTGGAATATCATGTTGTCAGTATCCAATGCTTCAGCATTCCAATATCATCCACCACTCAAAACTGATAAAATCATTAGTATCGAGTCACATGCAACTTCTGATCCATTCTTGAATCCCAATCATTTATGTACATAATATTTCCTGGAATTGTACACATTTGAGCTTTATCACTTCTTCATCTCCATTTTCAAGCACTATATTGGACATCCATGGACCTATCATCAATGCCTTCCCAACAATCATACAAATACAGCATCTGTGCATATCCCTTTCCCGGAGAGCCTATTTTCATATTAGCAAGTTAATAAACAAACTAAATGGATAGAAAGGTTTACAGGAGACTTCTCAATTTGCTTTATTTTTTGTTTTTCTTTTTTTTTTCTTTTTTTTTCAAGGGAAAGAAAAAATGTTGTTCTATTAAAAAAACAGTACAAAATCCAGTTACATTTTCATAACATATATAAGTCTAGATATATGTATGACATACATCATATAGGATAAACCATACTAAATACAAAATACAGTTGGGCTCCCATATAAGCAACAACATGCATATGATCATCTCCCTTGTGGATACACAGTCCATAATATATCCAACACATTACACCAGATAGTGTGTATAAACTATATACATATCTCACAGATTTTAAAGCCAATGAAAAACCCAAAAAGTGGGATTTGTAGATCAGATGAAAACAAAACCCAAAATATGCACAGCGCTTATGTGCGAGCCTGTAAAACAAAAAAGTGTAAAAATTGGTCACCATGCTTCATGAAAATCATATATGGATAGCATGTGCAATCTAGAAAGCCCAGTCTAAATGAAACAGGATTGGAGAAGTCGAATGGGATTCGGCTCGCTTGTTATGATTAAAAACAGGCTCGCTTACATATGTATGAGGTACCAACTCCGTAAGATTATAACATGCAGGCTCGCTTGCAAATGAGTGAGGAAACAAAAACACCAAGGCATAGGGACCACGTAAGAGTCCAGTTGGATTGAATTCCTGAAATGAGTGATGTGGATGATACCAAATTGAGCTTCTAAGCCCTTCTTTGAGAGAGAGTCAGCCCTCGTGTTGTTCTCCCGAAATATGTGTTGCATCGTGTAAGATTGGAATTTTTAAAGGATATATTGAATGCACTCAGTCCATCCACTAAGAAAGAGATCATGCATCCGATACTTTCCAGTGATTCCATCAATAATGAGTTTAGAGTCACCATAAATGTGAGCATGAACAAGATTAAGATGATAATAAACCCTAATACCACTCCATAACGCCATGATCTCAGCCTTATTGTTAGATCTCGAACCTCCATTCCAGTGTATATGATAGCGCTCCTCAGACGATAGCTTAATCCATGCCCCATAGCCACATACATCATCCTTTTGTGCCCCATCAAAGTAGATCGCAGGAAGAGAAATATAGTGGGGGCGTCCCCAAATATATAGATCAACCAGAGTTGGGAATGGATGAATACGATCCCCCAACCATCTCATTATATTATTAATAATCCTTGAGATATCTATAGGTATTTCTTGAAAAATTAAACGATTTCTAGCACACCATATCTCCCAGAAAACAAAAAAAGGTAGAGATTTATGATTACCTTTAGAGGCACCCCACACCGTCTGCATACAATCAATGGATCTCCATTAAGGATCCCCTAGGAGGGCGGTGTACAGCATCCAGATCAATAGAGTAGTCTTACAGAAAAAAAATAAATGTTCTACTAAGTCCTCCTATATGTGACATAATGGGCATCTCCCCGGACCCTGATACCCCCGCTTATTAAGGGAGTCCCATGTAAGTATTTTCCCTTTCCATAATAGCCAACCAAAAATCGAAATCTTAGTAGGTATATTCCATTTCCATACCTAATGAAACGAGAACAAGGTGTTATCCACTTGCTGCTCTTTTAAGATATGCAGATATAATTCTTTTACCTGAATACGACCATCTGTTTGAGTGCCTCCCCATATGATTGTGTCCCCCTCATTTCTAAAAGAAAAACTAGATGATTGAAGTCTCCTTTTATAACTGTCCCATGCATCAGCATCTGTCCCCTGTAATCCAATCATCTTAGCCGATTTCCAGATCGCCACACCAAGTTCCCAATGAGAAATAAGTTTTGAGACATAAAAAATGCCTCTCTGATTAATACGATGAAGTAATACAGGGTCTATAATCTTTGTCCCGTGTAATCCTAAGAACCTATCAACTCCTAAAAGAATATTTTTCCCGTTGCCAAATCACCAAACCAATCTTCTACCCAGGATATTCATGACTTTCGTGAAGCTTTGCTAAATCTGAGATGTTTTATTAGTGGGCCAAGAACCTTCGTGATACAAAGTATGTAAAGGATATCCCTTTATGTATTTAAAAAAACAGATCATAGACCATGCCCCCTGTCCATTTAGTACTCTCCACAAAGATTTTGAAAGTAAAGCATTCAAGAAGCTACGCATATCTTAAATGCCCCATCCGTTGAATTTCTTTGGTTTGGCGATAAGGGATAATTTGCAGAGATGTATTTTCTTTCGCTTAGTCCCACTAGCCCAAATAAATTGAGATATTATGCCATTAAGTTTACCAACAATGTAAGTCGGAAAATAAAATAGATGGGTCCAATACACCATGAGTTGGGATAATACTACTTGAACCAATATGAATCGACCCCCTAGTGTGAGCAACTTAGATGTCCACTTCATAATTGTATTCCTGAACTTGTCTACCAACCATAGCTAGTCGTGGATTTTGTATGCACATGGCTTGAGCATAAAACCCAAGTAGGTAAGGCCCAACATAATATGACTCGTTTGTACTCCTATGAAACCGGCGATGAAATTTATTTCATCCTTATCTCCCGAGTCATATAGTAGGATGGATTTCCTTTTATTAATGCAAAGTCTCGTAGCAGCTCCAAAATTGTAGGAATTTACAGGGTAGGTTCCTTAGAACAAGAACCAAAGGTCACCACTCACAGATAGATCACAAATCAGTACACCAGTATAATCACGTGGTTAAAACCCGATTGGTCCATGATCTCTATTTAAAGAGCATGGAGGGTCATTTGTCTGCTAACCACTTATGAGAGAAACATATGTAACTTTTCTTTTTATATTAATAAATTGTCTATGGCCGCATTGGCTCATGCCGTGGACTGTTTCCCTCTTCGAGGGTTTTAACCACGTGATTATACTGGTGTACTGATTTGTGATCTATTTGTGAGCGGTGACCTTTGGTTCTTAATCTAAGGAACTTACCCTGTAAATTCCTACATGGTATCAGAGCAATTTTGAGGGCCGCATACGTTGTTGATCCAAATCCGAAGCCGGTTTGACTGCATGCGACTGCCGTTTTGTAGATCTACTATTTTTGAACTTTTTCGAGCCTGTAGAACTGCTCTGTTGTGTCCAAAGCGTCTGTTACAATGAGGAACTCCTTTTGTTTCATGCGAAAAGGTTTCTAGTTTCCCAAGTCATTTCAGTTTATATCTGGAGGCATAAAGTATATGTTTTGCAGTTATATTTGTTAATAGTTCTGCTTATTTCGATTCCCTCTGTTTATTTTGATTTTTAGGTTTTATTTATTTGTCAAATCTATGTCATCTTCTCTGTGTATGCTCTTTGCTCTGTGTTGTGTGCGATCTCGGCAAATCAGAAACAGGAAGAAGGAATTTTTTTTACTACGTATGTTCTTTCCCTGTGTCTTTGCGCGATCTCAGGAAATTAGAAATAGTAAAAAAATAGATAGTTGATGGTAAGGCTAACTGAAAACCTAACATTCTTCCGTAAGGCTTGCATTTCTTTGTTTTCTCAGTTCTGTGTGCAGGAAAAATCACACACACGGAAGAACAATTGACAACAAAACGGATTAAAGAGAGTCCTTTTTCTTAAAAATTTGTTTGGAAATTTGACCCGCGTTAGTTCGAAATTGCTCTAAGTAAAGGCACATTAACGCGACTCTCTGGTCTTGACTTGTGCATCATCTCAGAGGAGAAGATAAATATGGAAGGAATACAAAGACCTAAACTAAACCTACTTCTGCCAAGGTAACGCAACACTATAACAGCACAAGAGCATTATAACGCACCTTATCAATGAATAGGTCGCGTTAGTGGCTAGGGCAACGCTCTATTTACACTAGAGGGCAGCGTTACTCATGTTTTGAGTTTGAAACGGGAAAAACCCGCGGAGAATGATTTGAATTTCCAGCTTTTTCTCACAAGAGAGTTAGTACAAAAAGGAAACTGCAAAGCACTAATCTCTTATTGGGCCTTGCCAAAAACAACTGAACTCTCAAGGAAGGCAAAAGCATGGAAGTTGAGGAAACATCTTGGTTTTTTATATTTAGAACTGGTGGAAGGAGAGAGGCAATGATTTCTCTCTCCATCTCCTATAAAATGGAGATGAAGGCTCTTGGTTCAAGGTCGAAGGATTGTCAAAGTTTGGAATACTTGTGAAGTAGAGCATCATTGTTGTAGTGTGAAGGTCAAAGGTCAAAGAGGTTCATTGAGAACTTGTTGTTCAAGACATCATCACATTGAGAGATAGAAATATTGGAAGGCTGAGGAGGGCTTGGTACAACCGACGGTTGTAATTCTCCTTTTTACAAATTAATAGAATTGTATCTGTTTTTTCCTTTCTATGCGTTGATATTGTCATTTTTATTCGATTATTTACATAGCATGAGATGAATGGCTTAGATGTGAATTGTTTAAATGTTTATCATATATTGACTTAATTGATAGGAAATGTATGTTATGGTAGAGATTACACGGGTGCTTTGATTGATTACAAAGTCAGGATTTGGAGCTGGTGAAGAAGGATCTCTGCCTCGCTGCTTAGCGCTCTCCAAAAGACTCCAAGATCATCAAAGAGGTAATCTTCCATTTTATTCCATCTAGTTGTTTAAGTTGATATGAACATGTATGTGCCTTCTTTGTGAACTATACAGCTAATCTTACTGTCTGCCTCGGCCACCGGAAAGCCCTGAGCGGGATATTCAAAAACCAACAACCCAAGAATTTTACCCTATAGCAGAATTGGCGACTCCGCTGGGTATTTCCCTGTAGTTTCCGGACTATCTCTTTCCCCCTTTTTTCTTTCCTCTGTTCATAGACCCTTCTGACCAGTATTTATGCCCAGTAGACATTTCAAAAGCTCACAGAGTTCAATCTTGTTTCTGTTTGACCATCTAAATAACTTTACCCTGGCTAACGCTACCTCTGTTGGTGTTCCAGTGCGTTATAATGCAGTCTCTGCTTAAATACAGTGTGTTAGTCTTTGGATTAACGTTGTCTTTACTCAGAGACAGTGTGTTACTCAGCCAAAATTTGTTCTTCAACCCTGTGATTTTGTTTTTGGTTGCAGAGTTTTTTGGTCATCAATATCCCTCCTTGACTAAATCCATGTGCTTGTTTACTAAGTTGGCATTTCTGTTTATTTTCTCTTGTTTGAAAAGTTAGCGTCAAAAACATTTACTTTTTAGAGAAGAAATTTTTTTTTAGTTTTTCTGCATCTAGCTCAATTAATTCTGAAAATTTCAGTTAAAAGACTGTTAAGATGAGGAGAATAGATGTCTGAATCTTTTAAGGTTGAAATTTGATATTTGAATGTTAGTGCATGGATGTTGAAAAGAAACCTCTCCTTGTAGAAATACTCTTCATCGAATTGAATATTTAGAGCATATTTTTGCATGGTTTCATGAGTCAGAGTCTCATTACATTTCATATGTCCACTCCCCCTCTGCAAGACTAATAATCAAGTACACTAAGAATCAAGCGATAATAAAATCAATCACATTACTCTTTTTGAGCTCACACCAATAGTAGTTCGGGCTAGGATCTTGGGTTAGGAAAAGTAAGAAAATCACCAAAGATCTCAAAACGTGAGACTAGAGTCATTAACGAGCGAAATCCTACTACACTCATATTATCGGGACCGTTCCTTTACCGGAGCTCAATGCGAGACAACACTTGGGTGCACAAGAAGGTATCCCGCCTTCGACTGCATCCGGTGGGTATGCTACATATTGGGGTTCCCTTCGGGGATGTCGAAACTAGATTGGGGATCTAGGTGTTCTGCCCATATAGCATGATGTCCTTGACCGTGGACCCCCTTGATGATGTCTGCGATTTGAGGTATCTTTAGTGGCCATAATTTTTAGGGACTTACATAAGGTGACTGGGATGGGTTGTCCTGGTACCTGAAACAGACGGACCCACTCTGTCTTCGGTCTTTAGGAGGGTACTCGTCTTCACGAGAGTGCTTACACCTATCGTCTGAGGTTCGGGCGAAGCTCTAGAGTGACCGTAATTGTACTTTTTACCAACCCTCTCTGTATACTATTGTGATACTGGATTTCATCACCAGAAAACGATAGTACTTAGACAGGGCACCCTATTCTGGCTGCTTGCTGATTGATTTTAGAGAGTCCTTTTTTATTTTTACTTTTTCAGGTGTGTGGTTACTATCACTGAGACTTTATAATACATCACAATTTATTAAAATTTGTTAAAAATAAACAGGTCATCGTGGCGTCATCCCACCCATGCCGTCTGTCTCAACAATAGCAAGGTCTACCTCCTCTGACTCTTGAGGAAGAACTGAACCTTGGTGAACCCATGCCTTCTACAGAAGAGCAGTCTCCATTGACAAACCCTGATTTTCACATAACCTCATATCATACGAAATTTCTGGAGGACCATTTCACGGAAGGTGTCATACCTCATTACAATCCTCCACTCACTGATCCATTGTGGCATGTGATAGTTCAGATTCCACCACGCCAAGGCATGTCTTCGGCCGCACAAACATCCATTTCACAACCGGCATCCACAAGGTCGATACCAATGGCAACCATCCCAGGTTCGCCACCATCCTCCCCGCCAGTTTTCAGTTCTATGATAGCACTTGGTAACCCTAGTAGTCAACATATACCTAATCCCAACCCTACGGTCATCACAACTGTAAGTAACTCGCCGAGTCCTTCGGGATCTACTCCTATTGTGACCACGTTGGGACCTACAGTTACTCCTCCCACGAGTGTGACTACTTCAGTTCCTTTTAGCAACCCTTTCGGTTGGAACCCTTTGCTAAGTTCAAACCCCTTGGCCACCATACTAGGGGGCAGTGTCACCAGCACACAGATAACAGGGAACATTTCACTACCCCTACAATCTTTAGGACAAATTGGACAACCTATTGTTAACACTGTACCCTTAAGTGGCTTAAATATCGGTGTAGGGTCTATGCCGTTTCCGAACCATGCAAGTAGTAGCATGCCTCCGGGAAGCCCTATTGCATCCATATGGACTAACCCACCCCAACCTCCATTTGAAATGGGAGGGCACTTTTACACTGGGGTCAACCAACTGTTTGCCCTGCAATATAATATGCCCTATGGACAACAACCATATATCCCTACCCCTCCACTTATAGGAAATTTTTATCAAAGTCCTACTTATCCTACTGGTAACAGATTGATGGGCGGACCCTATGGTCCACATAGTCAACCAATACTTCCATGGTTAGATTCGGGGACAAACCTGCAATTGCCATTTTTGGCAGCTCTAGACATTCCCGACATCTATAAACTGACTAATGACCCCATTAATCACAACCCGCTGTGGCCTCCAGTACCGCACAAAATTCCTTCTGACATCCCAAAGTTCGATGGGAAACAAGGGAAAGACCCAGCCGCACACATCACCACCTTTCATTTATGGTCTATATCTAATTCCATGGTGGATGATAGTGTCCGGCTTCGACTGTTTCCCCGCACCCTTGCAGGCAATGCCGCCAAGTGGTATATTGAATTGCCACGCGCCGCCATAAACACTTTTGGCGCTTTAGCGACGGAGTTTCTAAAGAACTTCCAATTACCAATCAGATTTGAAACCGGAACGGAACTGTTAACCTCGCTGCGCCAAGACACCGCCACCCACATCTCCGATCACATTCATGAATGGAGACGTAGGAGGAGGCTAGTCAAAGCGCCAGTCCCGGATCATCTCTTATCTAATTGGTTTTGTAAGTCTCTCTTACCCCACATCTCTAAAGACATTGACCTTTCTGGTGCGGTTACAGAAGATCAATGCATTCGTCGTGCCCAACATTTGGATTTAATCTATTCACAATCTGGCACGCTATATGATTTACTCCCCAATGCCCCTAGTAACCCACATCCTCCAGCTACTCAGAAAACTAGAACTCACGCCGACAGTCTCGTTGGCACAATCTCTGGTGTAGCCACAAAACAATCTCAGGGGAAAACCTCCCAGTCATCCTCGGCTGCCACCACCCCTAATCAAACGAATACTCTTCCTACCGCTAAGGTAAATTCTGTGCAAAATTCACAAAAACCTAGTGGAAATAATAAGAAGAACAATAAAAAGACATATTCTTCGAAAGAGAAGTCGGACAATCAGAATAATCCTAATCAGAAAAACACTGCCAAAAACGACAAAGGGAAGGATAAACCCATGAAATTTCCTTGCAAGATCTGTGCAGAGGACCACTTGACATACAAATGTCCTCGGCTGCAGGAATGCACTGATTTTATTGCAAACAATGATTCTGGGCAAACACCTGTCGTTCTTCATAATCCTTTCCCTAATCAACAGCAGCAACACATGGTTGACAACCCACCACAACCCCAGCAATGGGGCAATGGTGGTTCACATCCTTCCGGTGAAGGATCATCCGCCATTTATGGCATTGAAAGTGTTGAACTTCAAACCTGAGCCAAGCTTTATGGAAATCCTACCATAGGCGCTCAAGAACCTGGTACTAGTTCAACTCCACCGCCAACCAACGATTTGCATATCGAACGGCCTACCGTTGATCCTGTGATTCATCCCCCCAAAAGGACACTTCGGCGTACGACTCATAACACCTCTTCACGTGCAGCCCAAAACTACAACATTGTAGAAGATTTGGCACGGGCACTGTCAGCTATGTCTGCTCTCGAAGTATTACAAACTTTTCCAGCACAAAAGAAAGCCTTGCTTCCAGCCATTGGTGGAATAGACCCCCAAAATCCCATGCTAACTATCTTTGATATGGAAAAATCTCAAACTCACCTCTCACACCAACTCGCATTCCAGGTGCAGGTTGTGTCGAAAGGCAGACCAATCCATTGCACTGTCATTGACGAAGGTGCTTCGACCTGCGTTATGTCACAAGCTTGCTGGCTCACTTTAGGTTCTCCTACCTTAACACCATCGTCGAATTCCCTCCAAGCTTTCGATGGCCACACGTTCCTCCCAAAAGGATACCTTACTAACTTTCCCATCACTCTGAGTGGGAAAACAGTAACTGTGGAAGTTGAAGTCGTAGATCAACATCTCGACTATAATCTATTGCTCGGTCGCAATTGGTCTTATGCCATGACCGCCATTGTTTCTTCAGAATTCCGACTCGTCCTATTTCCATTGGATGGGAAAATAGTCACATTGGATCAGTTATCCTTCTGCACTCATGATTATTCTACGTTACCAAGTAGCACTGTACCCCTAATAGGAGGTTGTCCTGACTCTTACGTCAGTGTTGGTACTGGTCTTCTGAAGGCATCTTCCCTACTGGGTTGTTTTCCTCTCCCGCCCCCAGAGATCCCAAATACGGTTGCAATGATATCCACCACTTTCGATGGCTCTATCGACCATGGATCCTCCCGGCACCTTCAGACATTGATTCCTACGGAGATCAGATGCTGCTCTCACCAGTCGAGTTGGCCTACCAAGCCATCCAAATTACATCTGAACCCTCCACTGCTATGGTTTTGACCAAAGGTATAAACCTCCCACCCATCACAGTTATCTCTAAGGATATCCTCAATGAAGTCTTGCCTACAGACGAACCTATTCAAGAGATCATGTCTCTAGAAGAATGACCTTGGGGAGAGTTTCACCATCGCGCTTCGATGATCGACTCGGACGTGATAAAAATTGAAATCCCATCCTTTGACCCACCTGAGATGGTTCCCTCTGCTTACACGATTGTTCAAACTATCGAGTCAGAAGGGAACATGGGTAATATTTCTAAGACAATGCTCATTGATATCTTGGTCAAAACGAGTATCATGGAAAATATTCAGATTGGAACAGATTGCGATCCTGAGGAAATTGCACGCTTCACATCCCTTTTCAAGGAATTCCGTGGTGTGTTTGATTGGTCTTACAAGAAAATTCCCGACATAGATCCTTCTATTGACGAGAAAGAGATCAAGAAATTTCGAGCATTCTTTTTACAGTATTTTTCTTGCTCGTTAATCCAAAAAACCTCGAGTTCCCTTCTTCGGACTCGTTAAACTTATATGAAGTCAATTTCGAGCATTCTTTTTACGATATTTTTCTTGCTCGTTAATCCGAAAAACCTCGAGTTCCCTTCTTCAAACTCGTTAAAACTGATATGAAGAAGCACTGAGCTTTCTTTTTAGGGACCTTTTTCTAGCTCATAAAACTGAAAAAACCCCGAGTTGCCTTTGTCGGGCTCACTAAACTACCACGACAGAGAGTAAAGAGCCATTCTTTTCCTCTTTTTCAAAGCTCTTTAAACCGAAAAAGTAACATATTTTTCTCCGCGTGACTCGTTAAAATTTCACGGAGAGCACCGAGTTTTTCTTTGTTGGACTCGTTAAAATTTCACAAAGAGTACTGAGTTTACTTTGTCTCCTCGTACTCATAACAAAATGAGGTAGACATCCATCGAACATAGATTTCTCACTTTTCTAGCTTCGATGGACTAACTCACGGAAAATGAATTGTTTCGGGCTTACTATTCTCCCTTTGTCGTGCCCGGTTATCAAGACATGACAAAGGTACCCCAATGGAGTTGTCTTTTGCGACATTTTTCAAACTCTCTAAACATGAAAAATTCACCGAGTTTACTCGTCTGGACTCGTTAAACCTAATCAGACAGGGAACGGAGTTGTTTTTTATGATATTTTTCAGACTCTCTAAAATATGAAAAATTCACCGAGTTTACTCGTCTGGACTCGTTAAACTTAATTAGACGGGGAAAAATTTGGACAAAATGGATACCACCTCTGTTACATTTCAGAAAGGTCGATTTAGCAGCAAAAATCTTGAACATGGCACTTCCCAGAAAACTCTTTTGCAGTTAGCCAAACCCTACCATCTATGAGTATTAGCCTTCATCTCCTAGTGTCCCTACACCAGTAAAATCCTAACAAACTCTTTGGTGTTCATTAATCCTCAGCTGCCTAGTACCCTGTTACAGTGCCTTCTATTGTTCAAGCAGATCTCGCTATCTACTACTCCTCTTATCAACCAAACCGCTCATTATGCCAGAAATTATTTGTCGTCAGACATCCCCATTTGCTCTTCATTATCTCCATCAAAAACAAAATCATTTGGTTTCCGTTTCGTGTTGACTGATGTAGGACGCCTCAGTGCCTACCTTTCAACAAATCTCTTCCTATCAACTTCAACATCTTATTTAGGAAGTTGATCCAGAAACCCATCAGTACCCAGATACTTGCAGACATCAATGGCAGGTAGTCTTGTGTTTGATTAGGAGTCTTCATCATTGGCTGTTGATCGAATGATTCTACAAGTGTTCGACTTCAACTCTTTTTATTCACACTCGTTAGATTGTACTGTGCATCTTAGGGACCATCATCATTATCGGTGGCCACCTTCACGTATGTTAACAGTTTTCATTATCGACTAGTAATCAGATGATTTCTCACATGTTCGACGATAGCTCCTTCATTCACATGTTGATAAATATGCAGTTTAAGTGAATCGACAGTCAAGACCTTGGGGCAAAGGTTAAATCATTAAAATTGTGTTCCCTTCCCCAAGTTTTGATATTGTTTATGGAGACAGCTTCTTCAGCCTGGTCCTGTTATGACAGACACTTCCACATTGTGCTTATCGGTGGACAAATTCTTCATATCTCTATTCTATAGAAATCATGTTGATTAAGCTACTGAGCATGGGAATGCCCGACTCAAGGCAGATACTATATTTTCTGACATATGTTGTTGTTTCAGGTTTTCCTCAGTCTTTCAATCTCTTTATCTATACTACACACATTATAAAGTATTTCGGCCATCGTCTTCGTCTCTGACCTCACACTTTAGGGGGCATCTGTTACAGTTCAAAAAACCTCCTCATCAGCTCAGAGGAGAAGATAAATATGGAAGGAATACAAAGACCTAAACTAAACCTACTTCTACCAAGGTAACGCAACACTATAACAGCACAAGAGCGTTATAACGCACCTTATCAATGAATAGGCTGCGTTAGTGGCTAGGGCAACGCTCTGTTTACACTAGAGGGCAGCGTTACCCATGTTTTGAGTTTGAAATGGGAAAAACCCGCAGAGAATGATTTGAATTTCCAGCTTTTTCTCACAAGAGAGTCAGTACAAAAAGGAAACTGCAAAGTACTAATCTCTTATTGGGCCTTGCCAAAAACAACTGAACTCTCAAGGAAGGAAAAATCATGGAAGTTGAGAAAACATCTTGGTTTTTTCTATTTAGAACTAGTGGAAGGAGAGAGGCAATGATTGCTCTCTCCATCTCCTATAAAATGGAGATGAAGGCTCTTGGTTCAAGGTCGAAGGATTGTCAAAGTTTGGAATACTTGTGAAGTAGAGCATCATTGTTGTAGTGTGAAGGTCAAAGGTCAAAGAGGTTCATTGAGAACTTGTTGATCAATACATCACCACATTGAGAGATAGAGAGATTGGAAGGTTGAGGAGGGCTTGGTACAACTGATGGTTGTAATCCTCCTTTTTACAAATTAATAGAACTGTATCTATTTTGTCCATTATATGCGTTGATATTGTCATTGTTATTCGATTATTTACATAGCATGAGATGAATGACTTAGATGTGCTTTGTTTAAATGTTTATCATATATTGACTTAATTGATAGGAAATGTATGTTATGGTAGAGATTACACAGGTGCTTTGATTGATTACAGAGTCAAGATTTGGAGCTGGTGAAGAAATATCTTTGCCTCACTGCTTAGCGCTCCAAAAGACTCCAAGATCATCAAAGAGGTAATCTTCTGTTTTATTCCATCAAGTTGTTTAAGTTGATATGAACATGTATGTGCCTTTTTTGTGAACTATACAACTAATCTTATTGTCTGCCTCGGGCACCGGAAAGCCCTGATAGGGATATTCAATAACCAACAACCCAAGCATTTTACCCTATAGCAGTTATAACGTGCTCTCTGCTCTTGACTTGTTTGTTAGTAACGCTGAGGATCCTCTAAAACAGAGTGTTAGCACAGCAGAGTAACGCTCCTCTTGACTCGTTTTTTCAAAAAGGCATAACTTCTTCATCCAGAAGTCGTTTCTCGAGCCATTTTTTTTTAATCAGCCTAATTTTTCGAGATCTTTCCATTGGAGAAGTTAGTTTCAGCTTTTCTTAGGTTTAGTTTTTTAAAATGGAAAGTGCATGCCCGATTATTCTTAACGACACCAATTATTTCCAATGGCTACCTCACATGGTAGATATACTTAGAACTAAAGGGCTTTATAGAATAGCCACGGGACAAGAAACTAAACCTTCTGATGGTGATGAAGTCGCTAAATGGGAAAATAAACAAGATCAAGCACGAGGGTTGATAGGAATGTCCATTGCTCAATATCTTCGATTTCATATCTTTGACATTAACACCCCTCATGAAGCCTTGGACAAGCTAAATACTGTCTTTGGCATTCAAAATCAAATCAAGGCCCACCAGCTTTAAAATGAGTTGCTTACTTTGGACCCCAATAATTTCTCCTCTATTGAAGATTTTTTGTCCAAATTCAAGACCCTTAGACTTATTTTAGAAGGGTGCAAGCTCAAAATGGAAGATGGTAGCCTCATCTATTGCATTCTTGCTAATCTTGGCCTTGCATACTCTGTATTTGTTTCCGCTTTCCATTCCACTAGAGAAGCCATCATCTCTTCAAGAACCACCTACAAGAATCCCTCTTTTGATGCCTTTTGTGATTCTTTGAGAAGAGAACAAGAAAAACTCTTACACCTTGGTCTTATCACTCCTAGAAACGCTTCTAAGAAAGCCTTAGCAGCCAAACAACAATCATATCAAAAGAATCCCAAGAAGCAGTGTCCTAAAAAATATGGTCCGAAACCAAACAAGGGTCCTAAGCAATTTCAGCCGCAAACTGAAAAAGCAACTCACCAAAATGATAAGGCAAATAAAAAAAAAGGGAAGAAGACCGATAGATATTTCAACTTTTGTAATCGTGATGGCCATATAAAGTCCAAATGTTTCAAGAAGATGGAAGCCTTAGAAGCAACAATGAAGAAGCACAACATAAATCTGGAGCACTCTTCACCTTCATCTTCAGGAATGGCAATTTTTGCTTGTGGTTGTCAAGCATCAAGATCTGGTTATGCATTAAATGTATCTTCCTCCTCTCCTTCTCATGAGTGGCTCATTGATTCTGGAGCTTCTTACCACATGGCCAAAAATAAAGCCATGTTTTCTTCTTTAAATGATTGTAATGCCAAACATATTTATGTTGGTGATGATAGATCTCTTAGTGTTGTAGGATCTGGAACGATTCATCTAGATAATGGTCAATTTAATGATGTATTATGTGTTCCTACCTTGTCATGCAACCTTCTCTCTATTTATCAGATAACTCATTCTGGTGAAGGGAAAATAGTAGAATTCTCACCTCATGATGTTGTAATCAAGGATCTCAAAGATCCTAGACATATTTTAACTACTGGAATTGTTGATGATTCCATAAGGTTGTATAAGTTTGACAACTTTGGGTCATCATGTCTTCCCTCCGTTTTTGTTGCTCATAATGATGAAGTGAGAAAACTTTGGCATGAGCGATTTGGTCACTTAAACTATCGCTCTCTTCAAACTATATGTAAAGAAAATATGGTGACAAATCTTCCTATGGTATCTTGCCGAGATGGTGTTTGCTCCGGATGTGTACTCGGAAAACATCATCGGGATAGTTTTGAAAAACGTGCCTCTTGGCACACTTCAGCCCCTTTGCAACTTGTGCACAGTGATTTATGTGGTCCACTTCCTGTTGTTTCTTTCTCTGGTTGCAAGTAATTCTTAACTTTCATTGATGATTTTTCCAGACGCACTTGGGTATACTTCTTAAAAATCAAGAGTAAATTTTTTAACATGTTCTTGGCCTTTAAGGCCTTTGTTGAGAAACAATCTGAACATCAAATTCTTAAGTTAAGATCAGAAAATAGAGGAGAATATGTTAACAAAAAATTTATCAACTTCTGCACTGAGCATGGCATTTAATTGCAACATAATGTTCCATATACTCCACAACAAAATGGTGTAGCTAAAAGGAAGAAGGGCGCCTTAAAAGAAATGGCTAATTGTATGCTTCAATCTAAAGGACTTGGTCTCAATTTTTGGGCAGAAGCCATTAACTGTGCAAATTACACAATAAATTGCACTCCTACTAAGGTTTTAAAGAATATAACTCCATAAGAAGCTTGGAGCTCAATCAAACCAAATGTAAGTCACTTTCGTGTTTTTGGAAGTGATGCTTGGGCCTATATTCCAGATGTGAAACATAAAGCCTTAGACCCTGAGAGTGAAAATGCATTTTTGTTGGATATTATGAAGATGTCAAAGGATATAAAATTCTTCAACCAAAATCCAAAAATATAATCATTAGAATAGATGTCAATTTTGATAAAAATATATCGGCCTGTGAGCCTAGTTCGGCGGGTGTGCCACCTTTTGCCTGCGAGCCTAATTCATAATATGTGCCACCTCTCTCTCTCTCTTCTATTTTTAATAGCATTCCTTATAGTTCATATGATGACAATGAGGATGAAAATCCTCCACCTCTTGAAATTATTCCTTTTACTCCACAGCTTCCAAGATGGGTCCACTCTACTCGGGATGCAGCAAGTTCTCTTGCAGGTGACCCTGCAGATCGACGACGTACTCGTTCTCAATTCAAAAGAGCCAGCTCAAGTTCCAGAAAAATCCTAATCCAGAAACCTTTGAAGAAGCCTCCATTCATCCAGATTGGGATGAAGCTATGAATGAATAATATCATTCCTTATTGGCGAATGATACTTGGGATCTTGTTCCTCTTCCAAAATGAAGAAAACTTGTCAGAGCAAATGGGTTTACAAAACCAAGTTTGGTCCAGATGGAAAAGTGGATAGACATAAAGCTCATCTTGTCGCTAAAATTTTTTCACAAGTTGAAGGCATTGAATATATTGAAACCTTCTCCCCTGTTACCAAAATGAATTCTATCTGCCTTGTTCTTACCCTTGCTACCTCCTTTAAATGGTAAGTCCATCAAATGGATGTTAAATCTTTCTTATTACATGGGGATTTGCATGAAGAAATCTACATGGAACAACCCCCTGGCTTTATCCAAAACGACTCTAGCCTTGTTTTTTGCCTTAGGAAATCTCTCTGTGGTCTCAAACAAGCTCCTCGGGCTTGGTATGCCAAAATGGATAGATTTCTATTAGATAATGACTTCTAGGTGTCATTCTGACAACACTGTCTACACCAAGAAAGTGGGAAAGTCCTTCACCATTCTTGTTCTTTATTTTGATGATCTTATCCTTACTGATAGTGATCCCAACCATATAAACCATGTGAAGTCTAGCCTCAAAAATAAGTTTGAAATTACAGACTTAGGACACTTGCATTATTTCCTTGGTCTTTAAGTCTTGAAATCCAAAGAAGGTATTACCCTTTCTCAGTCCAAGTATGCCTGTGATCTTCTTCACCACTTTCACATGGAAGACTGTAAGCCAGCCCCTTCTCCCTTTCAGTCTGGAGTCAAGCTTTCAGTCACTTTTACTACCCCTGAAGTTGATGCTACCTCATACCATCAACTTGTTGGTAAACTTATGTATCTAACCCATACCCATCCTAACCTTTCCTTTGTCGTTGGTCTTGTCGCTCGGTTTATGCACCAACCTCATTAAAGTCACTAGAAAGCAGCTAAAAGGATACTTCAATATATTCGAGGTACAGTTCAGTTCGGGATTCATTACAGTGCAAGAGCATCTCCATTGTTGATTGGTTTCACTGATTCTGATTGGGTTGGTGACCCTGATGATCGAAAGTCTACTGCAGGATATGTATTCACTCTTGGTTCAGGACCTCTTACTTGGTCTTGTAAGAAACAAATGTTGGAAATGTTGGCATTGATGGCAAAGGTAAAGACAAGAGCAGCACCTAAACTATCCATAAGGCAAAAGACACAGAGAGGTAGCAAAGGCAGCAGAAGAAACAGAGGAATTGAAGCAGAAGCAAAAGACGAATTAGAGACAGAGCAGTGGAGTTGAAAGGGCCTAAAGGAGTGTAATACAGAGGTTTATTTATGAATTAGGGGTTTAATACAGTTTGCAGATGAATTATTGAGCAATTATTCATTAATTGAGTTTGTATGGCATAGACTTTGATTGAATACTAAAACCCTGTGGTAAAGACTTAATATGCTTGGGGATGAGTTGGAGCATTGCTTAAATGGCAAAGGAGATGGAAAAGGAGGGGCACTTGGAACAGCAACAAGGCAAAGAGAGCATGAGACATGAAGTAGAGGGAGTTTTAGAAGGGTCAGTTGATTGGAGATCTAGAGAGGCAGTAGAGGAGCTTCAGGAGCAAGAAGCAGCATTAGTCAAGGAGCAGAGGTATTTTGATTTGAGAAACTGGTTCTGAGTATGGGAACATATTATAGAAGGAACATTCGTTATTATGGAAAAATTGAATATGGGTTTCAAGAGTCTGAAGGTTTGAAGGAAGAATGAATTTAAGGGCGCAAAGGGAATCGGGTGTGAATTTCTTGTGTTATATATTATGGAGTAATTAGATTAATTCTTTCTGAGTTCCGATGATGAAGCTTGATTTAGTATGTGATCCCTGCTACGGAGACCTACACAGACCTGCGTAGAGAACTGCATAGAACTGTAGAATAGAGGAGAAGGGCCAATCGATTGAAGATCTGGCCGCTAGAAAGTTTTAGAGGAACCGATGTTAATACGGTCAACTGTGTATCCCAACTGGTAGACGATGAACTAACGCGTGATAACCCTCTGTATTATGGAGTAAGGTGTTTATCTTCGTTCCGAATTGTGGATTGAATGCATGCAGAGAACTGGGATACTGTGTGAACGATGCATTGTGGATTGGTCGAACCTGTGGAGGAGCGCTTAGCTGTAAGCCTGGAGTTGAATGGTGCGGAACCCCGAAGTAAAAGGGAAGAACCTGGCGTGCCGAAGAGGAGCGGAACCTTGCAGATGAACAGTGAACGCGGGTTAAGGCTAGAAGCGGTTTTTATCGCACCACCTTTGCAGCGAAAGTGGTATTGAAAATTTCAGAGCGATTCCATAGAAGGACCGACACGTGGCTCCAAAGGTTTGGGGAGAACCACCTCCATTGCGCGCCATCGCGCGTTATTGTTCACGCATCTTCGCCGAGCGATATCCGTCCGATCAAATGAGGCGGCGCGACACGATAACAACCGTCGGATGGAGACGACCGTTAACGTTGGGGCCCAGTCCATCGCACAACTATTGAATATTAACCCTCGTGCAAGTTAACCGCGCGATTTTCGTTGGATCAGAGGTTGAAAAAGAGATGAATTATCCACCGTTGGATCATGAATAAAGTTGCAAGGTGTCTAACAAGGTATAAGTCAGCGGCGCGTTAATGTTTGTAACAATTGAAGTGGGGAATATATTTTACGAGGAAATCATGAGCATGTAAGAGTATATCTATGTTCATATATATATAATGTTGATGCGTCGGGGTTTAAGCCAAAGTCAAGGATACTATGCAGCATTTCGAAACACTGGTAGAAAAATGTATAATATATTGGTATATTACGTTTATAGAAATGTCGTGAGCCAATATTACATCTATTCTAAACCAAGCATATAAGTGCAAAGGTCAAGGGTTGGATATTCATGTGAAATGGGTAATAACAAATATGATAACCATAAGGAGTTCTAATGGACATTTGGTTTATAACCTCTTAAAAGGAAGCTTGCGCATTATTGAATGAAATATTAAGGAGGGAGGTTTATAATATGGTTGCATAACCATAGATGAATGAGAAACTATCAAAGCTTCCGCATAGTTCTAAAGTATCCAGATATGTTTATTGAAATTGCCAGTTCAGCAAGAGAATGATAAATTGCACAGCAGTTATATTAAATGACAGTTATATGTACAATAGTTATACAACTGCAATGAAGAAGAAAGCCTGCAAGAACGAAAGAGAGAGAGATAGCGGCAGAAAAATGGTACAGGGAAAAAGATGAATAGACACAGAGGTGAACAAAAGTATACAGAACAGTCACTCAACAACAGCAGAAAAGACAAATCGAGTAAAGCCAAAATCCAGAAAAGGAGCTGAGTGAAATTGAAGTGTGTAACTGAAAGTGTGAATGTAAATGTTGTAGTTAATTTTTTATTGTGTGTGATGCATTGGCAAGTCTCCAGTAGGAAAAAAAAACTCCCACTGTAATATTGAAATTAATGCATATTGTTATATTTTTCTGAATGAGCGGGTAAAAGAAATGAGAAGGCAGAAGGCAAAAACCCAGGACTATTCACTTCAAATTCCCTGAGGAATGTAGAGAGTCATGTGATGAACTCTATATATAATATCACATTGATATGCACAAAAAGGTTAGAGAGTGAGTGAAGAGAATGCAGAAATGAAGCAGTGAGGCAGAGAAGAGAGAGGAGCTGAGCAGAGAAGAAGGAGGAGCTGAGCAGAGAAGAAGGAGAAGCTGATAGAGAATCTGAGAAGATGCAGAGATTATACAGGGCAGATATGAGAATAGATGAACAGCAGAGCAGATGGAACAGAACAGAGCTGATATCCAAGGTAAATCGGCAAGTGTTTCTCTTTTGAAAGAGTAAGGAAGTTGGAGCTTCCCTATCAAGTTGTAGCTTGATAGATGTCAGTTGTAGCTGACTAAGGTAGGAGCCTCTTGTAGGTTGGTGCCTGCAGAAAATAGATGGGAGTTGGTACTTCCACATCAAGTTGTAGCTTGATAAAATGTCATTTATAGCTGACTAAGGTTGGAGCCTCATGTAGGTTGGTGCTTGCAGAAAATTGATGGGAGTTGGAGCTTCCTTGCAAGTTGTAGCTTGCAGAATTGAGGTTGGAGCCTCCTGTAGGTTGGTGCCTACAGAAAATCAGTGGTGAGAGGGAGTTGGAGCTTGCCTTTGCATCACAACAATAATAAGATGTGGTTTTCTCCCTTTATGGGTTTCCACTTATATCTGGTGTCTTTGTGCATGATGTTTATGTGTTGATCTGGTTTATATCATCTGCTTAATACTTGTCGCTCTGATATTAAGTCTACTGTTACATTATGTTAATGCTTGCTGCTCACATTCTAAGATTACTCACATGTTAAGTTGAACATGAAATGAAGGTGTAAACAAGTGTTAATGAAAAATTTTAAAAGTCCATGAATGTGTTACACTGATTCACCCCCCCCCCCTCTTAGTTTAACTAAGGGTTCAACAACAAAGTGCCTTCTCTCTTTCTTCAGCAAAAGCATAGTATCGTGGTGCAGTTGAATCCAGCAAGGAGGCCATGTGGCTTCGTCAAATCCTGTCTGAATTTGGTCTTCATCAACAGCATCCAACTACACTTTGGTGTGATAATCAAAGTGCCATTCAGCTATGTAAAGATCCAATTCAGTATCAGCGTATGAAACACATTGAACTCTACATACACTTCATCAAAAAGGTCATTCATGATGATGTTCTTGAAGTGTAATACTATCCAACCAATGATCGAGTAGCCGATATCTTTACAAAAGCTCTCACAGAAGCGAAGTTTACCAAACTTCGATCCATGCTTGGAGTTCAGGAAAGTTGTCATTAAAGGGGGATAGGCTTTAATGCCTCCTTCCTTCTCCTATTGTGTCACTTTTGTAAATCCTTCAATCCTATCCCAATTTGTTCTTAAGGGGGGATGTTAGGATATTTCAACACATAGGAAATAGGCTCCTTTTGTGTCACTTTTGTAAATCCTTCAATCCTATCTCAAGTTGTTCTTAAGGGGGGATGTTAGGATATTCCGACACATAGGAAATAGTTAAGAATAACTTATTCTAGTGTAGAGTTCGGTAAAGTGTGTTTCTTTACCATGTACATTTGTAACTTATAATCCGACGGTCACGATTTGTAGTGATCTGACGGTTATCTCTCTCCTCGATATTAACGACACTTGATCCATGGCTTGACACCCAATTGGTCCATGATCTCTATTTAAAGAGCATGGAAGGTCATTTTTCTGCTAACCATTTATGAGAGAAACATATGTAACTTTTTTTTATATTAATAAATTTCCTGAAGTGGCCGCGTTGGCTCAAGCCGTGGACAGTTTCCCTCTTCGAGGGTTTTAACCATGTGATTATACTAGTGTACTAATTTGTGATCTGTTTGTGAGCAGTGAACTTTGGTTCTTGATCTAAGGAACTTACCCTATAAATTCCTACAAAAACAGGTTAGAACAAAGTTCATATAAAACTATTGGATCCTAATTAGCTTTCCAAAAACCAATAAATCATCAACAAAGAGAGAGTGTAATGCATACCGAATGAGAGAAAGATAAAACTTCAAAAAAGCCTGCATTTTTTGTCATCTTCAATATATTACTGAAGCCATCCATAATGAGAATAAAGATAAGCGAGGATAAGGCACATCCCTGCCTTAGGTCCCGACCAGCCATGAAAAGAATCTATTGGTAGACCATTGATGAGGACTGCATATCTGACCAAGCTAATACATGCCATAATCCATCGGATTGAATCCATAGACAAACCAACCTTTAGAAGAGAAAGTCTGATAAAGGACCAATCAACAGTGTCATAAGCCTTGTGCAAGTCAATCTTCATAATAAGAGCCTCCTGTTTGAGTTCATGAACCGTGTGCATTGCTTCTTGTGCAATAGCAACAGTGTCATGAATCGATTTTCCTTTTAGGAAACCAAATTGTTCAGCATATATGAAGTTTGATAGAACCCTTCTCATACATTGGCAATGATTTTTTATGAAATCTTGTATAAGACATTACATAAAGCAATAGGCCTATATTCAGCAAATGAAATGGGATCAGAAGATTTTGGAATCATGGCCAGAAAGATTGAGTTAATGTCCCAGGAACAAAACCCATCACCCGGACCTGTTCTATCACAGTGCGCAATTTATCCTCAAGAATATCATAAAAATGCAGGAAAAACTCAACCAGCAAGCCATCAGGGCCCGAGCTTTTGTCATGGGCGAAAGATTTTAACACTTCCTCAATCTCCCCTTTTGTGATGGGCTTCTCCATATTTTCATTTAAAGATTGGTCAAACATTCGTGGCATTTGCCCAAGAACCCACCTCTGACAATAGGAGTCAATATCCAAATCCTGATTGTAGAAATCAGAAAAATACCTAACAACCTTGATTTGGATTTCTTTTGTAGTGTGCTTTATTGTCCCATCCGCGACCTTAATCTTCCAAATAGCATTTTTATTTCTGCGTCCATTAGCACATTTGTGAAAAAAAATTGTGTTCAAATCACCCTCCTTCAACCACTGTGTTGTTGCACAGAATGTCTAGGCACCGCGACAATGGCTCAGATCGGGGGTTGTCACCCTGATCCCCAATCTCTCTATCTAAGTTGTCTCCTTGTAGACTAAGGGAGGTAGACCCTAACGAAAAATGAACAAGAAGAACTGGTTGAAAATCATCCAATTTAGGAGACACAGTTAAATGGCCAAATACTTGCTAATATTAACGAGATTTTACAAATCCAATTAGATTTGAAGTTTAAAACCAGTGCCTTGTGGAGTTAAAATATCTCGTTATGAAATTAAAGCCAAGTAATTGATATGTAACTGTTGCTATGAAAAATCAATCCACGACAATGATATTCAATAAAATACCCTCACAATTATGCATTAACAATGTTCGATAAAGATATGCAATTCATCATCAATGTTAGTGATTCCAATCCAGAAATTTGAACTCAGTCTATAGTCAAACTTAAGATGTTAAAAATTCAATATTTATTAACTATAGAAAATTCTTCAAAATTCAATCCACAATTAAATGTCTTTACAACAACAACAAAAAAAAACCAAACAAACCAAATGTCCCAATTTTTTTAGATTTTCCAAATATTTATATACAAAAATAAAAAAATAAAAATTTAGCTATAGACAAAAGAAAGTTAAAATTAAATTTTTAAAGTTTTTATTTTTTTATATTTTTATTTTTTTAAGTTAATGAAAACTTAAAACTATAAAACTAAAAACAAAATCTAATTAATATATATATATATATATATATATATATATATATATATATATAACTCTAAAAGAAAAAAATGAAAAGGCTTCGAAATTAAAATGTTAAGAGATCAAATTAAATCAAAACTATTAAAAGTAAAACTTTAACACTATGTTAAAATTTTAAAAAATTAAGAAACTAAAATCTAAAGTTCTAAGTTATAAAGTACAATATCGGAAAAAAAGTTTTAAAAAAAAATGTTAGTAATATTTTTTATTTTTAAAATTTTTCCTAAGTCCAAAGATTAAAAAAGAGAAAACAAAAAAAAAAATCAAAATTCAATTAAACGCAACCTACTTACCTCACAAAATAAATAAAATCAAAAGACCAAGTCTAAAGTTAAAATTAAAATCAAAACTAAAACGAAAATCTGAAGTTAAACAAAGGATAGCAAATAAAAAAAATCGAAATCTAAAGTTAAAATAAAAATTGTGTATGTTAATGTTTTGCAGGTCCAAAGGGAGAGTCGTACGGATTGTACGGACTAGAGTTAGCTATGTGAGAATGTAGACAGCGTGAGGAGTGAAGATGCGAGTAGAGGCTGCATGGAGAAGGCCGGCTACAGCAGAGTTAGGCAGCCACAACGTTGGAGAATGAGGGAATGCAGTGTGAGGATAAGAAGATAGCGCGTAGCAAGGGACGGGGATGTTGCAGGTGAGGAGGACAGACGGCAGAGAATGAGGGATTCTTTCACTGCGTCAATGAGATGAGGGCACACGAACTCAAAAAACTCAGCAAAGATGGAGCAGCGGAGAAAACGCAAACACAGTTGGTGCATAAATAATTCTGAATTTCTCTTTTTTCCCAACAAAATTAGATCAAATCCAAATCTGCAACCAGATCCAATCTTGAGACCAGATCTTACCCTCCAGGGCCTAGATCTGGCTCAGATCTCAAAAAAATTCTAAGAAATCTCCCAATAGAACTTGCACAAAACCAGAAACCAACAAACCTAGAAAAAACCAGAAATATGCACAGGAAACCCCAAAACCGCAGTGAGTTAAAAAATAATGATATTTACAAATCTACACCGCTATTTTACAGATCAAAGCCCTGATGGCCAGATTTAAATCATTCAGCACAATTTAAAAAAATAAATTAAGAGAGAGGAACAAGCCCTGGAAAGAACCTGCAAAAACGGAATTTAAGATAAGCCTATGGAATTAGATCTGCAGGCCTCTTCAGATCTTATCTCCTTGGGAGTTGGCTGGTCCAAACTAGGACTTCCCCAAACGCCCAATTCTAAATCCGGAAGATTTTTGCACACTTAAAGTTAAATTGTTAAACTAATAGAGAAATAGTGATAAAACATAAAATTTTCAAGAGTTAGAGATAACTGCTAACTCGATCCAATTAATATTCTTACCCTAAATCTAGTAACCTAAGCAAGATACTTGTGCCCACAATTACTCTACAAGAGCCATTAATCAACAATCCATTAAAATAAGCACCAGCAGAATTTTAAGAACAAGTTTACTATAAAATGTTGAAGAGTAACACCACCATCAAAATAAAACCCCAAAGTCTTCGTTTGTATTATTCCAAAAAATATTACAGAAGAACTTCAATAGCGAGTGCAGGATCAAGAGATCAGATGATTGAAAAACTGACAAATACCTCTAATTTATAAGATAAAATCTCCAACGGCTAGTTCGGTTGATCCATATCAAAATAATCTCGACCGTCGGAAAAGATTTAATTATCTTTTAATCTGGACCGTCAAAATTATAATTTTGAGGAAATTCGAATATATCATTTAATTTATTTTTAATTAACTCAAAATTTTGACTTTGACTTAACCACCCAAGCCCAAGGGTCCAAAATTTCTTGAATTTCTCAATATTCTCTTGGCCTAGGACCTTTAAAAATTTATTTTTTAAGGACTAACGAATTTTGCCTTTAAATAATTTTAACTCCCCTAAGACTTAAAATTAATTAAATTTCTGGCTTAGAATTTTTAATTGATTTCGCTAGAAAATTTAATTAATTGACTGAGAGGGGATTTAATTAATTTTTCCAACCCTCTTTACATAAGATAAATATATTTAGACACATAAAAGGGGAATACTCATTCGTATAAACCCTCAAAAAGCTACCTAATTCTGCGACTCAAAACATAATCTAGTAGACCAAGTGGCTTGTAATAAAATAATCTAACCAATTGACTAGAATCATTCCCAAACTACTTTTACAAAGACTAGATAGAACACACTAGGACTCACTTAGCATCTTGATGACAAAATCCACCCTTGCTTTGGGTGAAGATAGAGGGGAAAACTCTTCTGATCACTTGTGTCAAGAAACACAAATGAATCAGTGAGACAAAAAACCTCCTAGGATAGAAATCGTCACCAACATACTAGGCTTACCTAGGTTGTTACATACATGGTGGTCTTACTTCGATCATTTACATCATAAACATGCAGAATTGGTTTTACATCATTTATAAAACTGCTGACCGATGATGAAATCTAAATGGCGTGAACACGTCGAACATGATGAATCCCATTTGAAAAAATGGGGTTGTACTGCTATGGGGTCGTTGACAAAGTGTGATCAACCTCTGACTCTACTTGGGGACACGTTGCTTCATCGGAAGACTGTGAGAATCCAGAATCTGTATCCAAGTACCACACAAAATTACATAAGTAGCGTCCATCCAAATATCATCATATAACATTAAGCACATGAAAAATAGAAGCTCTTATTTCATTTATTACTCTACTTAACATGAAAAGTAAATCTACTCTAACTACAAAATGAAAAGCTGAAATAACAAAGTGTAAGGTTAGAGATACAATACAAAGGATGCTTTGTGGCATCAGATGTGTTCAAAATAATGCATACTGAGCATTTGCCTACTTTTAGGCAAGTCTGTAGGTTGCTTTTCAAATGTGCCATGTCCAATTTTGCATATTGTAGGACTCGGTCTTATCCGAATGTCAAGCTGCTCTCAGCCATCAGACGAATCAAACCACTTACTTCTTCTTTTCTGCTTTTTTTCTTCTTTTTAGTGGGTTGTGATGTCATTAATGAGACCACTGTAGATTTCTTGTCCTTATCTTGAAGATGCTTGTACAAAACATATGATGGACCTGTAGTGTGACCAATCTTATTCTGAATATACTCGGTCAATGGTGACACATAAGCTTGGTCTTTCTTAACGTCCTTTGTAACCATAGTTAATTTTTCCTTAATGGGAAAAGTGACCTCCTTGTGATGAGATGGAAATTGCTTCAGCAAACTAGGAGGCCTATGACCTGTTGACAAATCTAACTTGGGTTGGAAATTCTGCATGTGTGATCTTTTCATTTTTTCCAACTTATTCTGAATAATAGTCATTTGATTAGAATGATTAACCTTTACAACACTAATTTCCTTCACATGACTCTCTTCAATAGTCAACAATTTGTGTTGGAGAGACATTTGACCAATTTCCATGTTTTTTATCGCTTTATCATTATCCGCTTTCATGGCCACGAAGAAATGTTGCATATAGTTCATCTCCTTCTCATGATTTTCTTCCACGATCGTCATTTCCTTGATATGTTTTTTTTCTAAGGCCAATAACTTGCTCTGCATAGAACCAATTTCCCTGACTTAATCCGCTATTAATTTTTCTTGATTAAGCTCCATATTCTTAATGAATTGAGTCTAATTAGCCTCCATATTCTTGAATACCTGAGCTTGATTTAATTGTATATCCTTAACCATCTAAATCAATTCGTTAACAAGATGCTTATCGTTGTCAACACTGGTTTGACAACTTGTTTCTGCTTCACTACTATCATGGATTTGTGCTGTCATGGTACAAGTGGATTCATCCTGAGAACTATCTTGAAATCTCATGTTGATAGTTGAGTTCTCTACAAAATCAATTTCATTGTTTTGCATAATACTGGGAGCACAAGGCGAGCCACCTTGTTTTATATATTTATCTTTAAAAACATTGATGATGTGTTGTAAACAATAAAAATACTCCTCAAGACAATTTCGAAACCAATCAATAGCCAAAGAGACGTATCTTGACATCTTCATTATTATATTGTGAAGGAAGACAATATCTGTTTATTACATAAGTAACCGTTATGAGATGATTTTGAGCAGAGGTTGAATCACCACCCGAAAACACAAGCATTTTTCGAATGGCCTCTTTTGGCGTGTCATGAAAAAGATCACCCATGATGACTTAAATGAAAAAACCAAATGGACGTTAGAGAAAGAGATCCTTGTTCAAGAAAAGTCAAGAGATCCATAAGAAGCGAGCTTCTTAGTAGAAATTCTTGTAAGAAGTGAAAGAATTGGATTCGCCACTTAAACATGAACCTATTTCTAAAACAGAGGAAATAGTCGAGAGTAGCAGATGGATATCAAGGGGGGATTCTTGTCTGAGAGTAAATAGATGAATAAGTGGAATCGCCACCCAAACAAGAAGCCAACCGAAATGTCCAAGTGCTAAAGGTGTAAATGATAAAATGATTAGTGATATAACGATGGAAGAGATGAAATGATGCCAGAAAATGCTATGTCGTATGATGGGCTAATGAATGGCGAGAAAAAAAAAAAGATTAGAAGATTAGAAAATGTCGTTAAGACCAAGGACAAAAAAACTCTATCCCCGGCAACGGCGCCAAAAAATGTTGTCGCACAGAATGTCTAGGCACCGCGGCAATGGCTCAGATCGGGGGTTGTCACCCTGATCCCCAATCTCTCTATCTAAGCTGTCTCCTTGCAGACTAAGGGAGGTAGACCCTAACGAAAAATGAAGAAGTAGAACTGGTTGAAAATCAACCAATTCAGGAGAGTTAAATGACCAAGTACTTGTTAAAATTAACGAGATTTTACAGATCCAATTAGATTTGAAGTTTAAAACCATTGCCTTGTGGAGTCAAAATATCTCGTTATGAAATTAAAGCCAAGTAATTGATATGTAACTGCTGCTATGAAAAATCAATCCACCACAATGATATTCAATAAAACACCCTCACAATTATGCATTAACAATGTTCGATAAAGATATGCAATTCATCATCACTTGAAATATTCCCAAAGTTGACTTAAACAATTAATTATCGATTTCAAGTAATTTAAAACCACAATTAAAACTCATCAACCACAGCTAAGCATGAAAATACTTTGAATCAATAATTTAAATTCGAAACAAAAACATTATCATGAAGGTACAATCGAATTTAAATGCCATACATTTCCAATAATTTTGAATTAAAAAAGATATTCTTAGTGATTCTAATTCAGAATTTTGAATTCAAACTATAGTCAAACTTAGGATGTTAAAAATTCAATATTTGCTAACTATAGAAAACTCTCCAAAATTAAATCCACAATTAAATGTCTTTGCAAAATAGATAAAAAAAACCCGTCCCAAAAATTTTTATTTTCCAAATATTTATATACAAAAACTAAAAAATTAAAATTTAACTATAAACACAAAAAAGAAAGTTAGAATTAAATTTTTTAAAGTTTTTATATTTTTATATTTTTTATATTTTTATTTTTTAAAGTTAATGAAAACCTAAAACTATAAAACTAAAAACAAAATATAATTTCTTAAGTTAAAAATATAATTAAAAAAAAAAAATCTAAAACTCTAAAAATGAAAAAGGCTTAGAAATTAAAATGTTAAGAAATCAAATTAAATCAAAACTATTAAAAGTGAAACTTCAACGCTCTGTTAAAATTTAAAAAAAAATAAAAAACTAAAATCTAAAGTCCTAAGTTATAAAGTACAAAATCGAAAAAAAGTTTTAAAAAAATTGTTAGTAATAATTTTTTATTTTTAAAATTTTTAGTCTAAAAATTTAAAAAGAGAAAACAAAAAAAATGGTCAAAATTCAATTAAATGCAACCTACTTACCTCTTAAAATAAATAAAATCAAAAGACCAAGTCTAAAGTTAAAATTAAAATCAAAATGAAAATGAAAATGAAAATCTGAAGTTAAACAAAGGATAGCAAATTAAAAAAATCGAAATCTGAAGTTAAAATAAAAATTGTGTACGTTAATGTTTTGCAGGTCCAAAGGGAGAGCCGTACGGATCGTACGGACCAGTACAGACCAGTGTTAGCGGTGTGAAAATGTTGACAGCGTGAGGAGTGAAGATGTGGGTAGACGCTGCATGGAGAAGGCCGGATACAGCGGAGTTAGGCAACCACAACATTGGAGAATGAGGGAATGCGGTGTGAGGATAAGAAGACAGCGCGCAGCAAGGGGCGGGGATGCTGCAGGTGAGGAGGACGGACCGCAGGAGTGAGGGAGGCTTTGACTGCGTGAATGAGATGAGGGCACACGAACTCAGAAAACTCAGCAAAGATGGCGCAGCGGAGAAAACGCAAGCACAGTGGGTGCATAAATAATTTTGAATTTTTCTTTTTTCCGAGCAGAATTTAATCAAATTTGAAAGAGATACACGTGCAATTATTTAATATTTTTAAATTAGATCAAGCCCAGATCTGCAACCAAATCCAATCTTGAGACCAGATCTTACC
This sequence comes from Pinus albicaulis, assembly GCA_034641835.2. Taxonomy (NCBI): domain Eukaryota; kingdom Viridiplantae; phylum Streptophyta; class Pinopsida; order Pinales; family Pinaceae; genus Pinus; species Pinus albicaulis. Next base: position 1,520,483,312 of record CM076581.1, read on the forward strand.
CTCCAGGGCCTAGATCTGGCTCAGATCTCAAAAAAAATTTGAAAAATCTCCCAATAGAACCTACACAAAACCAGAAACCAGCGAACCCAAAAAAAACCAGAAATATGCACAGGGAACCCCAAAACCCCAGTTAGTTAAAAAATAACGATATTTACAAATCTACACCGCTATTTTACAGATCAAAGCCCTAATGGCCAGATTCAAATCATTCAGCACAATTTAAAAAAAATAAATTAAAAGAGGCACAAGCCCTGGAAAGAACCCTGCAAAAACGGAATTTAAGATAAGCCCGAGGAATTAGATCTGGAAGGCTATTCAGATCTTATCTCCTTGGGAGTCCGCTGGTCCAAACTAGGACTTCCCCAAACGCCCAATTCTAAATTCGGAAGATTTCTACAAACTTAAAGTTAAATTGTTAAACTAATAGAGAAATAGTGATAAAACATAAAATTTTCAAGAGTTAGAGATAAATGTTAATTCGATCCAATTAATATTCTTATCCTAAATCCAGTACCCTAAACAAGATACATGTGCCCATGATTACTCTGCAAGTGTCATTAATCAACAATCCATTAAAATAATCACCAATAAAATTTTAAGAACAAATTTACCATAAAACGCTGAAGAGTAACACGACCATCAAAATAAAACCCCAAAGTCTTCGTTTGTATTATTCCAGAAAATATTACAGGAAAGCTTCAAAAGCGAGTGCACAATCAAGACATCGGATGATTGAAAGACCTCTAATTTATAAGATAAAATCTCCAATGGCTAGTTCGGTTTATCCATGTCAAAGTAATCTTGACCGTCAAAAAAGATTTAATCATCTTTTAATCTGGACCGTCGAAATTATAATTTTGAGAAAATTCAAATTTATCATTTAATTATTTTTAATTAACTCAAATTTTGACTTTGACTTAACCACACATGCCCAAGAGTCCAAAATTTCTTGAAATTCTTAATATTCCCTTGACCTGGGACCTTTAAAATTTTATTTTTTAAGGACCAACGAATTTTTCCTTTGAAGAATTTTAACTCACCTAGGACTTAAAATTCATTAAATTTTTTGCTTAGGATTTTTAATTAATTTGGCCAGAAAATTTAATTAATTAACTGAGTGGGAATTTAATTAATTTTTCCAATCCTCTTTACATAAAATAAATACATTTAGACACATAAAGGGGGAATACCCATTCGTATAGACCCTCAAAAAGCTACCCGATTCTGCGACTCAAAACATGATCTAGTAGACCAAGTAGCTTGTAATAAAATAATCTTTGCCAATTAGCTAGGATCATTCCCAAACTACTTTTACAAAAACTCGATAAAAAACACTAGGACTCACTTAGCATATTGATGACAAAATCCACCCTACCTTTGGGGTGAAGATGGAGGGAAAACTCTGCCAATCACTTGTGTCAAGAAACACAAATGAATCAGTGAAACAAAAAACCTCCTAAAATAGAAATCGTCACCAACATACTAGGGTTACCTAGGTTGTTACATACATGGTGATCTTACTTAAATCATTTACATCATAAACACGCAGAATTGGTTTTACATCATTTATAAAACTGCTGATCGATGATGAAATCTGAATGACGTGAACACATCGAACATGATGAATCCCATTTGAAAAAATGGGGGTGTACTGTTATTGGGTCGTTAATAAAGTGTGGTCAACACACTGTATTCTGCTTTTTAACTTCCATGAAGTTTCCTGTATTTTAAGTATTTCCAGTTTGCGAGCTTCAAGTATTTCAAGAGAAGTATATACTTGGGAATCCGGTGGAAACTATAGCATTTCTCTATAGATTTTTAGAGATACTGTCTTCAATAGATCGATATTCCAATTTTATTGCATGTTTCTTTCTCCTTTCCCATTGTTTAACTATCACCTTTAGTCTTCTGAGCTTGTCTGTCATCTCTTCCCAACCTCTTAATCCCTCCACATCGCTGTCCCTCTGCCAGAATTCAGTAACCAAGTGATTAAAATCTAGATCCTTTAACCATATTCGATTGAATTTAAAGGGAAAACCAATAGCCTTTGGTTCATGGCACCATGTTAATGGCCAGACCATGTGATCTGAGAGTGATGAGGGAATCACCCGTGATCGTAAATTACCCAAGATCCTTAGTAATGAAGATTTGATCACAGAGCGGTCAAGTCTTTTGGCTATGTACTTTGGTCCTTTGCGCCTGTTTGTCCAGGTCGGCACAATCGGAGCAGGGTTTATATCCATCAGCCCATTATCATATAACATCTTCCCAATCATCTCTGCATGTGGGTCATTTCTAGCCTTCATGCTCCATGATTCATCTAAAGCCAGAGTTGAGTTGAAATCTCCCACCATCATAAGGTTTTTTATGGAATAGATCCCAGATTGGTCCATTCGCCCCCAAAATGCAACCCAGTTCTGACATGGGGCATAAAGATTGATAAGAGAAACTTGTCCGACAACCCCCCCTGAAGGATCCATGTAGGAAAATACCCTCAAAAAATTTGAATGCCTTAAAATTTGCTTACTATGAATTCCACATAACCAACATTCCACTGTCCCTTCCAATTGCATCAATGCCCACAGCCTTCCATCCTGGGCAAATACTGAGCATAATTTTAATATCAGATGATCTTGAACATAGTGTTTCTTGAAGAAAAAATACACAAGGATGATATTCAACAATCATCTCACGCAGGCGAAGATGTTTGTGGGGTCGCCCATCACCCTAATATTAAATGAAATGATAGAATTCATTTAGAGTCGCCATCAGGGTTGCTTGCTCTAAGGGCCCGACAATCATCCACAGCAGAAATTGGAACGTCTCGTAGGTCAAATAGTTCCCCTTGAAAAATTTTGTGTCTACCCCAGAAGTGCCTGGTGCTTGATTTTGAAGTTCTCCGAACAGTGATATTCGATGCAGAGGCTAGTGAAATGGTGGGCAGTGATTCGGGAGGGGCCTTATCAAAAATGGTGAGAGCAGCCATATCAAGCATAGGGTTCTGTAATATCGAATCTAAATCACTTCCAACCAAGTTTTTCGGGGAATCCTGTACATTTCCCAGGTCAAGTTGGTGAGATGAAAGTGGTGAAGCCCATTCGAGCGGAGGCATTGATGGGGAGACAACGAGAGGTTCGGTCAGATGAGGACTGGAAAGGTGTGAAACAGATTTGTCCGAGATACACCGACCACGTGGGTCGTCAATGAGCCCAACCCCATGATTTTCTAATGATTTATATGGAGGGGTGACAGCATCCGAATTGCTACGAGGAGCATATGTAGAAGGTTCATCTAAGGGTAGGTGACGCTGTGAAATAGAGACATTATTATGACAAGGTTCAGATCTATCACTATCAAAGGAAGAGGTAAATGACTTACCCGGGTAAATGATCGATGGCATGCGAAGGCACCATTATTCTCTCAATTTGCTTTCAAGTTAAACTTTACTTTAACAGGTCACCAATTTCATTGTCAAAGTTCCTCTAATGTATGTTTAAAGACCTAAATTTAAATTCCTAATCTCTAAACAGGGAGTATTTCATGATGTGGATGCGCTTGATATCCTATTTGAGTTGTAGCATTCAATATTTCATTCTTAGATTCTTAAAATAACATAATATCTCACAATGTTCCCAAAGATTAGAAAGCACTGGACTAACAAATTTCTGCAGACAAGAAACAGCAAATATTAACACACTTCTACATTATTAACACACTTCTATGTAGCTAGTTCAACGAGCAATCGAAAAGCCAACAGATTCCATCAGATTTTGTTAATTAGTCTCAATAAATATTTGCTATCTAGCTAATTGAAGATCATTATTTTCATCATTCCAAACAATTGTTTCCTGGAATGGTAATTTCTACGAAAATATAAGTGAACCACGCCATTTTGCAATTGCTTTGTGAGATATAATATTAGGAGATAACATATATACCCAAAGAATGAAAATACAAACCAATTCAATTTTCAAAATATATCATATTGCTACATTATTTCACAGTTTTCTAGCTTATCAGCTCTATAAGAAGCTCATAGGCTTGAGTTTTCTCCTAAATTCACGATATTTCAAAGATACAAAATATAGGACTAAATCTCGACTTTTCTATGCAACTAACGGATTTTTGCAGCTAAATAACTCGCACAAGAACTTGGCAGAACAACCCAGCATAGAGAATTATTTTCACCACCTTTGAAAATTGTCCTGAAATACAGAACTCCCAGAAGTGAAACATATGTTCAATGTCGAAAAGATCATTTTTGAGCATGCATAGGGTGAGTGAAAAATAACACGTGACTACTTCAGGCTTCCTTAACGATGTGTAGAAATATGAGAACTTTACCAAGGTCAAGCCAATAAAGTGTTTTGATTACACTTGAAGGTCAAATTTTCCAACAAAAACTAATTTAATTGCAAAGATATGACTATTAAAAAGAAGAAAGAACCACAGTTTTCAAAAAATAAAATCATAAGCAGAATCTAAAAGATTGACTGCTAAATATGCTGAATCTCCACAAGTTTAAGCATGGAGTCATGGACAAACAGAGGTGAGAGATTTATATTAAATTTCAAGCAATAACAGCGAACAGTATCCAAGTGCAAGCAGGGTAGCTATTACAAGAGAGCATATATAATGCATTGGAAATTACAAATACAGAGAGTATGAATAAACACAAGCTAATTCAGACACTTTTGAGCTGTCTGGTTAAGGCCGGATTGATACAACCTTTTCTGAAGACTGCAGTTACATCTTCGTTTTAGCTCACCACAAGAAACTTACTGTAGGCATCCCTTAACTCTCTTGAAAGGGAATATTCAATCTTAGTGCATAGGTCCCATTCTACTGAATATTCCAAACCATATATAAGTTTCTCCAATCTGATTCTTGAATCAAGAATTACCAAAAATTTCACATTCTGGTACAAGAATAATACCATTGTTACCAACCAACTAGACATGTAAAAATTATCTGGCACCTAAATCAAAATGAAAATGCTAGTAAGTTCGACAGCAAATGTCAAAATATAGCACATTTATGTCAACACCCAAATTAATAGACTAAATAGAATTCCCAGTGCTCACTATACTCCATATAGATCAAATATATTCTCCATACAGACCTTGTTCATATTTACCTTATTTACTCAGGGATCTTCAACACTGGCATGCAGAAGGCCTCTGTACACCAGCGTGACCCACATCTATAGTTTCTGGCAGATAACTGCACATAAATGTAAAAGACAGTTATTAAACAAGATTCTATTGTTCAGGCCAGCCAAAATCAAGTTAGAAAAAAACACTACTCTGAAACAATGAAGATGCATATGAAACACATTGGGTGTATGGAAGCATCTCTACATTTCCTCATCTGGCTCATTTTTTAATGCATTCTTGGCAATGCACTGAAAAGCTTCCTCCACATTCATGTCCTCCTTAGCTGATGTTTCAAAATATGGAATGTTTCCTTTGGCTGCACACCACATCTTTGCCTTCTTCTCAGACACCTGGATTTAAAGTGATTTCTATCATTATAAATGAGTTAATAACATTTAATGCCTCCATATGGATAACTATTAGCAAACATTCCTTTTAAATGAGATGTAAATTTTGAGACTCATGCTTTATATGCATACTCGTCCCACAGCATTTATATGCAAATCTATGTCCCCATAAAACACTACAAAACACCATCTACGTAAAAAAATAATGTTACAAACAACCCCAATTGACATGAACAAGAGCAGAAACTACAATACAAGATACTTCTGAAGAAGAATGGAAAAGAAAGCCTCCTAAGGTGTGAAGCGGAAAACTTACTACTCTGCTATGACCACCATCAACATCAGTTTTATTTCCCAGTACCACAAATGGGAAATTATCTGGATCATTAGGATTTGCCTGTTAAAATATTGGATGCTCCCCCGAAAGAACACACATTAGTATCATTTTTTTTGTTTGCTATATAGAAACAAATGCAATACAGTTAAATGCTACCGAACAAGCAGAACCTGGATAAGGAATTCCTGGCGCCAGTTGTCCAGATTATCAAATGATTTTATAACATTCACATCATATACAAGGACACAACAGTCTGCACCACGATAAAAGGCAACACCTAAACTCTGAAAACGCTCCTGCCCAGCTGTATCCCAGATCTGTTTTCAAAGGAAACCTCATTAGGCTGGGTGACATATGTACACATAGCTAAATAATCCAATCCAATAATAAATCATAAAAGAGAATGCATTCCCTGGGGTGAATGGTGAAAGCATGGTGAACAAGATCTATTCACCTGCATTGTCACAAGTCTGTCTTCCACTTGCACTTCTTTGGTCAGGAAATCTGCTCCAATTGTTGCCTTGTATTGGTTGCTGAATTTCTTATTCACATATCTGAATGTTTTAAGCATTTAACTCCAATTTCAACAAACGAATATGAAATTGATCTAAATATGATTAAAGAACAATGAGGAAGAAACTGAGATTGTGGATACTGATTCATTAATGATGTTTTTCCCACCCTGCATCACAAAGAACAAGAGGAAACAAGACTCGGGACAATTAGTTCTGACCAAATATCAACTTTAAAAGGGAATACATAAACTAGAAAGATTCAAAAAATTTAAATCATGCAATATGTTACAAAACAGAAAAAAGAGAAATTGAATGATATGACATAGAAACAAAAATAATAATAATAAAATTTAATTTAATAGTTTGTTCATTCATCAAACTTGTTCGAACTTTAAAGTCAAAGAGACATGGTTCGTTCATGAGAACTTAGAAGTATGTTAAGTGGAAGTAGCTAATTTAATCGAGGGAGTAAAAGAGATATTATTTAGACTGCACACAATTATTCTCCAGATAGAAATTACCTTCAAGTTTCAACAGGATTTGAGTCTGGCAATTCAGGGGTTCGTTTAGGCTTAGTCAAACACAGGGTAGGCTACTGCTGTTAAGGGATAAAAGGTCAAAAACATCTAGAAGTAACAACTGAGTAGAGTTTGAATTATCATAATGAAGCAGCCTTCTATATCCTACCAGCTAATCTAGACCGCATCACATAACAAATAGATTAAGCAGATCTTACAGGAAATAGAAACTGGAGAGATGAAAAACTAGCAGTTTCTTTTCATTACAGCATTTGATGCATCACCACTATTCCCATCAGAACTAAGTAGATTTATTTGCATGCTAAGCCATCTTCGACAAGTATGTGCTTTACAAACAGGGACACTGATTTGTAATAGTGGTATTAGATTGGAGGAAAAAGAACATAACCCACTAATTATTGTGCCATTTTGCTACTTGATGTTTTACATTTCTTGGGTGCTGTTCTGACTTTTGTATTGTCATGTTCATCTGATGGCTGTCTTCTGCCTCTTAGCTATCAACCCACGTTTTGTGAACTCTTACTAATTGTAACTAGCCATACATTTATTGATTCTCATTAGATATTTCAAAATTAAAAAATGTCTTTAATATACTTCTATATTCTTCCATGTTCTTCTATAGCTGCCTATTTCACAATAACTGCTTCTATGTAGATTCACTATTCTTCACTGTCCTTCGCATGAAGGAGAAGCCTATGACGGTAACCTGCATAATTTGTAACCATTTCTCTAATAGCTAGCTTAGATACATCTCATCATGGACCTATCAAGCTCCAACAGGAATCAGATTGCTCGAGGTGTAAACCTTATTGAGGATGTAAAGGCTGGATGTTCGCACTTAAGAGAATTGGTCACTCTCAGCCCTTGATATATCCAAGATTAAGATGGACCTAAACTAGTTTATTGATATTTTTAAAATTTAACTTAGCTTATATTTTTTTATTATTATGAATATCTTTTATTTTTGTGTCACATGTAGACCTAGCAAATGAGCTTCTCAGTGCAACCAAATCATTGATAGCATTTGCCTCTTCAATCTTTTTTCTACAACTATTGCAAACCACAACAATATAAACACATAAAATCTTATCGTTATGCTACTATTACTCTTTGAAATAATGTATATGAGACATGAGGATGCAATCTTCATAATCTGCCAAAGCTACTATCTCTTTTTCTTCTTGAAATGACGCTGCTATCACCATGTCAAATCCTTCTCTGTATATAATGTTTTAGTTGACTCCTCAGCATTAATGCAATACAATGTGGTCAACAACATTTATCCACAAACATTCACCATCACCCCTCGATGATGCTATTCACTATTCCAAGTTATTTTGTATGAAGTAAATAATTTTATTCTCCAATACTAACAATACCTCTTTTTCATATAACTCATCTTGACAATACTCAAGCAAGATATTCATGCATATAATAAAATTATAAAGAGGCTAGCCTCTCCTCTCTTTCAAGTTGGATTTGTGAGATCATTTGATGACATAATAAAATAACTCAATTTTGCAAACAATATGTGTGGGTTGACTTTTTCTATTTTGTTTTCTCTTGATTTATGTTGTAACAGGGCTCATAATTATTAAGATCACACGAAGGTTGGAAGAATGAACTGTTGAAGGGCTGCATAGCCACGTAGAGAAGGTGGAGTAGGTGCTGGTTTACTTCATTTTCTTGTTATAGGTGGAGCACTTGGAGCAAAGGGTTGGACCAATCCTTCTAGGGGATAGCTTCAACCAGGCAAAGAGCATTCCACCACATAGTTGACCCAAAGATTGGAGACGCCTTGCTAAAGGCAAGTTCTAGTTGAATCCAAAAGTTGTAAGGGGTTTTAGAGATAGGTGGGGGTGATATTCTCTTTTCGAGGCCAAGCCCACTTCACTATCCAAGGTACATTGTCATCTTGAAGGCAACTATGGTTCACAACCCATGAGATAAGATATTGTGGTAAAGGGTAATTCATTTCTTAGCAATCATCTTTTATTTAAAAAAAAAAAAAATCTGTTTTAGATTAATTTATTTCACTAGCTTGTATTTCAATTTTTATCACTTTTAACCATGGGATTTTGAATAATAAATATATATTTAATCTAAGGATCAATATACTCATTGTTTAAGCTTTATTTCCACATTATCTTCAAGGGTATATTGAGTTTTATATACAGTTCTGCATTAAAACATTGTTGTCACATAACAGATCTCTCTAATTTTCAAGGTTCAAGGCACATTTCAAGTAAAAACTTGAGAGATGAGGATCAAGCAACAACAGCCATGCCATCGCCACACCCACCATCCAATAGCAGTGCCAGTGCCAGTGTTTGAGTTCCAACTATTGTTCCTTTGCTGACGCCGCCTCCACCTACATCCTCACGTGGAGGGCATGTGCCTTCTAGTTATGGCCGTGGTACTATGCGGGAGGAGACTGCTAGAAGACCACCATTACCACAAGCTGCTCAAAAATTAGACATTTCTCGTGGCAAGAGGCCAAGCAATAGATAAAATAGATTTACTAATCTTTTCTATTTTCTAGTAGTTTTAAACTTTTCATAACTGTTGAAACTTGACTCTTTCATATTTATTATGATATTTTTTGTAAACAATATATGACAATTTAAGTTTCAAGTTTGAAACTTTGAAGTTGGCAGTTATAAGTTTATAATTCATTAAGAATTATGAATATGATGCTTCATGAAAGTTGAAAGTTGTTTCATTTCGTTTCATTTTATAACATCTCATTTCATGTTAAATATTCTTTGTTGTAATGGTTACACTTAGCTTACAAGTACAACTATGGTGATCAATGAATCAATGATGATAAATGTTATATATTGAATTTTGAAAGCTTGAAACTTTAAGGTTGATGAATCATGAGACTCAAGAGTCAATATGTTGTATGTTTCTAACTTGTGGACGTGGTTGATGAAGATTATAACTTCTAGATGATTGATGTTATATGGTTCAATCTATGTTTTTATGTTTTTTTATGTCTAATTCATCATTCTACATGCTTTTGTTGACATATATGCATCAAAATATAAAAAATATATATTATAAAAAAACACTCCTCGTTTTTGCTCCTGCTCCCAAGTAACCTTGGTAAACTGTTAATTTTGGGCAACTAGGTACAAACTCCATGTTGCACTACTCATGTGACGATGGTCATATTTTTGTTGGATTCTTCATTCGGAGAGGTACAAGATTGATCTAAAAATCATCTTGATTGGATGAGAAGAACATATATTTTGAATTTATTTTCCACACATGTGCAAGGTCGGCTAGATTTGTAATGTAGGCTCACATGCCTAATAGATGTGTCACACACCCTCACTGATGGATATAAATTGGACAGACTTGGAGGTCATTTTCATCATCAACTCATCACACATCTCTCATTGTGATCTGATCTGTTCATTAGCCTTTGGAGGCCTCTTCCCTTCACACGTGCGGAGCTAGAGGAGTTGTTTTCTGCAGATCTGTTTAGGGCTTGTTGCTACAGCATTGACCATGGTCAACCCTTGGTCATTTGACGTCAAAACTCTGCCAAAATTCCGATTTTGAGAGGTTGTACTGCTGGGCACTAAAATTGAGGAAATAAGAGTTGTTTGACCGAAGCCCTAATCTGCAGCGTTGACTTTCTATTGTTGCCTCGCATTGACTTTGGGTTGACCAACGTTGACTTGTGATGCGCTGTCTTTGAGGGTTGTGAGTGTGACACTTGGAGGATTGGCTAACCGAGAAAGACTTTGCTAGCTGAAGCATCCTGTTGACTGTCGTAATGCAACAATATCTCATATCTTTGCTGGACAAAAGGAATTGTAAATCTTATCTATATTTGGCTTGTCTTCTGTTGATCTATTATTGTGTTCAATCAACATTTTACTTTCATGTTTATGTGATTGCTATTTTGTATCAAGCCTAAGAAAGATTGAACTAAAATTGCATCAAGCATAGAACACCATGGTTATCTAAATTTAACATGGAATCAAAGCTAAGGTGAAGACAAACTCCAAGCTAGTGTTAGAAGCAATCACTGAAGGAAAGAATCCTATCAAGGACAAATGGCCTCCTCAACCTACAAGGGTTTCAAGGTTGATGATAAATTGACTGATAAGTTTGATTATCATGCATGGAAGATGTCCTTGGATTTGGTACTAGAAGATCAAGATGTCATGGACTATGTGTTGAGATTTTGTGTATTGGGGGTAGCATCGGATGTGCTCTAGCTCCCAAAATTTGTGGAGGGACTAGAGTACACATGATCTACAAGACCCAAAAAGAGATTTAGGAAATTTCATCTGGTTTGGGAGATATTTAATTAACTATTTATTTTTATGTATTTCCTAAGTCTAAACTCAGGGAAATTAAATAATTAAATTAAACATGTGATGAAATTGTCTTAAGTCACACAAATCAGGCTTTCTTTTAATCTTAGCCATTGATTCAAGATCTGATCATGGTCGTTGGTTTCCCAACGAGAAAAGTATAAAGGAAAGGCTTGGGGTCATTTATAAAGTGACACAGAGGCAGAGCACTAAAGCTAAGCTGAAATTCTAAGGCAGGGTTTGCTAATAATTCTCAGAAGTGTTTCAGCTGCAAAGAGCGGAGTTTAGACAAAGGGGATGATTTGATCCCAGTGTCTAGAATCAGCAAGAGACAAAGAGCAGCTTCAGAAAGGCGGTGCAGAGAAGCAGAGGCATCAGCAGCAAGAGGGCAGCAATTGCGCAGCGTAGGGGCAGCTTCAACTATGCAGGTGTTGCGCAGTCACTCCCAAGGCAGCGTAAGGCAGCTGGAAACCCTCAAAGGTTACACAAAGACCCTTAGGGGCAGCATAGGGACTGCGTCACCCAGTCTAGGGTTACGCAGCCCTTTCTAGGCCAGCGTTGAGGGACGCAGAGGCTGCAGAGGCTGACACAGGGGCTTCAAGGGCAACACTGGGGTTTCTAGGGCCTAATTTTGGCTGAGCCCTATAAATCCCGTTTGAGGGGGTGGATCAGTTAATATTTTGGCTTCAGAACAACTGATTAGTTGCAGATCTAAATTTTCTCTATCGGGTTTTCCAGATCTGGAACCCAGGTTTGTTGTATTCATAAATACTCTTAATAATAAAACCCTCCAACAGCCAGCAGACCAGTTTTCCCACATTGGGTCTTTCCAGGGACTCTTTGTCCAGAAAATCACTGTGTGACTTTGTCTATTTGTGCATGTACTTTTTCTAGATCTGAATTGGTGAAAGTTTGTTATGTGTTTTGCTTCGATATTAATCTGAATTATTCAGTTAATAACTTAATTAAGTAGTAGGAGCATAACCAAATCTAACAGTAGATTTCTGCATAAAGTAACATTCAGAAATTTTCACATGGTATCAGAGCAATTGCAGATCTAGGAGGGACACCAGCAGAAGACTGAAGGATCTTGCTGCAGAAAGCAGCAGCAGTAGAAGGGCAGATCTAAAGGGACAGCACAGTTTTCAGAGAAGCAGAGTTACGCAGAGGGCAGGTTGACGCAGTCTAACGCGATCTCCCAGTAGGCCCACACACTTACTGCGCAGGCAGCACTGGGATTGTCTGAAGCTAGCCATTGTGATGCAGATCTGAATCTGTCAGATCCAGAAGAGCCTGAAGCAGAGCTACAGAAATTCAGAAGGTGTTGGTGGGGTTAAATTTTTGAATTTTTCAGATTTTTAGCCTAAGCACTAGTGACAAAGTGCGGGAGGAGATCAGATTCTCAGAGAGTTTCTAGCCAAAGAAACTTGCAGATTGATCAGAGGATCAAAGAGAGTTGAATCATTGTTGATTTGGCAGATTTCCAAGAAGAGAAATCAGTTGTCAGAGGGAGCAGAAGGTGCCTGTTTCACCAAGGACCTTAGATCCGTATCTCTAGCAGAGAAAAGAGGAGCTCCGACAAATTCTGAGCAGATGGCTCTTCATGGACTACGTGATCAGAACAGATTGGATGGCCTATCCAACTTCTCAGATTGGAAGGCTAGAATCTTGATAGTCCTAGAGGCATATCATCTAAGAGACCATACAAAACAAGTTCTGGGCACAACAACTGATGCAGATCTCCTAAGGAAGCATAATGATGTTGCTGGACATGCCAAGCAGCTAATCATGGATGGAATTAAGGACCATATTGTCCCACATATAGCTGAAAAGAAAACAGCGAATGAGATGTGGAAGACCTTAACATCCCTATATGAGGGAAAATCCGTCCAAAGGAAGATGTTGTTGGAGACTCAAATGCGGTCATTCATGATGACCAAGGGAGAAGACATGGAACATTTCCTCTTCAAATTACAGTCGATCAGAGATCAATTGACTGCAACGGGTGCTAAGGTGGAAGATGATGTGATGGTCAAGACTGCTCTCAATGCAGTCATAGATGAGTGGGAAACCTTTTTCCAAAGTATCTTGGGTAGAGCGGACCTCCCAGATTGGGACAGCTTGTGGGAAATTCTGTGTCAAGAAGAACTCCACAGAATCACCAAGAAGCAGTACAGCTCTGGATCGAACAAAGTGAAGAAGGAAGATGAAGAAGATGCAGCCTTGGCATCAAAGAGGCAACAAGGAAAGAAGAAGAAGGATCTATCTAAAATCAAGTGCTTCTAGTGTGGTGAATTAGGAAATTTCGCCAGCAATTGTCCTCAGAAGAAAAAGGACAAGGAAGTTTCTTCTTCCACGGCTGTTGTGGCAGATGAAGCAGAGGCAAATCTGAAGGCTGGAAGGAGCAGCGCAGTGCAGATGCAGCAGCAGCGTAGAGGCAGCAGCAACGTAGGGGTTGATGTGACTTCAGGAGCGTAGAGTAGAGCTGCTTTCGCAAAGCAAAGTTGCAGCAGCGTGGAAGGCTTCAGGAGGATAGCGCAGTGCAACAACAGCGTGAGAGATTTCAGCACAAGGGGCTGATGTGACTTCAGCAGTGCAGAGGGAGTCTGCTTACGCAATGTAGAGCTATACTTGTGCATCATCCTCCAGATGACAGCACAGATCAGTAGCCTATGGAGCTTAGTGATGAGGATGCAGCCCAACTGACTTGTGTGTCAAAGATTGGGCAGGAGATTCAATTGTTTCTCTCAACAACTGAAGTTGCGTGCAACAGTTAGCAGTGGCAGTGCTATGGGCAGCACGGATGCAGCAAATTGAGAGGGAGCTGCAGTACAAATGTGGCAGTGGCGGTGACAGTGTTATGGGCAGCAGTACAGAATGGAAACAATAGTGCGGAGTTGAAGGGCAACAGGCCCAGCATCAACAGCACAGAAACCAGTGCCCAAAATCTTGTAATGCATGGTGTGATGTATTGCTAGAGCACACTCTATGCTAAGAGGGAGTGTTGAGATTTTTTGTATTGGGGGTAGCATTGGATGTGCTCTAGCTCCCAAAATTTGTGGAGGGACTAGAGTATAGATGATCTACAAGACCCAGAAAGGGATTTGGGAAATTTCTTCTAGTTTGCGAGATATTTAATTAATTAATTAATTTAATGTATTTCCTAAGTCTAAACTTAGGAAAATTAAATAATTAAAGTTAATTAAATTAAACATGTGATGAAATTGTCTTAAGTCACACGGATCAAGTTTTCTTTTAATCTTAGCCATTGATTCAAGATCTAATCATGGACGTTGGTTTCCCAACAAGAAAAGTATAAAGTAAAGGCTTGGGGTCATTTGTAAAGTGACACAGAGGTAGAGCATTGAAGCTAAGTTGAGATTCTACGGCAAGGTTTGCTAAAAATTCTCGGAAGTGTTTCAGCTGCAGAGAGGGGAGTTTAGACAAAGGGGATGATCTGATCCCAGTGTCTAGAATCAGCAAGAGACAGAGAGCAGCTTCAGAAAGGCAGCGCAGAGAAGCAAAGGCATCAGCAGCAAGAGGGCAACAACTGTGCGGCATAGGAGCAGCTCCAGCTACGCAGGTGTTGCGCAGTCACTCCCAGGGAAGCGTAAGGCAACTGGAAACCCTCAGAGGTTACGCAGAGACCCTTGTGGGAAGCATAGGGACTGCATCACCCAGTCTTGGGTTATGCAGCCTTTTCTAGGCCAGCGCTGAGGGACGCAGGGGCTTCAGGGGCAACATTCGGGTTTCTAGGGCCTAATTTTGGCTGAATCCTGTAAATCCCGTTTGAGGGTGTGGACAAATTAATATTTTGGCTTCAGAACAACCGGTGAGTTGCAAATCTATATTTTCTTTGTCGGGTTTTCCAGATCTAGAACCCAGGTTTGTTGTATTCAAAAATACTCTTCATAATAAAACCCTCCAGCAGTGAGCAAACCAGTTTTCCCACAATGGGTCTTTCCGGGGACTATTTGTCCAGAAAATCACTATGTGACTTTGTCTATTTGTGCATGTACTTTTCTGAATAAGATTGGTGAGTTTATTTATGTTTTGTGTATTAAATACAAATTATTTGATTATTGTAACATTAAGTAGGAGGAGCATATGAATCCATGATGGTTTGCACAAAGCGCATTCGAATTTTCACACTTTGTGGGGGAAGATTCGAGAGCCTCCATCAGTCTTGCTGCAGAGGCGAAGTATAGAAAGGGAAATCAAATCAAAAGATGATTATTAGATTCAGTTCATAAACACTTGGTTTAGCATTTTTAGGATGGACATCTAAAGATGTATGATAGAGCTAGTGACATTAGTGAGACAGCAGTATAATCTTGATCAACACCACTTCTTCCAGGAATAATTCAGAATGTCAGAAGGCGGGACAGATCTGTTGATCTCTTTTATGAGGCTCACTGAAATCAGGAATAACCTCCTAGCTATTGGGGAAGCAATATCTGATCGAGATATGGTTCTTATTGCATTGAGAGGTCTCCCCCGTGATTGGCATGTATTCAATACCACTATTCTTAATAATAATGTGATTCTTGATTTTGATGAAATATTGACGATATGCACTCAAGAGGAAACAAGAATGATGGAATATGCCTCGAATGGAAATGGAAGTGACCCTACTGCCTTTGTCGCTCATGCAAAGAAGAAGAACCATGGTGGCCCGAGAAATCAAAACCATGGTAGAGCGAGGCCCAAAGGAAGGAAGGGAACATGTTACACTTGTGACAAATCTGGTCACTATGCAAGAGTGCCCCAATAGAAGGGACTCTCCCAGGGATGATGACAACAACAACTCGAGAGGGAATGGCAAGAACTACAGGTTCAAAGGAAAAAGGAAGGCTCCCTCTGATCGTAGTGGAAATGGGCAACCTTTCAAGAGGTCAAGAAATTCCAGGTACGATGAGTCTAATGTTGTTGATAATAAGATAAACGAATTTATTCTTGTATCTGCCCTCTCTATTGCATCTCCACCTGACACCCTAAATGTTCGGTTGATTGATAGTGGTGCTTCAAGGCATCTCACTAGTTATAAAGAAGCCCTTTCTGATTTGAGAAGGATACCAATCTGGAAATTATCCTTGGAGACAATGCCACCTATCCCGTGAAAGAGACAAGGACTGTGACCCTTCATCTATCTCAAGGTCAAGTCCTCCGATTACAAGATGTGTTGTATGTACCTGATTTGAAGAAGAAACTTGTGTCCATTTCGGCAATGGAAGACAAAGGGTTCAAGGTGGCATTCATTGATGGAAAGGTACTTATCTAGAAGAAGAACTTCAAGGAAGCTCTTTCTATTGGTTTTAGAGTTGATACACTCTACCAGATTTGAGGAATTCCATTAGGGTCTATGTCATGTGATACAACTCTTCAAACACAGTTATGGCACCGGAGGTTTGCACACCTTTGTTACAAAGCCCTTCCTGAAGCAAGGAAGGTGGTGACAAGGATGCCTGAATTTAGAGATGATCATGCAGGTATTTTTCAGGGTTGGGTCGAAGGGAAGCATACGAGGGGACCATTCCCCTCAAATGTCACAAAGACAACTGATATCTTGCAGTTGATACATTCTGACCTATCTGGTATGTTGCCCGTGACATCCTTAGGAGGATGTTCCTATTACATGACTTTTACAGATGACTTCTCCTGCAAGACCTGGATATATTTTTGAGGAAGAAAGACAAAGCATTCAAATGGTTCCGTACCTTCAAGGCCTTGGTGGAAAATCAAACCGAGAAGAAAATCAAAGTTTTGAGGACCGACAATGGGACCGAGTATGAGTCAAATGAATTTAATGACTTTTGTAGAGAAGCTGACATTAAGAGGGAGACCACAACTGCGTACACTCCTGAGCAAAATGGTGTTGTTGAAAGAAATAACAAGACTATTGTGGAAGTTGCCTGCGCCATGCTATGTGACCAAGGTCTTCAAAATTTTCTATGCGGAGAAGTTGCGAACACTGTTGTGTACGTTCAAAATAGATGCCCACATTCCGCTCTGGACTCCAAAACTCCCGAAGAAGTCTTCTCTGGTAAGAAACCTGATGTTTCTCATTTTAGAGTTTTTGGTTGTCCTGTTTTCTTTCGTGTGCCGAAAGAAAAGAGAAGCAAGTTGGATGCTTCTGGAAAGAAGGGAATGTTTGTGGGCTACAGTGAAACTTCGAAGGCATATAGAATCTATGTGTCTGGTCAAAGAGAAGTGGAGATATGCCACAATGTCACCCTCAATGAAGATGTTGCCCTCAAGAAATTGAGCAATCTTCCTAGCTCCAAGGAAGTCAAAGAAAATGAAGAAGCGGGGAAGCAAGAAGAGATGAAGGATGAAATGATGCCCAATGTTGAAGTACCTATGGATCCTATTGATCCACCTCCCTCAAATAAGAGAAGACCCTCATGGCTCAGGAATACCCTCGCAGATGCTGAGAGACATATTGCCCCAAGAGGGACATTCCGTGAAAGCAAGAAGCCGAAGAGATACCAACAATCTGAGCCTGAATCTTTTGAAGAATCCGTAAAGCATCAAGTTTGGAAGGATGCTATGCACGAAGAATATGAGTCCATTATGAAAAATGATGTCTGGGAAGTGGTCCCGAGACTGAAGGACAAATCTGTTGTCACCTCGAAATGGCTCTATAAGATGAAGCATGGATCTGACGGAAGTGTTGAAAAGTACAAGGCAAGATTTGTTGCCCGAGGCTTCTCTCAAAAAGAAGGCATAGATTATGATGATATATTTGCACCTATGGCCCGCTATACCACCATCCGATCTATTATTGCCCTTGCTGCAACGCAAGGATGAAGTCTCCATTAGATGGATGTAAAGACCGCTTTTTTGCATGTTTCTATAAAAGGAGAGGTGTATGTGGAGCAACCTCTAGGGTTTGAAGTCCAAGATAGAGACACCGATGTATGCAGGTTGAAGAAATCCCTCTATGGGTTGAAGCAAGCCCCCAGGGCTTGGTACGAGAGGATAGATAGCTACTTGATGAAGCTGGGCTTCACTCAAAGTAATGCTGATCCGAACCTTTATTTTAAGGTTGATAAAGAAAGGCCTCTCATTCTGGTTCTCTATGTGGACGATCTCTTCCTGATAGGTGCTGACCCTCTCATTCATCAGTGTAAGAGGGAGCTAGCTTTAGAGTTTAAGATGAAAGACCTAGGACTGATGCACTACTTCCTAGGCTTGGAGGTCTAGCAGAGGACAGGTGAGATTTTCCTTTCTCAAGGAAAATATGTCGTGAAGCTACTGGAGAGATTTGGTATGGTGGACTATAAGTCTGTGTCGACACCGATGGAACTCAACTTTAAGAATTTGTGTGGAAACGTTGTTGAGCCTGTGCTACCAAATCCTACCGAGTATCGACAACTTGTGGGGGCCCTGATGTTCCTAGTGAACTCCTGTCCGGACGTATGTTTTGCAGTGAACACTTTGAGTGAACATATGGTTGATCCTCATCACATTCATTGGATTGGTGCCAAGAATCTATTGAGATATCTTCGGGCACAATCAACCATGGGCTGAGATACACTGTCGGGAGTTTGAGACTCCGTGGATATACTAATGTCGATTGGGCTAGCAGTGTGGTGGATCGCAAGAGCACATCTGGATGTTGCTTCACCTTGGGTTCTGCTTTGATATCTTGGATGAGCAGGAAGCAGAAGTCGGTGGCTTTGAGCACCGCTGAGCCCGAAAACACTGTAGTGAGTATGGCCTATTGTGAAGTTGTTTGGTTGCAAAAGCTCTTTAGTGAGTTGTTTGGGCATGTGTTAGATACCACCGTTATCCTTTGTGATAACCAGAGTGGGATTCGTCTTTCTGAGAATCCCATGTTCCACGATCGATCCAATCATATTGATATCAGCTACCGCTTTATCCAGGATATGGTACAGTGAGGCGCCATAAGGCTCGATCATATAGGAACTGATGACCAGGTCGCAGATATTCTCACGAAGCTCCTGGGGAAGGTCAAATTCCTAACCTGCCGTGAGAAGCTTGGAATCGTGGAAAGACCCTATTCTGAGGGTCCTGCTTGAGTTAGACTATGAGCTATGGGACCTCTTAGGGGATAGCTTCTTGGAGCTATAAGCACATACAGGGCTAGGCTTGCCGAACCTTGTTGTGTTTCTACCCCACCGTTATGATATTGAGTTGGTTCACCTCTCTTTGATCTGTGCCCTGCACACATCCTAACCATGGATTTTCGGACTCATGGGAAGTACCTCTCATTTGGCCAATGAGGTGGGAAATGTGGATAGAGACCAATAGCAAGACCGATGGACACATCAGAGATTGTCATACTCTCTATGTCTAGGATGGCACGTGTCCAACACCTTGATCTGGGATCAAGCATGATGAGGTTTTTACCTCTAAACTGACTTTGGGTCAGTAAACTAACTTCGGGTTAGTATGAGACTCTTTTGAGTCCAATAGAGGTTTTAACATCTAAGCTGACTACGGGTCAACTGAGTGTGATGTCATTGTGACTCACCTTTTGTTCTATCTGAGAAAGAGCCAACAAAGCAAGTTACGACAGGATGACGCACGATGTTTGGTGAAAGTACATGATGGTACTGATGGATGGCACTTGTGGACAGATGGAGTTCTCCCTAGTTTAGAGGGAGTGTTAATTTTGAGCAACTACATCCAAACTCCATGTTGCACTGCTCATATGATGATGGTCATATTTTTGTTGGATTCCTCTTTCGGAGAGGTGCAAGATTGATCTAAAGGTCATCTTGATTGGATGAGCAGAACATATATTTTGAATTTATTTTCCACACATGTGCAAGGTTGGCCAGATTTGTAATGTAGGCTCACATGCCTAATAGATGTGTCACACACCCTCACTGATGGATATAAATTGGAGAGACTTGGAGGTCATTTTCATCATCAACTCATCACACGTCTCTCATTGTGATATGATCTGTTCGTTAGCCTTTGGAGGCCTCTTCCCTTCACACGTGCGGAGCTAGAGGAGTTGTTTTTTGCAAATCTGTTTAAGGCTTGTTGCTGCAGCGTTGACCATGGTCAACCCTTGGTCGTTTGACCTTAAAACTCTACCAAAATTCCGATTTTGAGAGGTTGTACTGCTGGGCACTAAAAGCGAGTAAATCAAAGTTGTTTGACCAAAGCCCTAATCTGCAGCGTTGACTTTCTGTTGCTATCATGCATTGACTTTGGGTTGACCAGCGTTGACTTGTGATGAGTTGTCTTTGAGGGCTGTGGGTGTGACACTTGGAGGATTGGCTGATCGAGAAAGACTTTGTTGGCTGAAGCATCTTGTTGATTGTCATAACGCAGCAATATCTCATATCTTTGCTGGACCAAAGGAATTGTAAGTCTGATCTATATTTGGCTTGTCTTCTATTGATCTATTATTGTGTTCTATAAGCATTTTACTTTCATGTTTATGTGATTGCTATTTTGTATAAGGCCTAAGAAAGATTGAAGTAAAATTGCATCAAGCATAGAACACCATGGTTATCTAAATTTATCATAGACACAGCAAGAACACTTATTAATGTCTTTCCTTTTACATTTGTCCAACCATTAAATACAATGGATACCCCATGGTCATTCCAAAAATTTGTCATTTTATCTAAAGCATGTGTTATTTTTGCTTCTTCGTGATCAAGTCCCACGGTTCTAACCTTGTCATACCAAGGGCTCTTGTATCCTTTGGGGGCATTATTAATGGCGGAAACCATTTCATGCCAATAAGGTGAGCAAAGAACATTGAATAGTATCCCACATGCATAGAGAAACCGGTAAATTTTTGCATCCACATCATTCATACACCCTTCGTCAAGGAAATTTGATATGGTTTTACGCCTTAAAGGGATGTTTGTTCCTATGCCTCCATATCCACTGCCATGGGAGGATGTTGATGGAGTTCTTAGTCTATGTGATTGTGGGCTAGTGGTGTCATGTTCAAAGTCAACCTTTGATGTTTTAGATTTGTATTGGGCTTCCTACTCTTCCCTTATGTATTTGGCTCTTTGATGTTGTGATACACTTCCACAAGTTTTGATTCCTAATTGTTTATTTTCATCCCATGGAATTTTCCCACAAAGATGCTTTCTGGCACGGGTGTATGAACCTGTGTAAGTGTTTTTGCAATGGAGGCATGTAAATTTAGTGGTTCCACCCCCTTTCCCTCCTGTAGACCTAGAAACATATTTCCACAATGGGGTTTGATCTGGTTTGGTTTTTGTGCCCTCGTCATCTCCACTCTCATTATCCTCCTCCTCCTCCTCACCAAGGTACTCCTCTCCGGGGTTTTCAAATCCACCATTACCCACTTCTCCATCCTCTTCATCACTCATTCTACTCCCCAACACCATCATAACAAAAAAATAAACCAACATCAAGAGAATGCCAAGCCATATAGCCATGACGTTTGAAGTTTTGAACTTTGGTGGAGTTATAGTTTCTTGTCTGCAATAAAATGGAGGAATGGGAATGGGATAGAGAGAAGAGAACATTTTCATTTAACAATGAACATATAAGAAACGCAAATGCTAGATTGTAGTCTAGATCCTACCTCTTTGGCCTTCAATCCCAAGCTCCAATCTCCCTTGCAAGCTCCTCAAGCTCCCAAGCAACCCTCTCAATCTTCCTCCTCAACTCAAGCTCCAATTCCAAAATCCCTCTCTTGCTCTCACAATATGCAAATGGTGAATTGTGGGAGTAGAGGAGGGCCTTTTATTTCTTTTGGCCCCTCCCATCCCTCCAAAAACTCATCGCGCCTTTTTCACCCACAGGGAGCGAATTGTTTTAGGTAGGAGCGGTCCAAGAGTGAATGAGAAGAGTGAACGGGAGCGATCAGGGAGTGAACACTCCCCGACCGCTCCCTCGTTCACTCCCGAAAAACAAGGGAGCAAATTTTTTGGAGCGAATTTCGGGAGCGCGCTCCCGATGTCGCTCCCAATCTCCTCCCGAGCAGAGCGCGCCTCAAGAGTGGATTCGAGGGGGGGGTAGCTCCCCCGTAACCCTGCTTGAGTGCTCTTCCCTTGAGGCTTCCTTGTTTAACTTCTTCCAAGGAATTTATGGATACTTCCTTAGACCTCCAATATGTCACTTTCTCATCGAAGGTGACATCTCAATTAACCTCAATCTGGCGTTGCTTGGAATGTATATTCTGTAGGATTTTGAAGATTCATTGTATCCAACAAATATGTCTTTCTTTCCTGAAGGCTCAAGCTTGTTCCTTTTATCCTTAGGAACATGAATATATCCAGGACAACCAAAGATTCTCATGTGCCCAACCTCTGGCTTCCTTTTGGAGAAGGCTTCTTCAAGAGCCATACCTTCCAGAACTCTATGAGGACTTTAATTTTGAATGTACAAAGTTGTTAGTGATGCTTTGGCCCATAAGAACAACAGCAAGTCCAAATCATGCATCATGGCCTTGACAGATTCTTCAATGGATCTATTCTTTCGTTTTTCTACACCATTTTGTTGTGGATTATAGGGGACAATTAGCTTCCTCTCAATTCTAGTCTACTTGCAGAAATCAACAAGCTTCTTTGAGGTATATTCTCCTCCATTGTCATATCTCAAAATCTTGATCTTTTTACGTGTCAAGTGTTGAGAATTTGGAGGGCTGTAGGTTAATACAAATTCTCTTCTTGATAATTACTTGTGATCTTACTTCTTTTACTTATGTCTTCTCTTCTTAGCTTATTATGTCTTTCATCAAGTCAATTACCAAAAACACCAAAGACACAGATTTAGGCTTTTCAATCCAAGGTCAAAACCTCTCGGTTCTTAGTGAAATCCTTTAGTCTTATTAGAGATTCTTCAACATCTTATAGTATCTTTTTCTAGCCTCGGTCTTCTAGATATACTTCAGCACCTTGATACACAACGTTACCTTTCGACCTTCCTTTATGCACCAATCTGTACTTGCCTATTTAGAGAAACTAGATTTCTATTCAGCAATACTTAGCTCAGTTATTATGCCTTCAACAGTCTTCCCTTTTTCGCGTTCTATGAGACTCCTTTTACAGCTTGCACCCTTCCATACTTGCACTGAACAACACCGGTCCTGAAGGAAATTCTCAGACTTCTTTGTTCCTTTGTGTCTGTGATACGCTCTACAATTATAGACTTGTTCACTGTACTTAAACGCAATCCCTTCTTCATTTTTCCATCTTCTTTTAACGCAGTCCTAAATCGTACTTGATACAGTTATATATCACCGAAGTTCTTCCTGCATCCTTGTCCGTAAATCTCAGACTTCACTGAGACATTTTTCTGTTATGTTGTAGGTACATGTATCTATGCCTATAGCATGTTCTTCCAAACATATCCACAAACCTGTTTCTCATTTATTCGTATTCATTTCAGAGGTATTCGCACTTGTATCTACTCTTGTATCCGCACTTGTATCTGCTCTTGTATCCGCACTTCAATTAACTCAGACAGATCCGTAACCCTAGACACAGGTACCTCTGCAATGTTCCTGAGATTTCTGTCCGCAAATTACAAAGATATATTCCGAGCTATTGTTCTTCCTGTTCTGCATAGCCTAGGTGGGTATTTATAGTTGTCGCAGCATGTGATTGAGCCGACCAGTATATAAATAGGTGTGTTTGATATTTAAGCTGACTTGTCCAACTGATGTGAGGCCAACTTCTCCAAGGAGTATTCCAGCAAGATGACAACCGTTTTTTCTCTGTATTTTGAGCTTCTCTTCCAACGTTATTGAGAGCTTATTCTACAAAGTTCTAGGGCATATAGCTAGACTAGATTTGACACTTAACTCAAACCTATTGGACATCAAGAAGAAGTCCATCTACTTAATAAGTTATGCCCATGAAACCCATGAAGCATATACAACAATGATATATATATTATTTTGACTTCTCCTTTTTCATAATTACATAATTACATAGTCAACATGAAGACCGACCTAGTTACACTTTTCAACACTCCGTCTTAACTAGGGAGGTATTCATACAGGTACATGGTCACTTTCAAACTGAAGAATCTCATAAGAAGAATCAGATTGGTAATCGCATCTGTATAGCATCATATCAACCAGCACTGTCCTAGTGCAAGGCCTTGACTAACAGCCCCATCTCTTAACGAGAAAATGGGCTACAATGTTGACGAGACACATGACTTATGGACACCATCGTCATTCTCTCTCCAAGGTACATACTCCACCCGGGTGTTCCCAAAGTATCACCTTCTTAGACTATTCTTCTCTTGGGTAGCTAGCCCTCAAAGAATATCGGTCCCGACTACTCTTATCTTGAATGCCCTAATACATTCTCAAAGAGTATCGAATGCCAGATGATTACCCAATCCTCCATTCTATCTTCCCAAGTGAAGACCAGAATGACGTGTCTATCTCTCCCTCTCAACCAGGGAGGACCTATTCCACAAGGGAATGTACTCATTCCTATACAAGGAATGTACCTAAGCTCATTCTTAGGAATTACCAAGTTTCTTCCAAGTAAGAAACTTATCATCAGGCTCCCTCTTAACTAAGGACCTTCAGCAGCAATGGTGAGACACCCAGCTGCTCAAGAAGAATTCCTGTCCTCGATGTCATGGATTTCGATATTGAGGAATCTTCAACTTTTAGCTTCCTTTATCTAGTCCATTGTTATGCCATGCTGCTTTCCTTTGAATCATCTCCAAGGATCATACATCCTTTCTCATGATTAGTAGCCCTGCACAAATTTCATCCAGATAAACATATTCATATGAACCTTTTAGAACAAAAGTTACCATAGTGACGATCTTTCACCATGACATCTTCCTGTAGGCATCAGCATCCTTCATACAGATTGACACATCTCCTAATGATATGCTTTTGCCAAAGGTCTTCTTCTTTACTTGACTTCCGTTAGAGTCTACATATCTTTCCAGGAGATCTCCTAGTCACATCTTCTTGGCTTCCGAATGGTAACTGCCTCTTGACATGGTTGCATTTCATGATCTCTCCCTTTCTGCACGTTCTCCATTCCCAAGAACTTACAACCTTTCTAGTTTCTCGTTCGTATACAACCACCTCATATTTCATGAGGACAAATTATGTTGAT
This sequence comes from Pinus albicaulis, assembly GCA_034641835.2. NCBI lineage: Eukaryota > Viridiplantae > Streptophyta > Pinopsida > Pinales > Pinaceae > Pinus > Pinus albicaulis. The sequence continues at coordinate 1,520,508,609 of CM076581.1, forward strand.
TTCATTTGTCCGTGCACTGAGAGATACTCCTCCATAGATCATAATTCTAAATACGGAAGTTCATTACCTGCAACCATATGACATGACTTTACAGCATCCAATGTTAGAATATAAATATATACATACCTCGAACCCTTGAGTCATCCTATAGAAATTTCTCAAGAATGAAGAGCTTCATTCTCTTGCCTTGCTCCATCAATATGTCATCACATCCCAAAAATTCGCTTCCATGATGACCCTTGCTCTTAATGACTGCTTTCCATTAGTAATGTTATCAGAGAGGTTTTCCCGGACCTGATTCATTACTTGCAACCATATGACATGACTTCACAACATCCAATGTTAGCATATAAATATATACATACCTCATACCCTTGAGTCATCCTTTAGAAATTTCTCAAGAATGAAGAGCTTCCTTCTCTTGCCTTGCTCCATCAATATGTCATCACATCCCAGAAATTCGCTTCCATGATGACCCTTGCTCTTGATGACTGCTTTATATTAGTAATGTTATCAGAGAGGTTTTCCCCGAGCTGATTCACCAGGAGCTCCTACCATGCTTTCATCAAGATGCTACACTGCTTCCTATCATATACCCAACAGAAATCACTTAAAGGAGAAGATGATCGCAATCATAGTGGAGATCCTTTCTTCTTTCTTATCAGGCTCTTTCCTCATGGGCTTCTTCCCTATTTCTCTTGTCCTTTTTCAAATTAAGGACAATTTCTATTTTAATGCCCAAGTTCAAGACATCGTGCTTCGTTCACATTTCTTCTTTTACTCTGAGGACCAAGCCTTACCAAATCATCTTTCCTCCTGGACACGGCTCCAAAGATTTGATTCCCTTACTTGATCCTCTAACAACGTTGGCTTTCAATCTTGTTTCCTCTATTTACATAGAGACCCTAAATCGTGGAATGGTGTGACTTCTATCTTCCCGTATAATTGTGAAGTGAGATTTCCCCATTCTTCTCATAGAGATTTTAGTACCATTGTAGTCTTCTCCTAGTTCCTGCAGTTGATCAGAGAGTTTGCTTCTCCTGCAGTACTCACAGAGAATAGCTCTACTAAATTCTTATATACTCCTTTTGATGATTTTAGATTTGGTACATCGGAGATGATAGAGTCCTTTATGGATTCTATAAGAATCCTTTGGGCTATTTTATCTTCCTTCATGAATTTGGCATGACTTCATTGTCGGTTTTTTTTTTTTTTTTTTTTTTTTTTTTTTAATGGAAAGTTTGAAACCCCAAACAATTTCTTTCTTTCTTTTCAAAGGAGACCTTTTAAAAGATTCATATAAATTCATAGATATACTTACTTGAGTAGAGTGACTTTTTCCTTCAACAGCTTCCTTGATGATGGAGTATATCTTCAGAAATTGAAGTCCTCCTTCTAACAATGTCTTGAATGTGAATTTTTTATAACAGAAAATTACTTTCTTGATTGAGTTGATCATTTAAATGAGATAGGAGATCTTGAAGTAGTTAGAGTGTCTTTCTTTTCAAACTGATTTGATTTTCCAAACTTTTGATCTTTGCTTTCTGGAGTGTATCCTTTGTTTAGTAGCCCTTGAGTTTAGCACCTTAACTCTGATACCATGTTGAGAATTTAAAGGGTTGTAGGTTAATACAAATTCTCTTCTTGATAATTACTTGTGATCTTACTTCTTTTACTTGTGTCTTCTCTTCTTAGCTTATTATGTCTTTCATCAAATCAATTACCAAAAACACCAGAGACAATGATTTAGGCTTTTCAAGCCAAGGTCAAAACCTCTCGGTTCTTAGTGAAATCCTTTAGTCCTTCTAGAGATTCTTCAACATCTTATAGTATCTTTTTCTAGCCTCGGTCTTCTAGATATACTTCAGCACCTTGATACACAACGTTACCTTTCGACCTTCCTTTATGCATTGATCTGTACTTGCCTATTTAGAGAAACTACATTTCTATTCAGCAATACTTAGCTCAGTTATTATGCCTTCAACAGTCTTCCCTTTTTTGTGTTCTATGAGACTCCTTTTACAGCTTTCACCCTTCCATACTTGCACTGAACAGCACCGGTCACGAAGGAAATTCTCAGAGTTCTTTGTTCCTTTGTGTCTATGATACGCTCTACAATTACAGACTTGTTCACTGTACTTAAACGCAGTCCCTTCTTCGTTTTTCCATCTCCTTTTAACGCAATCCTAAATCGTACTTGATACAGTTATATATCACCAAAGTTCTTCCTGCATCCTTGTCCGTAAATCTCAGACTTCACTGAGACATTTCTCTGTTATGTCGTAGGTACATGTATCTATGCCTGTAGCATGTTCTTCCAAACATATCCGCAAACCTGTTTCTCATTTATTCATATTCATCTCAAAGGTATTCGCACTTGTATCTGCTCTTGTATCCGCACTTGTATCTTCTCTTGTATCTGCACTTCAATTAACTGAGACAGATCCATAACCCTAGACGCAGGTACCTCTGCAATGTTCCTAAGATTTCTATCCGCAAATTAAAGAGATATATTCTGAGTTGTTGTTCTTCCTGTTCTGCATAGCCTAGGTGGGTATTTATACTTGTCGCGGCATGTGATTGAGCCGACCAGTATTTTAATAGGTGTGTTTGATATTTAAGACGACTTGTCCAACTGATATGAGGCCAACTTCTCCAAGGAGTATTCCAGCAAGGTGACAACTGTTTTTCCCTGTATTTTGAGCTTGTCTTCCAACGTTATTGAGAGCTTATTCTACAAGGTTCTAGGGCATATAGCTAGACTAGATTTGACACTTAACTCAAACCTATTGGACATCAAGAAGAAGTCCATCTACTTAATAAATTATGCTCATGAAACCCATGAAGCATATACAACAATAATATATATATTATTTTGACTTCTCCTTTTTCATAATTACATAATTACATAGTCAACATGAAGACGGACCTAGTTACACTTTCAACATTTTCCACTTCAACATTGAATTCCAGGAACTTGTTGAATACCTCATCTTTTGACTTCAAGAGATATATCCATATCTTATGGGAGAATTCATCAATGAATGTCACGTAGTACAATGAACCACCAAGCGATTTCACGAGCATCGGACCACAAACATCAGAATGATTCAAGTCCAAAGCTTCCTTAGATTTGTTGTCACTGTTTGGAAATGGTTTCTTGATGTTCTTCCTAAGAGCATAGCCTTTGCATACACCATTATTCTTTATCTGTAGTTCAAGAACCCTTAACACTGTTTCACTTAATTCGAGCAATGCTCTCAAATTAATATGCCCATACCTTCGGTGCCATAACTCACTTGGATCTGCTTTGTCATGTACTAATGCTTGATTTCGTTGACTCACAAGTCTATATAGTCTTCCATCACAAATCCTAATAACCCTAGCATCATTTATACTAGAGCCCTTTGACCATACAAGTACTTTGCCATCCACAAAAGCATCACCATCTCCTTTATCTTTTAAACAAGAAGCAGACACAAGATTCTTTTTCAAACCTGGTGCATAAAGGACATTGTTGAGATGTACGTGGTTACCAGATTCCAACTCTATGGATGCCTTTCCAACTCCTTTGACTGAATAGATGTTATTGTCTCCCAATTCAACATTGTGACACAACTTTTTCTCTGTCATGCTTAAAATATTCCCATGCTCTCCGATCATGTGTCTTGATGATCCACTATCTACAAACCACATGTCATCATCATCTGCAAAGGAACCTGTCAAAGCGGAATAGTAGAAGAAGTATTTTTTACCTTTGGTCTTCTTTGGCTTTTCATCTTCTTCAACTTCTGCTGCGGAAGCATGTTGTTTCCCTTCTCTTTTCTTATTAGCCATATTAGTGTTGAGAATTTGAAGGGCTTTAGGTTAATTCAAAATTCTCTTCTTGACAGTTACTTGTGAGGTTACTTGAGTTACTTATGTCTTTCCTTCATAGCTTATTAAATCTTTCATCAAGTTAATTATCAAAAGACACAATATACAAGAATTAGGCTCCTAGAGCCAGGGCAAAACCTCTCCCTCTTGGAGAGGAAAACCCGGGAGAAATTCTTCTTATAGATTTCAGATGACAAGTACCATAACCCAGAATTACACTCTTGACCTATTTATGCACCCAAGACCTTGTCCTTCTTTAATATCCTTCAATGCTGATCCTTCTTCTCTTCACCAAGTTGCATTGTTCGGCACCAGTACTTCCTTCAGTTGAATCTTCAGTTGCTTGAGATATATATAGGTTGTAGTTAGGAAAGTAAATCTCAGATTTACTTTCCTCCTTTCTTTCACTTTCCTACTGCTTCTTCTTTGCAGACCACTATCCTAACAGCTTCAATTCTGCAAACTATCTTTGGAATGAAACATACTTCACGATGATATAATGCTCATGCTCATACACTTGCTAGATCCACACTTCAACGATGTTGTTGCAGATCCGCACTTCAATATAGACACAAATTTGCACTTCAATATATATTAACACTGTTCTTGATTTAACCTTTTCTCACTGTAAATTCTTCAGTATAATACGCACTCCATCTGGTGGATAATCCGCACTCTTATTTCAATTAGTCGTGGCACTTATTACAGTAAGATATCACCAAAATGTATATCTCTTAAACAGGCATGTAACTTGTCAAAGATCTGCACTAAATCCTGTCCCAAATCCACTTTAAACTCATACTGTTATCCGCATTAAACTTCAGAGATGACCGAAACTTGTGTGTTAGAATGGTCCGCAGAACAGTGGTATTTATAGAGAGATTTATTGTCTTGAGGCCAACCATACCTTTAGTTTGAAAGCCAACTTATCTTGTTGTTGAAGGCCGACTTCAATATTGTGCTTTAGGCCGACTATAACTCAGCATTGTAGCTTATCTTCCAGCATGTATTGAGAGCTGAATAAATCATCCTTCCATGATTTCTTTGACAAGGTCTTGGAGCATATACTAGACTAGATTCTTCATACACATATGACACTAAATTACATTTTTACCTAGAAGACAAAAACCTAGATAGACATCAAGAAGAAGTCTATTTAACCTATAATAAAATCTTTCTCATGAAGTACAAAATACATTTTATTACCTTTGTCTTCTTCTTTTCATAATTAAATAGTCAATATGAAGACCGATCCTAGTTACACTTTTCAACACTCCTTCTTAACTAGGGAGGTATTCATATAGGTACATGGTCACTTTCAAACTGAATAATCTCATAAGAAGAATCGGATTGGTAATCGCATCTGTATAACATCATATCAACCAGCATTGTCCTAGTGCAAGGCCTTGACTAACAGCCCCATCTCTCAACGAGACAATGGGCTACAATGCTGGCGAGACACATGACTAATAAACACAATAGTCATTGTCTCTCCAAGGTACATACCCCACCTAGGTGTTCCCAGAGTAGGACCTTCTTGGACTATTCTTCTCTTGGGTAGCCAACCCTCAAAGAATATCGGTCCACGAACACTCTTATCTTGAATGCCCTATCTCATTCTCAAAGAGTATCGAATGCCAGATGATTACCCAATCCTCCATTCTGTCTTCCAGGTGAACACCAGAATGATGTGTCTATCCATTCCCTTCACATGGCCTTCACTAAGACTTACAACTGTTAGTCCTGGTCTAGTGCATGAAACATGTAATAGAGAATCACATATGTCACTCCCTCTTAACACAGGAAGGACATACTCCAAGTTTCTTCCAAGCAAGAAACTTACCACCAGGCTCCCTCTCAACCAGGGTCCTACAGCAGCAATCCAGCTACTCATGAAGAATTCCTCCCCTCGATGTCATGGATTTCGATATTGAGGAATCTTCAACTTTTGGCTTCATAGGGCACAAATCATCCATCACTTTCATTCACGAGTCATGTCCACTATCAGAAAGTGATTCATCAGTCTTTCTCATTTGGTCCACCGTTATGCCATGCTGCTTTCCTTCGAATCATCTTCAAGGATCATACATACTTACTCATGATTAGCAGCCCTGCACAAATTCATCCAGATGAACATATACATATGAACTTTTGAAACAAAAGTTACCTCAGTGACCATTTTTCACCATGACATCTTACTGTAGGCATCGGCACCCTTCATTCAGATTGACACATCTCCTAATGATATGTTTTTTCAAGGGTATTCTTCTTTACCAGACTTCTATGAGAGTCTACATATCCTCCTAGGAGATCTCTTAGTCACATCTTCTTGGCTTTCGGATGATAATTGCCTCTTGACATGGTTGCATTTCATGATCTCTTCCTTTCTGTGCATTCTCCATTCCCAGGAACTTACACATTTTCTGGTTCCTCGTTCATATACAGCCACCTCATATTTCATGAGGACATATTATGTTGATTTCATCTGTCCGTGCATCGAGAGATACTCCTCCATAGATCATACTTCTAAATACAGAAGTCCATTACCTGCAACCATATGACATGACTTCACAGCATCCAATGTCAACATCTAAATATATATATACCTCATACTTTGAGTCATCCTGTAGAAATTTCTCAAGAATGAAGAGCTTCATTCTCTTGGCCTACTCCATCAATATGTCATCACATCCCAGAAATTTTGTTTCCATGATGACCCTTGCTCTTGATAACTGCTTTCCATTAGTAATGTTATTAGAGAGGTTTTTCTCTGGAGCTTCTACACCAGGAGCTCCTATCTTGCTTTTATCATGATGCTATAATATACATTGCTCCCTATCATACTATTTAGTATTTACAACCAACATAAATCACTTAAATAAGAAGAAGATCCTAATCAAGGTTGAGATCCCTTCCTTCTTCTTTCTTAGATTTCTTTTTATCAGGTTTTTTTTTATATGGGCTTCTTCCTTTTTCCTCTTGTCTTTTCTTAGTTTAGGACAATCTCGTCTATAATGCCCAAAATTATTACACTCAAAGCATCGTGCTTTGTTCACATTTCTCTTATTATTTTGAGGACCAAATTTACTGAATCTTCCTTTCTTCCCGGACATGGTGGCAAAGGCTTGATTTTCTTTTCATGATCCTTCTTTCAATCTTGATTCTTCTATCTTACCGAGACTTTGGAATGTCATGGATTCTTCTTTCCCATCTATGCTGGAAGAGTAATCTCTCCATTCTTTTGGTAAGACATTTTGTACCATATTGAGTATTTCTCTATCGGACATTACTTCTCCCAATTTTAGTAGTTGTTCTCGTATTGCGAAAATCTCCATCATATATGGAATTATTCCTTCCTTTGACATTTTCAATTTGTATAGTTTTTGTCTCATGGAGATTATTTCCTTTGTAGAACCTTTTGAGAATTGCTCCACCAATTTATCATATATTTCTTTTGAGGATTCTAGCTTTGATACATAGGGAACAAGAGAGTCTTTTATGGATTCTATAAGAATCCTTCAGGCTCTTATATCTCCCTGCATGTATTTGATATATGCTATAATATCTTCTTTTGGAGGTTGTATCGTAGATACTTCTATGAAACCCATGACTTCATTTTCAATTAGCTTTAGATCTATCCTTTTCTTCCATGCATTGAGGTTAGATAACCCAACCAATTAGTTGCTTTCTAAACAGTAAGTCATTTGGACAGATTCAAATGAAGTCATAGATACTTACTTGAGAGAGTGAATTTCTTCTGCAGCAGCTTTCTTGATGATAACGAAGAGGTTAAGAATTTCTTTCAAGATAGAATTCTTCAATCTAGGTGATCTTGAATTCTTGATGGTAGAGGATGTTTGAAGTAGCTAGATAGTCTTCTTTGTATACTGATTTGACTTTTCAACCCAAACTTAGATCTACGCTTCCTTGAATGTCTTTGATGACAAGCAGCCCTTGTGTTCAGCACCTTAGCTCTGATACCATGTTGAGAATTTGAAGGGCTTTAGGTCGCTTCCTTGAGTGTCTTTGATGACAAGCAGCCCTTTTGTTCAGCACCTTAGCTTTGACACCATGTTGAGAATTTGAAGGGCTTTAGGTTAATTCAATATTCTCTTCTTGATAATTACTTGTGAGGTTACTTGAGTTACTTAGGTCTTTCCTTCGTTAGCTCATTAAATCTTTGATCAAGTTAATTATCAAAAGACACAATACACAAGAATTAGGCTCCTAGAGCCAGGGCAAAACCTCTCCCTCTTGGAAAGAAAAACCCACGAGAAATTCTTCTTATAGATTTCAAATGACAAGTACCATGACCCTGAATTAGACTCTTGACCTATTTATGCACCCAAGACCTTGTCCTTCTTTAATATCCTTCAATGTTGATCCTTCTTCTCTTCACCAAGTTGCACTGTTCGACACCAGTACTTCCTTCAGTTGAATCTTCAGTTGCTTGAGATATATATAAGTTGTAGTTAGGAAAGTAAATCTCAGATTTACATTCCTCCTTTCTTTCACTTTCCGACTGCTTCTTCTTTGCAGACCACTATTCTAGCAGCTTCAAGTCTACAAACTACCTTTGGAAAGAAACATACTTCACGATGATATAATGCTCATGCTCATACACTAGCTAGATCTGCACTTCAACAATGTTGTTGCAGATCCGCACTTCAATATATATAAACACTATTCTTGATTTAACCTTTTCTCGCTGTAAATTCTTCAGTATAATACGCACTTCATCTGATGGATAATCCGCACTCTTATTTCAATTAGTCGTGGTACTTATTACAGTAAGATATCATCGGAATGTATATCTCTTAAACATGCATGTAACTTGTCAAATATCTGCACTAAAGCCTGTCCAAAATCCGCTTTAAACTTGTACTCTTATCCGCATTAAACTTCAGAGATGACCAAAACTTGTGTGTTAGAATGGTCCGCAGAACAGTGGTATTTATAGAGACAGATTTATTGTCTTGAGGCCGACCATGCCTTTAATTTGAAAGTCGACTTATCTTGTTGTTGAAGGCCGACTTCAATATTGTGCTTTAGGCCGACTATAACTCAGCATTGTAGCTTATCTTCCAGCATGTATTGAGAGCTAAATAAATCATCCTTCCGTGATTTCTTTGACAAGGTCTTGGAGCATATACTAGACTAGATTCTTCATACACATATGACACTAAATTACATTTTTACCTAGAAGACAAAAACTTAGATAGACATCAAGAAGAAGTCTATTTAACCTATAATAAAATCTTGCTCATGAAGTACAAAATACATTTTATTATCTTTGTCTTCTTCTTTTCATAATTACATAGTCAATATGAAGACCAATCCTAGTTACACTTTTCAACAATTAGGACAATCTCTCTTGAAATGTCCATATTCTTGACAACCATGGCATTGTATCTTTGATAAGTCTTTCTTCTTCTTAGAGGAAGAGGATCCCTTCTTATGTTGAGGTCCAAACTTCTTCTTTCCCATGTTCTTGAAGCGAGCTGCAAGGGTTTGAACTTCTTCTTGAAGATCTCGGGTCATCAATCTTGCTTCTTCTTGAGCACATGAAGGAGCTTATTTCCAACTACTTATGCCTATTGCAAATGCATCCCATGATCTAGGAAGACCATTGATTGTTGTAGTCACAAGTTCTTGATTGGGAATAGATTCTCCAACTGCTGAGATTTTATCTCTAATTTGCGAAAACCTTACAAAGTATGAAGCCACAGTGTCGCCATTAGTCATCTTTGTATTCTGAAGCTCATTCTTCAAACTCATAGACTGACCAACATTCTTGATAGTGTAGAGATTTCTTAGGGCATCATACATCTTCTTGGAGGTATCGTGCTTTGCAATGTAGAGAATGAGATGATCTCTAATGGAGACCACTATTAGACTCATGGCAGTAATATCATCCTCGATTTTTTCTTTTCCAGTGGCATCAATCGGTTCATTAGTCTTCCCTGTCACAATATTCAACACTATGTTTTTGGCAAGAATAAGATCTAATTCAACTTTCCAAGCTCTGAAGCTTGATGCTCACTCTAGCTTGTTTTCAAATTTCATGGAGGAAGCCATAGATGCCAATGTACAATGACTTTAATGAAATACTCTCTCTAGGGTTTCTGCAACAATGACTTCAATGTACCTTCCTTTCGTCACCAAAGCTCTGATCCCGTGTTGATTTTCTAGTGCAATTAGGGTTAGCACAATATTTCTGAAATTTCGATAATTACTTTTGATGTAGATCTTTTTAACTTGTTCCAATATATCATTCAACAATTATACCTCAAAAATTCAACAATAAAGAACAGTAGAACAATAGAGATCGCAATGCACAAAACAGAGACAAGATTTACCCTGGGAAAACCCACTACTGGGAAAAACCCAACAACCATTTCAATAGAGAAACTCTTCTTGATTCTCCTTATTTGATAAATACTTGTGATATTTGTTGGCTTTATATTATTTAGTTTTACTTCATCATCAAGCAAATACCTAAACATGAAGATCATAAAGACATAAAGAACACAAAATATAGGCTCCATGCCAGGGCAAAACCCCACAATTGGGGAAATCCCTAACAATCCTCTTCTTCTAGAATCAGATCAAAATGAGACCTCCAAGACCCAAAGACCAAGACATCCTCCAAGTACCAAGTCAACCCTCCAACAAGTCAAAGTCCATCAAAGTCAGCAAAGGTCAAACTCTCCAAAATCTACTTCTGTCAAAACTTTGGTCTTGCAACTTTAGGTCTACAATTCTTGGCCCCACAACTTGCACAGACACCCTAATCTTTTCGCACGTGTGAACATAAATAGTCAAAATTTCGGTCTCCTTCCTTCGCTTAGTCTTTCTTCTTATCTTCTTGTCCTTCGCTCTTGTTTTCCTTCTTATCTTGGTGCAGATAAAACTTGTGATTGGTGTCCAAATGAGTCGAATTATTTTCCTTTTTATACCTTTCTCAAGGGATCGAATAGGCCTCACCTAGGCTGACTTTTCACTGGTAGGGCCGACTTGGTCTTAGCGGTCATTCTATCTTTCTAGACTCAAAAATAATTTTCTTTCTTGTTACAAATTGCCCAAATGGGTCTTATACAAATGACAAAGACTCTTTTGACTCATTAAACCCTATGAGCATGAAGAACATGCTTGACCTAGAATTGAGCATGAAACCCATCCTCAAATAAATGTATTTTTCTTCTTTTATATGGAATACAAATTGATACAAGTACCAAGATAAATATGAAGACCAAAACTAGTTACTTTTCCAACAAAACCTGGTCTTCTCCTCCAAGTCAAGTCACCCAAATCTTATCCTGCACTTCCAAAATTTCGGCCCTCCTGCAATAGCAATTGCCCCAGAATTTCGGCCTTGCAGCGGTTGCCCTAGTAACCCAGAAAATTTTGGCCCCTTGCAACAATTGCTACAGTAACTGCAATTCACAAAGAGAGATTCCATCACACGTGCGAGTTGCTAGAGAGAGATAGGAGAGAAAAACTTCAGCCTCCTTCTTCTTCCTTCTTTCTCCTTGTCCTTCGTTGACTTGCCTAGAAATTGTCTTGAGTACAACAATGGGTACCAAGAATCCATAAAAATGGGCCCATTTGAGGCACTATATGGAAGGAGTTGCAATACTCCTATCAGTTGGAGTGATCTAGCGAACAAGGTCCCAATTGGGCATGATATGTTAAAATAAATGGAGCAACAAATGCAAGTCATTAAACAAAATTTGAAGGTAGCACAGGACGGGTAGAAAATCTATGCGAATCAGCATAAGGTACACAAAGAGTTCCAAGTTGGGGAACATGTCTATTTGTGGATTAAACCCAAGAAAAGTTCCTTAAGGATTGGGTCATGTGCCAAGCTAGCACCATGGTTTTGTGGACCTTTTGAGATCCTTGAAAGGATTGGACCAGTGGCCTATAGGCTGGCCTTACCTCCATCGGTTAAGGTCCATGATGTTTTACATGTTTCTTTGCTTAAAATATATGTCCAGGATTCTAATCATGTGATTGATTAGTTTATGCTACAAGTAGAACTAGAGAGAGAGTTCTAGCCAGAGCCCCTATGCATCCTAGATCGAAGGAGCATCGTGCTCCGAAATCAAGCAATCACATTAGGGAGTTCTAGCCACAGCAAGTCAAAGTGTAGGAGGCACTTTGGGCCCGAGGAAGTCACTTGGGAAATTGCTGACTCAATTAGGGTAGCATATCCTTTTTTGTTTGTTGGTTAAAACATATGTATATGAATTGTAAATGTTGTACAAAGCTATGTATATAAAGCTCCATAAACAGTATGTGTTTGTTTTAAGGATGTCTTTTATGTTGCATATCGGTAAAGAACACCGAGGACGGTGTTCCCCCAAGGGGGAGGGGTTTGTGACAGCCCCAGTTGCTTGTACTCATGTATGCAATATAAATACTTTTATAAAAGAAATATGGGTTGAGTTATGGGACACGGTTTCTAGAGACTGAGGAGGTTTATTGCTTGGGATTTTAAATGCTATGACAACAAACGAGGTTGGACAAGAGGACAGGGGCCATGCTTCCTTCAAGGAAAATGCACTCAAAGGAGGACACAAAAATAAATGAGATGGAAATGTCATTGAGAGGATGCCCAGAGCACGCAAGCGTAAGAGGACCATTGGACCGCAGTCAACAGACAAGGGAGTGGGGAGATGTGGCACAACCACATAGGCCATGAAGAACCTGCAAAAATTGTCAAATAGAATGGGAAGAACCGCCATGGACGAGAGGGGAGAACATAATTGGAATGACAAGGAATGGTGTAGGGGCGGAGAGGAGGAGAAAGAACACAGTCGATGAGAACAGCTCTGAACTTGGAAGAGCAGCAAAAGACAAGCTCGAGCAGCTTGCTGGAAGAGAACGCAAGGAAAAACTATGAAATTTTCATCTATTGCAATAACTGAAAATATTCTTCTAACTCTAAATTTGATTATGCAGTTTATTTTCTACGGCAAACATCAAATAAATTTACAACTGCAATTTTCACAATAAATTACAACGGAAAATAAAATACTATAAACAGAGAAATTCTAGCACACACAAAAGAATATTAACATAGTTATTTTTGGACAATTGTCCCCGAAATAACCCAATGCGGGAAAACCGAAGCAGCAGATGAGGGTTTTCTTATTAATCTTCAGCAGCAAATCTAAGTACAAAAATTTAGATGCCCTACTGACAATCTAAACAAAGGAGAATACTGAGAGAAATTTTGTGAGAAATTTCTCACTCTCCACAACAACTTTCTACCCCCGATATGGAGCCTCTGCGTTACTCTCTGCGCAGAGCTCTAGTGGACTACGCTCTTCCTCACGTTTCCTGATGCAGGGGCATCAGATTCTAGCCAGCAATGTGAAAGCTTGTTCACATGTTGTGGCTAGCTGAGTTAAAATTCATTCACTGATGGGTGAAAGTCAAATTTTAATGAGAGGATTGAATTCCTCAAACAATTTAATATTATTATTTTCTGTAATAAATTAGGAGAATATTTAGAGATAAGTAGTTTTAATAAATGCTAAATTGTTGAGCATATCTATCAGTAGTTGATAGATTCTAGGAGGATATTGGGCAAGTAAGATTTTCTCTCAATTTAGGAAATTGATCCTAATTGAGAAGATTTCTATTGTGTAATAAAATTATAAATTGTAATCTCTGTAATGGAGAAATTGGGAGTGGCCGAGAGGAATTTTTGTGAGGATTTGTTTCAATAAAGATTGCAATATTTCTAATTAGTATATACTGGCAATCCCCGGAGGTTTTTACCTTAAAAGTCTTATTTGATATCTCTGTGTGTACAATGAGTGTGAAACGAAATTATGTTCACTGTATGAAGGGGGTTTTTGATTCTTCTTTTGAATTTTCGGAGTTATACATATTCTGCATTAATTTGATTGCCAAATTAATGTATATCAGTATTTATAAAAGAAGACTCCGTTTTTTTAAAACGAAGAAGATCCCTTTTATTATTGGATACTTGTTGGTAATTTGCACGCTGAAAGGGGAATCGATTTATACAAATTGACAACGATTCTTACGTTCATGCCACAATATAAGAAATCTACAAGGTTCAGCCTTTTGTTGAAGAGCGTAAGCAGTGTTAACCACTGTTATTGAACGTGGTTAAACCTGCATCGATTTTTGGTTGTTTAAATTGTTATCAAGGTCGGTCGATTCAAGTTTTAATGCAAAGAAGACGTGCTAGAGAGGATCGACGGGATTCTGAATAGAAGCAGATTAAAAGTCTATGAAAATCGGCGTTCAAGCAATCAGAAATTAAAAAGTAGTTTTGGATGGTAAACCACCAGTATCGCGCACCTCTAGAGCTGAGAAACGGTTTTGTGAAAACTCACGCGATCCAATTAAATGTCAACACGTCATCAGCCCAAAACTGCCTATTTCACATAACGTTGGAATGTTAAATCTTGGTGATAAATTCAACGCGATATGTATGAGATCCGTTCGATTTGGAAGGTAGAAAATCCAAAGGTAATCGCCAGTCAAGTTGCATGAATGTTAATTGAGGTACGGCAGCGTTGGTTTCAATAGTAATCGTCCAATTTGAAAGATGTTTATCAAATATTGAATGTGTGGGTCCATATAAAATCAACGTGAAGCAAGGTTTGTTCTTAGAGCAAAGAAGTTAAATTCAAAGGTTTGATTTTGATAAAAAGTGTTTAATAAATATTTCAAAGGAATTGAAATATTATTATATGGTGAAAAGTTAACCTTTGATTTATTTGCCAAGCGTTGAGCTTTTAAAGGAATTTGAGTTTGGTTTTAATGGGAGGAGCTCATTTATATAATGACTTTTTTTAAGTTATTATTTTTAATTTCATTAATCAAAATTTTTTAAAAATTTGATGAATGAAAATGAGTATGAAGAATTGAATCCGACTCCTCCGGAGTTAGAAACCATTGTGAGTAAGTTTGAAAGGCTCTCCTTAACGCCGGCACCATCACTGCCATCATTAGTGGTATCAGAGTCGACTTCAAAGCAATTACCAGAGATTGGGCAGACTTCCCAAAGTCGAAAGAAGAAATCCAGCATCGCTGTCTGAATTGGTAGAGGTGCTGCTGGTAGGAGAAGAGGTAGGCCAGTTGCAAATGCAGAGGTACTGGAGACTATGCAGCAAATCCAAGCAAGATTGGAAGCAATTGAAGTAGGGCAACCAAGGGATCTTGAAGATGTCAGTGAACCTGAAGCTGAAGAAGAAGAAGGAGGAAATGTTGAACTTACTCCTGAGATGAGATTCTTTAAGACAGTTTTAGGATCTACATCCAAGCCTAGACTTGAAGTATCAACTTTTGCAGGAGGATTGAATCCAGAAGAGTTGATAGACTGGATCAATGAGATGAATAAATGCTTTGACTATGAAGATATGGCTGAAGACAAAAGAGTTAAATTTGCAGTCACAAGGTTAAAGGGACATGCAGCACTTTGGTGGGATGGAGTGCAAGCAGAGAGAAGGAGAGCTGGTAAACAACCAATCAAAAGTTGGAGCAGAATGGTGGCCAAACTGAAAGGTAAATTCTTGCCTAGTGATTATCAGCTTACATTGTTTAGACAAATACAAAATCTTAGACAAAGACTAATGACTGTGAAAGAGTACACAGAAGAATTCTACAAAGTGAGCATAAGAGCTGGACAGATCCAGGACACAGCAGAGAAGATTGCCAGGTATGTGAATGGTCTCAGATTAGAGATCCAAGATGAAATCAGTATTTTGTCTCCTAAGTCAGTTGAAGAGGCTTATCAAATGGCCTTGAAAGCTGAAGAGAAACTACTGAGAAAGCAATCTGCCAAAGGAAGAGGTACTTTCCAAGGAAAGGGAAGTCAAGGTGGTAGAGGGAGATCTACAGCACCAAAGGATGAAGCTAGCAGCAGCTCACCTCAACATGCACACACAGATGGTGATGCAAGTGGTAGAAGAAATTCCCATAGAGGAAGAGGAGGCAGAAGCAGAGGAAGAGAAGTAAGATGTTACCGATGTAACAAATTGGGACATAAAGCCTTTGAGTGCCCAGAGAAAGAGAATGTGGGTACTAGTCAGAGAAATGCAGTTGTTGCTCAGACTGAAGAAGCAGCAAAGTTGCCTGAAGCAGAGAGAGATTGTGCCAGAGAAGAGAGAATCTTTGGTTGTTAACAAAGTTTTGCTGAAGCAAGCAAAGGAAGTTGCTGAACCAGCACAGAGAAAAACTTTGTTCAGGAGTGTATGCAAAGTTCAAGGGAAATGTTGTCAATTAGTCATTGATAGTGGCAGCACAGACAATCTGGTTTCTACAGAGGTGATAGAAAAGTTGAAGTTGAAAACAAGGGAACATCCAACACCCTACAAGGTGTCATGGCTTCAGAAGGGTCATCAGCTGATTGTGAAAGAACAGTGTGAGATAGAGTTGCAGATGGGCAGCTACAAAGATAGGATAATGTGTGATGTGATGCCTATGGATGTATGTCATATACTGCTGGGTAGACCTTGGTAGTATGACAAAGGAGCAGTACATGATGGTAAGCGAAACACTTACAAATTCTTTAAGGATGGTGTGTATCAAACATTGTTGCCAATGGAAGAAGGAGAAGCATCAAGCAAAAAGTCTGATCCAAAGGCTCTATTGCTGAGTGGGAAAGAATACTTGCAGCAGATTGAAGAAGAAGAGGTAAATTTTACTTTAGTTTGCAAACTTAAAGTAGTACTTCTACAAAAATCTCTGATTTGCCAATTGAAATTCAAGAAATGTTGGACAATTATTGTGATATAATTGTGGATGATTTTCCTAATGAGTTACCACCTGTAAGAAAAATCAGCCATCAGATAGATTTGATTCCAGGATCAAATCTGCCAAACAAAGCAGCTTACAGAATGACTCCAACAGAAAACGAAGAAATCAGAAAGCAAGTGCAGGAATTGGTTGACAAAGGTTTGGTTCGAGAAAGTTTTATTCCTTGTGCAGTGCCTACCGTGTTGAGCCCGAAGAAAGATGGAGGCTGGAGAATGTGCACTGATTCAAGAGAAATCAACAAGATAACAATCAGGTATAGATTTCCTTTGCCCAGAATTGAAGATTTAATGGACTGTTTGAGTGGAGCAAGATATTGTTCAAAACTTGATTTGAAAAGTGGGTATCATCAGATTAGGATAAGGGAAGGTGATGAATGGAAAACAACATTTAAGACAAATGAGGGATTGTATGAATGGATGGTAATGCCTTTTGGCTTATCAAATGCACCCAGTACTTTTATGAGGTTCATGAATGAAGTATTAAGAGAGTTTATTGGTAAATTTGTAATAGTATATCTAGATGACATACTAATTTACAGCAAAACAAAAGAAGAACATTTAAGGCATCTTAACTATGTCTTGAAGAAATTACATCAAGAGAAGTTGCTGATAAATCTGAAGAAGTGTTCATTCATGAAAGAAGAGCTGGTGTACCTGGGTTTTGTTGTTTCTGCTGAAGGATTAAAGATGGATCCAGAAAAGGTCAGAGCAATTGTGGAGTGGCCTTCACCAAAAAGTGTCTTTGAGGTAAGAAGTTTCCATGGACTTGCTAGTTTTTACAGGAAATTCATAAGGAATTTTAGCAAGATTAATGCACCTATCATTGAAACTATAAAGAAAGACAAACAGCCATTCAAGTGGACTGCTGAAGCTGAAAAGAATTTTCAGTTTTTAAAACAGAAAATAACAGAGAAACCTGTATTAGTGTTGCCTGATTTTACTAAAACATTTCAAGTAAAGTGTGATGCCAGTGGAGAAGCTATTGGAGCTGTCTTAAGTCAAGAAGATAGGCCTGTAGCATATTTCAGTGAGAAGTTGAATGACACAAGGAGAAAATATTCTTCATATGACAAGGAGTTTTATGCAATAGCACAATCATTGAAGAAGTGGAGACATTATTTAATGTCTAAAGAATTTGTACTATACTCAGATAATCATGCTTTACAATACATTATGCAGCAACCTAAGTTAAATCAAAAACATGCTAAATGGGTTGAATATCTTCAAAGTTTCAACTTTGTTTTAAAATACATAAGTGGTCAGGCAAACAAGGTAGTTGATGCCTTGAGTAGGAAGAACATTCTTGTCCAAGAAAGTCAAATTGAAGTGGTAGGTTTTGATTTTCTTAAAGAATTGTATAAAACAGATTTGGATTTCAAGGAAGCATTTGAAGCATGTTTGAATCCTATTTTGATAGATAGAAGTCAGTGGTTGGATTATTTCTTGCAAGAGGGTTTTTTGTTCAGGAGGAATCAATTGTGTATACCAAATTGTTCCATGAGAGAAAATCTCATCAGAGAGAAGCATAGTGGTGGACTTGCTGGACATTTTGGTACTGATAAAACTTATGAGCAGCTGAGTCATTTTTATTATTGGCCAAAAATGAGATCTGAAGTGGAAAAGTATGTGAAGAATTGTAAAATTTGTCAGTATGCTAAGGGAAGAAGCCAGAATGCAGGTTTGTACATTCCATTGCCTATTCCAGACAGACCTTGGGATATGGTAAGTATGGATTTTGTTTTAGGGCTGCCTAAGACACAGAGAGGGAATGATACAATTTTTGTTGTTGTAGACAGATTTTCAAAGATGGCACATTTTATTCCATGTTATAAAACCAGTGATGCTACTCATGTTGCTAATTTGTTTTTTCAAAGAAATTGTTAGACTACATGAGTTACCTTAGAGCATTGTTTTTGATAGAGATACCAGGTTTGTTGGTCATTTTTGGAGGACATTGTGGAAGAAGCTCGGTACTAATCTGAGTTTCAGCTCAGCTTATCATCCTCAGACTGATGGGCAGACTGAGGTAGTAAACAGAAGTTTAGGTAATCTTTTGAGAAGTCTTGCAAGAGAATATCCTAAGTAGTGGGATCATATCTTACCACAGGCAGAATATGCATACAATGATTCACCAAACAGAAGTACAGGATAGAGTCCATTCCATATTGTTTATGGTTTGCACCCAAGAGGAGTTTCTAAATTGAGGAATTTGGGAAAAGCATAATTGAGAAGTGTTGAAGGTGAAGAATTTGCTTCAAAGATTCAAGCAATTCATGAGCAAGTGAAGCAACAGTTACAAGACAGCAGTATCAAGTACAAAAGCAGAGCAGATTTGAGCAGAAGAGAAGTTCAATTTGAAGTTGGTGATTTAGTTTTGGCTCACTTGAGGAAAGACAGATTTCCAAAAAGAGAGTATAACAAACTGAAGTTTAAAAAGATAGGACCATGTAGAATCCTGAGAAAATTTTCTGCTAATGCCTATGAAATTGAATTGCCATCTGATATTGGAATATCTCCAATATTTAATGTTGCAGATTTGTACAGGTATGAAGATGGTGGCACAGATGAAAGATCAGAAGACAAAGAGCAGATTGATTGGGTAAAACAGTTACCTACAGCACATCCATTACAGCCAAAGATGATCTTAGACAAAAAGGTGTTTAAGAGAACCAGAGGACAAGAGTATTTCCAGTACTTGATTAAATGGAAGAATCAGCCAATTGAAGATGCTATGTGGATGATAGAAGCTATGTTGCAGAAACTTGGTAGTTCTGTGAAGGAGCTCATGGACAGGAGCACATGAAGAATTTTGTCCTCGGGAGTCTGATGCAGGGGTATTAGATTCTAGCCAGCAATGTGAAAGCTTGTTCACATGTTGTGGCTAGCTGAGTTAAAATTCATTCACTGATGGGTGAAAGTCAAATTTTAATGAGAGGATTGAATTCCTCAAACAATTTAATATTATTATTTTATGTAATAAATTAGTAGAATATTTAGAGATAAGTAGTTTTAATAAATGCTAAATTGTTGAGCATATCTAGCAGTAGTTGATAGATTCTAGGAGGATATTGGGCAAGTAAGATTTTCTCTCAATTTAGGAAATTGATCCTAATTGAGAATATTTCTGTTGTGTAATAAAATTATAAATTGTAATCTCTGTAATGGAGAAATTGGGATTGGCCGAGAGGAATTTTTGTGAGGATTTGTTTCAATAAAGATTGCAATATTTCTAATTAGTATATACTGGCAATCCCCGGAGGTTTTTACCTTAAAAGTCTTATTTGATATCTCTGTGTGTACACTGAGTGTGAATCGAAATTATGTTCACTGTATGAAGGGGGTTTTTTATTCTTCTTTTGAATTTTCCGAGTTATACATATTCTGCATTAATTTGATTGCCAAATTAATGTGAATTAGTATTTATAAAAAAAGACTGTTTTTTTTAAAACGATGAAGATCCCTTTTATTATTGGATACTTGCTGGTAATTTGCATGTTGAAAGGGGAATCAATTTATACAAATTGACAACGATTCTTACGTTCATGCCACAATATAAGAAATCTACAAGGTTCAACCTTTTGTTGAAGAACGTAAGCAGTGTTAACCACTGTTATTGAATGTGGTTAAACCTGCATCGATTTTTGGTTGTTTAAATTGTTATCAAGGTCGGTCGATTCAAGTTTTAATGCAGAGAAGACGTGCTAGAGAGGATCGAAGGGATTTTGAATAGAAGCGGATTAAAATTCTTTGAAAACCGACGTTCAAGCAATCAGAAATTAAAAAGCGGTTTTGGATGGTAAACCACCAGTGTCACGCGCCTCTAAAGCTGAGGAACAGTTTTGTGAAAACTCACGCGATCCAATTAAATGTCAACACGTCATCAGCCCAAAACTGCCTATTTCGCGTAGCGTTGGAATGTTAAATCTTGGTGATAAATTCAATGCGATATGTATGAGATCCATTCGATCTGGAAGGTAGAAAATCCAAAGGTAATCACCAGTCAAGTTGCATGAATGTTAATTGAGGTACGACAGCGTTGGTTTCAATAGTAATCGTCCAATTTGAAAGATGTTTATCAAATATTGAATGTGTGGGGCCATATAAAATCAACGTGAAGCAAGGTTTGTTCTTAGAGCAAAGAAGTTAAATTCAAAGGTTCGATTTTGTTAAAAAAGTGTTTAATAAATATTTCAAAGGAATTGAAATATTATTATATGATGAAAAGTTAACCTTTGATTTATTTGCCAAGCGTTGAGCTTTTAAAGGAATTTGAGGTTGGTTTTAATGGGAGGAGCTCATTTATATAATGACTTTTTTTAAGTTATTATTTTTAATTTCATTAATCAAAATTTTTTAAAAATTTGATGAATGAAAATGAGTATGAAGAATTGAATCTGACTCCTCCGAAGTTAGAAACCACTGTGAGTAAATTTGAAAGGCTCTCCTTAACGCCGGCACCATCACCGCCATCACTGCCTCTTCCAGAATCTGGAAGTCTTCCTTCTGGACTTCTGCTGCTACCCTCTCTCACTTGCTACTCACCCTCTGGCTCTATCTCCTCTGTTGAATCATAGCCACTGAGAAAATTGAACTACTTGGGCAACTGAGTAACTGCATTGGTGTATCCTCCATCTACCCATCGACTTCTTCTTATAATCTTTTGTTGGAACACCAATGGCTAAGATTAAAACATAATCGATGGCCCAAATTATATCCCTGTTGATCCGTGTGAGTTTCTAAATGACTCTCAAAATATCTCAATTAATACTGATTAATTAACCAT
Source organism: Pinus albicaulis (assembly GCA_034641835.2). Classification (NCBI taxonomy): domain Eukaryota; kingdom Viridiplantae; phylum Streptophyta; class Pinopsida; order Pinales; family Pinaceae; genus Pinus; species Pinus albicaulis. Next base: position 1,520,530,074 of record CM076581.1, read on the forward strand.
ATTCCCTAAGTTTAGACTTAGGAAATATTTAAAATTTGGTTAATAATCTAATTGAGACACTTCTGGGTTTGGAGAACTCATGTATTCTAGCCTCTCCACAAAATTTTGTGGCTAGAACACATCCGATGCTAAAAAAACTAACACTCCCTCTTAGTGAGGAATGTGTTCTACTGCTGCACCTACTACCACAACACCTTGTTTCTTCATCATCTCCTATCACGTTGTTGATGTCTGGCTATTGTTTCCCACCAAACACTGCGCAACTATGATATGAGTTGCATATGTGTTGTTGCTATCCCTGCGAAACTGTTGCCAACAATGCAACTCCCTCTCATCTATTGTCTCTACAACTACAACATCTACAACTAAGAAACATCCAAAGTACCTTGTCCTCGCTCTTGGAACGGGTTCTCCACAATACCCATTCGTTCCCTGAACTGGACAAACTTAGCTCTCCCTAGAGCTTTCGTCAGGATGTCGGCCACATGTTCTCCTGTGGGAACATACTGCAGCCATGGCCACGACCTGAGCCAACACGACCACTTTAGGCAATTTATTAATATAAAGAAAGAAAATTTGCATAAGCTTCTCTCCTAAATGGTTACCGGACAAATGACCCTCCATGCTCTTTAAATAGAGATCATGGACCAATCGGGTGTTAAGCCATGGATCTAAGTGTCGATAATACCGAGGAGAGAGTGAACTGTCAGATCACTACATATTGTGACCATCAGATTATAAGTTCCAAATGTACATAGTAAAGAAACACACTTTACCTAACTCTACACTAGACCAAGTTATACTTAACTATTTCCTATGTGTCAGAATATCCTAACATCCCCCCTTAAGAACAACTTGGGATAGGATTGAAGGATTTACAAAGGCGACACAAAATGAGACTATTTCCTATGTGTTGAAATATCCTAACATCCCCCCTTAAGAACAACTTGGGATAGGATTGAAGGATATACAAAGGTGACACAATAGGAGAAGTAAGGAGGCATTAGACCCTAACCCCCCTTAATGATAACTTTCCTCAACTCCAAGCATATATCGAAGTTTGGTAAACTTTGCTTCTGTGAGAGCCTTTGTAAAGATATCGGCAACTTGATCATTGGTTGAACAATACTACACTTCAAGAACACGATCATGAATGAGCTTTCTGATGAAGTGTATGTGGAGCTCAACGTGTTTCATATGTTGATGTTGAACTGAATCTTTGCATAGCTAAATGTCACTCTGATTATCACACCAAAGTGTAGTTGGATACTACTGATGAAGACCAAATTCGGTCAGGATATGACAAAGCCACAGGGCTTCCTTGTTGACTTCAACTACACCACGATACTCTGCTTCTGCCAAAGAAAGAGAGATGGTAGTTTGTTTTTTACAAGACCATGTAATAGGTCCTGAACCAAGAGTGAATACAAAACCTGCAGTAGACTTTTGATCATCAAGGTCACCAGCCCAATCAGAATCAGTGAAACCAATCAACAAGGGAGATGCTCCTGCACTATAATGAATCCCGAACTGAACTGTACCTCGAATGTATCGAAGTATTATTTTAGCTGCTTTCCATTGACTTTCATGAGGTTGGTGCATAAACCGAGCAACAAGACCAACGGCAAAGGAAAGGTCAGGACGGGAATAGGTTAGATACAGAAGTTTACTAACAAGTTGACGGTATAAGGTAGCATCAACTTCAAGGGTAGTATAAGTGACTGAAAGCTTGACTCTAGACTTAAAGGGAGAAGGGGCTGGCTTAAAATCTTCCATGTGAAAGTGGCGTAGAAGATCGCAGGCATACTTGGACTGAGAAAAGGTAATACCTTCTTTGGATTGCAAGACTTGAAGACCAAGGAAATAATGCAAGTGTCCTAAGTCTGTCATTTCAAACTTCTTTTTGAGGCTAGACTTCACATGGTTTATATGGTTGGGATCACTACCAGTAAGGATAAGATCATCAACATAAAGAACAAGGATGATGAAGGACTTACCCACTTTCTTGGTGTAGACAGTGTTGTCAGAATGACAGCTAGAAAAGCCATTATCTAAGAGAAATCTATCCATTTTGGCATACCAAGCCCGAGGAGCTTGTGTGAGACCATAGAGAGACTTCCTAAGGCGATAAACAAAGCTAGATTCGTTTTGGATAAAGCCAGGGGGTTGTTCCATGTAGATTTCTTCATGCAAATCTCATTGTAAGAAGGCGAATTTAACATCCATCTGATGGATTGCCCATTTAAAGGAGGCAGCAAGGGAAAGAACAAGGTGGATAGAATTCATTTTGGCAATAGGGGAGAAGGTTTCAATATATTCAATGCCTTAAACTTGTGAAAAGCCTTTAGCAACAAGACGAGCTTTATATTTATCCACTTTTCCATCTAGTCCAAACTTTGTTTTGTAAACCCATTTGCATCTGACAAGTTTTCTTCTCTTTGGAAGAGGAACAAGATCCCAAGTATCGTTTTCCACTAAGGAACGGTATTCTTCATTCATAGCTTCATCCCAATCTGGATGACCTAAAGCTTCTCCAAAGGTGTTTGGATTAGGATTTTCTGGAACTTGAACCAATAAGGAAGAGGCTCTTTCGAACTGAGAACGTGTACGACATTGATCTGCAAGGTCACGTGCAAGAGAACCTACTGCATCCTGAGTAGAGCGGACCCATTTTGAAAGTTGTGGAGTTGAAGGAATATCTTGAGGAGGTGGAGGAGGATTCTCATCCTCACTGTCATCATCCAAACTAGATGGAATGTTGTCAAAAATAGAAGAGATAGAAAGAGGTGGCACATATGCCGAATCAGGCTCGCAGGCCAAAGGTGGCACACTCGCCAAACTAGACTCGCAGGCCGAGATATATTTTCATCAAATTTTACATCTCTTCTAATGATTATATTTTTGGATTTTGGTTGAAGAAGTCTATATCCTTTGACATCTTTAGAATATCCAACAAAAATGCATTTTTCTCTCTTAGGTTCTAAGGCTTTATGTTTCGAATCTGGGATATGGGCCCAAGCTTCACTTCCAAAAACACGAAAGTGACTTACATCTAGTTTGATTGAGCTCTAGGCTTCCTCTAGAGTTATATTCCTTAAAACCTTAGTGGGAGTGCGATTTACTATGTAATTTGCACAGTTAATTGTTTCTGCCCCAAAATTAAGACTAAGTCCTTTAGATTGAAGCATACAATTAGCCATTTCTTTTAAGGTGCGATTCTTCCTTTCAGGTACACCATTTTGTTGTGGAGTATATTGAATAGTATGTTGCAATTGAATTCCATGCTCAGTGCAAAATTTGATAAATTTGTTGTAACATATTCTCCTCCATTGTCTGATCTTAACTTAAGAATTTGATGTCTAGAGTTTCTCATCAAAGGCCTTAAAGTCCAAGAACATGTTAAAAACTTCACTCTTGAGTTTTAAGAAGTATACCCAAGTGCATCTGGAAAAATCATCAATGAAAGTTAAGAAGTATTTGTAGCCAAAGAAAGAAACAACTGGAAGTGGACCACATAAATCACTGTGCACAAGCTGCAAAGGGGCCAAAGCGTGCCAAGAGGCACGTTTGTCAAAACTGTCCCGATGATGTTTTCCGAGTACACAACTGGAACAAACACCATCTCGGCAAGATACCATAGGAAGACCTGTCACCATATTTTATTTACATAGACTTTGAAGAGAGCGATAGTTTAAGTGACCAAATCACTCAGGCCAAAGTTTGCTCACTTCATCTTTATGAGCAACAAAAACGAAGGTAAGACATGATGACCCAAAGTTGTTAAACTTATAGAACCTCGTGGAATCATCAGCAATGCCAGTAGCTAAAATATGTTTAGGATCTTTGAGGTCCTTAATTACTACATCATGAGGTGAAAATTCTACTGTTTTCCCTTCACCTGAATGAGTTATTTGATAAACAGATAGAAGGTTGTAGGACAAGGTAGGAACACATAATACATCATTAAACTGACCATTATCTAGATGAATGGTTCTAGACCCTACAACACTAAGAGATCTATCATCACCAACATAAATGTTTTTAGTGTTACAATCATTTAAAGAAGAAAACATGGCTTTATTTTTGGCCATGTGGTAAGAGGCTCCAGAATCAATGAGCCACTCATGAGAATGAGAAGAAGAAGATACATTTAATGCATAACCATATCTTGATGCTTGACAACCACAAGCAGAAAGTGCCATTCCTGAAGATGAAGTTGAAGAGTTCTCCAAATTGATGTTGTGTTTCTTCAGTGCTACTTCCAAGGCTTCCATCTTCTTAAAACATTTGGACTCTACATGGCCATCACGATTAAAAAGTTGCAATGTCTATCTGTTTTCTTCCCTTTGTTTTTATTTGCCTTATCAGTTTGTTGAGTAGCTTTTTCAGTTTGCAGCTGAAATTTTTTAAGACCCTTGTTTGGTTTAGGACCATTCTTTTTAGGATGCTGCTTCTTAGGATTCTTTTGATATGGTTGTTGTTGCGCTGCTAAGGCTTTCTTAGAAGAGTTTCCAATATTAATAAGACCAAGGTGTAAGATTTTTTCTTGTTCTCTTATTTAAGAATCGCAAAAAGATTCAAAAGAAGGACTTGTAGGTTGTTCCTTGAGAAATAAGGGTTTCTCTAGTGGAATGGAAGGTGGAAACAAATACAAAGTATGCAAGGCCAAGCTTAGCAAGAATGGAATAGATAATGCTACCATCTTCATTTTTGACCCTATAACCTTCTAAAAGAAGTCTAAGGGTCTTGAATTTGAACAAAAAATCTTCAATAGAGGAGAAATTATTGGGGTCCAAAGTAAGCAACTCATTTTCAAGATGGTGGGCCCTGATTTCATTTTGAATGCCAAAAACAGTAATTAGCTTTTTCATATCTGCATCAAGGGTGTCAATTTCTTGGATATGAAATCGAAGATCTTAAGCAATGGACATTCCTATCAACCCTCGTGCTTGATCTTGTTTATTTTCCCATTTAGCGGCTATATCTCCATCAGTAGGTTTAGTTTCATGTCATGTGGCTATTCTATAAAGCCCTTTACTTCTAAGTAAGTCTATCATGTATGATAGCCATTGGAAATAATTGGTGCTATTAAGAATAATCGGGCATGTACTTTCCATTTTTTTTAAACTGAAGCTGAAAAGGCTAAAACTAACTCTCCAATGGAAAGATCTTGAAAAATTAGGTTGGTTCAAAAAAAATGGCTCGGAAAACGTCTTCTGGATGAAGAAGTTATGCCTTTTTGAAAAAAAAAAAATGTGTTGTAGATGCCAAATAGTTACGTGAAAGATTGAAAGCTGATGATGAAGTTCTACTTTTTAAAAAAATCCCCCCTCTTTTCCAAACTTAATACAATAAGCTCACTTTAAAAAAAAACTACTTTATGTGACCCACTTTATGTGCTTTTTAAATAAAACCCTCTTTTTAAACCGACAACTTGCCAAAGGGCTTTATAAGAAAAAGTAACTTAACAAAAAGATTTTTAAAAAAAGAAGCTTGAGAAAGAGACTTGAACCCAAGACCTCTATTCTCATAAACTAACTTTACACCAAGTGAGCTAGTAAAAGGATTTTGTAATAGTTTGAAAGGAGGAAGGGGTTTTTTTTTTGCTCTTCGATGTGAGTGCTTTTTCCTGCAAAAAAACACAAATTTTGTGCCAAAAAAAACAAGCCTTACAGCGAAACGTTAGATTTCCAGTTAGTCTTACCGGCAACTATCATTTTTTCACTATTTCTGATTTCCCGAAATCGCACAAAGACGCGGGGAAAGAGCATACGTAGCAAAAAATCTTGTCTTCTTGTTTCTGATTTGCCAAGATCGCACAAAATTCAGAGTAAAGAGCATACACAAAGAAGAGGGTATAGATCCAAAAATTAAAAAAATTTAACCGAAATCAACAGAAGGGTTAATAAATATAACTGCAAAAAAAGATACTTTATACCTCTAGGTCTAAAATGACATAACTTGGGCAACTGGAAACCTTTTCGCATGAAACGAAAGGGGTTCATCACTGTAACGGACGCTCCGAACACAACAGACAAGTTCACTCGACCAAAAAGTGGTCAGAAATAGTAGATCAGGAAAATGACAGTCGCATACAGTCAAACCGGCTTCAGATTTGGATCAACAATGGATGCGGACCTCAAAATGGCTCTGATACCAAGTAGGAATTTACAGGGTAAGCTCCTTAGATCAAATACCAAATGTCACCACTCACAAGTAGATCACAAATCAGTACACCAATATTTGACGTGGTTAAAACCCTCAAAGAGGGAAACAGTCCACGGCCTGAGCCAACGCAGCCACTTCAGGCAATTTATTAATATGAAGAAAGAAAATTTGCATAAGCTTCTCTCATAAACAATTACTCGACAAATAAACCTCCATGCTCTTTAAATAGAGATCATGGACCAATTGGGTGTTAAGCCACGGATCAAGTGTCGGTAATACCGAGGAGAGAGTGAACCATCAGATTATAAGTTACAAATGTACATAGTAAAGAAACACACTTTACCTAACTCTATGCTAGACCAAGTTATACTTAACTATTTCCTATGTGTTGGAATATCCTAACATGGACTACCCAATGTAGTAGTCCATGTTGTACACAGTCTCTGATGAAATAGCATCTGATATCTATGTGCTTCGACATGCCATGAAACACTGGATTCTCAGAGAGCTTTATGCAACTTTGATTATCATAGTAGACACTGGTCGCTCCCATCCTCGGCTTGAACAAGCTCACAAGCAGCTTCCTTAGCCATATGGCTTCGCATGTATCTGTGTTGGCTGCCATATATTCTGCTTCTGCTGAGCTCAGTGCTCCTAACTTCTGCTTCCTGCTACACCAAGAAACCATCCCTAATCCAACACTGGAGCAATACTCGGAGGTACTTTCCTGTCCACTGAATTGCTTACCCAATCAGCATATGTGAATCCACATAATCTGACATCATCTCCTCGAGTATACTTCAACCCATACCCAATTGTGTTGCGCACATACCTCAAAATGTGCCTCCTTGTTGCCCAATGTACCCTCTTCGGCTCTACCATGAACTGACTAAGGGTATTGACTATGAAGAAAATGTCTGGCCTAGTGTTGACCATATACATGAGAGACCCATTGAGCTATCTATACAAGGTGGGGTGGACTTCCTTGTCACCTAATGCATCTATCTTCTTCCAATTTGTGATCATGGGCGTAGTCATGGGTCGACAATCCTGCATTCTGAACCTCTTCAAAATATTTGTAGCGTATCTCCCTTGCCCAAGGAATATCTCCCCATTCTTTTGCCACACTCCAAACCTAGAAAATAGTGCATCAACCCCATATCCTTCATGTCGATTTCTACTACCAAGTTCCTCTTGATGTATTTTATGAGCCCTGATGATCCTATCAAAAAGAGATAATCCACATATAAAGGTAGAATGAGTGGCTTGCCTTCTACCATTAGATAGTAGAGGTTGGGATCTGCATCACTCTTCACGAATCCCAACTGCTGCAAGTAACTGTCAATCCAACCATACCGAGCCTTGGGAGCCTGCTTGAGCCCGTATAGAGTTTTCTTCAATCTGCACACATGAGTGCGCTTCTCATGAGTTTCAAAGCCCTCTAGCTGTTCTATATACACCTCTTCTTCTATCACCTCGTTCAAGAATGTTGTCTTGACATCCATCTGGTGAATCTCCCATCCCATCTAAGCAGTTAGGGATATAACATATCTAATAGATGTATATCTAGCAACTGGGGCGAAGGTCTCCTCGTAAACTATTCCTTCTTTCTATGCATACACCTTTGTCACGAACCTAGCCTTGTACTTCTCTACACTACCATCAGCAGCGTACTTGATCTTGTAGATCCATCTAGAACTTACAACTGATCTGTCTTCCGGCCTCGGCACTACCTCCCAAACATCATTGGTCATGATAGAACTATACTCTTCTACCATGGCATCCACCCACTCCTGATGTTGTGCAGCTTCCTGAAAGTTGAAAAGTTCTGCAACCTGAGCTACCAAATCTTGATATCTGTCAGGTTGCCTACGCTGTCTCTTGTCCGTCCTAGGAGTTGCGATAAACTCCTTTGCATCTCTCAATGTCTAACAAGCTTCTCTGCTGGCTCTACCACTGGTGGTGGAAGGTTCAACCAACTCCTCCTCCTGTCCTTGTTGCTCCGTCTGCTGAGAACACCCTGGATCTCCTACCCCTGAGGAAACATTAGTACTAGTCATTATACTCAATCCCTGTGACTATCCTCCTGCTGGTCCAACTGGCTGCCCATGCTACTCGACTAATGGAACTTCTGCTGACTGCTTCTGATCACTTGCAGGCATCTCTCAAGATCTCCTAAAGGCTCAGTCCTCCATGAACTTTACGTCTCGTCTCACTACAATCTTCCTACTGTTAGGAATGTAGATCATGTATGCCTTTGAGGTCTCACTATACTCGACAAGGAACCCCCTTCCCTGCAATCTGATCCAATTTGCTACATTTTTCATCTGGCACGTGGTAGTAAGCCATACTCCCAAAAATCCTCAAGTGACTTACTTCATGCTTCTTTCCTGTGAAGACTTATTCTAGCGTTTTCTTCCCCAATGCTCTATGAGGAGTTTTGTTCTGAATATACACTGTCATGTTACATGCCTCTGCCCATAAAAATTTGGGCAAATCCTAATCATACAACATGGCCTTTGCAGCCCCAACTATCGTTCTGTTTTTTCGCTCTGCTACCCCATTCTGCTAAGAGTTATATAGAGTTGTCCATTCTCTTTTGATGCCTTCCTTCGCGCAAAAATTTGTTAAGTCTCGATCAATGTATTCTCCACCATTATCTGAGCGAAGTACCTTGATCTTCTTCCCTATCGCATTCTCTATGAGCGCCTTAAATTCTTTGAACCGATCAAAGACCTCATCCTTATTCTTCAAGAAATAGATCCAGGTTTTTCTGGAATGGTCATCAATAAAGGTGACGAAGTATTCGCCACCAGTAAGAGCTTTAGTGGACATCGGGCCACAAATATCTGAATGTATCAGTCCTAACACGCCATTTGCTCTGTTGTCACTTCTAGGTAATGTTGCCTTCATGTACTTCCCAAGTATGCATCATCTACACACATCTTCATGCTCTGTAGTAAGAATTGGAACCACTGTTACAATTTCTCTAAGCATCTTGAGTGATCCATGCTGTAAATGTCCCATTCTCCTATGCCATAATTCGTTCAGCTCCTTCTCACTGCTACTGTCACTGCCTATTAGTGCCATAGGAGAGTCGAGCTGCAACCTGTATAACCAGTTGCTTCGAGCTCCAATTTGTTTCACCTTCTTCCAGCTTGAGTGTTTGACATACACTTTATTCCCTACGAAGTGGACATCATATCCCTTATCCTGCATCTGGGACACTGAAATCAGGTTCATACCCAATCTTGGCACATGCAATACATTTGTAGCATTAGTGCTGGCTCCTGACTCCCTCTGAAACTCTATGGTGCCTCTCCCTACTAGAGTACATTTATTTTTATTGCCCATAGTGATCTAGAAGTCCATTTGCTCCTCCTTGTAGCTAGAGAAATATTTTAACTCCTGTCATATGAGTTGAAGCATAACTATCTATATACCAAACACTAGGTGAAGTTGATCTTGATAAGCAAGCAAATTCTTCCTCCAACCTAGAAGATAAATCTGAAGCTTCCTGACTATTAATTTTGTCCATGATATTGTGTGTTATTTCTCTTTCCTCCCGACTCTGATTCTGCTCAGCAAACTGTTGCGTCCAACTAGAGATCTGCTTTGCAAAAATACGAGGTTGCTCTCTCTGCCTTTGGAATTCCTTGATCTGGAGAAATCAAGTTTTTCTGTCGCTCTCTTAGAAAAAATTGATTTTCCTCAATAAATACAACTTCTTGGCCAAGGAACTGCGCTGCCCTCTAGGGTTTCGAACTGATGCTCACACTAAGCAGCGAACCTCTTCCTTTCTCTGCTACTGAGCTCTCTAGTTGATCATATCTACTCTGATACCATGTGAAATTTTCATCTATTGTAGTAACTGAAAAATATTCTTCTAACTCTAAATTTGATTATGCAGTTTATTTGCTACAGCAAACATCGAATAAATTTACAACTGCAATTTTCACAATAAATTACAGCGGAAAATAAAATACTGGAAATAGAGAAATTCTAGCACACACACAAGAATATTAACGCAATTAGTTTTGGACAATTGTCCCTAGAAAAACCTAATGTGGGAAAATCGGTGCAACTGATGAGGGTTTTCTTATTAATCTTCAGCAGCAAATCTGAGTACAAAAATTTAGATGCCCTATTGACAATCTACACAGAGGTGAATACTGAGATAAATTTTGTGAGAAATTTCTCACTCCTCACAACAACCTTCTGCCCTCGAGATGGACCCTCTGCCCTTACGCTGGAGCCTCTGCGTCGCTCTCTGTGCAGTGACTGCGCAGAGCTCTAGTAGACTACGCTCTTCCTCTCACTGCCTCTTCCAGAATCTGAAAGTCTCCCTTCTAGACTTATGTTGCTACCCTTTCTCCCCTACTACTCACCCTCTAGCTATATCTCCTCTGCTGAATCACAGCCACTGAGAAAATCGAACTGCCTGGGCAACTGAGTAACTGCATTGGTGTATCCTCGATCTACCCATCGACTTCTTCTTATAACATTCTATTGCAACACCAATGGCCAAGATTAAAACATAATCGATGGCCCAAATTATTTCCCTGTCGATCCGTGTGAGTTTCTAGATGATTCTCACCACATCTCAATTAATACTAATTAAGTAACCATATTCCCTAAGTTTAGAGTTAGGAAATATTTAAAAATTGGTTAATAATATAATTGAGACACTTCTGGGTGGAATTTCCAGAAACGATTTATCAGTTTTGGAGAACTCGTGTATTCTAGCCTCTCCACAGAAGTTTGTGGCTAGAACACATCTGATGCTACAAAAACAACTCAAAAGAGTATGGAGATAATTTTCAGTTGGTAAGAAGTCAGGAAGGAGATCATTCCAGGTGGGGAATAAATTGCCTCCTAAGTCCCCAGTAACCAAAAGGTGTACATGGTGATTCTCAGAAAATACCAAAGGGGGCTGGGGTGGGGGAACTATTCCTAGAAAAATTCCTAGAGGACTACTGGATGGCTTCTTTGTTGTGTGTTTGATTGGTTGTGGTTCTGAAGTCCCCCAAGTTGGGTGGAACCATGGTGTTGAGTTTGAAGAGTGGAGACGGTGAATCTCTCAATTCCCTGTGCAATTGTTGATTGCAACTCAGTTGGAGGGTGGAGATAATGAGTTTCTTGATTCCCTGTTCACTTGTTACTTGCAACTCAATTGAAGAGTGGAGGTGGAGAGATATCTAGAGTCCCTGGAGCAACTGAAGGTGGTGGCTCATCCCTTCATCAAAAGACCCCTCAATCTCTGGAATCTGGCTCAGGGGTGATCGTTGCAAGAGAGAACTGGGTGCAGCTATCTATGGTTGGGTGGAGAGTCATAGGCCCAGACTCAGTTGCCCAAAGATTTACAAGATAAGTGTTTCTTATGTGTGTTCTCTGATAATAAATGTTTGATACATTTCTAGTTTGAAATGGTGTTGTTGTGCAAAATACATGACTGTGTTACTATTATTACACAATTGATTAACATACAGTGCAATGTTTGAAGGCAATGGAAAAGTCTATAAGAATCTTGACTTAATTGCAGCAATATTTAGCATGAGAGCTTCTTCTTGTTACAATATGATGAATTACATTGATGAGAGCTTGCATTGACATGGTTCATGTTGCAATGTGATAGTGTTGAGTACTTCCTCCTCCTTTACTTTTATTAACTTGAGATCTCATATGAGGGACCTCTTCGAGCCCTCAATGATGCACATCCTGATAATTGGGTCAGTACCTTCATTTTACTCAAATCTTATCCAATAGGTCTGTATTATGTGTTATGTAAAGCACGTTTTCTTGAAGTATGGATGACTTGGATTTATATCCTTGCTCTTATACAATATTTCATCTTTGCTATGTGTCTTCGATATGAACCTCACAGGGTTAGGAGCCATATCTATCGCCATGTTTCTACTTGTTGTGTAGGAGGGCATTTACATACATATACGTGTGCACATGGTCACTAAGTGGTTGTAATACGTGTTGGGTAGCACTGCAGCGTGCAGTGTGACTACTGGAGGCTCTTTAGGAGCCATCAAGCTTTTAGCAGAGGGCGGATGATAACTATATGTGCATACATGCCTGGAATTCCCTGTCCCTAAAAAGGGAATGCTTGCAAGTCCGTGATCTTATCCAATATGTGCCTATCTATAAGGTTTATGCTTGTAATCATAGTTAAAGGAAGGAGTCCCTATTTCTTTGAGGAGTGATAGTCTCCTTACAGTCCTTTTGGCACCATATGCTTCCAGTGTATATCTAGTCTTCGGAAGAGACCTGTAAATCTTAAGTCGAGATATATTTGATTTTGGTAAGACGTAGAAGACCTTAAGGGCCGTAGGTCCTTGAGAAACTGGACTGATAGGTCCTTGGCCTGTATGGACAAGTCCCTGATAAGCGTTCTATGTTGCAGATACTATGAACTCGGAGAGAGTAACTCTTACGTAAGCTCAGAATAGATAACATCAGTGGGTGCCTTAGCAAACCTCAATGGCTGCAGTTGAAATCTGGAGCAAGTCCAGGTGCTTATAGGACCACCACAATCTGGCCATGTTAGAGCTCCCTTGTGAATGGTGTATAGTGCAAGAAGGGACCAATCCCTTATGAAAGCTATCGAATTCGAGAACAAACATATAACTCATGGCCCAAGTTGTGGCCAGAAACTTCATAGATGAACTATGGGCGTAATTCTGGTACGAATGGATTTCATGCAAATATAGGCGTAAGGATCAACCTTATAGCCCTCATTTGTTCAAACCTTATCTGAATGACTTGACAGATCCTCGGTGTGTGTAATATCCCAAATTGGGAACAAACAGTAATATAAAGCACAATAGACTAAAAACTACAGCAAATAGAAAACAACATCAAAACACAAGAAATAGAGCCAGAAATAACTTTTGAGCCATTTTATTAATTTGTCAGAAGATTACAATAGTGGTGCCAAGAAAGGTAGCACCTGGGCCTACTCAAGGCAAGCTAAAGGTAAGCTCTAAATCCGGACAAATATCATTGTTGAACCAGGCTCTGCGTGGCTCTCCCTCTGCGCTGCCAGTGATAGAACAGTTGCTGCTAGTTGACTTCGAATTGTAGTTTGGTCTAGCTCCTGTGCTCAGAAAATTTCAGTCTTTCAACCCTGGACTCTACTCCAAAGATCCACAAAAACCCGCGAAGGGTTTCTAGAAATCTCAACCCCTAAAAATAGCCCCTTTGGGCTTGGTACGCTGCTCCGCTGGGGATATCGATATCCTAGCTGGAACTGCTGGGAAATGCCTCCAAAACTCAGCGATGGTAGGAGGTGGCTAGCCTCCCTCCAAAACCTCCAGCTGAATCTTCTATGCTCCTCCACTTCTCGACACTTCCTCTAGGCTGGATTACGCAATCACTACACAGTCTGGACAGCCTCTATGTTGTCCTGAAGGGACTGCGTGTTGTTTCTTACATATCTCTGCAAGCTCCTCACAAAATGGATGAATCTCCTCTCCTAAGCAGGCACTCGAAGTCCCCCGAGGTAGAGGTTGAGATCTTCGCTTGGAAATCTCTGTGCTAAACAACACTGTAGACTTGGCTAAACAACTCAAACATGCTCGGTCAATGAAGATAGAAAATCGATAGATGAATGAATGAGGAATGAGCAGCTCTCATTCCCTTTTTTCAAAATTGAGCCTCCAACGTTCCCTTGGGCCCACAAGGATTGCACTGCCCCCTTCTCCGACCTACCACTGCGATGCCCCCTTCGTGCCTCTCCCACGCAGCCACCTAGGATGTTGCCTCCATTCGATGGGTGGCCACATGAACACCACTAAAGCCGCAATATTTCCTTAGAGACTATAGGGAAGTGCTTTTAGCTGCTTACTTATTATTTGTGGGTCCCCTTACCCACTTTATTCCTGCTCAACATTAGAAAAAGAAAAAAATAGGCAAAATTAATATTCCAATTAGCTGCTGCTAATTTGGAATATTACAGTCCTCCCCGCCAAAATGTTGCTTGTCCTCAGGTAACTGCAAAGATGGGTGTTGAAATATCTTCTCCCCCTCCCAAGTGGCATCCTCATCCGAGAGGTTCCTCCATCTGAACAGATACTCCTTCACCACCCTACTCCTCAAGTGTCTCTCCCTGGTGTCTACGATGGCTTCAAGCTGTAGCACTAAATGTCCCTCATCAGCTGTAGGAGGGAGCTTAGTAGTTGTTGTCATCTGATGTCCAAGAGCCTTCTTCAAGCATGACACATGGAAAATGTTGTGGATCCGGCTTCCCTGTGGCAACTCCAGCTCATATGCCACCTCTCCAACTTGCCGGACAACTCTATATGGCCCATAGAAGTGAGGCTTGAGCTTTTCAGCTTCCTTCTGCTTCAGCATAGACTGCCTATATGGCTAACGCCGAAGATACACCAAGTCTCCCACCTCAAACTGCCTCTCTACGCGGCCTCCGTTTGCATATATTTTATGTTGATTTTGTGTCATCCTCAAGTTATCCTTGAGAGCCTTGAGAATGTCTTGGCTCTCTTGGATCCAGTGTTTGGCCTTGGGGGCCTTACTTGCCCCAAACATAGCATCAGCAAAAGTTAACGTGTCATAAGCATACAAAGCACAAAAAGGGGACATACCAATAGACATGTAGAAGGTGGTGTTGTAGCAATACTCCCCCAAGTGCAGCCAACGCAGCCAGGCCTTCTGCTGCCCTATGACATAGTTTCGCAAGTAGCCTTCCAGCCACTTGTTCACTATCTCTGTCTGCGAATGGTAGCTCGTGCTTGGTGTGAGCTTTGTGCCCACTAGTTGGAATAGATCCTGCCAAAATCCCCCCATAAACCTGTTGTCTCGGTCACTGACTATGGTCATTGGAAGACCATGCAGTTGGAAAATGTCCTTGAAAAACAACTCGGCCATCTGTGAAGTTGTGTACCGAGCTGAAATGGCAAAGAAGTGGGCATACTTCGTCAACCGGTCAACAACAACAAAGATGCAATCTTTGCCCTGTGCCATGGGCAACCCCATGATGAAATCCATAGAGATGCTTTCCCATTTCCCCTTTGGAATGGGAAGCGGCTGCAACAACCCTGCAAGATGGTTCAGCTCCCCCTTGTTCCTCTGGCAGACCACGCACTCCCTAACATGCCGGAGTATGTCCTCCTTGAGGCCATTCCTGGAGAACCTCTCTCTGATGGCTCTATAGGTCTTCGTGAACGCCTGGTGCCCTGACAATGGAGAGTCATGTGTTGAATGTAAGATCTTCTTCCTCAACCAAGATTTGGTAGTCAAAAATATCCGGTCTCAATAATAGATGACCTTGTCCATCACCTGATACCGGTCATCTGTCACCTGCCCACATGCAAACTGGTATTTTGAGTACTCCACCAGCAACTGCGCCCTCCAATCTACGTCTATACTCATCAAGGAGAGGGACGCTAGTCTCCGAGACAATGCATCAGCTACAACATTATTCTTCCCTTTGACATACTCAATGTCAAAGTCATATGCTTGGATCTTATTGACCCAATTTGGATGTCTCTGCTGCAACTGTTTCTACTCTAAGAAGTAGCACAGGCTATTGTGATCAGCCTTGACTTTGAACTGGTTCCCCACTAAGTATTGTATGAATTTGGCCAAGGCATGCATGATGGCCAACATTTCTTTGTCGTAAATGGGGTAGTGCCTCTCATGGGGCAAGAGCTTCCGACTCTCAAAAGCAATGGGGTGTTTGTCCTGCATCAACACAGCCCCAACTCCTACTCTGGATGCATCGCACTCCAAGACAAAGGGCTTGGTAAAATCAGGGAATGCAAGTACCGAGCAGCTACTCATCACCTGTTTGAGGCGATCAAAAGCCTCCTGTGCTATGGGGGTCCAGGTGAATGCTCCCTTTCAAGTCAAGTCTGTGAGGGATGCAGCCAACTGTGAGAAGCCCTCCACAAACTTCCGGTAATATGTGCAGATGCCCACAAAGCCTCTCAGATCCACGACATTCTTGGGCTCCGGCGAATCTCTGATGGTCGTAATCTTCTCCTCATGCACCCGCACACCATCTTCTCCTATGATGTGGCCCAAGTATAGCATCTCTGTCATGCCGAACTCACACTTGGACAGCTTAGCGTAAAATTTTTGTTCCTCCAGAATACGAAGCACCGTCTCCACACACTGCAAGTGCTCCTCCCATGTCCGCATGTATATCAAAATATCATCAAAAAACACCAGCACAAATTTCCGTAGTTGGCCACGAAAAATGTAGTTCATACATGATTGGAAAGTGGTTGGAGCGTTGGTTAGCCCAAACGGCATCACCAAAAATTCAAAATTCCCATAATAGCACCTGAACGCTGTCTTGGGGACATCCTTGTCCCTCACTCAAATCTGGTGGTACCCCGATCTCAGATCTATCTTGGAGAAGAACTTAGCTCCCCTCAACTCATCCATCAGCTCATTTATCTGCAGGATGGGGTAGCGGTTCTTCATTGTCTTCTTGTTCAGGGCCCTCTAGTCAATGCACATCCTCAGTGTCCCATCCTTCTTCTTCACCAAAACAATCGAAGAAGCGAAAGGACTAGAGTTGGGCCTGATGTGCCTCAAAGCCAAGAGCTCATGGATAGCTCTCCCAATCTCATCATGATAGGCCTTGGGATGCCTATATGGAGTAGAGATCACAGCCTGAATGTCAGGCTCCAACTCGATAGTGTGCTCAAATCCCCTGTTAGGGCCGCCCTAGTGGAATGTCCTCGAAAACAGTAGAGTAACGGTCTGGGAGGGCCTGGATATCGAGGTGCGTGGGCTAGCCTGAAACACCTACAACATCTGAAATCCTTAGTTCAACTACCCACTCTATGTCTCCTCGCCGAAAGTCTGCCTCCATCATATGTGCAGAAACTGTCTAAGGGGGGTAAGTGTGCATGCCCCTAAGAATCACCTGTTTCCCACTCTTCTTATCCACGAACTCCATCTCCAGTGTCTGCCAATCAGTGGTGACTCTACCAAGGGTGATGAGCCATTGAACCCCTAACACCATGTTGGTATCTGAAATGTCGACCACAAAAAAATGGTTTGTCAATGAGTATGTCCCCATGGTCGTCGTCAAAGTTAGGACATAACACATGCACTGCATGGTCCTGGCCCCCGGAACTAGCACAGAAAACCCATCAAAGCTCTCTATCTGTATGCCCCTTCTCTGCACCATCTGAGCATCGATGAAGTTGTGCATAGCCCCTCTGTCCACTGGCACCAAGACACGTTGTCCCTGAACTGCCCCCCGGACCCTCAGCGTTAGGTTCTTGGGTACCCCTCGCAAAGATGCAAGGACCCCTCCGGTAGGTGCAAACGTTGATCCTCCTACCGCTGGAGAGGGTGGTGGTGGAGGATTCTCCCCTAGTGCTCCTGTGCCGATATCTCCTCCCATCTCAAAGAATGTCTCCTCTTCTTCCTCACTCTCGGAGAAGACCTCAATGTAGTGTGCCTTCTCTCCGACACACCTATGACCTGGTGCCCACAGCTCTTGGCAGGTGAAGCAGAGCTTCTTACACCTCAAACTCCTCCGGGTCTCATCATCCAATGGCCCTTGGCCTTGGTTCCCTCTCGGGGGTAGAGCTCTTGTGTCCCTCCCTCTCTGCTGGAAAGTCGGTCTGTTGGGTATGGGGGCCCTCGTCCTTGGAAGTGCATCCTGCAAATCCCTGGTCCTCCCAACTGCGTCCTACAACGTAGTGGGCCAAGTAGACCTCACGAGCCCACATAAAGGCTCTACCAGACTGTCTATAAATATGTAAATCCTCCTTGGTTCCGACAAATCTAGATCCATCAACAAGAGTCTCAGGAACTCTGAAATGTAGGTCTCCGGGTTTCCCAATTGTTTAAGCTTGTTCAGCACCACGAAGAGCTCCTCCGGATCCTTCTGATCAAACCTCTCCAACACCCTCCTGGTAAAATCATCATACGCTGCCACTCCTGAGTGACCCGGCGTGGTCATCCCATGAAACCACCAGTCATGGGCTTCTCCCTCTAGGCGCAGCACAGCCACCATGATGGCCTCCACCTTTGTCATCTAGTTAAGCTAGAAATGGATGTCCAGCTTCTCCACCCATGCTTTGGCTGAAATTTTTGATGACCCATCAAAAGTTGGCAAGAAAAGCCTGCCCACGGTATGTTGCAGGTCATTGCCCTACGTGTACCCTCCTCTATTTTGGCCCTTGGGTTTGCTATTGTTCTTCAGCTGACAAAACTCATTGAAGGTGAGAGCACCTCCAAAATCCGGCCCATAGGACTAATACTCCACGAAATAATCTTCGTATTGGGCCACCTCCAGATCTTGCGAGCCTCCTGCTCCTACTCCTGAAGCTAAAAACGTGGGGATGGTAGAGCGTAGTGGAGTGCGTGGCACCACCTGCTGTGCAATGTGAGGACCGGGTGCGTGATGTGAAGAATCGGATCCTTCTCCATTCTGGAATTCCCCTTGAATTCCCTTTTACTTACTGTCTCCGCCAATCTTCTACCCCATCTCCTCAAACCTTTTGGCGAGGTCTTGCACTGATTTCAGAAGGAGTTGAGCAAACTCCCTCCCCTCATCTCTTTCCTCTACCATGGGTGCCTTTCCTCTTTCTACTACCACCAGAACACTATCAACCTGGTCGACTCTAATCTCAAGCATCCTTTCTCTGCTTCTGTATCTCTGCCTCTAGTATGTGATGTTTTTTCTATCCTTCGGTGTCATAGACTACGTGCTCCACAGGCTGAGCCAAGTCTATGAGCTCTGATACCACTGTAATATCCCAAATTGGGAACAAACAGTAATATAAAGCACAATAGACTAAAAACTACAGCAAATAGAAAACAACATCAAAACACAAGAAATAGAGCCATAAATAAGTGTTGAGCCATTTTATTAATTTATCGAAAAGATTACAATAGTGGTGCCAAGAAAGGTAGCACCTAGGCCTGCTCAAGGCAGGCTAAAGGTCAGCTCTAAATCTGGACAAATATCATTGTTGAACCAAGCTTTGCGTGGCTCTCCCTCTATGCTGCCAGTGCTGGCACTGTTATTGCTGGCTGACTTCGGACTATAGTTTGTTCCAGCTCCCGTGCTCAAAAAATTATGGGCTTTTAACCCCACACTCTACTCCAAAGACCCACAAAACCCGCAAAGGGTTTCCAAAAATCTCAACCCCAGAAAATGGCCTCTTTAGGCTTGGTATGCTGCTCTGCTGGGGAAATTGATCTCCTCGCTGGAACTGCTGGGAAATGCCTCCAAAACTCTGCCAAAATCCCTGGTAGGAGGTGGCTAGCCTCCCTTCCAAAGCCTTCGACTGAATCTTCTATGTTCCTCCACTTCCCGACACTTCCTCTAGGCTGGATTACGCAATCACTACGCAGTTTGGACTGCCTCTGCGCTGTCCTGAAGGGACTGCGTGTTGTTGCTGATATATCTCTGCAAGCTCCTCACAAAATGGATGAATCTGCTCTCTTGAGCGGGTACTCGAAGTCCCCCGAGGTACAGGTTGAGATCTCTGCTCCAAAATCTTTGTGCTAAACAGCACTGTAGACTTAGCTAAACAGCTCAAGTGTGCTCAGTCAAATGAAAAGAGAAAATCGATAGATGAATGAATGAGGAATTAGCTCCTCTCATTCCCTTTTGTCAAAATTGAGCCTCCAATGTTCCCTTGGGCCCAGAAGGACTGCGTTGCCCCCTTCGGGCCTCTCCCACGCAACCACCGAGGATGTTGCCTCCATTCAATATGTGGCCACATGGACCCCACTAAAGCCGTAATATTTCCTTAGGGACTATTATAGGGAAGTGCTTTTAGCTACTTAGTTATAATTTGTGGGTCCCCTTACCCACTTTATTCCTACTCAACATTAGAAAAAGCAAAAATTAGCCAAAATTAATATTCCAATTAGCTGACTACTAATTTGGAATATTACAATGTGGAGGCAATAGATTAGGTGATCTGATTACACCTTATCGCAATAGGGACAAGTGGAAGGATGACGCGTCCCAAAGGTTATAATCCTATAAGCTCAAAGGTGGAGTGCACTTCGAAGGGAACGGGGTGACTGGAGTCGAGACATGGTGGCCTCCACACAATCCCGACTACTATTGCATTGGCGCATGGCAGGCCAACGAGATAGGTCAACCCAAAGGACTTGCCCAAAGAAACTCGCAAAAGAGATAAAGTGTAAGGACCGGGCCAACTCACCACTGGGATGGCGTGGCAGGAGGGGACTCGAGGTGCAATCGCACTAACCCCTTGCAAGGTGACACTTGGAGTGGAGTCGTGGAGTCACGGGGTAAGGAGGAAATCGTAGGCCAATCGCAAGTGTTGTCACATAAAGGAGTGGCCCACTAGTACATGTAAGCCTAGAGACTATCCCCTTTATGCCCGAGGAGGACGCATGACAAGGGGGAGCAGGATGACGTGAGCTCAGGCTACGATGGCATGCACCCGACAAGTCGCTCATTGGAGATATGTAGACCCACTTCATAGTTTAGTCTAGCAAGCCGACCACAGAACTTTTACAAGTGAAAAAGGGAGAGGAGTCGGGGTAACGAGCTAGGGTAACAGGAAAATTGGCAGTAATTGACAGCTAGTCAAGTGGCCCAAATATATATATATATATATATATGAACACATTGGTGATACTTATTACCAGTTCTGAAGACAAAAAAAAATTCATCCCATCTCTCTAACTATTATAAGGGAGATTGGATTAGCAAGTGAGCACTTTCCACCTTAGGTTAAGGTGGGGTGTGTTTACACTCCCACTCAAACTCGACTCCCTATGAATCTCGAGAACCTGCTTCTTCCGCTAATCTATAGGCTTGCCTATCAGCTGGTATAGACCATGCTCCCTAACTCCAATGATAACTCCAATAGAGTTAGAGCCTCCAAGCCTGAGCTTCGCTTTCCCATCCTAGAAAATCACCTCAAACCCCTTCGCCTTGATCACTGAGACAGACAACACTATGTATCTGAGCTCTAGTACCCACAGTACACCTTGAACTCGTAACAGCCCACCTAAATCCATCATGAATGGCACAACACCTGACCCTCTGACAACTTTCTGACTCTTGTCGCCAATCTCCATTGCAACTTCGAGTTCCATTCAGTTAGAGTCTTAAAAACTTCATGTTATGCTTTGACGCTTCGCTATCCACCTACCATGCAATCTCATCGATGGCACCCTTGGAGAAATGAGAAACTATAGCAAAATCCTCGTCCTCCAACCTTCTCAAGAGGTCATCCAATTCAAAATATTTTGCAGTACCAACTATTTCCTTCCCCTTCTTCTCATTGTCTCCCTTCTTTCGGGGACACTTGCTTGAATAATTACCATATTCGCCATAGGTATAACATTTCAGCTTGCTCAAGTCCTTTGCCTTGCCCTTCATCTTCCCTGCAAGAGCCACATTATCATTAGAAGTATTTTTCTTCTTGTGAAGGTCCTCTTCTCACAATTCTTCTTGGATGAAGTCATCCTACAACCTGTCCCAATCTAGCAGCTTTTCTCAAGCAACAATCCCTTTGATAAACGACTTTCGTTCCTCGGAAAATCCCTTCAAAGCAGTCATCGCCAGCTGAGAATCTGCAACATTTTTACCGATGGTAGCAAGCTCATCTTGAACTTGAGTAAGTCTCGTCAAATACGGAGCCGCATCTTCACCATCCAACATCTTGGTGTTCTTCAACTTCTCTCTCAATACCAACAATCGATTCTCGTTCTAATTCTGGAACAAATCCTAAAGAGCTTTCCACATCTCATGGGAAGTGTTCTTCCCGGTCATATGAGGTATCAAGTGATCTTTGACACCGTCTAGGATGATGAGCTTTGCCTTCGCATCCAGCTCCTCATAAACTTCCAACTACTTAGGGTCAGTTGGTTTCTTTATCTCCTTGTCGGCAAACTCCCGTATCTTGTTCATCAACAAGACAAGCTTGATCTTTTCCTTCCAAGGACTATAGTTGGACAAGCCATCCAATCTATATTCGTACCTCAGACTAGTGACCAACTTCGCCACGTTGCTAGTCCTTCAACAACAAGGCAACCAACTCCCTCTTGAGTTGTACACTCTGATTCAGTTGTCCCTTCAAAGTAGCTCTAATACCATGTTGATTTTTCCTCGGCACTTCAGAACCAGGTATTTGTCTAAGACACAATCACAAACACTCTAAAACGCCACAACACAAGCACTTTGCATAGCGGAAAATGTACAGCAGTGAATCAATGTAGTACACGACAATTTTTCAACCAAAACTTGTTATATTACAAACTTTAATACAACAAACATAGAACTCTCATACCATGGATCATGGCCCTTACAGTTAGCCCTTATACAAGAACAACTAGGGCTTGATGTCAACAACTTATGACTATCAAACTACCCTTGAACAAGATACATTTGACTTAATTACTGAAGGAGATCTCGACTCGATGCTTACGATCCATGTACCTTGAACACTCGGCAAGTCCTTTGCCACCTCTTCTACTACTCACAAGTACTTTTGCAACTTCAAAATGCTTGTATCTTCAACTAAACAATTTGCCTCTATCAACCTTCTAACTGCTCCTAGAATGACTAAACATAGGCCTCCAAACTGCCCTCTAGCAACCCTCTAGCTTCTCCAAGATAGCCTCTTATTAGGGTCTCCAAAGTTTGCCCTCTTATCATTGATTTGCCAACTTGCACTCATTGAACTAGGGCATCACCAACAGCCCTCTTGACTACTTTGTTTCTCCAAGATCAGTCCTTAGGGCACAACAAAACTCCCTCCCAACAATGACAATATTGTCTTATATCATTGTACTTGGGACTTGTCGAATTAGCCCACACAACAATTAATACACACATGGTTCACTATAACTAGGGCACACAAATACTATTGCCAAAAACTACTACGAACAGACCTCCACTCTCTACAATTTATCAACACAAGACACAACAACCTTACATCTTTAGGAGCTTGGCATAGTCCCTAAAGATCAAGCACGCTTAAGTATCTCGGCCTAGATGACTCATTGCGACCACCTCATATCTGTGGCAACTTCAGTCACATAAACGTCCCTTAAATTCACCTTCCAACCACTATAAATACTTCACTACTCCTTGATAAGACTCGGCCTCAACTCAGGCTTATATTCCATGCTTAACAGAGGTCTCGGCCCTCTCTTATAGCTTTGAACTAAACTCAAACTACTCACAGAAATTATCACAAACTTTATAAACATATTTGCCCAAAATACCCATGAACAACTCTCCTTGAACTCGGTCTGCCAGAACACAAGAAAAGACATCAAACTCGTCCTTATTCTTCCTTGCAAACTCAACCTTCTTGAGATCTCTAAGTCTTGTGCTCGTCTTTCTTTGATGAATCATGAAATTCACTTGTGGATGTGTGTGAATGAGCTTGAATTCACTTTTACTTATTGTGATCTTGGGGGAGCAATTAAAGCCGACTTGAACCAAACCACAATAAACCCATTATCATTAGAAATGAACTCCATTTCATTCGTCTTTCGCCACTCCATCAAAGCCTTAGGTGCCCCTTATCCCTTCAAGGGTTCCCCGCATGCTCTCAATGAATAAAACAATTATTTTCCACTTGGGTCTTTTCCCACTACTTGGGTACATTGCCCACAAACCACTTTTGTGGGTCAACTCCTCACAAACCCAGTACCCCAGGGGGTTGTGGGAGTACCTCCCAAGCTACACAAATCAACATTGTAGGGGTGAGAAGAGGATTTTTGCACTTGTGATTCTCATCACAACCAGCAATTTCACAGATGAGATTTATGGATTACCCATGGATGTTGTCAAAGGCATTTCAAGGATTTGCTTAGCTAACCCCCATGAGATCAAGTGTTTGATGGAGAATGTTGTACCATATGCTCTTCCTCTCACACATGATGATGTTGCTTCTTGGATGAGATTCATGGCCTATTGTGATCAATGGTGTATTCAATAATGGCTCATAACACTCTAAATTGTTTTCTCTTACAAGGTTGTTCCATGGTGTGTTAATAATTTACTTCTAGATAAGTGTGTCATCCTCTGAATAGAGTCATACCACTAGTGACCTAGGTAGTTGTTTCATATCAATCCCTTCATTTTCCTAGCCATTTTTTGCACCATGCCATTTCATCACAATTTTCATGCATTTTCATCATTTCCCCTTTTCATGATTGATTTATTGTATGTCACAAGGCAAGGTCTAAAATACAAAGAAAAGTCCCACGTATGAAAATGACTAAATTAAAAGAGCTAAAAATTCTCCAAGCAAAAGCAACTAAATTCATATTATTATAAGCATGAGCAACGCCACCTTGCAATTCTTATTCCCTAAGTTCCAGTCCCAAATAAATAAAAGGGAAAGAAGGGACTATACAAACTTTAAGAAAAGGGAATACAAAAAAAAGAAAGACTCAAGGAATGGTGACTCAATGCTAAGCGCTCCCTTTAAAGGCATGCATGTGTAAGCTAATACTGACAACCCCTTGCTCTTGAAAGTTAAGGGGAAGACCTCTTATTCACTCATCATATATGACTATGAGGG
This sequence comes from Pinus albicaulis, assembly GCA_034641835.2. Lineage (NCBI taxonomy): Eukaryota > Viridiplantae > Streptophyta > Pinopsida > Pinales > Pinaceae > Pinus > Pinus albicaulis. Next base: position 1,520,554,772 of record CM076581.1, read on the forward strand.
TCAACTTGTGAAAACACCATTTTCATAGTACCACATCACCTACACCTAACTTAGAGTCCTAGGAAATGCATCTTGTCATAGGGGTTTTCAAATGTAATTAAGGTTATTGATGTTCACACCATGGTCAAGTTAGGGATGGTACAAAAAATAAGAGTTATTGAGCTATTAGGAGATGTTACTTGGTGATCCTCACTACTTGGCACACATTTGGAGACACACATCACCTTTGTTAAGGATTCAGCCGCCCTTTTGACAAGATCATTGGCTTCTTGCTTGTACAACGAGCTTGTTTTGACCCTGTTTCCCACTGAAGTGTACCCAAATATTTTTGAAGACTCCATGCCCAAGGAAGTATCATAGGCTTCATGGTGTGAAAATTTCTTCATCTAAGAAATCCTACTGCTAATCATTGATTTACTTCTCCTACTTGATTAATCATACAGGCTATTAATCTGAATTATTCAGAAAAAAAAGTGAAGTAAACACAAATAGCAGCCTACACATACAGATCATTTACTGAATAGCACGCTCATATGACAAAGTGACACAGATTTTTCAAACAAATGTCCCCGGAAAAAACCCAATGTGGGAAAACTGGTGCAGCTAACTCTGGAGGGTTTTATTATTATGCAGATTATGAATACAAAAATTTTTGGACACCAGACATGGTTGGCCCTATAGAGAAAATCACAGCAATAATACCTCTTTCACTCAGAGACAGAAAATATGGCTGAATCAACCCTCATTGGGAAATTATAAATTCGAGCCCTTTCTGGCTCACTAGAAACCCCAGCGCTACTCCTCAGCCCTCTGCGTTAGCCTTAATGGCCTGCGTCAGCCTCTGCACTGCTCTGGAAGGGCCTGCGTCACCCCTGAAGGGCTTACGCTGCCCCTGAGCTACCCTGACTAGGCCTGCGTCAACCCTGTGTAGCTCCTGCTGCCTCTGCTGGACTGTGTGGCTCTGGCTTGCCTCTGCGCTGCCTAGTATGCTGCCTCTCTGTCGTTGTTGTACTCTTGGCCTGGGATCAGATGATCCCCTTGCCAATACTACCCCTCACTGCACTGTAAACTCTTCCTAAAATTCTTATCAAACTACGCCCTAGAATTTCAGCTTAGCTTCAGTGCTCTGCCAAGCCCAAGCCCTTCTCTTATACTTTTCTCGTTGGCAAACCAACGGCTGTGATCTAATCTCTAATCGACATCTAAGATTAGAAGTTGCTTGATCTGCATCACTTAAGTCATCCTCATCACATGTTTAATTTAATTCACTTTAGTCTTTTAATTTTCCTAAGTTAGATTTAGGGTCCTTAATTAAAAAGATTAATTATTTGAATAACTCTTAAACCTGATGGAATTTCTCCAAACGCTTTTGGGTCTTGGAGATCTCATGCACTCTAGCTCCTCCACAAAATTTCGAAGCTAGAGCACATCCGATGCTACCCCAAAATCTCAACACTCCCTCTTAGCGAGGAATGTGCTCTAGCAATACAATCTACCCCGAAGTACTGCTCTGATCTCTGGCATCGGTCTTCGCGCTGATGTTTGGCCTATTGCCCTTCATCACTGCGCTGTTGTGGCTCTCTGTACTGTTGCCCATGACTTTGCCACAGTCACTGCCACATCTGTACTGCAGCTCCCTCTCAAATTGCTACATCTTGCTGCCAACTACTACATTGCAACTCAGTTGCTGAGAAGTAAGCAACTGAAGGACCCTTGTCCAAATACTGACAGACAAGTCAGTGGGGCTGCATCTCATCACTGAAGCTCCTTAGGCTGTTGCTCTGCGCTATCCTCCTGAAGCCACTGCGCTTCTACAACACTGCTCTGCATGAGCACAACATCCTCTGCACTGTTGAAGTCCCATCAGCTCCTCTACATTGTTGCTTCTACGTTGCTGCTGCCTCTACACTGCGTTGCTCCCTCTACAGTGTCCAAGCCTCTGCCATCTGCTTCACTGTGATCCTCTGCACCCACTGCTCCAGTCATCCCTGCCACTGTCTTAAGGCTCTCGTAGCACGTATGTGATCCAAGAGTTGGGCTACTCAAGGATCTTGCCTCCACTCTGTAGCTACTCAACAAATCAATATCGCCCCGCCTCTTCTCTCGAGGTACATGAACGCTCATGGCCATGTCATCATCGAAGCCATTGTCTTCTTGCACTGCCACAGCCTTGGAACTAGAAGCTTTCTTGTCCTTCTTCCTTAGAGGACAATTGGTGGCGAAGTGTCCAAGTTCACCACATTGGAAACATTTGATCTTTGATAGATCACGCTTCTTTTTCCCTTATTGCTTCTTAGATGCCAGGGCTGCATCTTCCTCTTCCTCCTTCACCTTGCTTGATCCAGTGCTAGTTTGTCTCTTGGTCATCCAGCGAATTTCCTCTTGTCGGAGAATAGCCCACAGGTCATCCCAGTTTGGAAGGTCCTGTCTGCCCAAGATGCTTTGGACAAATGTTTCCCAATCCTCTGTGACTGCATTTAGAGTAGTCCTCACCATGACATCATCTTCCACCTTGACCCCCATGGCAATCAAATGATCCCAGATCACCTGCAACCTGAAGAGGAAAGGATCGATTTCCTCTCCCTTAGTCATCATAAACAACCTCATCTGGTTCTGCAAAAGCATCTTCTTATGGACGGATTTCCCTTGATACCGTGTGGTTAATGCTTTCCACATACCATTAGCCGTTGTTAATTTTGGACAACTAGGTCCGAACTCCATGTTGTAATGCTCAAATGAAGATACCAATATTTTTATTGGACTCCTCCTTCAGAGAGGTGCAAGATCGATCTAAATATCATCTTAATCCGATGAGCAGAACATTTATTTTGAATTTATTCAAAATATGTGCAGGTCGGCCTTAAGGTTTTGTACCCTAGCAGTTGTGTCACACACCCTCATTGATGGATATATATTGGTCAACGTTGGAGGACATTTTCACTCATCTCATCCTCACACATTTCTCTCTCCTCATCTGATTGGTTCGATGACCTTGGTGGCTCTTCTATCCACAGGTGGGAAAATTCCAACAACAACACATTTTTATTTCGATCTAGGGTTTCTGCAACAAACTTTGACCAATGTTGACTTTGGTCAATGCAAGGTCAAAAGGACCTGAAACTCTCCTAGAAGTTTGATTTTCCAAATCCGCATTTTTTGGCACTATTCTCGAGGCAAGACGTTGACTTTGACTTTTCTGTGTTGACCTAGCTGCTGCTGCTATTGTTTGCGTTGACCGTTGACTGATAGCATTGACTTTTTGGGTTGACTTTTGAGTTGACCGTTTGGCTGTCCTAGACGGTTGTGTGACATTGCTGGTTGGCTGACCATATTGAGACTTTGCTGGTTGAAGCATCCTGTTGACCGCCGTAACGCACCAACACACATATATTTCTGGCTTGTCTTCTGTCGATCTACTGGTATGTTCTATCAGCATTTTACTTTATTGTTTATGTGATTGATGTCTGATATTCAAGGAAAAGTAAAGTTGCATCAAGCATAGAACATCTACAAAAATTTACATGGAATCGGAGCTGAGGTGAAGATAAAGCCTTAGTTTGAAGCAATCACCGAAGAAGAGGATGGGTTACTCAAACTACAATGGCTTTAAGGCTGATGACAAATTAACTAAGAAGGATGACTTCCATGCTTGGAAGATGACATTGGATCTTAAATTGGAAGACCAAGATTTCATGGACTATGTGCAGGGTAAAATCCAAGAGCCTCTATCCACTGCAACTGCTGCTTCCAAAACAAAGTATAAGAAGGGGGAGATCAAAGCAAAGCTGATGATCAAAGACTCAATTCATAAGAGTCTCGTTGCCTACATCTCTGAGCTGGGCACATCCAAGGAGATGTATGATAAGTTGGTACACATGTTCAAGGCCAACAATGCGAATCAAGTCCTATTCTTCAAGAATCAATTGAAAAATCTGAAGAAAGGCATGGATGAGTTTATTCAATCATACTTTCTGAAGCTGACTGAAATCAGGAATAATCTGCTGGCTATTGGGGAGACAATAGCTGATCGAGAGATGGTTCTCACCGCACTTGGAGGTCTGTCATCTGAATGGCATGTGTTCAACACTACCATTCTCAAAACAATGTCATACCTGACTTTGACGAAGTACTATCGAGATGCGTACAAGAAGAGACAAGGATGAAGGAATATGAAAATGAAGGAAACGTTGTTTTCGCTGCTCATTCTAGAAAGAAGAACTTTGGTGGTCCAAGGAACAAAGGAAGAGCAGGGGCCCAAGGAAAGAAGGGCAAGTGTTACACTTGTCACAAGCCAGGTCACTATGCTAGAGAATGCCCTTTCAAGAAGGATTCTCCCTATGATGATGACAACAATAACAACCGGAGGAATGGCAATCAAAGGAACAACAGGTTCAAGGGAAAGAGGAAGGCTCCCTCCGACGAAAATGGTCAACCTTTCAAAAGGTCAAGAAATTCCAGGTATGAGGAATCAAATGTTGTTGATAAAAGAAATGAATTCATTCTTGTATCTACCCTCTCTGCTGCATCTCCACCCAACACTATGGATGTCTGGTTGATAGATAGTGGTGCCTCAAGGCACATCACTGGGTTCAAAGAAGCACTTTCTGATATGGTTGAGAAGGATACTAATCTGGAAATTATCCTTGGAGATAATGCCACATATCCCATGAAAGGGACAAGGACTGTGACCCTCCACTTGTCTCAAGGTCAAGTCCTCCGCTTGTAGGATGCACTCTATGTACCTAATTTGAAGAAGAACCTTGTGTCTATATCGGCCATGGAAGACAAGGGTTTCAATGTGGCATTCATTGATGGGAAGGTGCGTATCTAGAAGAAGAGCTTCAAGGAAGCTATCACGATTGGGTTTAGAGTTGATACACTCTACCTAGTTGGAGGAAGTCCACTAAGAGCGATGACGTGTGATACTATCCAACAGAATAAACTATGGCACCGGAGGTTTGGCCACCTTCACTACAAGGCCCTTCTTGAAGCAAGGAAGGTGGTGACGGGGATGCCCGAGTTCTCAAATAATCATGAAGGTGTATGTCAGGGTTGTGCCGAAGGAAAGCATACAAGGGGACCTTTTCTCTCAAGTGTCACAAAGACATCTGATGTCTTGCAATTGATACATTCTGATCTGTCTAGGATGCTGCCCATGACATCCTTGGGAGGATGTTCTTATTATGTGACATTCATAGATGACTTCTCTCGCAAAAACTGGATATACTTCTTGAAAAAGAAGGATGAGGCTTTCATGTGGTTCCGTACCTTCAAAACCTTGGTGGAAAATCTGACAAGATATTGAGAACTGATAATGGCACTAAATATGAGACGAACGAGTTCAAGAACTTTTGCAGAGAAGCTGGCATCAAGAGGGAGACCACAATGTTTGTGGGTTACAGCGAAACTTCGAAGGCCTATAAAATCTATGTGCCTGGTCAAAGGGAAGTGGAGATATGCCACGATGTCACCTTTGACGAAGATGCTTCCCTGAGGAAAGTAGTCAATCTTCCGAGATCTGAGGAACGCCATGAAGCAAGACCTGGAAATCAAGAAGAACCGAAGGATGAGACAATGCCCGATGCTAAAGGACCGATGAACCCGATTGATCCACCTCCTTCGATAAGGAAGAGACCATCATGGCTCAGGGACACTCTCGAGGATGTCGAGGAACATATGGCCCCAAGGGGGACATTCCATGACGGCAAGAAGCCGAATAGATACCAATGGTATCTAGCAGCCATGAGTACTATTGTACAATCTGAGCCTGGATCTTTTGAGGAAGCTGTAAAGCATCAAGTCTAGAAGGATGCTATGCATGAAGAGTATGAGTCCATAATGAAGAATGATGTCTGGGATGTGGTTCCAAGACCGGAGGACAAAGCAGTTGTCACCTCGAAATGGCTCTCAGCAAAGATTTGCTATGATCTCATGGAAGTGCCGGTGTCGGCGGGCATTCGCGTTCGGTGGCTTCTCTCAAAAGGAAGGCATAGACTATGATGACATATTTGCACTTAGAATATCCATATACCACCATCCCATCTACTGCAGCCTTGCGTCACGCAGGCGGACAGCCTCACTGGGCCGGATGTGAAGACTGCATTTCTGCATGGTGCGATAAAAGAAGAGGTGTATGTGGAGCAACCTCTGGGGTTCGAAGTCCAGGATCGAGACACCCATGTCTGTAGGTTGAAAAAAGCCCTTTATGGCTTGAAGCAAGCACCCAGAGCTTGGTACGAGAGGATAGATAGCTACCTGATGAAGCTGGGCTTCACTCGTAGTAATGTTGATCTAAACCTTTACTTCAAGGTTGATAGATAAAAGCCTCTCATTCTGGTGCTGTATGTGGACCTCTTCCTGACAAGTGCTGACCCTCTCATTCATCAGTGCAAGAGGGAGCTCGCTGCTGAGTTCAAGATGAAGGACCTAGGACTGATGCATTACTTCCGAGGCCTAGAGGTCTGGCAGAGACCTGGCGAGATTTTCCTTTCTCAAGGAAAATACATTGTGAAGCTCCTGGAAAGATTTGGTATGGTGGACTGTAAGTCCGTGTCGACACCGATGGAGCTCAACTTTAAGAAGTTGAGTGCTAGCGCTACTGGGCCTGTGTTAGCAAATCCTACTGAGTATCATCAACTCGTAGGGGCCCTAATGTTCTTAGTGAACACCCGTCCGGATGTATGTTTTGCAGTGAACACTTTGAGTCAACATATGGTTGAGACTCATCACATTCTGGGTTGGTGCCATGAAACTCTTGAGATATCTCTAGGGCACGATAGACCATGGGCTGAGATACACTGCCGAGAGCATGACACTCCATGGATATACTAATGCCGATTGGGATGGCAGTGTGGTGGATCGCAAGAGCACAACTGGATGCTACTTCACACGTAGATCTGCTTCGGGCAGGAATCTGAAGTCGGTAGCCTTGAGCACCACTGAGGCCGAATACATTGCAACATGTATGGCCTGTTGTGAAGTCACTTGGTTATGAAAGCTCTTCAGTGAGTTGTTCGAGCATGTGCTAGATGCCACCGTTATCTTTTGTGATAACCAGAGGGGGATTCGTTTGTTATAGAATCCTGAGTTCCACGATTGATCCAAGCATGTTGATGGTTGGTACCACTTTATCCGGGATATGGTACAGGGAGACTCCGTAAGGCTCGATCATATAGGAACTGATGAGCAGGTCGTGGATATTCTCACAATTCCCTTTGGGAAGGTCATGTTCCTAATCTTTTGTGAGAATCTTGGAATCGTGGAACGACCCTATGCTGAGGGTCCTATTGGACGATGAGCTCTTAGAGCTCTGGGGGGCTTTGGGGATAGCTTCTCGGAGCTATAAGCAACCATAGGGCTAGGCTTGCCTAACCTTGTTGGTGTGCTTCTGCCCCACTATTATGATGATTGAGTTGGTTCACCTCTCATGATCTGTGCCCCATATGCATCCTACCCATTTGAGTTCCGGACTCATGGGAAGTACCTCTCATTTGGCCAGTGAGGTGGGAAAAGCTAGAGACTAGTAGCAAAGATTGATGGATGCATCAGAGATTGTCGTACTCTCTATCTAGGATGGCACGATCCAACCACTTGATCTGGGATCAAGTATAGTGAGGTTTTGGACCTCCAACTGACTTCGGGTCAGTGAAACTAACTTCGGGTTAGTATATGACTCTCTTGAGTCCAAGTGAGGTTTCAGATCTCCAACTGACTTTGGGTCAGTGAAACTAACTTCGGGTTAGTATATGACTCTCTTGAGTCCAAGTGAGGTTTTGGACCTCCAACTGACTTTGGGTCAGGTAAACCAACTTCAAGTTGGTATGAGACTCTTTATGAGTCCAATAGAGGTGTTGGACCTCTGGGCTGAATCTGTCAGCCGAGAATGATGTCTTTGTGACTGACCCACTTCTATTCTGAAATAAAGAAGCCAGCAAAGCAAGTTACGGTAGGATGACGCACGATGTTGGGATTGCACAAGTGGATGGAGTTCTCCCTAGTTGAGAGGGACTGTTAATTTTGGACAACTAGGTCCAAACTCCATGTTGTGATGCTCAGATGAAGATAACAATATTTTTATTGGACTCCTCTTTTGGAGAGGTGCAAGATCGATCTAAAGATCATCTTAATCCGATGAGTAGAACATTTATTTTGAATTTATTCAAAATATGTGCAAGTCGGCCTTAAGGTTTTGTACCCCAGCAGTTGTGTCACATACCCTCATTGATGGATATATATTGGTCAACGTTGGAGGACATTTTCACTCATCTCATCCTCACACATTTCTCTCCTCATCTGATTGGTTCGATGACCTTGGTGGCTCTTTTCTCCACCCATGGGAAAATTCCAGCAACAGCACATTTCTGATTTCGGTCTAGGGTTTCTGCAGCAAACTTTGACCAGCGTTGACTTTGGTCAACGCAAGGTCAAAAGGACCTGAAACTCTCCCAAAAGTTCGATTTTCCTAATCCGCATTTTTTGGCACAATTCTCGACGCAAGACGTTGACTTTGACTTTTCTGCGTTAACCTAGCTGTTGTTGTTGTTTGCGTTGACCCTTGACTGACAGCGTTCACTTTTTGGGTTGACTTTTGAGTTGACCGTTTGGCTGTCCTAGACAGTTGTGTGACATTGCTGGTTGGCTGACCATATTGAGACTTTGCTGGTTGAAGCATCCTGTTGATCGCCGTAACGCACCAACACACTTATATATTTCTAGCTTGTCTTCTGTCGATCTACTGTTATGTTCTATCAGCATTTTACTTTATTGTTTATGTGATTGTTGTTTGATATTGAAGGAAAAGTAAAGTTGCATCAAGCATAGAACATCTACAAAAATTTACAGTCATCTTTTTCTCGTCTATGTGTGGGACCACATGATACTTGACCCCATCCATGATGAAACGCTTAGCATGTGCTTCAGCTTCATTATGCTTCGCAAGAAGACTAGCATCGGTCGGTGTACCCAAGACGCTCTCTGCATGCTCTCGTAGTTCGTATGCCTCCAAGACTGTCAGGATTATGGCCCTTCAGATAGCAAAGTTGGACAAGTCGTCCAACCTATCCTAATCACGCAGTCCGTATGGCGCCATCTGCTCAGAAATAATCTGTCGGAACAGATACTCCTCTCCCTGATTCTATTGCAACTTGCTACCCTCAACAGAAACTTGGATCTAGGGTCCTTGGCGAGAAATACACCCTCTGCTCCCTCTGACAACTGATTACCTCCCTTGGAAATCTGCCAAATCTTCTTAATCAGCCCTCTTCGATCACCCTCCGATCAATCCTCAGATTTCTTTGGCAAAAATCTGTTGAGTGGTTGTTCTCCTCCCGCTCTTTGTCAACTTAGCTAGGCACGATTCTGAACCGACAGAATCTCCACCACACCAGCAACTGTTGAAGATCTGAAGCTCTGCTTCTGGTCTACGGCAAATCTGCATAGCAACTCAAAACTGGACTGCGTCCCTCTAGCTGGCCTCTATGTGAGCAGACTGGCTCAGTGCAGCCTCTGCGCAGCACAGGCTGCTCCTGCGTCCCTCTGGAAGGCTCTGCGCTGACTCTGCATCACCCAGTTGGGACTGGGTCATCCCCTGCATGGCCTCTGCTTGGACTGCGTCCTCCTAGTGCTGTGCTGCCCTCTCTAGATTCTCTGCTACATCAGCTGCTACTCTACAGTAAAAATTTCTTCAGCGGATTTGTTGGAGATTCAGCTTAATCTGTGATGCTCTGATACCATGTGAAAATTTCTTCATCTAAGAAACCCTGCTGCTAATCATTGATTTACTTCTCCTACTTGATTAATCATACAAGTTATTAATCTGAATTAATCTGAAAAACAGTGAAGTAAACACAAATAGCAGCCTACACATATGGATCATTTAATGAATAGCATGCTCATATGACAAAGTGACAAATTTTTTGAACAAATGTCCCTAGAAAAACCCAATGCAGGAAAACCGATGCAGCTAACTCTGGAGGGTTTTATTATTATGCAAATTCTGAATACAACAATTTTTGGGCACCATACATGGTTGGCCCTATAGAGAAAATCACAACAGTAATACCTCTTTCACTCGGAGACAGAAAATATGGTTGAATCAACCCTCACCAAGGAATTATGAATTCGAGCCCTTTCTGGCCCACTGGAAACCCCAGCGCTACTCCTCAGCCCTCTGCATCAGCGTTACTGGCCTGCGTCAGCCTCTGCGCTGTTTTGGAAGGGCCTACGTCACCCCTGAAGGGCTTACACTGCCCCTGCATTGCACTGACTGGGCCTGCATCAGCCCTGCGTGGCTCTTGTTGCCTCTGTTGGACTGTGTGGCTCTAGCTTGTGTATGCGCTGCCTGGTATGCTACCTCTCTACCGCTGTTGTGCTCTTGGCCTGGGATCAGATCATCCCCTTGTCAACACTTCCCCTCGCTGCACTGCAAACTCTTCCTGAAGTTCTTAGCAAACCACGCCCTAGAATTTCAACTTGGCTTTAGTGCTCCGCCAATGTGTGTGTTCTCCAACTGACCCCAAGCCCTTCTCTTATACTTTTCTTGTTGGCAAACCAACGGTTATGATCTAATCTCTAATCGATGGCTAAGATTAGAAGCTACTTGATCCGCATCACTTAAGTCATCCTCATCACATGTTTAATTTAATTCACTTTAATCTTTTAATTTTCCTAAGTTAGACTTAGGGTCCTTAATTAAAAAGATTAATTATTTGAATAACTCTTAAACCTAATGGAGTTTCTCCAAACGCTTTCTGGGTCTTGGAGATCTCATGCACTCCATCTCTGCCACAAAATTTCGGAGCTAGAGCACATCCAATGCTACCCCAAAATCTCAACACATGTACTATCAGAGTTCACTATATCATTAGAGTTTTTCAACTCTATTTCTTCTCATCTTCTTATGTTGTCCTCAAATTCCACAAGCCCTGCAAGGATGATGTAAAGTGATGCTAGTATGATGAGTTGAGTCATGTAACATGCCTAGATAACTTGGGACCTTGTCATCAAGTGAGTTTACTCTCGGAGGTTTTTTTACTTCCTTAATTATTAGGTGCTTACGAGAACTTAATAATTAATTGTGCTTTTTCCTCCAAGCATCACCTCAAAGCCAGAGTGTGACTTGATGGCGAGGCCTTGAGTGAGTCCTAGTGTCTAGAGTCATTGTATATTACCATACTAGAACACTCGTAAAATTTTGTGGAATTTGATTAGGTCTAGGGTCATTTTTTAAATTATTTAAATTTCCCAAAGGGTGGAAATTTGAATAAAATCTGACTGTAAAATCTAATAAGTGATATTTAGAAAAGTTGTATGGGGTATGTGTGCTCAAAATTACATCTCACCCTCAAATTTTTACGATGACATACTTTGAGGGGTTAAAAATAAGTTCTAGACCCTCAAAACCCACTTTTCCTAAGTTTTGAGGAAAATGTGGCAATAAATTAGCCCAGCAATTAAATAAATGGAGAAAAATAAATATCAACACATGCTCAAATGATGTGGAAATTCATCTAAAGGTCAAAGTTGAGTTACCAAGTGATGTGGACTCCACATAAGCCAAAAATCAAGCACATCGAATGTTTTGTGGAGAAGACAACGGGTTCCAGTGACAAGATCCACGATTTGAGGAAGTTAACTCGAGCTTCAAGGGGATATCATGAGTTGACTTGAGATTGGATTAGAATTTACTTAAGTGAGGTGGAGAGTGGTCTCCTACCACTCCACTTCACTCTCCCACATGTCCTCTCATCTAATTCGAGCTCCCTCATCAAGGATCGCGTGGCCTCTAAGGAAGAAATCGGGCTGCCACTTGGGAAATTCGAATTTGCATGAAGGAGCATTGGGATTGTCACCTATTTATCTTGGGATTGTCACCATTTGCCTTGGGATTGGCTCCCAAGCTTCTATATAATAGAGTCATGGGCTCTTATTATGTAATCTTGATACGAGTTATTGGACTTGAGGATACTTTACTAGATTGTGCACTCTTTTACAAATTAATATAAAACACTTTGGGATTACATTTGAGGTGTTCTTCTCCTTGTGTATGGTAATATCTTGATATTTTTTCTCGTCTTTCTACTTATTTCATTATGCTATTATTTTCATTATGTTTTTCAAGTTGTGTTGATGTATAGCTATCTTACATTAGCATAAGGATTATTTACTTGCTCTAGATAGAGAATGCTTTAGTTGACGTCCAATATATCTCTAAAATTTTCTCATCATTGCATGTGATTAAGCCCATATGGATCTAATTTATCTATGTGAAGTTGTGTAGAAAAACTTTCTTTGGATCAAGCTTCAAGCGTGAGGGGAAGTTCTCGGAGGAACCAACCCACTCCTGAAATACTCAAAGAGAACCCACATTTGTCAATTTTTGAATCCTTGTCTTTCAAATTTGTCTTGCAGGGATTTCTTTTGGGCTTTGGGCTCATATCTCAAGCATAATCCATTTAATACTTATTTCTCAAAATAGTGTGCTTCATTTCCTATAATATTCTATTTTAGAACCAAATTAAGGCTAATCAAAGAGGAGAGTTTACTCATACTCTTTAGCTTAGCCTTTGTAGACTATTGTACATATACATTTGTAATTTTCTCGATTAATTTCATAGCTAACACTTGGTTTGTTTTGCATACCTTTCTAAATTGTTCTTGTGGCAACTTGCGGGATGCATAGTTTGAAACTTTTAACAAGTTGTGTGCAGGAACTTGGGCTCTCACTTCAAGACAACTTTTCAAAGGAGGTTGTGGGCTATTGTGAGGACTGCTAATTTTTTCTTCAAGGGCCAAGAGCTAGAGGAGGCTTAGCCTCTCTCCTTTTAAGTTTTGCATGTTTTGTGATTGTGAAGTGGTTGATTTGCGAATACCAAAACAGTCCACACATTGGGCAGATTTGGGGAGTTTCACAATCTGATTTTTACATGTAAACAATTCTCCAAGTTTGCAGACTTTAGAGGCCTTTTCTTTATGTCATTCATTTGCCAATTACTTTGGGCATCCAAGGAGGAAGTCTAGTGCATCACAAACACAAATTTTGAAAAGATTTCCCTTTTTTTTAAAGTCCCTAGAGAGGTCTCTTTTCATTGTAACTATTCACTAATAAAAATGCTAAATTTTCCTGTGAAGGAGCTTGGGTTTTTTCCCATGTTATCCCTTCCCCCCATTAGGAGGGAGGATCTTTACTTGTGGGTGAACTAATCATCTTAGTTTAATTACTCTAATTCTCATTTGCTAATTTCATTTCACTCATGCATGATTAGTTTGACATAGTTCTCACATCCATTTTCATTTTAGCACAAGTTTGACATTGTTTATTTCAATTTCTTGAGTAATTGCATTGAGCTTTTATTACAACACACACAATATCCTTTTTTTAAAAGCGAGTATTTTACACAATTGGCAAGCTTAAACTGGTTTAATTTAGCCATCTTGGTTTCACAAGTCTCTTGAGCACTTTGCTTTATCATTGTCAATTTAATTTATGTGGCATCTTGATTTTTACTGAACATTATTCTGTTGAAGCAATTTGGTCTTGACTGTATTTCTTGCAAAGCAATTGTGGACTTGCGAAGTTTCACTTTCATTTCCATTTTTAAGATATTGGTATTTGTTGACACCTAATCCTAAGGGGTTGGGTGAGATTGTATATTATTGTAATTTAGTAAATAAGGAAGGCCAAGAGTCATTGGGAAGTGAATCCCAATAGCCTCACCTCCATGTATAAATACACACACAATCTCCATCTAATACATATTGAGTTTTGCGGAGTTACCTCCTAGTCTGACATGGTATCAGAGCCAGTCCCATTTTTGGCATTCCTACCTTTGGTGTAACTCCCTCATGTTCTGCATTTTGCAGACTGTCATTGTGCATTTAGTTTTCTGTTTACTACTCCTGCCATTTTGCAATTCTGGAAAATTCTGAGTTTTCTTTTTACTGCAAATTCTGCAAAAAAATTTCTGCACATTTTGCCTATTGTTTCTGCACACCACTGTGCAATTTCTGCGAGTGTGCAATTTCTGCGAAAATTCTGAGCACAGTTAAATTTACTGTACAATTTTTTTCACTCATTCCCGTTCATTCCCATTCGCTGTGCAAATTAAAGACCCTCACAACGCCCTCCCTCACGGCCTCTTGCCCCTCCCTCACACTCGCTCTCTGCTCGCACACCCACCCATTCCTCTCTGCTCGCACGCCCTCCCCCCTCACCCTCCCCTCTCACGATCGCCGCCCCCTCACCTGCGCTCACTCCCGCACAGCAATCCCGCCCCCTCACCTGCACTCCCCCTCCCGTCACCCCTCGCCCTCCCCTTTCACAATCCCCGCCCCCTCACCTACGCTCACTCACGCACAACAATCCCGGCCCCTCACCCCTCACTCCCCCTTGCACAGCAATCTTGCCCTCCCCTCTCACGATCCCCGCCCCCTCACCTGCACTCCCCCTCCCCTCACCCCTTGCCCTCCCCACTCACGATCCCACGCACCCCCTCACAAAGCCCTCCCCCATCCCTTTAGCTCCTCACGCTGGCCCCCACAGTCCGCTCTCTCCCTCGAACTCTCGCAGCCTCTGCTGCACCTCGCTCCCTGCAGTTTTTTTTTTTTCCCAACCATAATATCAATTAACTTTTTTTTACAGTTTGGCCTCCCCCAGAAATCACCTCTCCCAGTAATCACCTCCCCCAGAAAACACCTCCCCCAGATAATACCTCTGTTTTTTTTCCTCCAAATTTTTTACAAAAATAAAAATAAAAAAAATTTGCAAAATTGAAACCAAAATTGAGTTTTTACCCAGCAAAGTATTTTTTTTCCTTCAAAAGAATGCATTCTCTCATATCTATTGTAGGAGTTGTTCTCTCCGGCAAGGAGAACTATCCTAAATGGTCTCGGAAAATCAAGCACACTCTCATTTTTAATGAGCTGTGGAGAGGAATTTGTGAAGGAGAAGATGACCTTCCACCAGCAAAGCCCACTTTAGACAAGGAGATCGTCATTTGGGAAAACAAGAACTGCAACGCCTATGCCTTGATTTCAACTTCCGTAAATGAAGAGGTGAGTCACCAAATTACACCATTTTCAAATGCCTATCAAGCCTTGAGCAAGCTAAAAGAACTCTATGACTCACATTCAAAACTTGAAATTGTTCAATTAAAGATTAAGCTGTTCAGTCTGGAATTGAAAAATGATGATCCTCTTGCTTTAGCTTCAGAAGTAAGATCTATCATGCATGACATTAAGAGCACTGGTACAAATGTTGACATATCTCTCATAGCATATGTTAAGGCTTTGTATTCCACTTACTCAAATTATCTTGAGTCATTGCAAGCAAGTGGAAACCTCGTGAAAATCAATTTTGAGTCCCTTGAGAAAAAGTTTGCAGAAAGAGAGAAAGCTTTTGGAAAGATGACCACCCCTCTGACTTTTGAAGAGGTTGTATGCTTTGCACATAGAGAGAAGAGTCATGCTCAAAGATTCTTCCAGAGGAAGAGGTGGCCGAAGAGGAAGAGGAAGAAGAAATTTCAGAGTAAGGGGGGGCAGACAAACTCAAACTGAAAAATCGGATCTTCATTGCATACGCTGCAATAAAAACTAGCATGATGAATCTACATGCAAGATACCTTGGGATAAAAATGAGCAGCAAAGGAATCAAGAAAAAGGTAAAACTAATGACAAATACAAAGGTAAAGCACCTGAATCCGCTCATTATGTTGTAGCACATTGTAACAATGGAGTAACTGAAGACTTGTTTGATGTTTCATTTACTTCTTGGAGAAATGATTGGTTGCTAAATTCAGGAGCAACATGTCACATGACATTTAGAAAAGATTTTTTTGAAGAATTTACTGACAAAGTTGATGGAGCAGTATACTTCGCAAATAAATCCAAACTCAAGCCATCAGGGCTTGGCACAACCAGGCTTAAGTTGCCTGGTCTTCCAGATCATCTTCTACATGAGGTTCTATACCTCCCTGAGTTGAGGAGAAACTTGTTGTCCTTGGTCCACATCCGCCAGCAAGGAAACTCCATTCACATGTTTGATGGCAAGGCTGAGGTCAGAAAAGCATCAGATCGCTCACTTGTCATGGAGGGAATAGAAGAAGGAAGACTCTTGAAGCTGCAAGGTTCCTTTGCTCATGCACAAAACTTTGCATTCAATTCACATCATGATGAAGGTACATTCCCATCAAGTTTTTTATGGCATGCTAGATTTGGACACTTAAACTATGATAGCCTTCGATTGTTGAAAAAAAATGGTGTTAATGGACTGCCTACAATTCCTAAGAAACTTAAGCAATGTGATGCTTGTATTCTAGGAAAGCATAGCAAACAACCATTTCATGATTCACACTCCAGAGCACATAGAAAACTTGATCTTATTCATTCAGATTTATGTGGCCCTATGCCCGTTGCTTCTGCAAATGGAAATAAATATATGATGACATTTATTGATGATTACACCAGAATGTGTTGGGTTTACTTATTGAAGAACAAGTCTGATGTTTTTCAAACATTCAAGAATTTTCATGCATGCATTGAAAATGATGCACAAACTCATATTGGCTCTTTACGTATTGATAATGGAAAAGAATACACTTCAAACGAATTTGAAAATTATCTTCGTCAACATGGGATCAAACATCAAACAACTGTGCCCTATAATCCCCAACAGAACGGTGTAGTTGAAAAAATGAACTGAACAATTTTAAATATGGTTCGCTCCATGATGTTTTTTAAGAATGTAAAATTGATGTTTTGGGCTGATGCAGTTCTATGTGCTATATACATAAAGAATAGGTGTCCTTCAAATTCAATCAGAAACAAAACTCCTTATGAAATGTGGCATGGCCACATTCCTTCGGTAAAAGCATTTCAGGGTCTTTGGTTCCACCTATTATGCTTTGATACCCAAGGTACAAAGGAATAAACTTGGTGCTAGAAGTCGAAAATGTATCTTCTTGGGGTATCCCAATACCTCCAAAGGATATCGTCTCTATGATGAAGTCAATAAGAAGTTTGTAATAGCAAGAGATGTCATATTCCTTGAATCTTCCAAGACTGACAATGTTGTTGAGCGGCAACTTGATCGCCTGGATAGATTCACAAATGCAAAGTATTTTCAAGAATTTGATAATCAGATTCCACATCTTGAAGGGGGGATTCCTATACTGAATCAATCTATGGAATCATTTCCCGAAGCACTCTCTCCCCCACCTGAAGAACCAACCACGGATGACACCTTGAACGATGTGATTGACAGAATTAAGAGATTGAATCTTGATTCAATTCCAACTCAGTCAAATGAGCAGCCTGGGCCATCTCAGAAAGGTCCCCCCAAATGGCTGACAAAGACACTAGAAAACGTTCGTCCCGATGAGGTTGGAAAGACAGGAACAAGAAGTTCCACTAGACAAAACGAAGGTGATGTAGATAATTATGATCCACCTATTGATATGGATATTGCTTATAACTGTGAATTGAGTTTTTCTACAGATCATGAACCAACTTCCTTCAAAGAGCCGCTTCTCATGATGAATGGAATGAAGTGATGCAAAAGGAGTATGATGCCTTGATAAAGAATGGCACTTGGAAGCTGGTTGATCCTCCTTTGGGAACCAAACCAATTGGCTGTAAGTGGGTCTACAAGAACAAGTACAAACCAGATGGCTCACTTGACAAGCACAAAGCCAGGCTTGTGGCAAACGGTTTTGCATAGAAAGGGGTCGATTCTGAAGAAACTTTTGCTCCCACAACAAAATGGGCCACCATCTGGACACTCTTTGCCCTAGCAGCTCAGAAGGGATGGAAAGTCCATCAGATGGATGTAAAGACCGCCTTTTTGAATGGAGATCTAAAGGAGAAATTTTTTATGTCCCAGCCAGAAGGATTTGTTGTGAAGGGCCAAGAACACAAAGTATGCAAGCTTATAAAATCCTTATATAGCCTCAAACAAGCACCGCGAGCCTGGTATGAGAAATTAACTGAGCATCTTCTGAAACTTGACTTCAAACATTTTGATCTTGATGATGCAACTTTGTTTGTTAAGAAAGTTGGAAAAACAGTTGTATATCTTGTGGTGTATGTAGATGATCTTTTGATGACAGGGAACAATGAGAGTTATATTGCATCCATAAAGAAAGAATTGAAGAGAAGTTTTGAAATGACTGATTTGGGTCATGTTCATTACTATCTGGGTATTGAAGTAACTCAACATCCTAAATTTATATTTCTTTCTCAAAAGAAGTACATTGGGGATCTTTTGAACAAGTTGGGCATGGATGAATGCAATCCCTTAACCACTCCAATGGAACAAAACTTGAAGCTCACATCCATTGAAGGGAAGGAATTCGAGGATGCAACGAAGTATAGACAGTTTGTAGGAAGTCTTATCTACCTGACTACCACCAGACCAGACATCTCATTTGCTGTTGGAATCCTCTCCAGGTTTATGCAAAAACCTTGTGAAGGACATTGGTCTGCTGCAAAAAGAGTTCTAAAGTACTTGAAGGGGACTCAAGACTTTGGACTCAAATATACACAGGTAGGGGATTTCAGCTTGATCGGATACTCTGATTCATACTTTGATGGGGACAAAGAAACTGGGGTGTCTACTTCAGGTTATACCATGAGTCTTGGATCAAGAGCTATCTCATGGAGATCACACAAACAGTCAGTTCCAGCAGATTCCACAACCGAAGCAGAATATGTGGCAGCAGCTAAAGCAACAAAGGAAATTGTGTGGCTCAGGAAAATCCTAGAAGATTTGCAAATGAAACAAATGCATTCAACACCACTCATGATCGACAACACTTTGCAATAAAGTTGGCCAAGAACCCGAAGTTCCATGATCGAACAAAGCACATCAATACAAAATACCATCTGATTCGACATCATGTTCAGGCCAAAACCATCCATCTACATCATTGTTCCACAAATGAGCAGACTACAGACATCTTCACCAAAGCACTTGGAAGAGAAAAGTTTGAAAAGTTCAGAATGATGCTTGGACTCACCAACATCCCTTCAGATTAAAGGTGGGAATGTTGACACCTAATCCTAAGGGGTTGGGTGAGATTGTATATTATTTTAATTTAGTAAATAAGGAAGGCCAAGAGTCATTGAAAGTGAATCCCAATAGCCTCACCTCCATGAATAAATACACACACAATCTCCATCTAATACATATTGAGTTTTGCGGAGCTACCTCCTGGTCTGACAGTATTTTTACTTAAGCATTGTCCATTATACTCGAGCACCAATACTTTATTTTGGAAGCAGCAACATATACTCAAGCATCTCACTTAGTCACATTTTATTATTAATTGGCATTTCCAAAATTAGCCGCCCACTTAAGTTGCTTGTATAGACTTTAGGGACCCTCCACCCCCCTCCACCCCTATTGACGACTCATCATGAAATCCGGATTTTTGGGTGAGGATAAGGTATGGGGATCAAAGCTCAATTGAAACTTTGTTTTAGAATACAACTAGTAAAATAAACCAAGAAAATCTCTACATCACAACTTTACCTTACTTGCAAAGGCAATTCTCCTATATATGTTATCTTGAATTTATTTGAGTCATATTTGCAAATATCATCATTTTCTCAAGAAGCATTTGCTTTATATTTGAAGTATTTGGATCTTTTATTTTTGCAACAATTAGTTTTCTTGTACTTGGAATATCCTTCATTGGTGCAACTCTATTTCAAGTTCATATATTTGTTGTTTTGATGATCATTTAGCTCATGAGTAATTGGTGTCACTATCTTGTCATTTGAGTATTTACTTTCAAGTACTATCTCATTTATAGTTGCAATTGATCTTTATATGCTCATCTTGGTCTAACATTTAATTTTGCAAGATTACTTGGTGTTTCATTTTGAAACATTTTATTTTTGAGCAAGTGTTTATTATTTTGAAGCAATATTGAAGGCACTGGTTTACATGTTTATCTTTTATTATGTGTGGATGATTATTGAGAACACCTTTCATTTCATATCTTGTATTACTTATCATACTTGTTGAACATGCTCATAATCTTAAAGAAATCCATTTAACCTTAGTGTCTCCTAGAAACCTCACACCATTTTTTTCTTCTAACTTTTCATTAGGGACCACCCCCTTTAGCTTACCTAGGAGAGAGCTTTAACGGAGAGAGTTGGGAATAGCCTAATAGGTGACAACCCCATCTTTTAGTTTTGCCCCCAACCACACCTTGTGGGGTTAAGGGATTTTCTCACTAACTTAAGTGTGTGTGTAAGGCAGCAACAACATTTCTTGGCGTCGTTGTTAGGGACAAGTGCTCTTGTACCTGGAAATCGACTAACTTTTGGTTTTTTTTCATATTGGGTTGTTAGAGTTAGATTCCTGCTCAAGTGGCTATTGAAAAATGCGTAACTAGGTTCGGGCTTCATAAGTATGAAATGTAATTTTGATTCTTGTAAAATGTAAAATGAAAGAAAAATTATCATTATTATTGGAGCATGGGTTTCATGCTCAAGGTCTTTTATTTTATAGGTCAACCACCCAATGAGTGCTTCTAGGGTTTTTCCTAGGTCAAGAAGTCAAAAGAGTCATTGTCATAAGTTGAAGACCCCATCGGTCACATTGTAACTTGTAAAGAAATTCATTTTTGTCTTTAAAAGTGTTGGAATACCCTCCAAGACCAAGTCAACCTAAAAGGAAGAGTCACGTCCACCTTGAAGAGCCTATATATAGGAGGGAACTCGTCCTCCTTGAGACACATTCACTCACCACGCATTCTAGCGAAGAAAGAGGAAGAGAAGAACGCAGTGAAGAAGGAAGAGGAAGAAGGAGATCTTTGTTTGGGCTATTTCTCTCTCACATGTGCTAAGGAGAACTAGGGTTTCTATCTACAAAATAGATCTTGGAGAAAAGAAGGCAAAGAGGTCAAGCGAAGGTCACCAAGGGTCATCCTTAAGCTCTTGAAGTCAAGGAAAGACAAGCAAAGGTCAAGGGAAGGCTCTAAAGGAAGATCAAAGTTCACACGTGTGGCAGCTGCAACTGCAGGGAGGCCGAAATTTCATATCTACAGTAGGAGGCCGAAAATCTAGCAACAGTTGGTCGAAGAAGTGTTATTGGAAGAGATTTGACTGGGTTTTACTGGATCGAGTTTAGCACATCATCCAAGGAGGTTGGTCTTGGTCTTGGAGGGTATTGGTCTTAGTCTTAAGGTCATGGAATTCGTCAATTGAAGAATCTATAAGGAAGAGAAGAGATTTACGAGTTTTCCTCTCAAGAGGAGAGGTTTTGGCCCTGACCTGTAGCCTATATTTCGTGTTCCTGTTCTTCTTGTTATGGTAGTTGTTTGATGATTCACACATATAATAATAAGAAACAAAGCTAATAAGTAAAAGGACATCACAAGTAGTTATCAGGCAAAGAGAATTAATTTATTCATTGCCCTATAGAATTCTCAACATGGTATCATAGCTAAGGTTCACTAAGGGCATTATGAAGATCTCCACTACATTGAAGAAGTTCATCAAGAAGTGTTCAAAGCAATGTTATCGGAACCGAACCGGTTATCGAACCGGAAAACCTTGTGGACCGGGAACCGGTCGGAACCGGACCGGAACCGGAAAAAAACCGGTTTACCAAAAACACAAAATATTCATATTTTAAAGAAAAACCAGATATATTCATGTACATCCATATTAATACAAACCATTTAAGCACAAATATGCAAAAGTTTTCATTATATAGGTGCAGATAGCCAAAATAACACTTAGTGCAAAACATCGCTGAACAAAAAATGTAACAAACATCAAGAAACAGGCTCTAAAAGGCCTTTATAGTTCAAAATAACATGTTAGATCATAGTATTATACTATAGCCTACAATACTACAAGCTACATATGATCAAATCATCAATCATCATCAGAATCCCTAAGTCACCTGATACGGGGATACAGGGATTCGAAGAATCGGATACGGGTACGGTGACCCCGAAACCGGATACTTCTGGGATACGATACGTTATATATTATTTTATTAAAAAATATATATATTTTAAAAAATATATATATATATATATATATATATTAAAAATTAGATATTTTTTACACAAATTCATACTTAATTCATTGATTTAAACATAGATTTATCTATCATCTTCGATAGTCAAGGTTTTGTTTGAGTGATGGGTACATTTTTAGTAGGGTCATGATAGGGGAGTTTGACAACCAATGTCACTAACATCAAGGTACATAGAGGGATTGGTGCTCTTGATTAAATATGAGTTCCATACCCTAATACATGACAAAATTCGATGGAAACATTGCAATAACCCAATCCTGAAATCCTGAAAAACTGATAAGTCTGCTGGATTTGAATGAGATCTAAAATTCTACTTTCTCCATATGAAATCCAATGAGGTCGGAACCACTCTCAAACATCCTGAATCATTTCATGGTAATGTTAAAAATTTAAGTAAAAGGATGAAAATGAAGATTAAGGAGAATGTCACTTTTACTTTAAGAATTTAACATTACCATGAATAGTGTGAGGGAAATAGAGGGGGTGGGGGTGTTTAAGTAGCTTTAGGGGGGGCTAGGGTAGCGTTATTAACTAGGAAAAATAATAATTTAGAAAAAAAATTTAACAAATTTAAAAAAAATTAAGAAAAAAAAAAAAAATTTAGTGCCCAGGCTTGTGAACCGGTGGAACCGGTCTCTAAACCGGACCGGTACGGAACTGGCCGGTTCAATGACGGAACCGGCCGGTTCAGTACTGAACCAGTCATTTCCGGTTCGGAGGGCCGGTTCGGACCGGTTTTGCCTCCAAACCGGTCGGACCGGCCGGGTTTTCAAAACCGGTTCGGTTCTGATAACATTGGTTCAAAGGTAGTAAGCTATCTCAAGAAAGGTATCAAGGAAGCATGGAATCTTCTATTCACTACTAAGAAGGAAGTAGTCAAGGCAAAAGATGAAGGTCTCTTCTCGGCACTCACTAGCACATTCCAAGACAAGAGCATTTGGGTAATTGATATGGTGCATCTAGACACATGATTGGTCATCACAAACAATTGAAGACATTATCAAAGGGAAAATGTTCTTACTCAGTGCAACTTGCAGATAACAAAAGCTATCTCGTGAGAGGAATTGAATCAACCTCTATAGAGCTGGAGAATGGAAGCAACATTCACCTCAACAACATCCTATTTATTCGAGGTTTGCATAAGAACTTACTTTCCATTTCAAGTCTTGAAGATAAGGGTGATAGAGTAGCTTTCATTGATGGAAAATTTGTTGTATAGAGTAAAAACTCAAGCATAGAGAATGCTAGAGTAATTGCTATTCAAGAAGGAAGACTTTCCAGGTTGATATCTCCTCTAGCTCAAGCTTTGGTTCACATTGAAATTAGCCCATGTGAACTCTGGCATAGAAGATTTGGTCATCTTCATTTCAAAATCCTTCCAAGTTCTAACTCTGAGTTCCATAGTAGATCGAATACCTGAATTGAAAGAAGATCGTAAAGGAGTATGTAAAGGATGTGCATTGGGTAAGAATACCAAGAGACCATTTAGAAGCAGTGCTTCACAGTCAAAAGAAATCTTGGATCTCATTCACTCCGATGTATATGGTCCTATGAATCCTAAATCACTTGGAGGTCATCTATATTATGTCACCTTTATAGATGATCATTCAAGAAAGACTTGGGTTTACTTGATGAAAACCAAGGACGAAGTATTTACAAAATTTCAAGAATTCAAAGTTGAAGTGGAGAACCTTACAGAAAAAAATAATCAAGATACTAAGATCTAATAATGGAGGAGAGTATACATCCAAGGAAATTATAGCCTTCTGTAAGGAGTCTGGGATTAAGAGGGAGTTGATAGTCCCATACAATCCCAACAAAATGGAGTTGCAGAACAAAAGAACTAATCCATTGAAGAAAGTGTAAAAGTGATGTTACATGATCAAGATCTACCAAAATTTGTGGGAAGAAGCCACGAAGAAAGCATAATATATTCAAAATCCAAGTCCCCACAAGTCACTGGACAATAGGGCTCCCGAAGAAGTATTCACTGGAAAGAAACCAACTATGGACCATCTCTGTATCTTTGGGTGTCCCGCATATATATGAATATACCAAAGGGCAAAAGAAAGAAGTTGGATCCATCAAGCATGAGAGGAACATTGGTTGGCTACAATAACTCCTCTAAGGCCTATAGAATCTACATAAAGGAAGGACACCATATAGAAGTAAGTTAAGATGTCATATTTGACGAAAGAATCGCATTGAATAAATCTAAGGAACTTCCCATGGACTCTGATGACGAAGAACTTCCAATATTTGAGGAGGAAGTTAACAAGGAAGAAGAAGAATCTCATTATGAAGATGAAGGTCCCAGTGAACCCATTCAACCTATGGTCCTCCCAGAATCAAGAAAGAGACCTAACTGGTTGAAATCTACACTACTTGATGCAGAAGGTCATGGAGCAGTTAAAGGCTCATTCAAAGAAAGCAAGAAACCCAAGCGATATTCTGGGTATGCAGCATACATGACAAAGCTAATAGAAGCAGAGCCATCCACTTTTGAATAAGTTGTCAATCATCAGGAATGGGAGGATGCCACGAGTGAAGAATATCAATCTATAATGAAGAATGGAGTTTGGGAGATCGTACCT
Source organism: Pinus albicaulis (assembly GCA_034641835.2). Classification (NCBI taxonomy): domain Eukaryota; kingdom Viridiplantae; phylum Streptophyta; class Pinopsida; order Pinales; family Pinaceae; genus Pinus; species Pinus albicaulis. The sequence goes on from CM076581.1 coordinate 1,520,579,423, forward strand.
AGGCATGAAGACAAATTTGTGGTAACTTCCAAATGGATCTATAAGATCAAACATGCGGCAGATGGAAGTATCGATAAGTATAAGGCAAGATTTGTGGCTAGGGGCTTCTCTCAACAAGAAGGCATCTACTATGAAGAGACATTTCCTCCGACAGCAAGGTATACAATGATTCATTCATTGATCTCTTTGGCAGCATCGATGGGATGGAACATCCACCAAATGGATGTCAAAACTACGTTTCTAAATGGCACAATTGATGAGGAAGTCTATATAGAGCAACCCTTGGGAGTTGAAGTTAAAGACAAGAAGGCATATGTTTGCTGATTAAAGAAAACATTATATGGCTTCAAGCAAGCACCAAGGGCATGGTATGTTATGTTAAATTTAGATAACCATGGTGTTCTATGCTTGATGCACTTATACTTCAATCTTTCTTAGGCCCGATACATAAACATGAAAGTAAAATGCTGATAGAACACAATAATAGATCAATAGAAGACAAGCCAAATATAGATCAAATTTACAATTCCTTTTGTCTAGCAAAGATATGAGATATTGTTGCGTTACGGCAGTCAACAGGATGCTTCAACCAGCAAAGTCTTTCTCGATCAGCCACTCTTCTATGTGTCACACCCATAGCCCTCAAAGACAGCTCATCACAAGTCAACGCAAGTCAAACTAGGGACAGCGCAGAAAATTCAACGCAGGCAGCGCAGAAAATTCAACGCAGGCAGCTTTAGAAAAGTCAATGCAACAAACTAGGGCTTCAGTCAAATAGCCTGGAATTCCTCGATTTTAGTGCCCATCTGTACGACCTCCTAAAATCGGAATTTCTGCAGAAGATTGAGGTCAAATGACCAAGGGTTGACCACAGTCAATATTGGCCAATGCTAAAGCAAAAAAGCCCTAAACAGATCAACACAAAAAACAGCAGCTTCGCTCCACATGTGTGAGAAAAAAGGCCTCCAAAGGCTATCGAACCAATCAGATCACAATGAGAGAATGTGTGATGAGATGATGAGAAAATGACCTCCAAGTCGCCAATTTATATTCATCAATGAGGGTGTGTGACACATCTCTTAGGCATGTGGGATAAATCTGGTCGACCTTGCACATGTGGAAAATAAATTCAAAATCAATGTTCTGCTCATCCGATCAAGATGATCTTTAGATCAATCTTGCACCTCTCAATCCAACAAAAATAGGACCATCGTCATATGAGCAATGCAACATGGAGTTTGGACCTAGTTGCCCAAAATTAACACTCCCTCTCAACTAGGGAGAACTCCATCTGTCCACAAGTGTCATCCATCATGTACCAAACCAAACATCGTGCGTCATCCCGCCGTAACTTGCTTTGTTGGCTCTTTATTTGAGAACAAAAGGTGAGTTACAAAGACATCACACACAGCTGACCTGAAGTCAGCTTAGAGGTAAAAACCTCTCTCGGACTCAAAATAGTCTCATACTAACCTAAAGTTAGTTTAAAGGATAAAACCTCGTCATACTTGATCCCAGATCAAGGTGTTGGACACATGCCATCCTAGACATAGAGAGTACAGAAATCTATTATGCGTCCATCGATCTTGCTATAGTCTCTATCCACATTTCCCACCTCATTGGCCAAAACAGAGGTACTTCCCATGAGTCTGAAACTCCATGGGTAGGATGTGTGCGGGGCACAGATCAGAGAGAGGTGAACCAACTCAATATCATAACGGTGGGGCAGAAGCACCACAAGGTTCGGCAAGCATAGCCCCGTGAGTGCTTATAGCTCCAAGAAGTTATCCCCAAGCCCCCTGGAGCTCCCAGAACTCATAGTCCAACTCAAGCAGGACCCTCAGAATAGGGTCTTTTCACGATTCCAAGCTTCTCACATAAGGTTAGGAACTTGACCTTCCCTAGGGGCTTTGTGAGAATATCCACGACTTGCCCATCAGTTCCTCTATGATCGAGCCTTATGGTGCCTCGCTGTACCATATCCCGAATAAAGTGTTACCTAATATCAATATCCTTGGATCGATCGTGTAACACGGGATTCTCAGAAAAACGAATCCCACTCTGGTTATCACAAAGGATAACTGTGGTATCTAGCACATGCCCGAACAACTCACTGAAGAGCTTTCGCAACCAAACAACTTCACAACAGGCCATACTCGCTGCAATGTATTCGGCCTCAGCGGTGCTCAAAGCCACTGACTTCTGCTTCATGCTCGTCCAAGATATCGAAGCAGAACCCAAGGTGAAGTAACATCCAGATGTGCTCTTGTGATCCACCACACTGCAGCCCAATCGACATCAGTATATCCATGGAGTCTCAAACTCCCAGTAGTGTATCTCAGCCCATGGTTGATTTTGCCCCGAAGATATCTCAATAGATTCTTGGCACCAATCCAGTGAATGTGATGAGGTTCAACCATATGTTGACTCAAAGTGTTCACTGCAAAACATACATCCGGACGAGAGTTCACTAAGAACATCAGGGCCCCCACGAGTTGTCGATACTCAGTAGGATTTGATAGCACGGGCCCAACAGTGTTTCCACTCAACTTCTTAAAGTTGAGTTCCATCGGTGTCGACACAGACTTACAGTCCACCATACCAAATCTCTCCAGCAGCTTCACGACAAATTTTCCTTGAGAAAGGAAAATCTCGCCCCTCGGCTCGCCAAACCTCCACCAAGCTCAGGGAATTAGCATCAGTCCTAGGTCTTTCATCTCAAACTCGGAAGCTAGCTCCCTCTTACACTGATGAATGAGAGGGTCAGCACCTGTCAGGAAGAGATCGTCCACATAGAGAACCAAAATGAGAGGCCTTTCTCTATCAACCTTAAAATAAAGGTTCGGATCAACATTACTTCGAGTGAAGCCCAGCTTCATCAAGTAGCTATCTATCCTCTCGTATAAAACCCTAGGGGCTTACATCAACCCATAGAGGGCTTTCTTCAACCTGCATACATGCGTGTCTCTATCTCGGACTTCGAACCCTAGAGGTTGCTCCACATACACCTCTTCATTTATAGATCCATGCAAAAAAGCAGTCTTCACATCCATTTGATGTAGACTCCATCCTTGCACAGTAGCAAGGGCAATAATAGATCGGATGGTGGTGTAGCGAGCCACAAGTGCAAATATATCATCATAATCTATGCCTTCTTTTTGAGAGAAGCCTCGGGCAACAAATCTTGCCTTGTACTTTTCAACACTTCCATCAGATCCATGCTTGATCTTATAGAGCCATTTCGAGGTGACAACAGATTTGTCCTCCGGTCTTGGGACCACTTCCCAGACATCATTCTTCATAATGAACTCATATTCTTCGTGCATAGCATCCTTCCAAATGTGATGTTTCATGGCTTCTTCAAATGTTCCAAGCTCAGATTGTACTATCGTACTCATGGCTGCTAGATACCCTTGGTATCTCTTCGGCTTCTCGCTTTCACGGAATGTCCCCCTTGGGGCAATATGTCTCTCGACATCCTCGAGTGTATCCCTAAGCCATGAGGGTCTTCTCTTATTTGAAGGAGGTGGATCAATGGAATCCATAGGTCCTTCAACATTGGGCATCAGGTCATCCTTCGACTCTTCCTGCTTCCCTGCTTCTTCATCTGCTTTGTCTTCCTTGGAGTTAGGAAGATTTCTTACTTTCTTGAGGGCAGCATCTTCATCGAAGGTGACATCATGGCATATCTCCACTTCTCTTTGACCAGGCACATAGATTCTATATGCCTTCGAAGTTTCATTGTAGCCCACAAACATTCCCTTCTTTCCAGAAGCATCCAGCTTGCTTTTCTTTTCTTTCAACACATGAAAGTAAACAGGACAACCAAAAACTCTAAAATGATAAACATCAGGTTTCTTACCAGAGAAGACTTCTTTGGGAGTTTTGGTGTCCAGAGCGGAATGCGGGCATCTGTTTTGAACATACACAGCAGTGTTCGCAGCTACTCCCCATAGAAACTTCGAAAGACCTTGGTCACATAGCATGGCGTGGGCAGCTTCCACAATGGTCCTGTTCTTTCTTTCAGCAACACCATTTTGCTCAGGAGTGTACGTAGTTGTGGTCTCCCTCTTAATGCCAGCTTCTCTACAAAAGTCATTAAACTCATTTGACTCATACTCGGTCCCATTGTCGATCCTCAAAAATTTGATTTTCTTCTCGGTTTGATTTTCCACCAAGGCCTTGAAGGTACAGAACCATTTGAATGCTTCGTCCTTCTTCTTCAAAAAATATAACCAGGTCTTGCGGGAGAAGTCATCTCTAAAAGTCATGTAATAGAAAAATCCTCCCAAAGATGTCACAGGCAGCATACCAGATAAGTTAGAATATATCAACTATAAGATATCTGTTGTCTTTGTGACACTTGAGGGGAATGGTCCCCTTGTATGCTTCCCTTCGGCACAACCCTGACATATACCTTCATGATCATCTCTAGATTCGGGCATCCCTGTCACCACCTTCCTTGCTTTGGGAAGGGCTTTGTAATGAAGGTGTGCAAACCTCCAGTGCCATAACTCTATTTGAAGAGTTGTATCACATGTCATAGCTCCCAATGGACTTCCTCCAACCTGGTAGAGTGTATCAACTCCAAAACCAATAGAAAGAGCTTCCTTGAAGTTCTTCCAGATAAGTACCTTTCCATCAACGAATGCCACCTTGAACCCTTTGTCTTCCATTGACGAAATGGACACAAGGTTCTTCTTCAAATTAGGTACATACAACACATCTTGTAATTGGATGACTTGACCTTAACATAAATGGAGGGTCACAGTCTCTGTCCCTTTCACGGGTTAGGTGTCATTATCTCCAAGGATAATTTCCAGATTAGCATCTTTCTCAACCAAATCAGAAAGGGCTTCTTTATAACTAGTGAGCACTGAGGTGCCTTGAAGCACCACTATCAATTAACCAGACATCCAGGGTGTTGGGTGGAGATGCAGCAGAGAGGGCAGATACAAGAATAAATTCATTTCTCTTATTATCAACAACATTAGACTCATCGTACCTGGAATTTCTTGACCTCTTGAAAGATTGCCCATTTCCACTACAATCAGAGGGAGCCTTCCTTTTTCCTTAGAACCTGTTGTTCCTGCCATTCCTTCTCGAGTAGTTGTTGTCATCATCCCTAGGAGAGTCCCTTCTATTAGGGCACTCTCTTGCATAGTGACCAGTCTTGTTACAACTGTAACATCTTCCCTTCCTTTGGGCCTCGCTCTACCATGATTTTGATTTCTCAAGCCACCATGGTTCTTCTTCTTTGCATGAGCGGCGAAGGTAGCAGGGTCACTTACCATTAGAGGCATACTCCATCATTCTTGTTTCCTCTTGAGTGCATCTCGTCAATATTTCATCAAAATCAGGAATCACATTATTATTGAGAATAGTGGTATTGAATACATGCCAATCACGGGGGAGACTTCCAAGTGCAATAAGAACCATCTCTCGATCAGATATTGCTTCCCCAATAGCTAGGAGGTTATTCCTGATTTCAGTGAGCCTCATAAAATAGGATTGAATAGATTCATCCTTACCCTTCTTGATATCCTTCAATTGATTCTTGAAGAAGAGGATTTGATTAGCATTGCTAGCCCTGAACATGTTCACCAGCTTATCATACATCTCCTTAGATGTCTTCAGCTCATAAATGTAAGCAACCAAGTGCTTATGAATAGAATCCCGGATCTTTGCTTTGATTTCCCCTTTTCTATACTTCGACTTTGTGGCAGTAGTTGCATTTGATGGAGGCCCTTGAGTATTCCCCTGTACATAGTCCATGACATCTTGATCTTCTAGCGCCAAATCCAAGGAAATTTTCCATGCATGATAATCAAACTTATCAATCAATTTATCATCAGCCTTGAACCCCTTGTAGGTTGAGGAGGCCATTTGTCCTTGATAGGATTTCTTCCTTCAGTGATAGCTTCTTGTTGGACATTGGGTTCAACGCTCCCCATGTGTTTTGCGACATGGACTAACCGCCTCTCGTGGATCCTAACTCTGATGATTGTAGGGGAGACTAACGCCTGTAGGTTTTGGTCTAACGGCAATCGTGATTCCAACAAGTGGTATCAGAGCGACAGGTCTCGAGTTTGAAACTAACCCGGCTCGCGCTGGGGGGGAGATTGTTGGACATTGGGTTCAACGCTCCCCTTGTGTTTCACGACATGGACTAACCGCCTCTCGTGGATCCTAACTCTGACGATTGTAGCGGAGACTAACGCCTGCTGGTTTTGGTCTAACGGCAATCGTGATTCCAACACTTCTAACACCAGCTTGGACTCTTGGACTTTGTCTTCACCTTAGCTCTGATACCATGTTAAATTTAGATAACCATGGTGTTCTATGCTTGATGCACTTTTACTTCAATCTTTCTTAGCCCCGATACATTAACATGAAAGTAAAATGTGCATACAACACAATAATAGATCAATAGAAGACAAGCCAAATATAGATCAGATTTACAATTCCTTTTGTCCAGCAAAGATATGAGATATTGTTGCGTTACAGCAGTCAACAGGATGCTTCAACCAGCAAAGTCTTTCTCGGTCAGCCACTATTCTATGTGTCACACCCACAGCCCTCAAAGATAGCTCATCACAAGTCAACCCAAGTCAAACCAGGGACAACGCAGAAAAGTCAACGCAGCAAACTAGGGCTTCAGTCAAACAGCCCGGAATTCCTCGATTTTAGTGCCCAATTGTACCGCCTCCTAAAATCAAAATTTATGCAAAAGATTGAGGTCAAACGACCAAGGGTTGACCACAGTCAACGTTGGTCAACGTTGCAGCAGAAAAGCCCTAAACAGATCAGCGCAGAAAACAGCAGCTTCGCTCCACACGTGTGAGAAAAAAGGCCTCCAAAGGCTATCGAACCAATCAGATCACAATGAGAGAATGTGTGATGAGATGATGAGAAAATGACCTCCAAGTCTCTCCAATTTATATTCATCAATGAGGGTGTGTGACACATCTCTTAGGCATGTGGGATAAATCTGGTCGACCTTGCACATGTGGAAAATAAATTCAAAATCAGTGTTCTGCTCATCTGATCAAGATGATCTTTAGGTCAATCTTGCACCTCTCCGAAAGAGGAATCCAACAAAAATATGACCATCGTCATATGAGCAGTGCAACATGGAGTTTGGACCTAGTTGCCCAAATTTAACATGTTAGAATGGATGCATACCGACAAAGAATAGGCTTCACAAAAATCTCTATCGATTTGAACCTTATATCAAGGTTGTTAAGGAAAAACCTGTAATCATTCTTTTGTATGTAGATGATCTTCTCTTGACATGTGTAGAAGGTCAAATTGAAGAATGTAAGAAGCAACTAGCAGCAGAATTTGATATGAAGGATCTAGGGTTGATGCATTACTCTTTGGGACTAGAAGTCTGGCAAGGACTTGATGAAATTTATCTGGGTCAAGGGAAGTACGTGATGAAGATGTTGAAGAGGTTTGACATGATGGATTCCAAACCAATGACCACTCTGATGATCACAAACTTGAAGAAACTCAAGGGTTCCACATCAAGCCCTATGGATCCTTCTAAGTATAGACAATTGATTGGCTCTCTAATGTACTTGGTGAATACTCGACCAAACATATGTTTTGCAATAAACATTCTTAGTTAATTCCAAGTACAGCCAAGGCATGATCATTGGATAGCAGTGAAACATATATTGAGATATCTGCGAGGAACTATCCACCACTGCCTGAAATATGATAGGAGGAATGATGTCCATCTTATTAGATATACAGATTCCGACTGGGGAGGCAGTGAGTAGGATGGAAGAAGCACTACGGGAGGATATTTCAGTCTAGGATCCTCCATGATCTCATGGATGAGCAAAAAGCAGCCTCAGTTGCTTTGAGTAGTTTTGAGGTTGAATATGTTGCAGCATGTGAAGTAAGCAGGGAAACAGTCTGGTTGAGGAAGATGTTGTCCGACCTATTAGAAGGACCGATGGACCCTACAATGATACATTGTGACAACACCAATTGTATACAATTGTCTGAAGACCCAGTGTTTCATGGAAAGACAAAGCATATAAAGAACAAGTGTCACTATATTCGGGAGCTAGTACAAAATGGCATGTTGCAGCTACAGTGTATCTCCACCGATGAGCAGGTAGCTGACATATTGACGAAATCTCTTCCTAATAAGAATCTTGTGTACTTAAGAGACAAGCTTGGTTTGATTGATATATCCTCCCTAGTTGAGAAGGAGATAGACACATCATTCTTGTCTTCACCTGGGAAGACAGAATGGAGGATTAGGTAACCATCTAGCATCCAGTCCTCTTTGAGGATGAGGTAGGGCATCCAAGATAAGAGTAGTCGTGGACCAATAGTCTTTGACGACTAGTTATCCAAGACAAGAATAGTCCAAAGAAGGTCATACTCGATGAACATCTAGGTGGAGTATGTACCTTGAGAGACAATGATGAGATAGTGTCTATAAATCATTGGTCTCGCCAACATTGTGCTCTGATCTTGTGGAGAGATAGAGTTGTTAGTCAATGCCTTGCTAGGTAACAATGTTGGTTGATATGATGCTAGACAGATGGGTTACCAATCTGAATCTTCTTATGAGATCTTTTCAGATTGAGAATGTCCATGTACCTCTTATGAATACCTCCCTAGTTAAAAAAACGCATTGAAAAATGTGTAACTAGGTTCGGTCTTCATAAGTATGAAATGTACTTTTATTCTTGTAAATTGTTTAATGAAAGAAAAGTTATTATTATTATTATTGGAGCATGGGTTTCATGCTCACGGTCTTTTATTTTATAGGTCAAGCACCCATTGAGTGTTTCTAGGGTTTGTCCTAGATCAAGAAGTCAAAAGAGTCATTAGCATAAGTTGAATACCCCATCGAGCACATCATAACTTGTAAAGAAAATTAATTTTGTCTTTAAAAGTGTCGGAATACCCTCCAAGACCAAGTCGGCCTGACAGTTGGCAAGTCAGCCTAAAAGGAAGAGCCACCTCCACCTTGAAGAGCCTATATATAGGAGGGAACTCGTCCTCCTTGAGACACATTCACTCACCACTCATTCTAGCGAAGAAAGAGGAAGAAGAAGGCAGCAAAGAAGGAAGAGGACGAAGGAGATCTTTGTTTGGGCTATTTCTCTCTCACGCGTGCTAAGGAGGACTAGGGTTTCTGCAATAGATCTAGGGTTTCTATCTACAAGTTCGATCTTGGAGAAAAGAAGGCAAAGAGGTCAAGTGAAGGTCACCAAGGGTCATCCTTAAGCTCTTGAAGTCAAGGAAAGGCAAGTGAATGTCAAGGGAATGCTTTAAAGGAAGATCGAAGTTCACATGTGTGGCAACTGCAATGCAGGGAAGCCGAAATTTCAGATCTTTGGTAGGAAGCCGAAAATCTTGCAGTGGGTAGTCGAAGAGTGTTATTGGAAGAGATTTGACTGGGTTTGACTGGATCGAGGTTAGCACATCATCCGAGGAGGTTGGTCTTGGTCTTGGAGGGTATTGGTCTTAGTCTTAAGGTCATATAATTCGTCAATTGAAGAATCTATAAGGAACAGAAGAGATTTACTGGTTTTCCTCTCAAGAGGAGAGGTTTTGGCCCTGACTTGCAGCCTATATTTACTATTGCTTATCATACTTGTTGAACTTGCCCATAATCTTGAGGTAATCCATTTAACCTTAGGATCACCTAGAAACCTCACACCATTTTTGTCATCTAAATTTTCATTAGGGACCACCCCCCTTAGCTTACCTAGGAGAGAGCTTTAATGGAGAGAGTTGGGAATAGGTGACAGCCCCATCTCTTAGTTTTTCCACCAACCACACCTTGTGGGATTAAGGGACTTTCTCACTAACTTAGGTGTGTGTAAGGCGGCAACAACAAACACTTCTTTCCTTGGAGATGACCATTGGCATGGTTTAAGGAGTTGATTCCACCTTCGAGACCTCACCTTCAGACAATAGAAGCATTTGTAGATGAGTCGTCCACCTTTTTGGAGCCACACATGCTACTTGGACAACTTGCTAGCTTGGTTGTTTCACTTCTTGGAGAGGTCGTTCTTGTTTGATGGGGTTGTCAAGTCTCACTCTTTGCTTGGGTAGGCCACACATGCCACTATCACATGCTTGAGGAGGTCAACTTGAAGGAGGAACATGCCACATGTGTGAGGAGTTCCTTATCCACACAATTCCCTCTTGGATATTCTTTCTATATTGGATATTATTCACTCATAGATTGGATCCACTATTTTTATTGTATTGTTGACTATATCTCTCTAGTTGGTTAAAGAAATAATAGTTATTTATGGATTCTGAGACTAGATTTAGGATTTTTATTATTTTTCTATAGAGGAGGTTTTTGGTTTTCTTCTCTATATAAGAGAAGCTCCTCTCATTGTAAGCTTTGTTAGAAGCTCATGGAGAATACACTCTTGAACACTTGGTTTAGTTGATATTGTTATGGTTATGGATAGTTGATTGGAGTGCTCAAGTGGAAGACATTCTTATGTAGATGTTTGATTGATGAATGAAGTTTCGAATGCACAATCTTGAGTTAATTTTCAGGTAAGCTCTTTCTCTAAATTTCTATGGTATTTGGTACTAGAAAAGTTAAGTGTGGTCATAATTTTCAGTGCATAGTTGTATGCCCTCTTAGCTCTTGCATAGTAGATCCCCTCTCTTGTGAAGATCTCTACATTAGGATTTTCATTTGTTATTCTAAAATCAATTAATCTGCTAAAAGATTGTTAGGGTTTGAACACTTCAGCCATATCCATCTTTTAGTCAACCTTAAGCCTCCATGAGGAGCTTTAGTTGACCCCATATGCCATAATTTGGTAGCTAGGCACTAGTCAATTCTTCTAGCCAAACATTTACATTTTCATTTATTTTCTTTGTTTTATGTAGATTTGCAATTTTCTATTTGCCTACACATAAAATTCAACCCTAGGTTGTATGGTCGACTGCCTTAGTCTTAAGCTGGAAATTACCCCTTTATGGAATATACTTACTGTTGCAAAATCTACTCTCAAATAGAGTAATTTAAATCGTTTATAAGGCTGTTTGTTGACCGTACCTTTCATATTTAGTAAGTGACTGAAATTCTTCCGATTTACAAGTTTTTAGCCTTAGATTCAACTAATTTCATATCTGATTCAAGGTTAAAACCAGTGTTGCGAACATCTCGATAACATCCCGATTTTATCTCGAAATCACGATTTTTTGGCCTAGCAGATGCTTGCCGATTTTTACCGATATTTTTATGGTAACTTAATTTTGCCAATGTTTGCCGATATTTTCCCGATTTTTACGATTTTTTGGTTTTCCGGACCCTTGCCGATTTTATCCTGATGCCAATGTTCACAACATTGGTTAAAACAATCTCCTGTCATACACTTGGTTGTCGGTTTAAAATAATTCATCTTTGAGGCAAGTTTATAACAGCAATTAGCTAATTTTCAGATCTGGAATTTAAAATGATTAAATACACATAAAAAAACCCCACAAACTCTAATTCTACATCAATAAAATACGGAGAATCAGATCTGAACTTAGCCATTGAGAATTAACTGGATTAACAACCGGAAATCACATAGTTGATTCAAGTAAGTAGTAACCTAGGCCATCTTATATTTTTTACCTTTGGGAAACTAGTCACTTTTAGGAAGCCCCCCTTGTGTTGCATTATCCAACCTAAAGTGACGGAAGACGTAGTTGTTGTGGTAACAGTGACAACTCTTCCGAGCTACACTTGAACTTAGAACCCAGTAAAGGTTTTGCACTAAGGTGTGTAAGTTTAGGTGATAAAATTACTCAAAGAAAAATAACCTTATACTCGAAAGACCCCTAACAGTATTTGTGGACCAATAATTCTGGACTATGTATGTCAACTCTCCTAATACGCTTTATTCTAGAAGAATTTTGAATAACAAAAAGGAGATGTTCTCATGCCACGTACAGTAAATGATGTTATGCAAATGTGGATCCACAACCTATTGCAATTCTTGAAGATTGCCATTTCTTGTGAATGCCATGATTAGGATGGACACCGATATGAGACAAAAGTTGCATTTTAAAAAATGCCAGCCATGGCAATACCATGATATAATGCATGCCAACAAAGCCTATGTGATAGATTATTTTCTCTGTTGTACGTTCATTCATTCAAAGATTCTTCCCCTTGCCCTTATGCTAGTTAGGAGTGATGGACCTCATCAACCCAAGGCCTCCCACTAGGATATCAGATCCCAGCCCTCCCAACCACCACTAGACGACAACATCCGGCAATACATTGGTCCCTTTATAGTGATCGATGTCTTGGATCAGGATCCATCCTCTCTCTCTCCTCTAGCTTGTGCCCCAGCACACCATGACAGTTGCATTGTATGGTCAATATGGTCTTGGTCTTGGTCTTGTATCTGCACTACTTCATGTGTTTCAACTTTCTATTGGATATTTAGTTAGCGCTTTCCCTGTTTCTGATAGAGTAGTGGTAGGAGTTGATTTCGCACAGCCACTGTGTATTCACATTGGCTGTACTTTTGATTCCTATTAACCAACTTTATGGTCACTTTTGGGCCTTAATAAAATTATCTTATCTTATCTTGGCTGTCCTGGAGTAGTAGTTCTTGTTTATAAATGGAATAGGAAGCCATATTTAACACCAGTATTAGCATTATCTGCTGTTAGTTACTACAATAAGAACACACATCAGATACCTGTTATTTAAAATTTTGATTATGTGGCCCGCAATTCCCTTGCCTCTCTGCGCATGAGTCTTATCATTTTGCCTGCATGCCAAATTGTTCCCTTGCAACTGGTTTCAAACACCCCACCCTGCTTTCTTCATTCATATAGAGTGTACGCATTCACTATTTTACCTCAATCTTTTTTAACTTGCTGTAAAAAATGGAAGTTTACCTAAGAAAAACAAATGAATTACTTGTTTAAACGTTACAGGTTACATTTGTGACAAAGAAGGTAGGAATTTTCTTTTGTTGGAGAAAGGACACTAGAGCCATTGGGAGTAGAAATCTCTATCACCAAGGAAAGGCAGAATCTGTACGAGCATGGCAGGAGTAAGAAATCTGTAACAGCCAAATATTGACTGCTGTGAATCAGTAACAGCAAGGAATTGGAGGCAGATACAGCGACCGCTCCTTGTCATTCTGCAAAAGTTGTAATCTCTGTGACTTGATAACAGTCCGTGATTTCTAGTAGAGAATCGGACAATCTGCACTCATACACAGTAGCAAACTGCACTAAGGAGGATGTCCATTAAGATTTAATGCAGGAAGCTTATGTACTCCGTAATCCTCAACGATAAGAATTGATTTCTTTTTGGTGCTATGCCCTTATACCCAGAGAGGGTTTTCTTGACATAAATTCAAACGTCCCTGAAATCTGACTATGTCAGTGTTTCTGCTTTAATTCCTAGTTAATTTCGCTAAAATCTGTGATTGCAGTTGATTAATGGATGCAAGTCATGTTGCAGACTTTTCTGTAATTTAAGCGCAGGGATCCTAGGGTTAATTAAACGCAGAAACCTGCAGAGCTAAATCTGCATTGTAATTACAGATCATTTCATTTTTTATTTCTTTCTCTCACGCCTCTCTCTGTATATCAAGCATGCCGACCCATTCCCTCAGAAAAGGGGATAAATTATACATATATAATCACTACTACTACCATAATTGATCGCCATAAATTAGATGGGTTGAATTAAAGCTTAATGAGTAAATAAAAACAGAGTTATAACATCATTTCATTGTGAGAATCTCAAGCAATGGAGGATAAATTGAGATATTTTACAAGCACTTTTGAAAAAATGGATCTGCCCACAGAATCAAATCAATGTATGCATATCATAATATCCCACAATATTTACAAAGGAGAAAATGAACTGAAACATTTACCCGCTATCGCCCAGAATGATGACCTTCAGCAACGTCCGCTTCCGAGTGGCCATAATGCCAAGCTTCCTTCAATTTCAGACCAGTATCTACATACCCAATTGTCAATTCTGAGATTCTCACAATCATGCACAGTAACAGCTAAGGAGTTAATAAATAACAATAGAGAAGAAGAAAATACGAAAACCTTCAGGGAAATCGAGAAGATGGTCTCAAGATATAGAGAATTGACTTGTCGTTAATTATGTATATTTGAAATCTACTCAGGGTTCTCGATAAAGATCATGCACATTTATTGGATTTTCATTCAAAGTCAGAGTAGTCTCTTGGTTTTTCGTGTTTCTTTTGGTTCGTGAGAGCCTTTATGGAAGAAAACTAATAAAATTATATTGGGCAAGCACATTCCCTCGCACAATTCAGCTGCTCGGATTCATGAGAAGCCATTCTTCATTTCATCTCACTGTTCATAATTTTTTTAAATATTGGGTTGAACTTTTTATGGGATTGTATGAATGGGCTTGCATAAGCTTTATCTCAAGAAGTGGAAGATCTCACTCTTCGTCCTTTTGTCAAGGTATTGGGTTGAATTTTTTTTTATGCTAGTGCATGAGTGATTTGCATATGTTTATAATTTGGGTTGAATTTTTTTATTTTTTTATTGGGAGTGTATGAATGGAATTGCATAGGCTTATAACAACAAGTAGACGATCTTACTCTTCATCTTTTTTGGAAATATTTAGTTGAAATTTTTATTCTTATTTTTTTAAGTGTATAAATAGAATGTCATGTGTTTATATATATATTAGTTATTTAATTATATAATTTTAATTTAATAATGTATGTTAGAAGTGGTTTATATATCTTAATAGATTTATAAGTATATATCAATCTCATTAATAAATATTAGGTTTTATAAAACTTAATATTATAAACCCTAATATTAATATTATAAATCATTAAATTATAAACTTAGGTTAATATTATAAATATAATTGTATTATTAAAAACTCTACAATTAATATTATAAATCATAAGATTAATATTAAACCTTGGGATTAATAATATAGCCCTCATATTTAAACAAAATACTAAAATCCAATAATATAGGTTTAATATTAAAACCTCATACTAAAACCCCAATGCTAAAATCTCAATATTAAAGTCCTATGTTCATGAGTATTTAACGAATTATTTGCACTTAAATTTAGTGATTTTGATCCAAGATGGAATTTTCCTTTGAAAGGTAAAATATTACGGACATGTTCTTTGTTAATGATGGCACTAAGTAATGCTTGATATTTGAGAATCCGCATTATTATTGAGTATAATCACAATCATTGGAACGCATAGATGGAAACATGTTGAAGAAAGAAAAGAAGGCCATGCACAAGATCTCACAAGATAGCGAGATCACCCACCAAGCAGCACACCCATTGTGTTGCAACCAAGAAAATGAGGTAATGTTTTTGTTTTAATGGTATTTATTGTAACACCCTCTTCCCACATCTACCCAAGTAATCGGTCAACTGGGGTAAACATGTGACGAGAGGCTACTAATATGGGATTCAACCTCCTAGATGACCTTAAGGAATTGGAACCAACGGAAACACACCTTACACAACATCAACAACACCTCCAGGTGGTAAATCGCCCTCCTAGACCCCTGAAAATTGAAGGGGGCTAAATGTTGACCCCCTTGAGCTTTAGTCGTGGGCACATAAGGACAAGGGAGCATCTATAGACCCTTAGCCGTGGGCATATAAGGGCAAGGGAGTGGCTATAGGCCCTTAGCCACGGGCTAGCCTTCACAAGGTAGCGGCCAGGGCCCCAAACAGTCAATTATGTGCCTGCAGCTCCAAGATTTGTGCCACATTTTCAATCCCTAAGCCCAGGTCACTGCCCAAAACTTCTTGTAACTTCAGGAGAGGATAAATAACATTAAAACAAATACATGGAAGCAATCACATCATTAGGAACGTATCTGACCCCACCCATCCATGACAGGTATTTCATCAAACACGTCACAAACATTGCATCTACAGGTGTAAATAGCATAATTAAACATAGGGGTCTAATACTTATCTGAGAATCACTAAGAATCATTACTTCCTTACATCATAAGATGCAATACAATCTATTTGACCATAGATACATTGTATATTCATTAACAGGAAAAAACATAGATAGAGCCATACATCATCACTATTGAAATACATGCTTATAACCAGCATAATAATAACAAAAATACCATGGATATAACATCAATGAAATCCACATAATAAACAATGCATTTGCAGACCAAACACCAAAGGAATGAGCTTCTCATTAATGAGTGCAAAAACCAACTGGAAATGGGACTTCCACATTCCACCCGACCATAGATTGGTTAAGCCAAGTCTCACTTTAGCCAGTCACCCCCATGCCATATTCCAAGCATGAATGTGAAACTTTATCAAACACATCAATCAACACCAAATTAGGGCTCCAGAGACCAAACTATCTCAACCCCAAACCAGTGATTCCACCTCACGGTCAGACATCACTAACCAACACGGATTGATCTCTATCCAAGTTGTTCCAGGGCTCCAAAGTGTTTGTTCCAACTAGGGCTTCCAGGATTAGTAACTCAACCCCAACTGTTACAGGGATTCTAGAGCATTTTCCCAACCAAGGCTTCTAGGACTAGTAACTCAACCCCAGTTGTTTCCAAGATCCAGAGCATTTGTCCAACCAAGGCTCCAAGACTAGTAACTCAACCCACCTAGGGCTCCAGAGCGTTTGTCCAACCAAGGCTCTAGGACTAGTAACTCAACCCAACAACTGTATGTCGAGCTCCAGAGTGTTTTTCCAACCAAGGCTTCCAGAACTAGTAACTCAACCCACAATTGTCTGTCGGGATCCAAAGCGTTTGTCCAACCAAGGCTCCAGGAAATAATAACTCAACCCGCAACTAAGGAATCATGAGAACCAACCAGAACAAAAAATCAATGGAAATAAACCCACAATACCATGGCTATCCAGGAAATGGCAAGGCTAGGAAAATCCACATGCATACACCATGCATGCCAAAACTAGTGAGAAAACATACATGAAACTTGGTACCTGCACTCATAATTTATTATAGATGTTGATCACGATGTCCTCTTGTACTTTCGTGTTGTTCCTTTGCCTTCTTGCTCCAAGAATCCAAGTTTGCCACACTCTCCAAGAGTGTTCCAAGAATACTCTAAGTGCTCAAAAGTATGGGAGAGAGAGAAAGAAAATGAAAGATTCAAAAATGAATTGAACGAAAAACTTGCTAACTAATTCTCAGAAGCCTTTTTATCAATGAGGCTTCTATTTCCTTCATTTTCCATTATTTTCCTTCAATTTCCTCCTCACCTACAACCTATGACCTTTCACCTTCCTTTTCTCCCAATTTCCATTCTTTTCATAAATAAAATGGCAATTAATGCCCCATGCCTTTCCAATGTATTTACCATTACCTTTGCCAAATTCCTTTAGCCATAACAACCGAAATGAACACCCGCTAGAATGTTTTTCCCACCATTCAACCTTGGAATACGTGTCCCATCAACCGTGATCTTATATAATTTTTTACATAATTTTTTTTATCAAGGCTGTTACATTTATCCCTTAGGAAAAACCACACTATAATTTCCCCTCTATATTATGAGTCACTTACCTTATTTGGCACCATCAAACTTTCTATATTCCATTACAACCTTCTTCGATACCATAGATGCGGCAATAGCTTAAAGAACAAGTGCTAGAATTCCTAAGAGCTTAGAAGAGAAGATCTATTTACGATAAAGTTATGAAAGGCATAGATCTGGTTCATGTCTATTATAGTGAAACTATAAATACTATTATTTCATATTGATGATCAAACCTCTTCACAAATGCAATCAAAATTAAAACATGAATCAATCATCTCGAAACCCCAATGTCCAGTTGTCGCTTCACCCATTTCTCACTTGTGTAATCTAATGGTAAGAGTACGCTAATCTCTTTCATGACTGGTAGTGGTGACTGGTAGGAGTATGCCAATCTCTTTCATGAGTGGTATTGAATACGGTCTCTAAGAGAACATATATTCTCAAATGTGTGAGCTTGTAGGAAATGATACGAAGGGGTTATCTGCAACCCCTCCCATTATATGTTATGTCCATTCATATCATGATAGGGTGAGCCTAATGAAGAGTAGTGATTGAATGCTTGAATACCTCAAAATTCTAGACAATAGTAAGATCCCACTAGAAAGAGGTGATGGTACTAAATCGGCTTTGCAAATCAGGCCTACTCAATCTGCTCACAACTTTTTTTTGCATCCAATGATTCTACAATGCATTCATCGCTATGAAAGTAGGTGATTCACCATGATTTCAGTGAGTTATGCAAATCAAAACTGCACAGTGATGTATATTCTACATGAATAACTAAAAAGTAAGCAAAGATTTTTCATACATTAACCAGTTTATGAGCAGATCGAATTCCAATGTATAAGAAAATAATGATCTATAGAAATGAATCTAGAAGAATTTATATTTTGGCTATCCAAATTGTGTTTTACCCATTGTGGGTCGTTTCAACCACAAAATATTTGGGTCGGTTGCAAGTGTTGGGTATTTCTCACATAAGATTATCACCATTAGCTAAGAGAAAGTGGTTTTTTTAGTGTTTCTCTCTTTAAAGGTCATTTTTCCCATTCAAGATTGAGGCCATATTCAAGTCTTGGGTAATTGTGATAGGAGAGTACTCTATATTGTGGTAGAATTATCTAAGCGTGCTTATTGTTTATGTTTAGTTTTTCAGTCTCGAGAAAACCATTTTAGCCATTGTACCCATGCAAGGCGGCCACCTATGGTTCAAAATCCCTTTTATATTGTTTATGTTTAGCGTTTCAGTCTAGAGAAAGCCATTTTAGCCATTGTACCCACACAAGTTGGCCACCTGAAACACCCTGAAAAAAGAGACGAAAACACAAGTTGTTATACGTTGAAACAAAGAATTCTTCTAGTATTAATTCATGGGTGGATAAATAAAAAACATACTCGCACAAGTTTTTATACATTGAAACAAAGCATTATTTCAGTATTAACTCGTGAATTGATAAATAACAAACAGACTCGTGAATAGAATGGATATCAAACTAGTCCTATATCTAACAGTGTATATCTAACTAGTAGTAGAGAATGGAACCAACGGAGAGGTTATTTTCCATTTGTAACCATTAGAATTTGTAAAGCGAACACATGAGTGGGGGTTTGAAACTGAAAAATTGTTTATAAACCCTTAATCTCATTCATTGGATCATGTATAAGACCAATAATATTCTTACATTATTAAATCAAGACCATCAATAATTTATGATATTTTAAATAATCAAAATTCATGCACCCTAATTCCAATATAGACAACACCTATCAGCGTAATTAAGGAGTCATTTATTTTTATCTAAAGACACATTAGACTAAGTTGACGTTAACTAATTTGTAATTATTTAAATACATTAATGTCTCCCTTAAGAACAACTTGGGATAGAATTGAAAATTCAATAGTTGTAACACAATAGGAGAAAAAAAAGGAATTGGAACCTATCCCCCATCAATGACATCATCTTGAACTCCTAACATGGATCAAAGTTTGGAAAACCTTGCTTCGGTAAGAGACTCTGTGAAAATGTCTACAACTTGATCATCTGTAAGGTAAAATAGCACTTCAAGAATGTGATCTTGAACGAGCTTTCTAATGAAGTGCATGTGTAACTCAATGTCTTTGTAGCACTAATGTTGAATTGGATCTTTGGTGAGTTTGATGGAACTATTATTGTCACGCCAAAGGATGGTTTAATGTTGCTATTAGAATCCAAATTGTAAAAGGATCTATTGGATGTTGCTTCTTACAAGCTCAAGTGACATGTCCAAAACCAAGATTAAAAATGCCAAAATACTTTTAATCGTCAAGGCCACAAGCCCAATCAAAATTAGTGGAACCAACCAACAAAGAAGTCCCCCATGAACTATAATGTATCTCAATTTAACTATACCATAGATATATCAAAGTATCCATTTGGGTAACTTTTTATGACTCATGGGATGTTTGCATATGACAAACAAAAAAACCAATAACAAAGGAAATATTAGGATAGGTATTAGTCAAATACAAAAGGCTATCAACTAACTGATAGTACAAAGTGTCGTCTACTGCCAGTGAAGTGCAATTGCAACAAGTTTGACTCCATAACAGAAGGGAGGAGGGGCTAGTTTACAATCTTTAATGTGAAAGTGGAAAATAAGTTCGCATGCATACTTAGACTGTAAAGGGCAATTCATTCCCTAGTTTGCAAGACTTATAGGCACAGAAATAATGCAAATAACCTAAGTATATCATTTCAAATTTCTTCTTAAGTCTATATTCCACATGGTTTAACATTTTTGGGTCATTACAATGACAATAAGGCCATCTACATAAACAATAGTTATCATGAGAAGGTTTCCTACTTTCTTGGTATATGCATTGGGGTTAGAATGGTATTTAGAAAAGTTGACGTTAAGATGAAAGTTACTCATTTTATCATACCAAGTGTGAGGAGCTTGCTTAATACCATAGATATATTTATGAAGGTGATAAACAAGGTTGGAGTCATTATAAAAATAGTTTAGAGGTTGTTCCATGTAGATTTGTTCTTGAAAATCTCTATGCAAGAAGGCAAATATAGAATCCATCTAATGGACCTCCCATTTATGTGAGGAGGCAAGGGATAGAATAAGGCATATGGAATTAATTTTGACTACAGGGGCAAAGGTTTAACAATTGTCAATTCCTTTAACTTGAGAAAATTCTTTGACAACTAACAAGACTTTATGTCTTTCAACACATTCATTTGATGCATACTTGGCTCTATATACCCATTTGCATCTTACAAGTCTTATTCCTTTTGGAAGAGGTACAAGATCCCAAGTACTGTTCACCATTAAGGAATGTTATTCTTCATTCATTAATATGACCCAATCCAGATGGGCAGAATCTTTTGCAAATGTGTATGGATCATGAGTCTTTGAAACTTGATCCAAAAGAGGGGGCTTGATGGAACAATGAATGTGCATGATATTGATATTTAGGATCACCAACTACTTCTCATGTTGTGTGACCCATCTAGGAAGCTATGGTGTTGGTGCAAGTTCATGTTCAGTGAACCCAACTATAGGAAGGTGAGCAATAAAAGGTGGGTTTTCATCCTCACCATCATCATCTAAAGAGAAACTAAATAGGATCACTAATAGAGAAGTTGGGAAGATAAGACGACACGGATGCTAAAGATGGCTTGCATGCCAAAGATGACACAATTTTCAAATTAGGCTTGTAGACCAAGATATTTTCATTAAACTTAGCTTCTCTCCTAATAAAAATTTCAATGGAATGAGGTTGAAGAAATCTATAACCTCTTAGATCTTAAAATTTTCCAACAAAAAGGCACTTCTCACCATTAGGCTACATTACTTTCCTTTTCTCATAAAAAATGACATCCCATGATTTACTACCAAACACATGGAAGTGACTTACATCTAGATTAATATGAGTCCATGCTTATTTTATTGTTATACATATATTAAGGCTTTTGTGGGGGTGTGATTGATGATGTAATTGACACAATTAATGTCTTCCACCCAATAATGAACACTTGATCCCTTAGATTACATCATGTAATTTTCCATTTCCTTCAATGCATGATTATTTCTCTCAACAACACCATTTTGTTGTAGTGTATATTGAATGACCTACATTACATTTGAATGCCTTGTGAAATATAGTAAGTTGTAAATTTTTTGTTAACATATTCACCTCTATTATATGTTCTCAACCTTTGTAGGTTGTCCAACAAAAAATTCCACAAGGCCCTTGTAGACCACAAACATGTCAAACACTTCACTCATAAGTTTTAAGAAGTTCATATGGAAAAACCACCAATGAAAGTTAAGAAGTACTTGCATCCATAGAAAGAAGGAGAAGAAAGCATACCACATAGACAATTATGAACAAGCTACAAGGAATTGAGGCAATCTAAGAGGTGCATTTGTCAAAACTATTCCAAAGATGTTTCCCAAGAACACTATTGCCACAAACACCATCTATGCAAGAAATGAGAGGAAGATCAACCACCATATTGTACTTAGGTAGCCAGTATTTTGAAGGGCCTTTAGAGCAATTTACTCATTTTTATTTAAATTTCTCTTTGGGGGCTTAGATTTTCTCATTATGAGAGCACAATCTTGACTTAATACCTCTTTTTCTTCCAAAGATAAGCCTTGAATCCCTTCCTCTATGATACAAATTATGCTTTCTATAGGAATTTTATTAGGTGAAATGGCGAACCCCGATCCTTTGTTGAGAACATTTATTGCTTTTGAGGTTAATTCTTGTGATGATAGGCTAACCACCTTTCTCCCGTGTTCAACTCTTGATTCTTCTTCCCAAAATATTTCTCTCTTTCAACAAACTTATCCACAAGAGAGTCAAAGGAAATCTCCTTAATTTTGCCACTAGCTTGTAATGACTCAAGATAATGAGAATAAGTGGGATACATTGCCTTAACGAAAGCTGTGAGACGAACATCCATTTTAACACCAGTGGATTCTATGTCATGCATAATGGCTCTTAATTCAAAGGCTAGGCAAGGGGATCATCATATTTTAATTCTAAGTTGAACAGTTTGATCATTAATTAGACAAATTCAAGCTAAGAGCGTGAGTCATATAAATCTTTGAGCTTATTTAAGGCTCCAAAGGCATTTGTAAATGACGTAATATGATGACTCACCTCTTCATTCACTGATGTTGCAATCAAGGCATATGTATTTTTGTTTTTTTTCTCCCATATGGCGATCCCTTTGTCAGAAGTGGGATTTTCATGTGGATTTCTATCTCTCCTATACAAAATCCTTTCCAAAGTTAATTGAAAATAAGGGTATGCTTTATCTTCATGGACCATTCATTGTAGTTCTCATTTCCATATAGAACTACTCCAACTATGAAGATGAGTGAATGCATTTCTGCAAAACTTTTGGGTTGGACTTTGAAAAAAAAATCTTAAAAGAGTCTCATCATACATGCATCTTGTTATAGGACATTTTGTCACATCTGGTCGATAGGCCTTCAAACCAGGATCATTAACATCCTTGAACACCTTGTCATCATCCCTACACAAAACCCTAAGCATGAGTCTATCAAAACAATGAATTTTTTCTCTTGATTGCTTCATTTCAGTATCTTTTAGGCCCGACGCACCCTACCCTTTAGGGACCAACATTCACCAGCAGGTTGACCTTCTCTAAACCTGCGTTTTATCACCAGCAGGTTGCTCCTTCCTAGGGGTGTGTTGATTCTAGAAATTCAGGAAAAATAAAAGAATCTCGAAGCTTCCTCTTCCGGAAGCTTCTATAGGTTGTTCTAACTATTTACCTTGGATAAAAGTCTCGAATCCTATCCTATCCTACCTTGGATATTTCACCCCTTATCCCTTGAGCTCATCCACCCATCAAGAGTGGATTTCAAGCCTAGATTGGTAAATGGATAAGAATTCCTAACCTACCACCCTCTCCTATATATTTACTGCCACACACAAGCTAGGGGTTGGCTTTTGGAGATATATTTTACCCTTATGTTGTTGTTGTGAGAGTCATTATTCCATGCATTAGGGTGACATAGAGGTACACTTTATGGCAAGGAAGGACAAGTCAACTTGGAGGATCTCTTCTACAAGATCAACTCCTATATTTGGTTGTAACTCTCTCCATTTATATTAAGACAAAGAGTTCATTGTTTTCATGTATGTGATGTTATGATTTCATGTATATCGATTCCATGTTGATCCATTAAATAAGGTGATTGGATGATGCTACATAGATGTCGTAGATCGCTGTTTTGTGTTGTTTAATTTTGCAGGTTCTAATTATAGCGATTCAAGCTAGGATTGGAGTGTACAAACCAAGAGAGGAACGAAGCTTACGGTAGATTCCAGGTAGGCTTCATCTAATTTTCCATTTACTTTAAGGAAAATAACAACTTCTTTGCTTTTTGTTGTTCTAAACTAGGCCATAAAGTCTAGGGAAGATACTTTTGTCCGCAATCGTAGATTCCGTATAACACATCTTATTTAAAAATTAATCAAAATAAACTAGCATATGTTTGAATGCTTCAATATATATGAATGGTTAAAAATATATATATATAACTCAACGCTGCATATATAAGCTTCAACCAACACATATAAACTTCAACCATATATTGTATGTAATTTACCAACCACCAAAACGAACTCAACTCATAAAAGGAATGTATGTACCAAATATGTATTCATTCGACGCTCAAAATGCCCAACACATATAAGCTTTGTATCCCATCAGATACCAACCATTCTCTAATATTCCAAAACAGGAAAAGCAACAATATTGAACATAAAAATGGCAATAGAAGTGAATATCAATACATCAAAACATGAGACAATCATAGATCCATTCCATTATGTTTAATAACAGAAAATAAGTACAATGTCTTGAGAAAAAAGACACTCAAGCTAGGCAAACAAGCCTCCCATGAACCAATACATCAAAATAATAAATGTTGCTAATACATAAATTGACGGAATGTTATGACTGCACAGTCTATGAGGGAATAACTGCAGCTGGAAAATAGAAATATATAGATCTGCTGATATAATGCTCAAAAAGTGTCGAGAATAGAGATCTAAGCTCCCAAGCACAATCCCAAGACAACCCAGAAAGGGTTTCCCGAAATACACACTGTGAAAAATGCAGCCACAGGGTTGAATAACGCTCTGCAACTCCATGACTGCAGGGAGGTGGCTGATATAACAAGAAAATATTTGAAAAATCCTCCCAATAGATCCTCCCAATGAAAGGCTACTCCCTCCACTAGGAAACTAGCTCACAAAATGGGTCTCTCAACACTCCATTGCAACTGCCCTGCAAAATAACACAATTTCTGAAGGAGGCTACGTTGTGGTAGATGGATGAAGCTTGGACTGATGCCGAATGGTGGAATGAAGCTCAATGTACCTCTCCTGGGTGGGCACTTGAAGTCCCCCGAGGATGAGGGTGAGATTTCCGCCCGGAAACACCCTTGTGCTAAACAACACAACAGACTACGCTAAACAGCTGAAGCGTGCAGAAAGTCATAAATACCACTACATAAAAAATATTCAGAATACCTTCTATGGCTTCCATCCCCTTCCTTATATGCTTGGTGAGCTTCCTCACCTTTGGTCCCACTCATTAAAGATGCTAGTTCCATGCAAACACTCCTACACCATAACTGCGTTGTCCTCCACTATCTCCACTGTCTCTATGGCAGCGTTGTTGATTTGGTCAACCTTGAGCCCATCCACATGTATTGACCCCATTCACACTAAGGGTTGCTTTATTTCAGCTAGCTACACTGATGCATCTTCACAATGGAAGTGGTTTTATTCCTACTAAAGAGATTTAAGGGTCTCTCTACCCACTTATTCATCTAAGTTATGAATGAAAGCAAAATTTAATATTCCAACTAGCTAAAAGATTATTAGGAATATTACATTCCTCCCCTCCCAAATGTTGCTTGTCCTCAAGCAACTTCAAAGACAGATTCTGCAAAATCTTCTCTCCTTCCTAAGTGGCATCCTCATCTCGTAGATTCCTCCATCGACTGAGATATTCTCTAATCAACCTACTCCTTAATTTCCTCTCCCAAGTGTCCAGGATAGCTTCCGGTTGTAAAACCAAATGGCCCTCATCATCAATAGATTGGAGATCCATGGTGGCAACCACATGTTGTCCATTAGCCTTCTTGAGGCATGAGACATGAAAAATGTTATGGATCTTACTCCCAATGGGGAGCTCTAACTCATATGCTACCTATCCAACACGACAGATCACCCTGTATGACCCATAGAACCGAGGCTTAAGCTTCTCAACCCCCTTCTCCTTCAGTGTAGACTGTCTGTAAGGCTGAAGACGAAGATAGAATAAATCATCAACCTCAAACTACCTCTCTATCCGACCACGGTCTGCATACAACTTCTGTTGATTTTGGGCTGTAGCAATGTTGTCCTTGAGAGCACGGAGTATATCCTGACTCTCCTGGATCCATTCCTTGGCTCTGGGAGCCTTTCTTGCTCCAAACATCACATCAAAAAATGATAGAGCATCATACCCATAAAGAGCTTGAAATTGAGACATGTTGATGGACATGTGAAACGTTGTGTTATAGCAATACTCCCCCAAGTGGAGCCAGCGCATCCATGCTATTTTCTACCCTGAAACATAGTTTCAAAAGTAGCCTTCCAACCACTTGTTTACTATCTCTGTCTCTCCATCATTTTGTGGGTGATAACTGGTACTCGGTGTCAACTCGGTACCCACTAACTGAAAAATCTCCTACCAAAAGCCACCCATGAAGTGACTATCTCAGTCACTGACTATGGTCTTTGTAATACCATGGAGTCTAAATACATCTCTAAAGAAGAGATCGACCACTTGTGAAGTAGTATATCGTGCAGAAATTGCAAATAAATGTGAATACTTTGTTAGTCGATCAACAACTACAAAGATACAATCCTTACCTTGTACTATGGGTAGACCGGTGATTAAGTCCATGGAAATACTCTCCCATTTTCCTTCTGGAATAGGGAGGGGCTGCAACAATCCTACAGGATGGTTTTTCTCTCCTTTGTTCTGTTGGAAAAATATGCACTCCCTAATGTGTTGGAGCACATCCTCCTTGAGACCCTTCCATGAGAATCTCTCCCAAATGGCCCGATATGTCTTGGTGAATCCTTGATGACTGGAAAGTGGTGAATCATGTGCTGCCTGCAAAATATTCTCCTTGAGTCTAGAATCTCTAGTCAAGAAGATTTGGTCTCGGTAATAAATGACCTCATCCACCATTCTAAACCTCTCATCGGTCACCTGTCCATCTAGGATCTCACATGCAAAGCAGTCTTTGGAATACTCCACCAACCGTTGGGCCTTCCAATCTATATCCACACTCATCAATGATAGCGTTGTTGGTCTCCATGACAGGGCATATGCTACTACATTTCTCTTCCCTTTGACATATTCAATGTCAAAGTCAGATGCTTGGATCTTGATCACCCATTTCTGTTGCCTTTCCTACAGTTGCTTCTGCTCAAGGAAAAACCGAAGACTATTATGATCCGTCTTCACTCAGAATCTGTTACCCACCAAGTATTGCCGGAATATGGCTAATACATGCATGATAGCCAACGTTTCCTTATCTTATATAGAGTACAACCTCTCATGAGGCAACAACTTTTGACTCTCAAAAGCTATGGGGTGACCCCCTTGCATCAAGACTGCTCCAATGCCCTCCCCTGAAGAATCACATTCCAGTACAAAGTGCTGGGTAAAATCTGGTAAAACCAACATCAGGAAGCTTCTCATCACCTCCTTAAGCCTATCAAAGGCCTTCTACGTTGTGGCTGTCCAACCAAAGGCTCCCTTCTTGGTCAAATCTGTAAGTGGTGTTGCTAGTTGAGAGAACCCTTTGACAAACTTCCGGTAGTAGGTACAGATGCCTACAAACCCCCGAAGTTCAATGACATTCTTTGGCTCAGGCCAATCTCGAATAGCACGGATCTTCTCCTCATGAACTCTCACTCCTTATACTCCAATGATGTGGCCCAAATAGAGCATCTCTATGAGTCCAAACTCACACTTGGAAAGCTTAGCATAGAATTTCTACTCCTCAAGATTGCATAATAATGTCTCAATATGCTGCAAATGCTCTTCCCATGTGCGCCTCTAAATAAGAATGTCATCAAAGAAAACCAACACAAACTTCCTCAATTGACCACGGAAAATGTGGTTCATGCAAGACTGAAAAGTGGCCGGAGCATTGGTTAACTCAAAGGGCATCACCAAGAAATCAAATTGGCCATAGTGACATCTAAATGCAGTCTTGGGGATATCTTGATCCCTCACCCTGATTTGATGGTACCCCGACCTCAAATCAATCTTTGAAACATACTTGGATCCCCTTAGCTCATTCATAAGCTCATCGATCCCGAGGATTGGGTAGCTATTCTTCATTGTTTTCTTTTTCAAAGATCTATAGTCAATCCAACACATCCTCAACGTGCCATCCTTCTTCTTTATCGGGACCACATAAGAAGCAAGAGGACTGGTGCTATGTCCTAAATGTTATAGGTCAATTTCGGCATCATCCCCCATGACCTGGTCAAATTGGACATCATCCCCAAGACCAATGAAATAGGGTCTATCATCCCCTTACATTTTAGTTGCTATATGCCCTAAGAGAAGAAAAATTCGTTCATGGCTTCTATTGTGAGATTTCCAAGGTTTGAAGTATATGTTATATCACTTATAGACTCACCAATGCAACCTCTAAAGGGACTAACTACGTTGCATATGCAACATCCTCCATTCAAGGGTGCACTGCAATGCACTTCTCGACATTCAAGAGTGAGTTGGTCACCTGAGAGCAGAATTATCATTATTCCGGGAATCTCCACATGGCCAGTGCCTTCTAGAAGAGTCCATATGTGTCAAAATTTGAATCCAAGTGTCCATCTAACACCTCTGAAATTTGGAACATGTCTTGTATATTATTAGAAAGTCATTCATTGAGAAACTACCATCAGTTTCCATATAAATTGAGCACAGATCCTAGTGCTAAGGAGGGAAGAATTTTGGTAAATAAATGTTGTTGGATTCTCGTTTGAGAGAGTGAAAGTACTGATATGCTGTTGGTGTTATGTTGGATGCGATGAGGCTAGGATGAAGCTGGAGCTGGTGGCATCAAATCGATCATTGGTTGTAACCTCCCCCTTCTACTATTTAATAAATATTGTTTTTCATTTTCCCATATATGTATCTGTTTATGTTTCTATTTCTCATGCAATGGATTATTGAATGATATATATGTTTCACATATAATTGATTTGAGTGATTAAGATAAGTAGGCATCTGTATATTGTAATATGTTTGATGTTCTCTGTTTATGCTTGCAAGAATCAATCTGGCGATCTGAGTTGGATTGAAGGCGACAACAAAATCAATAGAAGGAGAAGGAGAAGTGCTTGGATTGCAAGTAGGTTCTTCTATCATTCTGTGTGTTTGCTTATTTTAGAGAAAGTTTTAGAAAATTCTTTCATCTGTTGTTCTAAGTGCCTAGCACCACACTTAGGGAATTTGATTTATCTGTAGATCAAAATTCTGCATAACAAATTGGCGACTCCGCTAGGGAGTTTCCTATCATTCCTGCTGTTTTTTACTTTGCTAATCCTCATCAGTAGCATCTAATTTCAGTTATTAGACTTTTGAATGAAAGAATTGCAGTAGAAGTGTGTCCTATAGCTTGCATTTTCACTCATTGTTGCGCCCAATGCACTGTTGGTCAAGACACAGTGCATTGCAGTGCACTGTCTCCCAATCAACGGTGCACTGCAATGCACTGTCTCCCCTTAGAGACTGTGTTGCCCCCTTAGCCAACCAAATTCCATTCAAATTTTTCATTGCTATCATTCTCAGCCATTTGTTTGTTGTATTATCAACTGTCTGATACCTCTTATAGACCAATGAACTTTCCTGATTCTTCCTCCTTTGAAAAGTAAATTTGTTCAATGCCTCTTTAAGTGTTTTTCTTTATCATTGACAGATCAAATTCAAAGTATTTTATTTATGTATTAGATCCATTTGTTTTCGTAAAGGAAATTGTCATTAAATTCATTGTTTCCTGTAGGAAAAATTGTAGTTCCATTCTTCATTTTTCCTAAAAGAGAAATTGTTGTTAAATTCCTCATTTCTCAAAGAAGAAAACACTTGTTTTTGTTGATTTGATGCATATAGTTTCCTTTCTTGCATTCACAGTAAGGGAGCTGAAAAGAAAAACATGCATGTGCATATAGTGAATTGTATGTGTTGCATAGGAACAAGTTAGGAAAATTTCATTTTTGTTTGTGCTCTTTGTTGTTTGCTCTAAAATTGATTGATCTTTCCCTGAGTAGCTAGGATTTTCATTGAAAAAGCTAAAATTGAAAAAATTTCTTATCATTTTAATTTGAATTTTTAGGAATTTCTATCACATCACGCAGTTGACCTTAAAGACAAACTTTCTAAACAAGATCAACTTAAAATTTACATCAATATACCTAAGAAAGCATTGGAACCATAACGATAACATTTAGAATGTCTAGGCTAGAGACGTGTTCCGGCGTCATTAAACACAGCAGCTGTTGTTAACTTGTCTGCGATACATTCCGAGTGTGATACCTCACTCCACATACGTAAGTATATTGGAACTCGTCCACATACCTTCAGGTATATCGAACGGTGTTCTAGTACGATAAGTATAAAGGGGTGCTCTCACTGTGCGGTTTCGCATTAGACAACGCTAATACGGACTTGAGCCTCCACGTACCTTCGGGTATATTTTGGAGGACAGATTTAGGTTGCTATCCATCCATAGTGAACCGAGTCTGCCTCCTTGTAACTTGTGATACTCCAAACACAACATTCGGGGAGATTTCCTGCCCATACTTCTTGGTTCTCCAGAAGGTATTTTGCAGTTCACAATTACTTGGTAAACCTTTTGCCTAGAGTTGCCCTTTTTATTTTGTTTATTTGTTTTTGGTCATAAAATAAATCAGTCATCATGGAAGAAGAACATCCTTTTCCCCATCATTCACGTAGAATAGCAATGAAACCACCTTTACCACTGGAAGCCATTTATGGTCGGCGAAGGTGACATCGCTCTATCGAAACTAGTGCTATTAGTACCTCTAGTGTGACATCATCCTCACATATACCATAGTCAACACAAGTTGTTTCTACAAATCCCAGTTCATCTACTGTTTTCGAGACAGAATCCTCACAACTACCCGTGGTCACGATCCATCCAATCAATGAGACCATACCTCCCGAATTCGACGTTGTTCAACTGGAAGTTGATACGGATCCTGTCACTTTTTTGCCAGAACATCTGAATCTCGAAGTTGAACGACTGGAGTTTTTCCCGTATCGGTTGCCCCAAAATCTATTGTAGCCATTGATTCTCCCATATCGTGCAGTCAACCTCCTGAAATATACTTTGGGCCTGACGACAAAATCCTTCCACCTGGTTTAATTTCGATTGAATAAATACCACAAGACGAAACACCTTTAACTCCAACTCATTTTGGGGCTGAGCTTTACCTGTATGAGTCTTTTCTTTAATCACCTGCCTCTGCTTTTGTTTATCATGTTTCTATTAGAGTTCCCGTACATCCAATAGGGTATACATTTGGTCGAATAACCATGCCTGAGCCAACATCTTCAGCTGGACCATCTATTCCAGTTGCGACAACACCTGCCCTTGCTACCCAGTCAATGTTAACAAATTCACCAGAGTCACATTTATATGGTGACCCTTCCCTCCCACCTGGTTACCAATATTTATCTGGAACCTTCTCTGCTGCATCATCAAACCCATGGTCTTCACCAATGTCATCATCTTATATTCTAACTAGTAAATCTATAGTGAGTACTGAATGGCTTGATCCTTTATATACATCATCAGGGCAATATCAAGTTGGTCCATCTGGGTATATTCAATCCAGTACAATTTCGAATGGACTCCCTGCATTTGGAGAACAATTTTTTCCATCTTATTATACTCCTCATGCTGGGGGCAACCTATGGTCACCCATTTTGATAGTACTCCGTCGTTATATGGTCATCCTAATGTTGGAATGAATGTTTGTCAGTGGCAGCCCACTCTACCCTTCCAACCACAAACGGTTGTACACACCTATCAACTGGTTCAACCTGTTGCACCCACATCAACTCCACTTGTTAATACATCCTTACCCCTATTACAGAATCAAACTATTGTACCTCAACCCTCTCAGGCGGATCCTTCAACCCAATACCCTCAAGTATTGGGCCCTTAGACTCCAACTCCTTCGGTTGGTTTACAACAACCACTTGTATCTGGAATTATTTATTCACAAGCTAGATTACCATATTATGGGATGTCGCAGCCACAACCAGGTTATACCTATACACAAATGAATCCAGGCTATTCTAGTTTGGGTTATAATGTTAGTGGATAGACCCCTTGGTAGCCACAAGTGCAAATGCCACAACCTTCATTTCAACAAGTAGCGTACCCAGGTTTTGGTCAACAGAATCCTCAAGCGTTTTCTTATCAAAACAACCCCTATCTGGGTTACTAGCAACAAATTCCTTATGCTGGTGCTCAAAGGCCTGTTGCCCAAGCAATTCCTTCATACCCTGGCTATGCTCAACCCGAATTAAATCGACAGTTTCCCTTTGTTGCAACTTTAGAGTTACCGGATTTAAACCAACTCACCAATGATCCAATCAATTACGCTCCTTGGTGGTTGGTGATACCTCATAAATTACCCTCGGATATTCCTAAGTTCAATGGAAACCCTGGGGAAGACCCATCGACGTCTGCCATGACTTATCATTTGTGGTGTTCATCTAACTCCCTAAATGATGACTCCGTTCGACTACGTCTTTTCCAGCGTATAGTCACTGGTCCGGCCGCGAAATGGTACATTGAGTTACCAAGAGCTTCATTTGATAATTTCACTGCCCTAGCTATTGTATTTTTGACCCACTTCCAGTTACCCATACGATATGAAACTGGAACGAAACTCTTGACTAATTTTAAACTGACTAACGCTACTCACATTTCTGATCATATTCATGAGTGGCGTCGTCGTTGTTGTAGAATGGTTAAGACATTTGTTCCTGATCATATCCTTGATGAGTGGTTCATTAAGTGGTTGTTACCATCTATAACTGAGGATGTGGCTAAGGGTGGTGTTGTCACTGAAGAGCAGGACATTTCTCATGCTCAATATTTATACTTAATTTATACTTAGTCTAGCACGCTCTACGATAAAATTCCCAACTCGCCGAGATCTAATTTTATTGTTCCTCCTTCATCTAAGGACTCTCATGTCAGGGACGTTATGATCGGTACTACAAGCACACATCACTCTACTGCATCTGATCCTGCGCCTTCTTTCGAAATCCATGCTATGTCATTTGACAAAGGAAAAAGTGATAAGCAACCCGAAAGTAAGAAAAAGGGGAACTCAAGAAAAAACAAACTTCTTCCCCGCAAGAAAGATCATTTGATCAATCGACTGGAAATTAGAAACCTCGTTACCCTTGCATAATCTGTAATGAGAAACACTTTTTTCATGAGTGTCCTCACCACGTTGAAGTCTCAAAATTGGTTAAGACCTCACATGCATCCGCAATGTTGACAGATCCATTTCCGAATCCGGACACAAATTTGGTTGCTACGAATCTAGCTTCTAGTTCCCAAGTGCTTATGTTGTCTGTCACGAAGCCATCAACTGATTTTTTGGTGTAAATGCGTAATAAATATTACGGTAGTCAGGCTACTGGTCAACCTACTACCTTGACCACGAATTTGTCTACGGAATAGATACCGCCAAATATTATCCCGGAATTGACAATCAAGCCACTGAAGGGAGTCGTTCATAAATCGACATTTCATCCTCAAGCCTGAGCTGCTCAAAATTATAATATAGTTGAAGATTTGGCTCAATCCCCTTCAACTATGTCAGCGCTTGAGGTGCTTCAAAATTGTCCCTCCGAGAAGCAGGCTTTGTTGTCGGCAATTGGTGGAATTGATCCAACAGATTCCAATCTCGTAGTCTTTAATCATACAGTCTATGTGCCACAGTTACCAGTAGAATTGGCATTCTCCATCCAAGTAAATTCTCTCAATCACCTTGTTCATCATACTATTATTGATGAGGGAGAATCTATGTGCATTATGTCTCTAAATTGTTGTAAGTCACTCGGCTCACTACACCTATCTCAATCGCCTATGACGTTGAAAGCTTTTGACGGACATACATATAAGCCTTACAGTATTATCAATAACCTGCATGTTGAACTAGGGGGAAAACCAATAAATGTTGAAGTTGAGGTCGTTGAAGGACCCCTTGATTACAACATTTTACTCTGAAGGCCATGGGTATATGCTATGAATTTTAGAATGATCGACTTTCCACATAAAGGTGTCATCATAGTCATTAATCAACTATCCTTCTTTGCCTCCAGTTCCTAGGTAATTGGAAGTGTTTCGTTAGTTCACGCACCATTGGTGTAGGACTCTTAAAGGATTCCACTCTCATGGGAACCTTTGCATTACCACTGCCTGCGATATCGTCAGAAATCACAAATATAGAGACCTGATACATGATATCTTCCACTCCATCTTGCTTAAGGAAGATTACGGGTGATTTTGAAGTTGTTACGTTGGATGAATTTCTTCCACCCAGCTCAATTGAGCTAACATAGCTATCAATCTACATGGCTTGGGTGGCGAATTCGAAATCATCGTCGTTGATCATTTAGGTTGATCGTTCATTTGATTTTGGTACTCCATCTGATCCTTTTTCCTCAGCTTTCTTGACAGATGAGAATATTGTGGAATCCATGATGCCAGAAGGAGAACCATGGGAAGATCATCATCATCACTCCCATCTTCAGGATTACGAAGAAGATAATCTTATTGAACTATATCACTCATCGACATTATTTTTGAATTCTTTTCCTATTAATGCAATCGAATTTGAGTGAAACTTATCAAATATTGAAGAAACCATTTCTATCGATATTTCGACCAAACCCGACATTGTAGAAAACATTCATGTCAGCGTGTCTTGTTCTCCATCAGAAATTGAAACATATCGCTCTCTCTTTCGTGAATTTCGTGATGTATTTTCTTGGCCTTACGAGGAAATTCCAGTCATAGATACTAGTGTCGTTGAACACACCACTAATATGTACCCTGATTTCAAACTGGTAATATGTACCCTGATGTCAAACTGGTACGTCAATGCCTTTGTCCTGTTCATCTAAAGAAGGTCGTTGCCCTTAAAGCAAAAGTTAAAAAACCTTTTTGTGTTGGTTTCATATACCCTGTTCCGCTAACTGAGTGGGTTTCCAACATTGTTCCTATTATGAAAAACAAGGAACCATCAAAGTGTGTGTCGATTATCAGGATGTCAATCTTGCTTGTCTAAAAGACAACTATTCTAGTCCCATTATCGATTAGATTATTGACGATTGTGCTAGATGCGAAATCTTTTCATTCATGGATGGAATTTTTGGCTATAATCAAATCAATATCCACCCAGAGGACCAATATAAGACAAGATTCATCTATCCTTGTGGCACATTCGCTTATCAGAAACTCCCATTTGTTTTAAATAATGATGGGGTAACTTTTCAGAGAGCAATGGATTATGTTTTCAATGACATCAATAACATTCTTCAACCCTATCTAGATGATTTACCCGTGCATTCACGAAACCAAACTAATCACCCGATGCATTTGAGAGCTATCTTTTTACGTTGCCTACACTACAAAATACGCCTGAATCCACATAAATGTGTGTTTTGTGTTGGTTCTAGTCATTTGCTAGGATTCGTCGTCTCAAAATAAGGAATTTGAATCGACCCATTGAAGGTCCAGGCCATTCTTGATTTGCCTGCGCCATAAAATTTTCTTCAGTTACAGAAAATTTAGGGAAAGGCTAACTTCCTAAGGAGATTCATACCCAACTACACCAAAATGGCTAAAGGATTTACTCGTCTCTTGAAAAATGGGATTCCCTTCCATTGGGATAAGTTTGCGCAAGCTTATTTTGATGTTGTCAAGGATATTCTTGTCCGGGTGTCATTAATGTATCCCCCCAATTATTAGAGTGATTATTTCTTATATATCGTTGTGACTGATACGACCATTGCTATGGTATTGGTCCAAGTGGAAAATGGGACAGAACATCTAATCTATTATTTGATTCGAAATCTCAATGATACGGAAATGAAGTATTCATATGTATAAAATCTTGCCTTGGTGACTGTTCAAGTTGTCCAAATATTTCGCCACTATATCTTGTTCCAGAAGACCACTGTCATTTCGAATTGCAACCCGATGACTTACATCTTATCAGGTCAATTACTGGGGGGCAAGTATTCAAAATGGATTTTCGTTTTGCAGGAATTTGATTTGGAATTCATCAAATCCAAGTCAAAGAAGTCTTTAGTTTTGGTTGAGCTTCTCTGTGACCTTCCCTCTGATAGTATTGCTACTACATCGAAACCATCTATTCCTGATGAGTCTCTGTTTCTGATCAGATCATCTGATCCTTGGTATGGGGATTTTATCATTTATCTACAGACCTAGACTTTTTGGCTTGATGCCTCTCGCTCTGACCAACGACGTATTCGATACCAAATCAAAGATTATCTGATCGTTGGCGATACACTTTATCGTCATGGTATCTATACAATTTTAAGAAGGTGCCTCACTCATGAGGAGGCCGAAAATGTTTTAAATGATTGTCATGCTGCGGCTTGTAGTGGACACTTGTCTGGATACGCTATCACACAAAATATACTCCGCGCTGGTTACTTTTGGCCCACCATATTTCGCCATTGCATCCTCGCGGTCAGAAGTTGTCATGTGTGCCATATATTTGATCGTAAAATCCACAAACCGCCAGCGCCAATGCATCCTATTGTCTCTGTGGAACCATTTTCAAAATGGGGCATTGACTTCATGACCTGTAACCCTCGTTCGTTCGGGGGGCATGGTTATATTATTGTCGTAGTAGACTACTTTACCAAGTGGGCCGAAGTGATGCCTACATTCAACAAAATAGGACAAACAACTACATTGTTTTTCTTTAATCATGTCATTTCACAGTTTGGGGTCCCACAGGCTATAGTCACAGATCATGGATCACATTTTTGCAATTATATGATGAATGAGTTGACTTCCAAATTAGGACTGTCGCATGATAGTTCTACTCCTTATTATCCACAATCAAATGGACAAGTTGAGGCTAATAAAAATATTCTTAAATGAATGCTTCAACGAATGATAGGAGTTCATAAACGAAATTGGCATTTAATCTTGTACTCGGCTTTTTGGGCGTACCGAACCTCAGTATGAAACGCAACTGGATTTACCCCCTTTCAATTGATGTATGGTCTGGAAGCTATCTTGCCAATCTAATGTGAAATACCGTCATTAAAAATTGCAATCGACTTGTTACCTGACACCTCTGCTGAAGAAGCACGTCTTTTTAACCTCATCCATCTTGATGAAATGCGTAGTGAAGCCCAATGGGCCAACGAAGTGCATAAGAGATGTATAAAGGCGCAATACAACAAGCATGTCCAAACTCTTATTTTATTAGAGGGTGACTTGGTCTTTTATGATCAAGAAGATTATTTAATAGGTACAGGGAAATTTGAGCCGTTATGGCATGGCCCCTATATTGTCAAAAGATAAGGGTGCCTAATAGTTGGTAGATTACGATGGAATTTCGTTAGCGCAACCCCGAAATGGGTTAGATCTCAAAAGTTACTATGCTTAAACTTGAGCGTAGTAAATTGTTGTATTATATTGTACATGTGATTTTGATTTTCATTTACTATCTTAGTTTGTTTTTCTAGAGTTTTCTTGAAGTTAGTAATTTGCTTTACTTTTCATCGCAAATGTATGAATCTTTGGAACCATTCATTGGGTATGCTGATGGTGCTAGTTGTAGTACACAGAATCTATCCTCTACAACATGGGCCATTTTCGCTCTGAACGACGAGTTAGTGAGTTTTCAAGGGATTTTTATCGGTCAATCTACAAACAATATCGCTGAGTATAACACATTGATAAAAATTCTCTTTAATGCCATTTCATTTGGTATTAACTACATCATTATTAGGTTAGACTCACAACTTGTGGTACTGCAACTTACTAGTGTTTATACTGTCAGAAATCCAACACTGCATCATATGTTCCTAAGAGTTCGACTTTTGGAAATACATTTTGATTTCATTTAATATCAACACATTTCCAGAAACTTGAACACATTAACTAAATTCTTTAGTGAATTACATTATAAATAGACATTTGTGACACATGTAAAGATACATTCACACAATTGAATAAGGTTTCATAATAAACATAGGAAAACACTAAAAATAAATAGATAGATAGTTATAGGTTTTTACAAAAAAATTTCTTAAGACACATTGGTCATCTGACCTCAAAATGTATGCAACATGTCAAAAGTAAACTAGTGGTGCTCATGATAACATGCTACTAATCTAGTAGTCCTACGCAGTAACTGCAACCAGCGGTCAGGAACGCTAATAGTATGGCGCTGCAGTCGCATGGGTAACTCTTCGATCTGGAAATCTGGAATCCCAAAGGTCAACCCCTGTATGTGTTGCTAAAGCTCAGCAAGAGTCTCAACCATATCCAAATCCTGAAGGATTTCTTTCCCTACAACCCTCTCTACTGGCTCATCCGCTTCCTACTTTGGTTGTCCCACTGGTCGAACTCGACCCACATCTGCATACATCAAAACTTCAATTTAGTCTTGGGAAAACATCAAAATAAAAATACATGTATAAACCTTAGAAAAATAAAAAAAACATGGTCAAAACATTCTTACCAATTGCACCCCACTAAGCGCCTTCTGGTAAAACTAAATCTAGATCTCGTCGGAAGTTGACGCCTGCATATGCATAGTCATCAATGTGGATAATCTGTCGCCTGAACCAGGCGAAGAATGTAGTCGAGAACACAATGGTCGATTGACCAGCATGTCTAGCCATCAGTTCTACCAATCTCTGCATCCTTGGATCTCTAGGGTTAGATATGCCCAGCGTCACATGCTGAGGCTGCATCAGTGGAATCCGCTCTAAGGAAAAAGAAATGAGGATCAAACCATAGTTTGAATTTTTCTTCCTTCCTCCCTTTTCCTTACTCAGTTGCTCTTTCATTTGAGAAAGTACAACTTCAGCCCAATTGAAAACTGTTGGTTCCATGCAATCTAGTGCATACTGCATGTAAGATCTATTTGCTACGTGTAGTGTAGTGGTACCAGCAAGTTTTGTGATCGTGAATAAGATGTTTATCAATGGAAAATCATGAACATCGTGGATGTTTATTTTCCCATCCTTGCTAGGCTTTGCCCCCGAATTGCAATACTGCAATATATAGTCACTCACCATCTCTCCTCCAAGAGCATGTTGAAAATGCAGCAAGATGATGGAGCTTAGTGAAATGAAGTCGCCTTCACTAAGTGGGCCCGCAGGCTATTTTTGGCGCAAAGTCTATTTTTAGACTATGTCTATTTTTAGACATATGGAGCATGGTCCAGGGTTTGCAGTATGTTATTCTTGGAGTATTGGTCATGTTGGTAAAAATAGATGGACCTCTATTTTTATACATTTAGGTCGAAGTCTATTTTTAGACTACCTATCCTAAAAATAGAAAAGTCAAATATTATTTACCCTTAATAATATTTGGACTCTAAACTTCAATTTACTCTCTTGGAGAACTTCAGTTGGAGCTACAGAAGTGGCTCATGCATCTGACAGAGGAATTACGCTATTCCTAGGGGTTTGGTGAGCTCATGCATGGTTGACTTCAGTTAGGACTTCAGTGGCAGAAGTTTGGTGGAGTTGATGAGACAATTGGTGGAGTTGTGTTCGGTTTAACTTAGTTGAACTAGTTGAGATTAGTTTAACTAGCTAATCAATTAGTAATGAGTGGAGTGAATTAAATATTATTTAATTCATTAATTAGTAACTCATTATTCAACTCAAGAACACATCAGTTCACTACAGTGCATGATCAGTTCAGTGGAGACCAGTGAAAGAGGTAGATGAAAGGGTGGAGTTAGCTATCAGTGGCGACATCAGTTGTGCATGAGATTTGTACCACACTTGGAGGAATTGCCCATGATGATTGCGCTGTCAAGCCAAGGAGATTCGAACCTTGGATCTCTATTTAGACAGGCCATGATTGCGCAATAGAGGCAAGGCAATTAGTGGTGAGTTTTGAACCAGTAACCTGTTCAAAACCAAGCTAGTTGTGTGTAACTTTATGAGAAAGTACTGAGTACTTGTGAGGAGTATTGTACTGAGTTTGTTACATGATTTCTCCATTATAATATACACAATAGCTGCGGGGTTTTCTGCTATAGGTTTTCCCCATGTATACTGTGTTAATGTGTATGATGATTTGATGTGCTATCGCTTGTTTTATTTCCGCATGTGTGATGATCTGAGTGGAAGAGATTATGTGTTGCATATGAATTAGAATTGATATGTGATCAGGATAGTCTCGGTGGATAATTAATCATTATTCAGCAAATTTATACATGGTATCGGAGCTATTGAAGCAGAGATTGATCATCACAGTGATTACAAACTTATTTCGGTAGACAGAGTCTGCATGCGGGCCAGGTAGCCTTTGGATCCATCCTTTCCTTTGAAAGGTGATACATCCAGTAAATTCCCCTGCAGTCGATCTCTGTGCTAGAAATAATTTGTTCTCACAGATCAAGAGCGGTTGAGATTTGAGCTTGGAATTCGAATTTTGGTAAAGAACTTTGTTTTCTTATGCCGAGTTGAAAATGTCTTTCAACGGCCATGACTTCGAATATGCTCTTGAAGGCGCTCGAATTATGTTGCATTGAAAGATCGCATGGAGGGCAAGGATAGGAAGATAATGGAACAGAAGGAGTTCGGTAGATACTCTGATGTCCAAGCCTACTGATCCTGCTGAAGTTGAAGCTTGGCAAAAGAAGATGGCGAAATGTCGAAGGATTCTGTTGGAGGGCGTAAAGGATCACATTGTATCCAGCCTGCATGGAAAAGCTTCTCCATATTTGATGTGGGAAGCGTTGACAAATCTATTCCAGAGTAAGAGCGAACAAAGGAAGCTGGCGCTCAAGGATAAACTCAGAAACATTAAGATGGAGAAAGGCGACAGTATCGCCAAATACCTCACGAAGTTCACTCAATGCAGAGATGAGCTGGGAAGTGTGGGGGTGACTCTCGAAGAAGAGGACATGGTAGACCTGGCTCTCCTTGGTCTTCCGAAGGCTTGGCATTCCTATCAGGATTCTGTCAATGGTCGGGAGAAGTTGTCGTGATGGGAGCGCCTTTGGGCGTATCTCATGCAAGAGGAGATAAGGTGGACTACCAGGGACGGATCTTCATCAAAGGTATATGATGAAGAAAATTGCGCTTTGGCGGCCAAAGCAAAGAAGGGGAAGAGCAAGAAGGCTTCTCATTCTGGTGCGAAAGGCAAGAAGCAAGACATGTCCAAGGTGAAGTGTTTTCACTGCCACCAGCACGGACACTATGCCACAAATTTTCCGCAGAAGAAGAAAAATAAGAAGGTTGCTGGATCTGCAGCGGGAGAGGCATTGGCTTCTCAATTCGAACTGGATTTTTCACTGATCGCATGCTTGGTTTCAAGTGTGGCGGATCACTGCTGGTTGACGTTGGCAAGCCATTTCATCACTACGAGACCGAGATCTGCTGACACCAGGGAGGAAAATATCTTGGAGTGCTTGATAAGATGATGGTAGATAACAATGCGCACTGTATCGTGTGGCGATTCTCTTGGAGAGGGCGGTCTGGTGGGAAACCTTCGACGACAAATTGAATTGCAAGATGTTCTGTGATTGATGAAGAACCTAATCTCCTGGTGATGTTGGAAGAGAAGGGGTATACGTGGTCTTCGCCGAAGGAAAAGCCTTCCGCGAGTAAGACTACCGGTGAGACCCGAAAGATAGGGTTCGAACCAAGAACCTTTATCAGTTGCAAGTAGATGGCTGCGCAGCAATGGCATGCAAGGCAGGAGAAGTGGTGAGCCGGGATGATGAGGGCGAACCGTGGCACAGGAGATTGGGCCACCTTCACCATGGAGCCTTGAAGATACTACAGCAGATTTCTACTGGGCTTCCTAAGGGCACTCTTGCGCAGTCAGATCAGTGCAAGGGGTGTACCTTGGGGAAGTATGTGAAAGCCACCTTTCACGAGAAGGATAATCGAGCCACGACGATCCTTGAGAGAGTTCACACAGACGTGTGTGGTCCTTTCCCTGTAGCTTCGACAGCAAAGCACAAGTACTATGTGATCTTTGTTGATGATTTCTCTCGGAAGTGCTGGATCTTCTTCATGCATAAGAAGAGCGAGACATTTTCAAAGTTCTGTGAATTCCAGGCGCTGGTAGAGAAGGAATCGGGGAAGCATGTGAAGGCTCTTAGGAGCGACAATGGTGGTGAGTTCATCTCGGCTGAATTCAAAGACTTTTGCAGCGCAGAAGGGATTCAGAGAGAGCTCATCGCACCCCATAACCCACAGCAGAACGGGGTGGCTGAGCGGAAGAACAGAACGATCGTGGGTGCTGCACGGGCGATGTTGCATGATCAGGGCCTACCCCTTCACTGGTGGGCTGAGGCATGCAATACAGCAGTGTATGTGCAGAACCGTTGTCCTCACAAGGTTCTTGGCATGAGTACACCAGAGGAGGCTTATTCTGGCAAGAGGCCTGATATTTCCCATTTGCGGATTTTCGGATCTCCTGTCTACATGCATGTGACGAAGGATGCAAGAAGGAAGCTGGATCCAACTGCTGAAGTTGGAATATTTGTGGGGTACACCGATACACCTCACAACTATCGGGTGTATGTGCCAGACAGTCGCAAGACTGTTGTGCGACGGGATATAAAATTTCAGGAGGAGAAAGCCATGCAGTGTTCGCTTGAGAGGGAGCTACACTTGCATGCAGATGAGGAGCTGTTAGTTCCTAAGGAGGAGCTTCCGGATGTGGATCAGCCACAAGAGGAAGTTCAAGAGGTGGAAGAAACCACCCATGCAGCGCCAACCATCAGAGGGCGCATGCGCACTACAGAAGCTGAGCGACTGGCTCGGGATGCAGAGAAGGTTGTAGGACCACCTACAGCACAGCGCAGACAGAGACAGTCACCGGATCGGTACACTGGATACATGGCTCTTGTGAGTCAATGTGTCGTGACGAAGCCATCCTCTTTTGAGGAAGCTGTGGAGGAACCCGCATGGGTTGATGCCATGATCGAAGAATATGATTCGATCGTCAGGAACAGTGCATGGGAGATTGTCCCAAGACCGGTTGGGAAATCAATGGTGGGTTCGCGATGGATCTACAAAGTGAAGCAGGCGGCTGACGGGAGTGTGGAGAAGTACAAGGCGAGATTTGTCGCCCGTGGCTTTTCACAGATCGAGGGGATTGACTATGAGGAGACCTTTGCACCTGTCGCAAGTTACTCTTCCATACGGACGATCCTTGCTCTCTCAGCGCAGATGGGGTGGCACATTCATCAGATGGATGTGAAGACTGCGTTCCTCAATGGAGTTATTGAGGAAGAGGTGTACATAGAGCAGCCTAAAGGTTTCGAGATCTTCAGCAGTGAGTCGCATGTGTGCCGACTCAAGAGAGCACTGTACGGGCTGAAGCAAGCACCTCGTGCTTGGTACACATGGATTGACAATTATTTCACCGGGCTTGGATTTTCCAAGAGTGAGGCGGATCCTAACCTGTACCAGATTGTGGTGGAG
This sequence comes from Pinus albicaulis, assembly GCA_034641835.2. Classification (NCBI taxonomy): domain Eukaryota; kingdom Viridiplantae; phylum Streptophyta; class Pinopsida; order Pinales; family Pinaceae; genus Pinus; species Pinus albicaulis. The sequence goes on from CM076581.1 coordinate 1,520,622,833, forward strand.
GGGAAGCTGCTGATCATTGTACTGTATGTAGATGATCTGATTTTGACGGGTGATGAGCTGTTGATACTTTCATGCAAGGAGGACCTTGCTATAGAGTTCGAGATGAAGGACTTGGGCCTCCTTCATTATTTCCTGGGATTGGAGATTTGGCAGCGCAGTGGAGGACTGTTTGTTTCTCAGGGCAAGTATGCTCGGGAGATTCTGGAGAGGTTCAACATGCAAGGCTGCAAGGCTGTTGACACTCCTCTTCCTGGTGGTTGGAGGAAGGAGGATGCTACTTCAGCGGAGGTAGTGGATGCCACTGTCTATCGACAGTTGGTGGGGTCGCTTATGTATCTGGTCAATACACGACCGGATATATGCTATGCAGTTAACCAGCTTTCGCAAGCTATGGTTAAGCCTACCAAGCTCTTTTGGAAGGCAGGCAAGCATGTATTGCGTTATATTAGTGGCACATCGGGATATGGTCTATGGTACAGACAGGAGGATGGAGCGAAGCTTTCTGGCTTCACTGATGCAGATTGGGTAGGGAGCCCAACGGACCGGAAGAGCACATCTGGAGGAGTTTTCAGCATTGGGTCGACAACAATTTCCTGGTACAGCAGGAAGCAGAGATCCGTGGCACTCAGTTCAGCAGAGGCCGAGTACATGGCAGCTAGCTTGGCTGCATGCGAGGCTATTTGGATGAGGAAGATCCTCGCAGGATTGTTCAGGTTGCATTTGGAGCCTACGGTGATCTACTGTGATAACCAGAGTTGCATTAAACTCTCGGCTAATCCAGTATTTCATGATAGGTCCAAACACATCGACATCAGGTACCATCATATCAGAGATTGTGTTCGGCGGAGAATCATGATGCTTTCATATGTTCCCACGGAGGATCAGGATGCCGACATCCTGACGAAGGCGCTCACCAGGAGCAAGTTCGAATTCCACAGAGGCAGGATAGGGGTTGCAGATAATCCATATCTTGCGGAGAGGGAGTGTTGAAAATGCAGCAAGATGATGGAGCTTAGTGAAATGAAGTCGCCTTCACTAAGTGGGCCCGCAGGCAAATTTTGGCGCAAAGTCTATTTTTAGACTATGTCTATTTTTAGACATATGGAGCATGGTCCAGGGGTTGCAGTATGCTATTCTTGGAGTATTGGTCATGTTGGTAAAAATAGATGGACCTCTATTTTTAGACATTTAGGTCGAAGTCTATTTTTAGACTACCTATCCTAAAAATAGAAAAGTCAAATATTATTTACCCTTAATAATATTTGGACTCTAAACTTCAGTTTACTCTCTTGGAGCACTTTAGTTCGAGCTACAGAAGTGGCTCATGCAGCTGACAGAGGAATTACGCTATTCCTAGGGGTTTGGTGAGCTCATGCATGGTTGACTTCAGTTAGGACTTCAATGGCAGAAGTTTGGTGGAGTTGATGGGACAGTTGGTGGAGTTGTGTTCGGTTTAACTTAGTTGAACTAGTTGAGATTAGTTTAACTAGCTAATCAACTAGTAATGAGTGGAGTGAATTAAATATTATTTAATTCCTTAATTAGTAACTCATTATTCAACTCAAGAACACATCAGTTCACTACAGTGCATGGACAGTTCAGTGGAGACCAGTGAAAGAGGTAGATGAAAGGGTGAGTACAGCTATCAGTTGTGACGTCAGTTGTGCATGAGATTTGCACCACACTTGGAGGCAATTTCCAATGATGATTGCGCTGTCAAGCCAAGGAGATTCGAACCTTGGATCTCTCATTAGGCCAGCCTTGATTGCGCAATAGAGGCAGGCAATTAGTGGATGTGTTTTGAACCTGTGACTTGTTCAAAACCAAGCTAGTTTGTGTGTAACTTTATGAGATAGTACTGAGTACTTGTGAGGAGTATTGTGCTATGTACTGTTACATGTTCTCTCCATTATAATATACACAATAGCTGAGGGGTTTTTAGCTATAAGCTTTCCCCATACATACTGTGTAATGTGTGTGATGTTTTGATGATCTTTTGGTCACATATCGCTTGTTTTATTTCCGCATGTGTGATGATCTGAGTAGAAGAGATTATGTGTTGCATATGAATTCGAATTGATATGTGATCAGGATAATCTCGGTGGATAAATCTTCATTATTCAGCAAATTTCTACAGAGCAGACCTTGAGAGAGAAATGGATAGGCCTCTCCTCGACAAGCCTATTAGAAAATAGATATCCTCCACTAAAATTAGGACCACTTTGTCCCTAATATGAAATTCATCAATCACTGGATCCCATGCATGAACAAGGAACTCCAATAGTTCTATCTGTTGCCTCATACCGGATAATCTGAAGTACTTCAGCAACCCACAGTCTCTGAGTGCTCTTACAGTACCTGGATCATTTAGGGAAATCATGTTTTGTTCCTCATGTTCTCTTTCCCTCCAAGTAATTGTCATTTTGGCCCGTTGAATCCCTGAAACACAACCATAAGACTCATAAGGACCCATTTCATGAAAACAATCAGGAAAAATTTGGGCACACTGCAAAGAACAAAAATGTGAATTGTGCCAAACGCACCCATGGTCAAAGGACAATGCATTGCAAGTGCACCTAGCCTTCAATTTCAGTGCACTGGAACGCACCTTTCGACATTCAAGGGTGCGTTGCCCTGTTTGTAAAATAAATTTACCATAAGGGGCCCAAATACCTAAAAAATTGCAATGAAATGAAGCAAAAAGACTACTGAAGGAAAGAGGAGGTTTATGACACCAAACTGGATCAAACAGTGAGGAAAACCGTCCACAGAACGATCGCAATCAACAACTGAAGTTCGGGGGCAAAAACAGATTCAGAGCTCCAAAATATAAATGGTAACTTTCAAATGGTAAAAATGAATAGTAAATCTCTTTTAATTAGTCATTTGATTATTTGCAAATAATATTTATTGTTGTGACTATGGTTTTATTCATTTTTTATCATGAAACAGGTATTTTTAATCCATTCGATGTTGTTCTGAATATGTTTACAACTGATATAGCAGATTGGCCATGCACATTTATTTCAAGAAAGATTTGACAACAAAGCATACTTTTATCCTTATTTTTTGAGCTTTGATAAAAATGAAAAAGGACTTGAAGTGCACTTTTATCTCTTCTTCGAGCTCTGATAACAATGAAAAAGGAACCCTTGGAGTCTTCTTTTAGCTCTTTTCATACATCGATAATGTGAAAAGATTGTCAAGCACTTGACTTTTTGAGCTTGTAAAAGTAAATGAAATGACATATACTCAGTATAAGTTTAACCCTTTTCCAGACTGAGATAGATTGTTTATGAAAAAGGAAAACCTTAGTTGAACATGGCTAGGAGGTTTTCTCAGATATCATTTTACACTTTTTCAGATCTGAGCAACAAATTTACGAAAAATGACTCATGGAGTTTTATTTTGTCCTCTTTTTCAAACTCTCTAAAATATGAAAAAGGACCGGGTTTTCACTGTCGTTATGTAATATTCCCAATTAGTCATGAGCTAATTGGAATATTCATTTTTGTCTTTTACTTTGTTTAAGGAATAAAAGAGCAAAGGAGGTCTATAATACTCCTTAATAATGAATAAATCAATGCCAAATATGAAAAGGCTAAATCTTGGCTATTAAATCAAGCACCCTTAGGTGTGAAAGGGGTTGGAACATTTTAACTGGGTCAACCTTGACCAAATCTATAGCTCTGTCATGGTGGAGTGGCCATCAATGAGGCACAACACAGTTTTAGATGGAGATGCCTTGTGTGAAAGAAGTGATCTCATTGGAAGTGGTTTAGGGTTTGCAAGCTCTTGTCTTATAAAAGGAAGGGGATGGCAACATTAGAAGGTGGTTGATGTTTATCATATTTTTTAATATATTGTATTTTTAGACATATATATTTCTCTTGTTTTTTAGCTGAGATTGAATCCTGTTTAGCATTGGTGTTCCTGGTCGGGAATCCCACCTCTTCCCATTGAGTAGCTCTTGGGAGAGTTTGTATTGCATTGTCCACTATCTGGCTTAGGGCCAAGTTTCTTATTTCAACTACAAAGTAGATCCTGTTGAGGTTTTGGTTTTTTTTGCAAGCTGCAGCAAGTGGAGACTAGATCTTTTAGATCTAGGCCATTTCAGTGCTCCTTTTCATTGGAGGAGGTTTCCACTTCATTGGGAGAACAATATTGGAGGGTTTGAGCTTCATTTTCAGATATTGGCATGAGGCCAACTATATTTTGATCCCTACAACGCAGTATAGACCTAGATCTGCGTTATTCTGTAGGTGCAGTTGTAGGGTGGTTCAACACACCAATTGGAGAGTGATTTTCTGAGTGTTGGGGATCTGCCCTTCACTTTGGAGATCAATTGGAGGAGGCTATTCTATTGCCTATATCAGTTTAGCCACACTTTCCAGATCTGAATATTTCAGTAGATATGCAATCTTAGATCTCAGATATACAACTTGTACATGGTGTTTTGCTGAAAACCCCAAGGGGGTTCATTAGAGGGGCTTGTATAGTGCATGGATATGATATAGATCTAACTTTTTGTGCACATATTTGCTCTAGATCTGATGTGTAATCTACAGCTGTTGTAGAGCCAATACAATAACGTTGTAAGGCTTTTCCAGTCTTTATATATGGTTGCAGCACCTCATTTTAAGGGATTTCTTTCATTGGAGGCTTTCTTTTCTTGTTATGCATCTTATGGGCCACTTTTTACATACATTTTGTTGTTGTAATAATAAATGAAAGGTCTCCATATTGGCCTCTTTCTATATAAAAGATGATCTACGTTATTTTCATATCTTTCTACATTGTATTGCTGCATTCCCCATTGGGAATATTACAGTGGTATCAGAGCATCATATTGGCACAACCTGTGCATTCTAAAAAGCCAATATGTCTTCTGAAGAAGGAGAGCCTCTTACTGACAGAGAGAAGAGGTATCAAAAGAGAAGACATAGAAAGTTTGATTACACAAATGATAATGAAGACAAGGGTAAAGCCCCTTTATCTGGAGGTGAAGATTAAGAGAAGGATTTCCCTAAGATCCTTCTTGGATCCATGCAAGACCTTGCTAGAGAGATCAAAGAGATGAGAATGGACAGAATCAAGGAATCCCCTAAAGGATTTCATCTTGGAGAAGGATCTGACATGTCTCATCACTAGAATGATCAACCAGTGCATCAACCACAAGTTTCCCAACGCTCTACCATGCCTACATTTTTGGCTATGGGAAATGAAGGGTTTCAAGAGCATGAATCCCTTGAAGACTTTTGAAGAATATGAGTCTCAAAATCAGAGATTCAAATATCACTTGAGTTTTCAGGATTTTTGTCACATAAAGGACAATAAAAGACCAAGGCATCATCATAGAGGTGGTGGATTCATCCGGAATCATGATCGACACCACACTATGGGAATATTATTTTTACCCAATTTTTATGGGTCATCAAGGTGTTCTGCCAAATCTTGGGCAGAAAATCTTGACATCTACTTTCAGTTGAACAAGGTTCCAGAGATGGAGGCTATTAAGATTGCAGTGCTACACCTTGAAGGTGAAGCACATGACTGGTTGTTCCATGGCTTGTCTACATTGGGTCATGCCAATGTGACTACTTATTCAGAGTTCACTAGAAGGCTGGTGGAAAGATTCGATAGAAGAGATCTAGAGGCACCATTCATGAGCCTTACAAAGTTGAAACAATCAGGTAATACATAAACTTACATCTATGAATTTTTAAGACTTTCTGTTATGGTTCTTGATTTTTCTGCAGTAAGAAGGGTGTACATGTTCATTGATGGTTTAGATGAACCTATTCATAGGTTGGTTAAATCTACCAAACCTACTACCCTACATGATGCTATTGAAAGGGCTAGAGACCTTCAAGATGCCTTGCCAAAAGCAAAGGCAACTTTTCAGCACAAGCCCTCTTTTCCTTCAAAGGGAAAGGAAGAAAAGGCTACTCCTTCAAAGGAGAGCTCATACAAGAAACCTCTTGATGATGATGTCCGGAGAGATCAAAGAATAAGGAAGCTTTGCTTCACTTGCGAAGAATCATGAGCACCTGGACATAGAGGTGTAGCTGGAAAAGCACATTACATAGAGGTCTTCTCAGATGATGAGGAGGAAGAAGAAGATGAACCAAGAATAGGTCACAACGTTGACACTGCAGGAGGAGAGCCAACACCATCAGGAGATGGGAATGGAGAATTTGCTCCTATTGGAGGGGCTCTTGCATCTTTGAGAGGAGTACCTAAGTACTTGACCTTAAGAGTTCAAGGCTCCATCTTGAATCAAAGGGTTTCTATATTGGTTTATAGTGGGGCTACCCATAATTTCATTGATGCCCAACTAGTACAAGGACGGCAATACCCAATGATGCTTTTGAGGGATTCTCTATTTTGGTCCCAGGAAATAGGAAAATGCAATGCATGCATTATGTCCCATCTTTATCAGTCACCATGGGGACTTATACATTGATTGATCACTTCTTTTTGGTTGACGTACCTGACACCAATGTGATATTGGGTGTTTAATGGTTGATTACATTGGGGAAATTCACCACTGATTGGGAGGCTTTGCAAATGGAATGGGTGGAAAAAAAGAGTGGTAAGACTAAAATGATCAAAGGCATGCATACATATCCCTCACATACAACTTCCACATAGAAAACAAAGATGGATTTGCACAGTGGAAGCAAGACCTTACAGTCCCATCTATCATGCTCATGAGATTTCTGCATGGGACACTTTTATCTAGTGGAAAACCACCCGGGAGGCCACCTGATTTAGATCTTGTGGGAGATCATGTCTCACAACATGATGCTCCAAGCATAGATCTAGGAGGGATAGGAGCATTGGAAGACAATGATACAACGTTGGGAGTCTTGGGTAGGCTCAAGGAGGAGGGAGATCTTCTCCCAACATCATCATTACCCACTCTCATTTCAGATTCTGTGCTGTGGGAGGAGAAGCATGGAAGGAATGACCTTCCAACATGTACCTTTGGCATGGGATATGTCAAGGAGGAGAACAACCATATGACAGACATTTCTGTTGGTAGATCATCAACGATGTCATTATGGGAGATTGATCCATATTGGAAATCCCAACCGTTGGTGGATTATTCCAAGGATATTCACACATGCATGATACTTGATGACCAACTATATGAAGAGGGCTATTCAGTCCAAGAAGGAGTCATCTATTATCATGGTAGGATCTTCTTGTATAGAGCCTCCAAGCTCAAGGAGAAGTTTCTATAAAGGGACTATGAAGAGTTCTGTTTCAGCCACACATATTCCAGGAGATTCTACAACATCATCATGAGAAGATACACTTGGAAGGGCTTTGAAGGAGAACTATATTATCATTTTCAAAGATGCATGTACCATGTGGAGAGAGGGCAGCAACATAACTCTATAAAGGAGTTAATTAGCCATCTCTTTCTCTTTTTGAGGAGGGGAATAGATCTATGCACCACTCCATTTGTTTAAGGAGGAAATTTGGTGAAGAATATGCTCATGTAAATAATGTTTCATTTGATTATTGTTTTCATTCTTTCGCCATGTATATGCAGGCCATGAATCCAAGGAGGAGTATTGTACCTTATAAAATTTATGGCCAACTTTGGGCCACAAAATGTTTTGAACATGGCCACTCCCTTGGAGGACAAAGGGAGATTTTGTTTCATGATGGGTGCATTCCTAAAGCACCAAATATATCTCACACTTTCAACCATAGTGAGATGACTTGGACAACAAGTAAGTGGTGGGGAAACCACTTACCACATCATGATCTGATGCAGTCAGGAGATGCACTGCATTGGTTCCACATGTGGGACTATGACCCACCTCCATATGCACAAATTTATGTTTGTATGTATGTAGTTTTGATCCCATACATTTATGATGTACTTGTACTTTTTATGGGAATGTATGGAGGGAGGATGGGAGGTATGTATGTGCCCTATGGGATGGATATTCTCCATGTATATTATGCTACATGTTTCAGGGAGAACATTGGGAAAACCACGTTTGTATCAATTGAGTTATTGTCTCCTTATGGGATGGAATATTTGCATCTCATGAGAACTTTGGAGGAGAAAGTCATGGAGGGATGGATTGGTGAACACTTAGCTCATGGAGGAATATTATCACATGTTGGTGTCACCAATGGAGGAGGAGAAGAGTTTCAACACTCACCATGTCAGTTGCTTGAAGACAAGCAACATTTGGGAAGGGAGGGCTGTAATATTCCCAATTAGTCATGAGCTAATTGGAATATTCATTTTTGTCTTATTAATTTGTTTAAAAATACAAGAGCAAAGGAGGTCCATAATACTCCTTAATAATGAATAAATCAATGCCAAATATGAAAAGGCTAAATCTTGGCTGTTAAATCAAGCACCCGTAGGTGTGAAAGGGGCTGGAACATTTTGACTGGGTCAACCTTTACCAAATCTATAACATTGTCATGGAGGAGTGGCCATCGATGAGGCACAACGTAGTTTTTGATGGAGATGCCTTGTGTGAAAGAAGTGATCTCATTGGAAGTGGTTTAGGGTTTGCAAGCTCTTGTCTTATAAAAGGAATGGGATGGAAGCATTAGAAGGTGGTTGATGTTTATCATATTTCTGAATATATTGTTTGTTTAGACATATATATTTCTCTTGCTGTTTAGCTGAGATTGAATGTTGTTTAGCATTGGGTGTTCCTGGTCGAGAATCCCACCTCTTCCCATTGAGTAGCTCTCGGGAGAGTTTGTATTGCATTGTCCACTATCTGGCTTAGGGCCAAGTTTCTTCTTTCAACTACAGCGTAGATCCTGTCGAGGGTTTGGTTGTTTTGCAAGCTGCAGCAAGTGGAGACTAGATCTTTTAGATCTAGGCCATTTCAGTGCTCCTTTTCAGTGGAGGAGGTTTCCACTTCATTGGGAGGACAATATTGGAGGGTTTGAGCTTCATTTTCATATCTTGGCATGAGGCCAACTATATTTTGATCCCTACAATGCAGTATAGATCCAGATCTGCATTATTTCTGTAGGTGTAGTTGCAGGGTGGTTCAAAACACTAATTGGAGAGTGATTTTATGAGTGTTGGGGATCTGCCCTTCACTTTGGAGATCAATTGGAGGAGGCTATTATATTGCTTATATCAGTTTAGAAATACTTTCTAGATCTGAATATTTCAGTAGATCTGCAGTCTTAGATCTCAGATCTACAACTTGTACATGGTGTTTTGCTGAAAACCCCAAGGGGGTTCATTAGAGGAGCTTGTATAGTGCATGGATCTGATATAGATCTAACTTTTTATGCACATATTTGCTCTAGATCTGATGTGTAATCTACAGCTATTGCAGAGCCAATAAAATAATGTTGTAAGGCTTTTCCAGTCTTTATATATGGTTGCAAAACCTCATTTTGAGGGATTTCTTTCATTGGAGGATTTCTTTTCTCATTATGCATCTTATGGGCCACTTTTTACATACATTTTGCTGTTGTAATAATAAATAAAAGGTCTCCATATTGGCCTCTTGCTATATAAAATATGATTTTCATTATTTTCCTATCTTTCTGCATTGTATTGCTGCATTCCCCATTTGGGAATATTACACGTTAGGCTCGTTAAAACATAAAATAGCGAATGGGTTGTCGATCATGGCAAGAATCAAGTTTCATTTATTGCTAGAATCATTAAATTGTTAAATAGTGATGCATATTTTCCAGAAGGGTTGAATTATAGATTAAGCATATGTTATCCTCCTCAAGCTTGTTAAAAAATAAAGAGGTACTGGTCGACAATGACGGGGGAAAATTTGGGAAAGTGAACAAAAATTTTACAGTAGCAGGTCGCTCTTGAACATGACACTTCACTCCATCATCGTGACTGTTTGGGTTGAGTAATATTCTTGATGGTTCATTCATGCATATGGTTCATCATACCTTCACTTCGGTTTTGGGTCAATGCTGCCAACTCATCTCAGTGTCGCTGATATGCTCAAGAGAAGTCATCTAGCGAATACTCATCCTTCTGTAATACTCATAAACCTTCATTTTCATGACAACCATCCTTGAAAATTTCTATATCAAGTCACAATTTGTCTCCGAAATCAGTAACTATCGTTTCACGATAAAGTGGCTTCTTGTCGACATCAAATCATCATCCAAGAAGTTTTCTTAGAAACATCATCTTCCAATACCATGAGGCTTGTTACAACATCGACAAGATCCTTGCTTATGGGCCTTTGACAGAAAGATTTTGTTTGGAGTTCGACATAAAATCATCTATTCACGCCTTACAAACTATATTGCAGTACCTTGAGAGCCATTAACATCAATTGTGGTTCTCTCACATTTGTTAACAACTCACATCATTGGCTGGTAATCAAACAATGTCTTACCCTGTTCGACTAAAAATCATATATTCGCATGGCTAGAATTGTACCCGAATGATCGAGTGAAGAAGATAACAAGACCTCGGATCTTGTTTCAGCGATCCGGCCTGCAATTTCAGGATTGTTGTACACATCATCTGTACGGTGACCTTACATACAGATCGTCATCCAAACATGGGCCTATATCTATAGGCATGTCTGTATTGGGCAACATTCCAATGTAGACGACTTTATGAACTATGTACATGTTATTAGATAGTTTATGTACTGAGCATGGGAATGCCTCCCTCAGCAATCCTTGATAAAGATGAAAATATCATGATGTAATGTATTGTAAGATTGATGCAGGTTGCCACTTCGCTTCAGTTCCAGCTCGTCAGGTCGTAAAGCATCTCATTCAAAAAATATTATTATTATTTCGACTTCATGCTTTAGGGGGCAGCTGTTATAGGTCAATTTGGGCATCATCCCCCATGACCTGGTGAAACTGGACATCATCCCCAGGACCAATGAAATAGTTCTATCATCCCCTTACATTTCAGTTGCTATATGCCCTAAGAGAAGAACAATTCATTCATGGCTTCTATTGTGAGATTTCCAAGGTTTGAAGTATATGTTATATCACTTATAGACTCACCAACGCAGCCTCTAAAGGGATTAATTGTGTTGCATATGCAACATCCTCCATTCAAGGGTGCACTGCAATGCACTTCCCGACATTCAAGAGTGCGTGGGTCACCTGGGAGTGGAATTATCATTGTTCTAGGAATATCCACATGGCTAGTGCCTTCTAGAAGAGTCCATATGTTTCAAAATTTGAATCCAAGTGTCCATATAACACCTCTGAAATTGGGAACATGTCTTGCCTATTGTTAGAAAGTCATTCATTGAGAAACTACCATCAGTTTCCCTATAAATTGAGCACATATCCTAGTGCTAGGGAAGGAATAATTTTGGTAAAGAAATGCTGTTGGATTCTCATTTGAGAGAGTGAAAGTATTGATATGCTGTTGGTGTGATGTTGGATGCAATGAGGTTGGGATGAAGCTAGAGTTGGTGGCATCAAATCGATCATTGGTTGTAACCTCCCCCTTCTACTCTTTAATAAATATTGATGTTCATTTTACCATATATGTATCTATTTATGTTTCTATTTCTCATGCAATGGATTCTTGAATGATATATATGTTTCACATCTAATCGATTTGGGTGATTAAGATAAGTAGACATCTATATATTGCAATTTGTTTGTTGTTCTTTGTTTATGCTTGCATGAATCAATGTGGCGATCTGAGTTGGATTAAAGGCGACAAAAAAAGCAATAGAAGGAGAAGGAGAAGCGCTTGGATTGTAAGTAGGTTCTTCTATCATTCTGTGTGTATACTTATTTTAGAGAATTTTTTAGCTAAGTATTTCATCTGTTGTTCTAAGTGCCTAGCACCACACTTAAAGAATTTGATTTATTTGTAGATCATAATTCTGCATAACAGTAAAACCAAGAGCTCTTGAATGGCCTTTTCAATCTCATCCCTATAGGCTTTGGGGTGCTTAAAGGATTTGGTGATCATTGCTTGGATCCCCTGCTCCAACTCAATAATGTGCTCAAATCCTCGGTCAGGTGGCCTCCCTGGTGGTATATCTCCAAATACCATAGAATAACGTTCTAGAATAGACTGCACATCCTGTAAAAATTATATGCACTAAGCATGCATATGTCCTTGATTCACTTGATCTCACACTATTTAACTTTATGAAAAATATTGAATCAATTCCACTTGTTAATCTTTTGCGGAAAAATTAATTGCACACACATGTGAAGCATAAACAAAAATCAATTGCACATAACATAGTTTTTAACCGGGAAAGCCTGAAGCTGAAAACCCCAACTATATATTATGTATCATGGAATCATATGAAAATCCTCATACAAAGCTTATTAAGCTCTCAATACAGTAGAATCGTCATACACTAATCAGGAACAATCTTGCAAATCCATGCACCGATCTCTGCCCCCTGCTAGCCTACCTCCACTGCACAATCCCTGCTGAAGAATAACTCTGAATGAATTCGAATTACTCTTGCCTTGATAGCGCAATCCTCATTGGCAACACCAATGTGTGTGATGCAATCAATTCATCACTATAGTCACAACAGATAGTTTATCTTGCCCTTTCACCTATCTCTCCACTGGGTCTCCACTGAAACTGCCATGCACTGTAGTTAATTGTTGTATTGTTCAGTTGATTAATGAGTTATTATTTGTGAATTAATTAACTAATTAATTCACTCCACTCTCACTAGTGTATCATTCAGTTAGACTAGATACAACTAGCTCAACTGAGTCTAATTGAGTTAAAATAAATACAACTCCATAACTACTTCTTCCAACTGTGTCATAACTCTGCCACTTGAGTTCTAACTGAGTCCTCCATGAATTAGCTCTAGTAAACCCTTGGGAATTGTGTAATTCCCTTAGTCCACTGATGTGCCACATCTGTGCATTGAACTGAAGTGCTCCAAGAGAATAAGTTGTTGTTTAGTGTCTGATTATTATTAAGAGCTAATAATAATCGACATGCATCTATTTTTAGATCAACGATCTATAAATAGACTTCACCCAATATTCTAAAAATGAAATTTCATCTATTTGTCCAACTTGATCAACCATCCACAAATAGCATCCTGCAACTTCTGAAATATGATCATCATGTCTAAAAATAGACATAGTCTAAAAATAGACTCGCGTCAAAAATAGCCTGCAGGCCCACTTAGTGAAGGCGATTCTTTTCACTAAGCTCATAATCTTGTTGAATCTCAACACTACCTCTCAACAAGATAGGGATTATCCTTCACCCCTATCCTGCTTCTATGGTATTCGAATTTGCTCCTGGTGAGCGCCTTCGTCAGAATATCTGCATCCTGATCCTCCGTAGGAATGTACTGAAGCAACATGATCTTCTGCTGCACACAATATCTGATATGATGATACCGGATATCAATATGTTTATATCTATCATGAAACACAGGATTAACCAAGATTTTAATGCAACTCTAATTATCACAATGTATCATTGTGGGATCTAAATGTGAATCGAACAAACCAACCAGAATCTTCCTCATCGAGATAGCCTCACATGCAGCTTGACTTGCTACCATGTATTCTACTTCCGCTGAATTGAGTGCCAAAAATATTGTTTCCTGCTGTACCAAGAAACTGCCGTAGATCTGATACTGAAAATCCCTCCTGATGTGATCTTTCTGTCTATTGGGCTTCCTGCCCAATCTGCATCTGTGAAGCCATGCAACTTCACCTCATCCATCTGTCTGTACCATAAACCATACTCAGATGTGCCCCTGAGATATCTCAAAACATGCTTGCCTGCCTTCCAAAAGAGCTTGGTAGGCTTAACCATCGCTTGTGAAAGCTGGTTCACTGCATAGCATATGTCTAGTCTTGTATTAACTAAATACATGAGCGAACCCACCAACTGTCAATAAATAGTGGCATCCACTACCTCTGCTGATGTAGCATCCTCTTTCTTCCAATTTCCTGGAAGAGGAGTGTCGATAGGCTTGCAGCCTTGCATGTGAAACTTCTCCAGTATCTCCCGGGCATACTTGCCTTGAGACACAAACAGTTCACCTTCGCGCTGCCATATTTCCTATCCAAGGAAATAATGAAGGAGGCCCAAATCCTTCATCTCAAATTCCTTTGCAAGATCTTCCTTGCATGAGTGTATCAACTGCTCATCACCTGTTAGTATTAAATCATCAACATAAAGTACAATGATTAAAATATTACCCTCCACCACAATCTGGTACAAGTTTGCATCCGCCTCACTCTTGGTGAAGCCAAGCCAGTGAAATAGCTGTCGATTCGAGTGTACCAAGCACGGGGTGCTTGTTTAAGCCCATACAACGCTCTTTTGAGTCTACACACATGTGACTCGCTGCTGAAGATCTCAAATCCTTCAGGCTGCTCAATGTACACTTCTTCCTTAATGATCCCATTAAGGAACGCAGTCTTCACATCCATCTGATGAATGTGCCAACCCATCTGCACAGAGAGAGCAAGGATGGTCTGTATGGAAGAATACCGTGCGACAGGTGCAAAGGTTTCTTCATAGTCAATCCCCTCGATCTGTGAGAAGCCCCGGGCAACAAATCTTGCCTTATACTTCTCGACGCTCCCATCAACAGCTTGCTTTACCTTGTACATCCATCTTAATCCTACAACTGATTTTCCCACCGGCCTTGGAACAATCTCCCAAGCACTTTTTCTAACAATGGAGTCATACTCCACCATGGCATCTACCCACATGGGCTCCTGCACTGCTTCTTCAAAAAAATATGGCTCTATCATGATACACTTGCTCATAAGAGCCATGTATCCAGTAAATCGGTCAGGTGACTGTCTTTGTCTGTGCTGTGATGTAGGGACTCCTACATTCTGTGCTGCATCAAGCTTCAGTCTCTCAGCTTCTGTGGTACGCTTTCTGCCTTGTCTGATGTTTGGTTCTACATGAGTGGACTCCTCCACTCCATGAATCTCCTCCTGTGGCTGATCCACATCTAGAGACTCATCTTTGGGAACAAGAAGTTCCTCTTCCACATGCAAGTGTAGCTCCCTCTCAAGCGACAACTTCATGGCTTTCACCTCATTGAATTTTATATCCCATCGCACAACAGTCATTCGACTGTCTGGAAAATACACACGATAATTATGGGGTGTTTCTGTGTACCCCACAAATATCCCATCTTTTGCAGTCGGCTCCAGCTTCTTCTTGGCATCCTTTGTCACATGAAAGTAAATAGATGAGCCAAAAATCTTCAAATGAGAAATATCAGGCTTCTTACTAGTAAAATATTCTTCAGGTGTACTCATGCCAAGTACTCTATGAGGACAACGATTTTGCACATAAACCGCAGTGTTGCATGATTCCGCCCACAAGTGCATTGGTAGGCCCTGGTCATGCAACACCTAAGATCGTTCTGTTCTTCCTCTCTGCGACCCCATTTTGCTGTGGGTTATGAGGCGCTATGAGTTCTCTTTGAAATCATTCTTTTATACAAAAGTCTTTGAATTTGCCCGAGATGTATTCACCACCATTATCGCTCTGTAGAGCTTTCACTTGCTTCCCCGACTCCTTCTCCATCAATGCCTTGAACTCATAGAACTTTGAGAACGTTTCACTCTTCTTTTGCATGAAGAATATCCAGCATATACGAGAATATTCATCAACAAATATAACATAATACCTATGTTTTGCTGTTGAAGCAATCGAGAAAGGTCCACACACGTCTGTGTGAATTCTCTCCCGGATCACCAAAGTACGGTTCTCCTTCTCATGAAAGGTGGTCTTCACAAACTTACCCATATTACATCTCTTGCACTGATCTGACTGCGGAAGAGTACCCTTGGGAAGTCCAGTAGAAATATGCTGCAAAAATCTTCAAAGCGCCATGGTGAAGATGGCCCAATCTCCTGTGCCATAATTCGCCCTCATCCCGGCTTACCACTTCTTCTGCTTTGCCCACCATTGCAACGCTACCATCTACCTCCATCTTGTAGAGATTCTTAATTTGAACCCTTATCTTCTTGGTTTGACCCGTTGTTTTATGTCAAAGGAAGGCTTTTCCATTACTGAAAAATACATCATAACCTTTGTCTTCCAGCATTGTGACTGAGACCAAGTTATTCTTCAGATCTGGAACATGCATAACATTATTCAATAAGAATGGATTACCAGACTCCCTCTCAAAGGTAATGGTCCCAATGGCAGTCGCACTTTACCGACCATCATCACCCATCTCTATATGCATCTGGAGGTCCTTCTCCTCCAAGTCACTAAACAACTCTTTGTCTCCCGTCATATGGAAAGACGCACCACTATCAAGATACCACACTGATCCCATACAGCTTGAAACCAAGCAAGTGATCAAGGAGAAATCAAGCTCAAATTGTGAGGCTAAGGCCTCTCCAGCTGCAGATACAACATCCTTCTTGTTCTTCTTCTTCTGTGGACAGTTAGTGGTGAAATGCCCATGTTCGTGACAGTCAAAACACTTCACTTTGGACAAATCCTGCTTCTTGCTTTTAGCATCGGATTTTGAAGGATGTTTCTTCCCCTTCCCTTTCCTTGCTTTGGAAGCCAAAGCACAATTCTCTTCATCTTCATTCTTCGATGAAGATCCCTCCCTGGTACCCCGCCTTATCTCCTCCTGCATAAGATCCGACCAAAGTTGCTCCCATCCTGGCAGTTTCTCCCGTCCATTGACAGAGTCTTCGTAGCTATGCCAACTCTTCGGAAGCCCAAGGAGAGCCAAGCTCACCAAGTATTCTTCATCAACAGTAACCCCCACACTTCCCAGTTCATCCTTGCAGTGGAAAAACTTCGTGAGGTATTTTGGAATATTGTTGCCCTTATCCATTTTTATTTTCCTGAGCTTGTCTTTAAGCGCCAACTTCCTCTGGTCACTTCTGCTTTGGAACAAGTCTGTCAAAGCCTTCCACATTAAGAATGGAGTGGCTTTCCCGTGAAGGCTGGACACAATATGGTCCTTCACACCTCCCAACAAAATTCTCCTCGTCTTTGCTGTCTTCTTTTGCCATGCATCAAGTAATGCAGCATCACTAGATCCCGGCTTAGCAAAATCGCCATCGATGAACTCCTTCAGCCCATTATCCTCCAACACCACCTCCATCCTATCCTTCCAGGCTATGTAATTCGAGCTCCCATCAAGGGCATACTCCAATCGCAACCGATTGAAAGACATTTCAATGTATACTCAACTTCTGCACCAAGAATCTTTTGTAGCAAATTCGAATTGTCCACCAGCACAAACTCACTTCACAATTGCAATATTCAATCAACAATACTCTGATACCATGTAGAAATTATATGCACTAAGCATGCGTATGTCCTTGATTCACTTGATCTCACACTATTTAACTTTATGAAAAATATTGAATCAATTCCACTTGTTAATCTTTTGCGGAAAAATTAATTGCACACACATGTGAAGCATAAACAAAAATCAATTGCACATAACATAGTTTTTAACAGGGAAAGCCTGAAGTTGAAAACCCCAACTATATATTATGTATCATGGAATCATATGACAATCCTCATACAAATCTTATTAAGCTCTCAGTACAGTACAATCATCATACACTAATCAGGAACAATCTTGCAAATCCATGCACCGATCTCTGCCCCCTGCTAGCCTGCCTCCACTGCGCAATCCCTGCTAAAGAATAGATTTGAATGAATTCGAATTACTCTTGCCTTGACTGCGCAATCCTAATTGGAAACTCCAATGTATGTGTGATGCAATCAATGCATCACTATAGTCACAACAGATAGTCTATCTTGCCCTTTCACGTATCTCTCCATTGGCCTCCACTGAAACTGCCATGCACTGTAGTTAACTGCTGTATTGTTCAGTTTATTAATAAGTTATTATTTGTGAATTAATTAAATAATTAATTCACTCCACTCTCACTAGTGTATCATTCAGTTAGACTAGATACAACTAGCTCAACTGAGTCTAACTGAGTTAAACTAAATACAACTCCATAACTAATTCTTCCAACTGTGTCATAACTCTGCCACTTGAGTTCTAACTGAGTCCTCCATGCATTGGCTCTAGTAAACCCTTGGGAATTACGTAATTCCCTCAGTCCACTGATGTGCCACATCTATGCACTGAACTGAAGTGCTCCAAGAGAATAAGTTGTTGTTTAGTGTCTGATTATTATTAAGAGCTAATAATAATCGACATGCATCTATTTTTAGATCGACGATCTATAAATAGACTTCGCCCAATATTATAAAAAAGAATTTCATCTATTTTTCCAACTTTATCAACCATCCACAAATAGCATCCCGCAACTTCTGAAATATGATCATCATGTCTAAAAATAGACATATTCTAAAAATAGAATTGCGCCAAAAATAGCCTGCGGGCCCACTTAGTGAAGGTGACTCTTTTCACTATGCTCATCATCTTGTTGAATCTCAACACATTCGGGTGTACTGGTGCACCCTTTCATCCTACCTCTGACATACGCAGTTCTACTATCCACTCTATGTCTCCTCTACATAAATCAGCCTCCATCCTGTGTGCTGAGACAATCTGGGGTGGATAGGTGTGCATGTCCCTGATCTTATGGTGCTTACCACTCCCCTTATCTGTTTATTCCATCTCCAAGGTATCCCAATCCATGGTGACCTTCCCCAAGGTGATTAACCACTGAACACCCAATATCACATTGGTGTCCAAAATATCAACCATAAAGAAGTGGTCTGTTAATGTGTAAGTCCCCAAAGTGATAGTTAGTGCCGGAACATACTTGACACACTGCATAGTTCTAGCTCCTGGAACCAAGACTGAGAATCCCTCAAAATCATCTATGGGGATTCCTCTCCTCTGCACTAACTGAGTATCAATAAATTTTGGGGTAGCCCCACTATCCATCAACACCGACAATCTCTGCCCCTGAATAGTGCCTCTAACCCTCAATGTTAGATACTTGGGAACTCCCCAAAAAGCTGCAAGAGTCCCTCTAGTTGGAGAAAATGCTCCCTTCACACCTCCTGATGGTGGTGAAACTCCTCCTGATGCTACAACGTTGGTATCCTCCTCCAAGTCTCCTACTTCATCCTCCTCATCATAAGAGAACACCTCAATATAATGTGTCTTCCTGGCAGCACACCAGTGTCTTGGTGCCCATGGCTCTTGGCAAGTGAAGCAAAGTTTTCTCCTCCTTAGATATCCTCGGAAATCATCACCAAGAGATCCCCTCTCATGGTTCTCCTTTGACGGAGAAAAATTCACATATTTTCTCTTTCCTTGAGAAGAGAGCTTCTACTATAATGGGGCTTTTGCATTTGGCAAAGCACGCTGCAAATATCTAGCTCTCTCAATATCCTCTTGGAGTGTATTTGGTCTAGTGGATTTAACCAAACCATGAAAAGGTTCTGCTATCCCATTAATAAACATATATACTCTCCTAGCTGCAGATAGATCAGACACCATAACTGAGAGTTTTAGAAATTTAGAGATATAAGTCTCTGGATCTCCTGTTTACTTAAGTTTGGCTAGATCAAAATAATGTGCTTCTGGATTCCCGCGGTCAAATATTTCCACCAACCTCCGGGTAAATTCTTCGTAAGCAGTGACACTAGCATGCCCTAGTGTAGATAGGCCATGAAACCACCACTCATGTGCTTCACCTTCAAGGTGCAACACTGCTATCTTAATGGCCTCCATATCTGAAACTCGATTCAACTAGAAATAAGTATCCAACTTCTCTACCCAAGCCTTGGATGTGCACTTAGGTGACCTATCAAAAGAGGGCAGAAAGAATCTACCCATAGTACGCTTCATATCATTGTTATGCATGTACCCTCCACCTCTATTTTAATTATTGGGTCTTCTATTATCCTTGATCCGACATAACTCTTGAAAGTTCAGGTGCTCCTTGAACCTTTGAGATTGAGATTCATACTCTAAGAAATAATCACCAAGGGTTTTCTCCTTTTGTGGCCCTCCCACCTCATTTCCTATTGCTAGGAATGTGGGCATGGTGGAGCATTGTGAAGAGGGTTGTAATGCTATTTGCTCACACCAAGCATGTGAGGTGCTGGAACTCTCTCCATGTTGAAACCCTCTAGGGGATTCCTTCTGTCTTTCTAACCTCATCTCCTTGATTTCTTTGGAAATATTATGCAAGGTCTAGAGAATAATTTTTGAAATTTCTCTTTCCTCCATTGCTATAAATGTTATAGATGCAGTGCCCCAAAGGTTGAGCCAAGATTATGCTCTGATACCACTGTAATATTCCAAAACAGGAAAAGCAACAATATTGAACATAAAACTGGAAATAGCAGTGAATATCAATACATAAAAACATGAGACAATCATAGAGCCATTCCATTATGTTTAACAACAGAAAATAAGTACAATGTCTTGAGGAAAAGGACACACAATCTAGGCAAACAAGCCTCCCATGAACCAATACATCAAAATATGAAATGATGCTAATACATAAAATGCCAAAATGATATGACTGCGCAGTCTATGGGGGAATAGTTGTAGTTGGAAAATAGAAATATATATATCTGCTGATATAATGCTCAAAAAGTGCTGGGAATAAGGATCTAAGCTCCCAAGCTCAATCCCAAGACAACCCACAAAGGGTTTCAAAGAAATACACAATGTGAAAAATGCAGCCCTAGGGCTGAATAATGCTCTGCAACTCCATGACTATAGGGAGGTGGCTGATATAACAAGAAAATAGCTGAAACTCATCCCAAGAGATCCTCCCAATGAAAGGTTGCTCCCTCCATTAGGAAACTAGCTCACAAAATGGGTCTCTTAACCCTCCACTGCAACTGCCCTGCAAAATAACGCAGTTTCCGAAGGAGACTGCATTGTGGTATATGGATGAAGCTTGTCCTGATGCCGGATGGTCGAATGAATCTCAATGTACCTCTCCTGAGTGGGTACTCTAATTCCCCTGAGGATGAGGGTGGGATTTCTGCCCGAAAACACCCTTGTGCTAAACAGCACAACAGACTCCGCTAAACAGCTGAAGCGTGCAGAAAGTCATAAAATACCAAGACATAAACAATATTTAGAATACCTTCTTTGGCTTCCATCCCCTTCCTTATGTTCTTGGTGAGCTTCCTCACCCTTGGTCCCACTCATTAAAGATGCTACTTTCATGCAAACACTCCTCCACTATGTCCACTCTCTTTATGGCAGTGTTGTTGATTTGGTCAACCTTGACCCCATCCACATGCATTGACCCCATTCACACTAAGGGTTGCTTTATTTCAGCTAGCTACACTAATCCACCTTCGCACTGGAAGTGGTTTTATTCCTACTAAATAGATTTAAGGGTCTCTCTACCCACTTATTCATCTAAGTTATGAATGAAAGAAAAATTTAATATTCCAACTAGCTAAAAGATAATTAGGAATATTACACATTCACACTTTCATATCCCATCACATACCATGCACTCCATACACACTTTCATATGCCAATACATACCATATGCACTTTCCAACATATAACATTTCAAACACATGACATATAAAGAATATATATACTTTAATCAATGCCATATAACGAGCATACACACATGAAGGTTCACATACCAGGTTTCAACGCAACTCTAATCCCAATAACATACTTCAACACTAGCGTACATAAGTCAATTACCAACATACATACCATAAATTACTGCTCATTACAATAATTTTTACCAAGTGCACAGTTCATGGCCTTCAACAGGGTTGACACCAATGAACTATTACACACATAAATATGCCATGATGAGGATTATGGAATGTAGAGAGTGCATATTCAAGAAAGGAGAAACACCAAAAAGACCAATGCAAAGCACAAAGAACACGGTATTCAAAAACACAACTCAAATGCACCTTCAATATTTTATTCCAACACTCAGTAAAATGCAACGCTCCAAAATTTGCAGAGATTCCACACGTAGGATATTAATTCAAGGATACACCAGTGTTCAATCAAGAGTTTTGACCAACATTCAGAACACGGGACATTTTATTATTATTAATTAATTGACATATGATACAAATAATAATGGCACAGAATAACAATATTTACATAGAATAAACTAAATAGTACCTGTTGCTTTGATACCATGTCAGGTTAGGTTTGAATAACTCCACTAACTGTGATTTTCATTAAGAAAATCATGAATATATACAAGGAGAGGGAGACTATTGGAATTCATATTCCAATGTCTCTTTGTCTTCTTTATTTTCTATTTATATTATTTACAAGAATTTCATAATCCTAAATATTGGGTATTAACAAAGTTTAACAGAGATACATATAATCATATACAAGGTCAAACTAACCAAAAATTTAACTAGGTCAAACCTGGTCAACTTCCCTTAGGTTAAGTAACAATGATGCCCAATTAACTTGTCTTAGACTACTTTGGTAGGGATGAATTTCAACCTTCTTCTTCTCTTAAGAAAGCTCGGTTTTGTTTTCGAGATAAGCCCAAAAATAACTGCCACAAATCTACATCAGATTCTTCATTTCTCTTTCCTCATATTCACCCCTTTTCTTTTGCTCAGATTCATCCTTTTTATTTGCTCAGATAGTCTGAATTGCCTTTGTGCATTTGTTGATCAAATTTCCTTTTGTAGGAGGTCGAAGCCTTGTATTTATACTTTTCTAGGAGTCCAAATGGGTGTGACCAAAGGGGTAGGCCAACCTAACTTCTTGGAGGTATGATTTGAAGCTTTGGGGCCAATAAATTCAATATTATAAATTCAAAATTTCTCTTTTAAAAATCGACATGAAGAACATGTCACATATTTTATCTTTTGATAATAGCATGAAGAACATGCTTTATATTTATCATTATAAATATATAAAAGTCTAAAATATTAATTATGAATACTGACCATAGCTACAAAATTCAACAACTATATGCTTATCTTAAGTACTGTGAGCACTTCTCACTTATAGTCACCTGTAATATATTGGCTACCAAAGTTACCAATTTAAAATTGGTGACTTGGTGAAGAGTCGTGGGTCATTATCACATGTATCGATATGAAAACAAATCCTAAAGCTTTGAGAAGTGATGTCACCTAGAGGACCTAGAATTTTCAGAAACCTCTATACGCACAGTAATCCAATGAATACTAAGATAGGTGAAAGAGGAGATATCATCTCCACTTTCCCTAATGTGACATCATGCTTAACGCATATGCAAGAGGTGAATTCTCGATAGTTCTTCCTATTACTAATGAATTTTCTCTCACTAATCAAATCTAGTTTTGAGTTTTTGGCCCTTGAGAGCTGACACTCCAATCCAAATGTAAGGCCCTAATTCCTAGAGTGTTGTTGGTTTTCTATTAAGAGTAGTCTAGTTGATTTTAATTATGCGTTCATTTTAAATGGTGGTTGATTACTCAAGGATAAATGATGGTGTTGTTTTGGACTCTTTGATATGCAAACTGATATGGATATTCCATTGGATAGTTCATCATGACAAATCTAATAAATTATACTTAAAAATCCAAAATATACACTATGAGTGTTTAGTTATATTTAGGTTTCTAGATCGGTAAATGATTGTTTATTGTGTATGCATGAAAATTATATTTATGCAAAAAATAGAGAAAAATGAAATAAAAACTCACAAACCATGACTTGACACAAGATATAACTTGGGAAGTCATTTTGAGAGAAAACCTAGCTAGAAGGTGAGGCTGCTCTAATCTCTTTCTCTGAATAGAAAATGGTTATGAGTACAAAGAAGTAAGGCTTGTGGCCCATGGGTTACTATAGTGCACAAATCCTCTCTAAGTTCTCTCTTCCTATCCCTCTTGGTTACTTTTACTGTCTATGGAACAAATTCACTCGAAAATAATGGAACTCCTTTTCCTTCTAGTGGCCCGATTATAACATCCCTCGATAACCTATTAGTGGTTAGATTTGACTCCCTCAACTCTTAAAAAAAGTTACAATATGGAATATTTTTCCTCATTATCACATGGATAACCCCTTTTCCTTGATAAATCAGGCTAATGTGGCATCCTCTCAAATTATGGTGAACAAAATAGAAAGGTTAACTTCCGAGTGTCATAAATTTTGCATACCAAATTGGATTGAGTTAATTCTTGTGTTGTCAGAAAGGTCTCTGTGTGCAGAATAATAATAAAATGCATTTCAATAAAGGGTAAAATTTTTACCACCCAAAAATGTCATTTGATACCTAAAAAGGATCCCAAAAGGTTTCAAAACCTAATTTTCCAAATAGGGTTTTGTTGGTAAAAATGATCTCGTGTGCTGATTCCTCTTCTTTTTCCACTCTGAAAGCATAGGGATGAATGTTAAACAATACCATTATCCATTTTGGATCACACTTTCCCATTTTGGGAATATTTTAGTCTCTAAAAGCTTCTATTGAATGAGGTGAGGAAATTTTTCCTCCACCTTTTCCTGGTTGTACGAAGTTTAGCCTTGCCTCAAAGTTGTCTTTTAACCCTAATATGCCAAAGATTATGTTTCCCCTACCTTGTAGTTTTGGAACTCTTCTGAAAAATTGTATCCTATGTCAACTATGCTTGAGCATCTAGTGCCAAATCCTCCACAGAAGGTAGGACATGTTCCTCTTCCCGATCTAGCATTAAAGGCTCATAAAGTTTTAGATTCTCTACATTTACAACCAATTAAATGCACATGTATGGGGGTAGACTAAGTCTATATGTGTTATGTCACACCCTTTCTAGTATCTCAAAGGGACCATATCACAGAGCCTTGATTTTCTTACCAAGACCCTTTATCCTCTCCTTGTTCTTTTGTAACCATACTTTGTCTCTCATATTGAATAAATTATTTGTTCTATGTTGATCATGCCTGGCCTTGTATTTTTTTTTACTTATGAAGTGTCTCTTGTACTTGTATATGGATTTTCCTAATATTTTTTACAAAAAATTTAGCCCTCAAGACATCCCCTGTAATATCCTCCCTTACTCGTCCTTGCTACCATATGCAAAATCCAAAGGTGAAGGTGGAAAATGTCCAAAATAAGTTTCAAATTGCGACTTACCAATAGAAGTATGGATTAATTTGTTATAAGATTACTATATATATATGATATTTTCATCCTAGGTCTTCATATGCTTATGATTTTAACCCCTCAAAAGCTGCACCAAAGTCATATTAACTACTTCTTTTTTCCCATTTGTATGAGGATGTAATGTTGTATACCTCTTTAACTCCCTGCCCATATTCTCCTACAATGTAGTCCAAAAAGCACTAAGAAATATCACGTCCTTGTATGAAAAAATGCTCCTTAGTATCCCAAATTGCACCCATAATCATTCAAAGCAAGTTCAATGCTTCTTTCCCATCGATGGTATTTTTATAAGGCATCAGAACACACATCTTGCTAAACATGTCAACTACCATGAACATGTAATCATGTATCCTTTTGGTTGTTGGTAAAACTCCCATAAAGTCCATGGAAATGCTTTCTCAGGGACGAATAAGTATAAGTAAGGGATGGTATAGACATTTTTTCTTATTACCAGAATTTCTGGTACAACAAAACACACATCTTCTTATGAACCTAGCTACATGTTCTTGCATCTTGGGCCAATACACATACCTCTATAATTTGGCCACTTTCTTCCCTGTTGGAAATATTGTCATTAATGCCAAAGGAGAAAAAGGAGCAGATCAAGATCAACAAAGGTATACAGGAGCAACAACAAAGACAAAGAGCAATAACTAGGCAAAGAAGGCAAAAGATCATCAAAACAAAGGAGAATCAAGCAAAGAAGTTGCAAGGAAAGCAACAAGCAAAGAAGCAACACAAGATCAACCATGCAAAGGAGTAGAAGCAGGAGGAGGAGTTGTGATACATTGAAATGTTTTTATTATGTTGTAGAGATTGCTATATTGAAGAATTTGTTGTGATGTGAAATTGTTGATTGAGCTGAACTATTTTGATGCAAAGGAAAGACTCCAAGGCAAAGGAAAATATGTTGCAAACATTGTTGTAATGCATTAATGATAAATATTGTTATTTGAGTTGGCATTAGGTTGATGCATCTAATCATTACATGTGGTTGAAATTAATATTGGATGGATTATTTATTGTTTTGGTCTAATATTCAAGAAATGAGGAGTTTGGAAATGAATGAGTGGAAGGAAAATATTCAAGCCTATTCACTTCATATTCCTATATGGGATACAAACAACGAGAAAAATATCTTTATAAAATATGTGATTTTGGAAGGAAAAAAGAAGTTAGAGAGTGGGAGAATGTGTGGAGGCTGATTGTTATATCATGTGTTAGTTACCTGGAAAATATGAAGCTAATGTGAAGTAGATTTGAATGGGAGAAGAGGCAAAAGTAAAGATGGAGGTATGCAAAATTGATGACCAGGTAAATCAACATATTGTTTTCATTTGTATGAGGGGACTGCGGTCTCCTTTCAAATTGTGGCTTGAAAAATATTCAGTTGGAGTTGGTTGAGGTACGAGCCTCTTGTGGGTTGTAGCCTGCATAAAACATATGGAAGTTGGAGCTTCCTTGCATGTTGTAACTTGCAGAAAATTGAGGTAGCAACCTCATGTAGGTTGGAGCCTACAAAAAATCAGATGTAATAAGGAGTAGGAGCTTTCCTTTGCATCACAACAATAATAAAATCGTGGTTTTCTTCCTTATGGGTTTCCACTTATATCTGGTGTCCATATGCATTGTTATTATGTGTTGATGTGATGTATTAGTCTGATGGTTACTTGTTGTTAACATATTCAATTTGTTGGTCATTATTTGTTAAGTTTCGCATGTAATGTTTTAGTTAATAAATTTAATAGAAAGGATTTTAATGTCCATGAATGGACTAAACTGATTCATCCCCCCTCTCAGTTTAGTCAAGATTTGATCAATTGGTATAAGAGCGAGGTTCCTTTGGTTTAATACTAAAATCTTGAAGGAGATCTGGTTGAGTCATGGACTATGGTACCTGTGTTGAGTGGAATGGAGAGATAAGGTAGAATCTAAACTAATAGCTTATGGTCCTGGTGTACGGAAGCTTGTGTGTGATGGTTACCTCAAAGACTCCCTCTTTGCAAGAAAAACAATGGAATGTTAAAGAAAAATGTGGTATGTTTAATAATATTCACAATTAGGATCTCGATACGTCAATAGACTTAAATTATGAAAAAGAAATTTGGGATAGATTGCATCTCATGCATGAAGGAGACACTATTAGTTGCACTGTCAAGAAGAAGAAGATAAAGAAGAAAAAGAAAATTTCTCGTCAAATGGAAAGTATTTATTCAAATAAGGTCTCTACTAGTGAATGGACCTTATTGTCATGAAGAAAAGACATTTGAAGAAAAATCCAAGCTTGACATCGCCTTGACTGAAATAGAATGACTGAAGAATGAAAACAAAGATATGAAGAAATTGGTGTAGATATGTGATGAAAGAGACGATGAACACAAGAAGGGAATCATTAGCCTAAGGACACAACTTGAACAAGCAAAAAGAATAGAAGAGATGATGAATATTCAACTAAAGGAGAAAGAGGTACAATGTGCAAGGTTAGAGGTCAAGATTAATTCAACTAAAAGTGAGTTAGTAGAAAAGAATAGTTTGTGTAACCCAATAGAATAACAGGTTTCCTCCATGAAGAACTTAGAAAAGGAAACAGTTAAATATGACAAAGCAACATCAAAAGGACCTACAAAAGAAGAACCAAATAAAAATAAGCAACATAACCACAAGGAGAAGAATGAAGTTAAAAAATCTTCAATATCACAAAGGAGGAAATATATCTCATGCTTCCATTGCCATGAATGAGCACATATTGTACATTAGACTGTAAGAACAAACAAACCAAGAATAATCAGCTGAAGATGCAGCAAATGAGAAGGCTCCCTCAAGAAATCAAACAAAGAAGACATCCTCAAACAAACAATCAAATAAATTTCCCTCAAGCAAGTAAGCAGAGAAAACGGTCACCCACCAGGTATACAAATAATTTTTATGGTTATTGTTATTTGTGCAATGGATTTGGACACAAAAATATTGAATGCAATTTGTATGCAAAGAAAAATATGTGCACAAGCAAATATACACCTCTTTTCTGACACAAAGATATTGAATGCAATCTGTATGCAAAGAAAAATATGTGCACAAGCAAATACACACCTCTTTTCCACACAGGATGTTATGAGTGTAATAACTTTGACCACAAGGCCAAAGGCTTCAAGCTGCCATATACCTTAAAGATAAATGAAGACAAAATAAGGAAAATCATTCAAATATGGAAGAAAAATAAAGGGGGAGAAGTATGTCATTTCAATGATAACTCGAAGTCATACTAATCTCAGGGTGAGTTGAATTACAAAAAAAAAATCTGAGAGGGAGTTGCTCAAGGAATCAAAGAAAAATCTATCAGTATTAGAGAAGCAACGTCCTAGTGCTGATGATCCATGAGAGAGATGATTTTTATGACTACTGTTGGAACTCTCATATGCTTGCTTCATATCCAACTACTTGTGTTTTAAAAGCTACAACTAATAACCATCAAGTTCATATTAGGGGTTCTACTTCTGGTGAACATCATGATACATATCTGGCATGTGATTCTATGGATAAAATAACGCCAAACTCTTCTATTGCATTCAATCCTTGAAAAAAAAAAAAAAATTGTGAATACGCTTTCAAAGTCTGAAATATATTGCCCAGTCATGATTTTGAGCAGCACTCAATAATCCCTACAACAAAAGATAGGAAAGCAAGGGTGAAAATCTATCTGTACACTTAGGGACGTAAGAATCCTTATATTTTGTGACGAGACATGCAAAATACAACTATTTCTTTGCCACAACTCTGCAGAGAATTCTAATCACCAAAAATCCTTTGATATCGATCCCCATGGACGATATTTAATTGTTTATGGGAAGGATAGACAAATGAACATATATGATTTTGCAATCTGAAGAATGGATTACAAACTTTTGGGTTGTTTATGAAATCATTATGAGCATAATATAGGGTTTCCTCTTCATATTGAGAGAAAAAATCCACCAGAAGAAGAGTGCACAGCATGAGCAAAACAAATTGGCATAGTAACATGGACAAGACAAGTTTGGATGAGATTCAAGTGAAGAAATAAGAGGGCAAGGTCATCTAGCTACAGTTATCTACACAATGTTTATGAAGTATTGATGAAAATTTCAAAGTCTATCGATAGTAGTTGGATTAAATGGTATAGTTTAGATGAATTCTCCATCTCATTCGACAATTATGATGACTACAGACATAGTCTGCGTCTCACAGAGCAGTTCAACTACACATTAGGAGAAACGTTATACTGAGAAGTTACACAACCTGTGCTACATGCTGATGAGGACCTGTGGAGTAATGGTCCCGAGCAAAAATATATGCGTTAGAAAATTTTAGAATTTGAAGTGTTATACAATTTATCATTAGATAAGACAAAATATGCAGGCAGAGAAAGTTACAGTAGTGCATTATAGTAACCTATAACATTTGGAAAACGGATACATAGCATGTCTGGTCTGTAGAGAACGTTACACCGAATCTCTGCCAAAACAAGGACGCCAAAGAATTTCAAACGATACCATTATGTGCTCAGTAAGTAGAAAACAAAACTGAAGCGATGCCAATTAAGCTATATCAGAGATGGAAGTACAAAGGATGTTAGGAGAAAGAAAGTGCCCAAAACATTATTAAGGCTGGGAAATAATACATTTACCTGCATATTTCGATATTGAAGTGCATATTATGGCGTCAACTACAGTGCGTTTAATTGGTGCACATTACAGTGTGTTATCATTACATGGCAACAATGAAAAACAACGAGAGGAATGAGGAGTTAATGCACTGAATCATAGAATTGGAGTGGCAAGAATAGTGGTCATTTATCTATCCCTATTCATTAAAAAGGTGACTCAATACATCAGCAGCGCTAAAGGCAACTCATTACATGAGTGATAATCAGGTTGGTATCATTGTTGATCAAGTGATCATGACATTGGAGAGTGGTAAGATGAAAGAAATATCCTTTGTGGATTTGTCTATAAAAAATAGACCACATGAGCTTAACCTTTCAATGAGATATTTGGACTGAGATGCACAAAATTAAAAGTGTGGATGCTGTGTTTTATTGATATTAAATCCAAAATGTCAATATAAGTTGCACTGGTATGGAGGATATGGATCGAACATGAGGGCGGAAGTTATACCACTGTGGGGTCTATTATGGTTTGCACAACACCTTTGTGTGGAAGGGTTAACAATCTATGGGGATTCAAAGGTCTTGATAGACCACATGAATCAGGGAACAAACCTCAATTCTGATCATCTGACAGCTTGGATGGGCCAAATTGAGAACATGAGGAATAAGTTCTCATCCCTCACTTTCTGCCATATATATAGAAAAACAAGCAGGCCTACAGATTGTCATAGATGGGTCTAGTTGGTAGATTTGGAGAATTTCAGTATGAACTGATTGATGGAACAATCAACTGAGCTAGGGGCTCTGTATTTTTTTCTGAACTTTCTGTTTATTATGCAGGTTATGAAAGTAGA
Source organism: Pinus albicaulis (assembly GCA_034641835.2). NCBI lineage: Eukaryota > Viridiplantae > Streptophyta > Pinopsida > Pinales > Pinaceae > Pinus > Pinus albicaulis. The sequence continues at coordinate 1,520,653,367 of CM076581.1, forward strand.
GAAGAGACGTGGGTGATAACAGGAAGACATTTGCACAAGGCCAGGACCTGGGCATTAGGCTAAAAAGAAAAGACATATGTTTTTGTGCAGTTTATATTACTGTTTACATTTCTGTTTTCATCGTAGTTATCGAACAAGTAGAGCCATTTCTTTTGGGATCTGTAAGTAACTAATGGTACTGGGAAGACAGAGATAAATTAATTTTTTGTATAATATCCAAATAGAAACCACCCAGAATATAGAAGAAAATCACACATTCATGCTGTTTTTGAAATCTACAGTAGAAGTTGTAGGATAGTAATGGACATTTTGCTATATATCAGTTATCAAAGGGATGTAATAGGGAACAATATTATAATTTTGGTGAAGTTTAATGTGGTGGTACACAATATAAACCAGCTGTTTTTTCTGCTGAAAAAAAATTCATTGTTGCTCAAGAAGGTTCCAGGGAATGTGGCCAAAACTGTTCAATAAGTCAACATTATTAGGTGACACCTGAATGGTGCATTTTCTATTCATAAAGTTGTTGGAGGATGTTATGTTTCATGCCCACTAAGTTACAATGACATTTCTTTAGAAACGTTACGATGCCATTTATCTTGGAGAATACCATTGTATTTGTGATAGTGTTGAATTATGGAAAATATTTTTGGAGAATGAATTAAAGGCAACGACATTCTCTGGAGAAGATATAGATTGCATCTCTTTCTGGGCATAGGTTCCCTCATCTTCTCGATATGAATCTAATTGAAGGCTATCAGAATCGAAAGTATAGGCATGAACCCAGAAACGTCTGGGTATCTGGTTGTAGCTATCTTCAAATCATGCCATGGTATTTGGGTTTTGACCCACTTGTGGATGCCCCGCAGGGCAAGTTCTTATGGGCCAAATTACCTGGTCTCCCGCTTGAATACTGGACAGAAAAGGCTCTCACTGCCATTGGAAACTCTATTGGATCGACAAGATACGTTGATCCAAGGAGTGTTGGTATCCCGGACAAACGTGTTGCATGGATTCTAATCGAAGTGCCCAATATGCATCAACTAGCGGGGGAAGTTGAATTGGTCTGGGACAGAAGACGACACATACAACGGGTCGACTACTGGGGTATCCCCTTTAGATGCCTATGTTGCCACAAAACGGGCCACCTTAAACGGGAATGTCCATCCAGATTCACGAAGATGAGATGGAGGCGCAATTATACTTTGACAAAGGGGTATGGCGGCTTTTCGTCCTTATCCACTGAGGCGGAATCCTCGGGTAAGTCGCTTACATCTCCTAGTCGAATCATAGGGAAAGCCCACCATGATTATAACGCTGCTTCTGATGGCCATCTTTTTTATACCTCTGGACATCGTTCATTTAATGGCAACGTTGGCCATGGGATGTCCACGCCACCCCCCTCAAAATCCTCTCCGATCGCCGACATCCCTGCTCGATGTCTATCGGCAAAAGTCTGTACTCGCCTTCGAACAGAAAACGAGCCAAACACCTCCAGGGGCCTCCCTCTTCAATCTCATTCCGCAGTCACCCAGCCTATAATTCCTCTTTGCTCCGTAAACGACCCTCCCATAAACTGTGACCTACCTGCTGATCGTCCCCTCATTGCCTCCCCTTCTATGCCCGCCCTGGAATGGGCATCTCCTTCTAATGATCGGACTACAGCCGCCGAACAGGGTTATGAGTCTCCCAGGAACGCTGCTGAGACTGACTTGGAGGGCCTTCTAAAGAACCCAGATTTGGACCTCGTGGAGTTGATTGTTTTTGATAGAAACCTCAGTGAAATTTCTCCTACTATATCGCCTGATTCCGCAGTTAATATCACAGTTCGCAAAACTACGAAAAAGGGGTCCAGACATTTTAGAGGGAAAAAAAAGACCAAAGAACTCTACAGGGGAGAGATCTTGAATCTACAGGAGATACTTGTCTTGGACATAGAATCAGAATGGGCCCTTAGAGCAAGCCGCCCGAATGGAGGTGGGACATGACCTCCATTCTATCCCTCAACATCAGAGGGGTGGGCGATCCCTCAAAAATAATTCGCCTCAGGGATTTGGTTAGGAATGTTAGACCTTTGATCATATGTCTACAAGAAACACTTTCTCTCCGCAAAGCTGCAGTTGACTCCATTATTGAGATCTGCCCAGGTTGGAAGGCTGCTGGGGTTGACGCTGTGGGTTGATCAGGTGGCATCGCAGTTGGTTGGGACGTGCAGTATTTCAACTTCACAGCTTACAAATTATTTGGTGGCATCCTTCTATATGGGTTTATCAGGGGGACTTGCGAACAGGTGGCCATTATTAACCTATATGCGCCTGGGATAAGATGGATAATAGTGGGTCGCTGGACCTGAAATACTTGATGATGATAGCGGATTACAATGTTGCCCTTTTTGTGGATGAGCTTGGGGGAAAAAAGCTAGGTTAGACAGGGCTGCAGGCAGAATATTGCACATCCTTAATAGCTGGGATCTGATTAATATCAATACGCATCCTGCTGTACCCACCTGGTCAAACCACAGGTGTGGAGATGACTACATTGCCAAGGTTCTGGACCAAGCCATGGCCAGCACAGGGTTGATTAAAATCTTGGGACACATGCGTCTCTCTGTCCAGGAGTCTTCTCTGTCGGATCACATGGCAATTTGCTTGTCGTGGCGACATGAAGCCATCAAAGAGGGAGCCCCTTTTAAATTCAATAGGGTGTGGCTCTCGGACCCTGATTTCATAAAACTGGTTACAAATTTCTGGAAGGATGCTGCGGATGCGTCCCCTCATGCTGGTGGTTTGGTCGAGAAATTGGTGGATTTGAAGTTTATTGTTAAAAGATGGGAATGTGAAAAGAAGCGCGCACAGAGATTGGAGTTGGCTGAGATCTCTAAGCACATTGCCCGGACTTATGATCTTTTTTTAACCCATCCCCCAGATGCAGGACAATATGAGTTACTAAAAAATTTGGAAGATAGGAAGATTGAGCTTCTTAAGATCGAAGAAATCACGTGGAAATTAAAGAGCAGGAAACAGTGGCTCAAAGAGGGTGACCTAAATACTAAGTATTTCCATGCGTGCGCATCCGGCAGAAGGGCAAAAAATGCCATATGGAACATATGCAACAAGGAGGGATCCAAAATCTCTGACGAAGATGAGATAAGGAGATCTGCAGCAGAATATTTTGGAGATTTCTATAAGCAAAATGAGGAGATCTCTTGCCTCAACCAACAGTGGGTACTTAACCACATCCCGGTGATGTTTGACCAGATTACTGCTGAGGGTCTCATGGCACCCATATCTAAGGAGGAATTACTGCAAGTACTTAAATCTTTTGCCAAGGACAAAAGCCCTAGGCCAGACGGGTGGCCGGTAGAATTCTATATCGGTTTTTTTGACCTTATAGGAGACGAATTGCTGGAGCTGATTGAGACGATCCGAATAAAGGGATAGATGCCGGGTGCCATTAGCGCCACCTTTATATCGCTCATTCCGAAGACATCGGACCCTATTACCTTTTCAGACTATCGCCCCATTGCACTTTGCAATGTCTTCTACAAGATCTCCTCGAAGTTGATTGCAAACAGGCTGAAGGCAACTCTCTCTAAATGGATATCGGATGAACAGTATGGATTCCTAAATGGCAGATCAATACATGATGCTGTAGCCATCGCGTAGGAAGCTATGCACACTATGCATGACCAGAAGCAGGATGGCATTATCTACAAGGTCGATCTCTACAAGGCTTATGACTCAGTAGACTGGTCCTTCATTAGACTGGCTCTCTACAAGATTGGTCTACAATTGCCTGCCATTAGATGGATCATGGCGTGTATATGTTCGGTACAGTATAGTGTCATCATCAATGGGATCCCATCTACTTTCATCAACACTGGACGTGGGTTGAGACAGGGCTGTGCACTGTCTCCACTCATCTTCCTTCTTGTCATGGATGGTTTCAGCCGACTGATTAATAGTGCTGCTCGGGAGGGACATTTCACAGGTATGCTAGTGTCTCCATAGGTCAGGATCACCCACTCTCTTTTTGTTGATGATTTACTGGTTTTTGGTTGCATTCTCCGCAAAAATTGGGTTTTCCTTCACTCTTTGTTGGACAGATTTGGCTCGGCCACGAGCCTTATCATCAATAAGCTTAAGTCTAAACTGCTATATGATCATGGTGAGGAGGCGGAAGTACTTCATATTGCAGAGATTCTGGGGGTTTGTGCTGCCAAAACATCTGATGGCATCACCTACTTGGGTTTCCGATTAAAGCCCTACTCATATATGAAAAAAGACTGGGAATGGATTGTTGAAAAATACATGAACAAAATATCGAAGTGGACCAATCGGTGGCTCACATTGGGCGGGAGATTCATCCTCACATAAGCTGTTCTTTCGCAGCTCACCGTATATTGGGGCCACCTGTACCTTATTCCTGCGCAAATTTGCAATAGGATCCATGCTATCATGTCACATTTTCTATGGTCTGGGGTGGGCACCCAAAAAAAATTCCACCTATGTAAAATGTCGAAGATCTCCCGTCCTAAGGGAATGGGCGGGTGGGGTTTGCTGGAACTGAGGACATTCACACTCGCCTTATTAGCCAAATCGTTATGGAGGGCCTTGTCGGGTATCAACATCTAGTCGAACATCATGATGGAAAAATATGTGGGTACTAGATCTATGGACCTTTACATCCTGGGCCCAATGATACCACATAAGGGTGCTTCAATGATATGGAGGAGTATATCTAAATGCCTTGAGATTATCAAGAAGAACGTGCGGTGGAAACTTGGTGATGGGAGGCGGATCCCTATCCCATGCAGCTACATATTGGGCGTTTCTATTGGTCCTAGCTTAGACCTGGATTTCTACCACAAGCTGTCTCATAGAGGGCTCATCTTCATCTCTGATTTAATCTCACATTGGGATAACGGTGCTCCTGTTTGGAAGACCTTTGAGACACTTGGCTTACAGGATGATGACAGGGACTCTTGGCAGAACATCATCTACGCTTTCCAGGGGGCTGGCTTCTTTTTTCAACCAACAGGTGATAGGATTGTGTGGGGTGGGTCATACAAGGGCTCCAACATCTGTGTAAAGGACCTATATTCGAAAATAATTGCTGGAGGCACCTCTTCCCATGTTATCCCTGGATTCACAAAGGCGTGGAAATGGAGAATTCCCCACAAGATCACTCTTTTCAATTGGCTCCTCAGGAAAGGGAGGATCCTCACGTGGGAGAATCTACAAAAAAGAGGGAAGCAAGGATCGGGTCGCTGTACTATGTGCAAACAAGAGCTGGAAACTGTCTCCCACATATTCTTTGAATGCAAGGCAGTATTGGGTCTTTGGGAAATGGTAGCTCACTGGGCTGGCTCCCCATCTTGGAGACCTGTAAATTTTTGTAGATGTTCTATGCTAGGAGCAATTTTACTTTTCTCACAGCAATCATACAAATAGTTAAGCAAAATGCAGATAGAACATATAAGTAGATCTTACAGAAGACAAATCAGAAACAGGAAAAATGTGTTGGTTCGTTACGGCGGTCAACAGGATGCTTCAACCAGCAAAGTCTCCTTGGTCAGCCAGCCCAACATGTGTCACAACAGTCCTCCAATCAGCAAACGAGTCAACCCAATCAACTCCAAAAAAGTCAACGTTGTCCTGAAAAAGTCAACGCAGGGCAGCAAGCTAAAAGTCAACGCAGCAGCAGATTGGTCAACCCTTTGACCTCGATTTCTGTGCCAAGTAGTACGACCTTCCAAAATCGAACTTCCCACAAGTTTTCAGCCCAATCGGACCATGCGTTGACCAAAGTCAACGCTGGTCAAACTTTCTGCAAAACCCTAACTGCAGAAAAATCGTCCTTCAACTCAGCCGTACTGTTTTGTCCTTCTTCTCCTTCACACGTGTGGCTGAACTCATCCTCCAAGTAGCTCGTACTATCTCAGATGAGAGAAGAAGATGTGAGTTGTGTTGTGATGAAATGCTCTCCAACTTTGCCTGTATTTATATCCATCATTGGGGCGTGTGACACATCTGCGGGGGGCGTGCAACCTTAAGGCCGACCTGCACATATAATTTATTAAGAATAATAAATTCAAAATAAATGTTCTGCTCATCGGATTAAGACATATTATATATGGATTTTACACCTCTCAGAAAGAGGATTCCAACAAAAATATTAGCTTCTTAATCTGAGCATTACAACATGGAGTTTGGACCTAGTTGTCCAAATTTAACACTCCCTCTCAACTAGGGAGAACTCCATCCATCAGTGCAATCAACATCGTGCGTCATCCCGCCGAAACTTGCTTTGCTGGCCTCTTTATTTCAGAACAGAAGTGGGTCAGTCACAAAGACATCATCCCCCGACTGACATAATCAGTCCAGAGGTCCCAGACCTCTATCAAACTCATGAAGAGTATCCAGCCAACCCAAAGTTGGTTCATCTGACCCGAAGTCAGGCAGAGGTCCCAGACCTCACTAAACTTGATCCCAGATCAAGTGGTTGGACCGTGCCATCCTAGATAGAGAGTACGGCAATCTCTGATGCGTCCATCAGTCTTTGCTAATAGTCTCTAACTTTTCCCACCTCATTGGCCAAATGAGAGGTACTTCCCATGAGCCCTGAACTCAATGGGTAGGATGCATACGGGGCACAGATAAATGAGAGGCGAACCAGCTCAATAATCACAAGGGTGGGGCAGAAGCATTATGAGTGCTTATAGCTCAGAGAAGCTATCCCCAAAGCCCCCCAGAGCTCCCAGAGCTCATCGTCCAACAGGACCCACATCATAGGGTCGTTCCACGACACCAAGTCTCTCACAAAAGGTTAGGAACTTGACCTTCCCCAGGGGCTTAGTGAGAATATCCGCGACTTGCTCATCAGTTCCTATATGATCGAGCCTTACGGCGCCTCGCTGTACCATATCCCGGATGAAATGATACCTGATATCAATATGCTTGGATCGGTCGTGGAACACAGGATTCTCAGTCATGCGAATCCCACTCTGGGTATCACAGAGTATCACGGTGGTATCTAGCACATGTCCAAACAGCTCACTAAAGAGCTTTCGCAACCAAACTGCTTCACAACAGGCCATACTTGCTGCAATGTATTCGGCCTCAACGGTGCTCAAAGCCACCGACTTCTGCTTCCTGCTCATCCATGAGATCGAAGCAGAACCAAGATTGAAGCAGCATCCCGATGTGCTCTTACGATCCACCACACTGCCAGCCCAATCGGCATCGGTATATCCACGGAGTGTCACACTCCCGGCAGTGTATCTCAGCCCATGGTTTATCGTGCCCCGAAGATATCTCAAAAGATTCTTGGCACCAACCCAGTGAAAATGATGAGGCTCAACCATTTGTTGACTCAAAGTGTTCACTGCAAAACATATATCCGGTCGAGTGTTCACTAAGAACATCAAAGCTCCTATGAGTTGACGATACTCAGTAGGATTGGCCAAGATAGGCCCCGCAGCGCTGCCACTCAACTTCTTAAAGTTGAGTTCCATTGGTGTCGACACGGACTTACAGTCCACCATCCCAAATTTTTCCAGAAGCTTCACAATGTATTTTCCTTGAGAAAGGAAAATCTCTCCAGGTCTCTGCCAGACCTCCAGGCCTAGGAAGTAGTGCATCAGTCCTAGGTCCTTCATCTCGAACTCAGCAGCGAACTCCCTCTTACATTGATGAATGAGAGGGTCAGCACCTGTCAGGAAGAGGTCGTCCACATACAGCACTAGAATGAGAGGCTTCCCCTGCACAACCTTGAAGTAAAGGTTCGGATCAGCATTACTTCGAGTGAAGCCCGGCTTCATCAAGTAACTATCCATCCTCTCGTACCAAGCTCTGGGTGCTTGCTTTAACCCATAGAGGGCTTTCTTCAACCTGCAGACATAAGTGTCTCGATCTTGAACTTCAAATCCCAGAGGTTGTTCTACATACACCTCTTCCTTTATTGCACCATGCGGAAAAGCGGTCTTGACATCCATCTGATGAAGACTCCATCCTTGCGTAGCAGCAAGGGCTATGATTGATCGGATGGTGGTATATCGTGCCACAGGTGCAAATATGTCATCATAGTCAATTCCTTCCTTTTGAGAGAAGCCACGGGCAACAAACCTTGCCTTAAAATTTTCAGCACTCCCATCAGATCCATGTTTGATCTTGTAGAGCCATTTAGCGGTGACAACAGATTTGTCCTTTGGTCTCGGGACCACATCCCAGACATCATTCTTCATTATGGACTCATATTCTTCATGCATAGCATCCTTCCAGACTTGATGCTTTATGGCTTCCTCAAAAGATCCAGGTTCAGATTGTACAATAGTACTCATGGCAGCTAGATACCCTTGGTATCTACACGGCTTCTTGCTTTATCGGAATGTCCCCCTTGGGGCAGCATGTCCCTCAGCATCTTCGAGGGTGTCCCTGAGCCATGAAGGTCTCTTTCCCAGCGAAGGAGATGGATCAATAGGGTCCATTGGTCCTTCGATATCAGGCATAGTCTCATCCTGGGGTTCTTCCAGATTTCCAGGCCTTTCTTCGTGATTTTCTCCAGATCTAGGAAGATCTACTACTTTCTTCAGGGAAGCATCTTCGTCAAAAGTGACATCATGGCTTATCTCTACTTCCCTTTGACCAGGTACATAGACTCTATATGCCTTAGAAGTCTCACTGTAGCCCACAAACATTCCTTTCTTCCCAGTAGCATCCAGCTTACTTCTCTTTTCTTTCGGCACATGAAAATAGGCAGGACATCCAAAAATTCTAAAATGTGAGACATCAGGTTTCTTACCAGAGAAAACCTCTTCGGGAGTTTTGGAGTCCAAAGCGGAATGAGGGCATCGGTTTTGAATGTACACAGCAGTATTTGCAGCTTCTCCCCACAGAAACTTTGGTAGACCCTGGTCACAAAGCATGGCATGGGCAGCTTCCACAATAGTCCTATTCTTGCGTTCAACAACACCATTCTGCTCAGGAGTATATGCAGTGGTAGTCTCCCTCTTAATGCCAGCTTCTCTGCAAAAGTCTTTGAACTCATTTGACTCATATTCAGTGCCATTGTCGGTCCTCAAAATCTTGATCTTCTTTCCTGTCATATTTTCCACCAAGGCTTTGAAGGTGCGGAACCACATGAAAGCCTCATCCTTCTTCTTCAAGAAGTATATCCAGGTTTTGCGAGAGAAGTCATCAGTAAATGTCATGTAGTAAGAACATCCCCCCAGGGATGTCACGGGCAACATACCAGATAGATCAGAATGGACCAGTTGATGGACCAGTTGCAATATATCAGATGTCTTTACAGCACTTGAAGGTCCCTTGTATGTTTCCTTGACCACGATAACACATACACCTTCATGATTATTTCCAAATCGGGCATCCATGTCTTACCTTCCTTGCTTCGGGAAGGGCCTTGTAATGAAGGTGTCCAAATCTTGATTGCCATAGTTCGGTTTGTCGGATAGTATCACAAGTCATAGCTCCTAACGGACTCCCTCCAACTTGGTAGAGTGTACCAACTCTAAAGCCAATAGAGATAGCTTCCTTGAAGCTCTCCTTCCACATGAGCACTTTTCCATCAGAGAAGGTTACATTGAATCCTTTGTCTTCCATGGCAGATACAGACACAAGGTTCTTCTTCAAATTAGGTACATAGAGGACATCCTGCAAGCGAAGGACTTGATCTTAATACAAGTGGAGTGTCACAATCCCTGTCCCTTTCACGAGATATGTGGCATTATCTCCAAGGATAATTTCTATATTAGTATCCTTCTCAACCATATCAGAAAGTGTTTCCTTGAACCCAGTGATGTGCCTTGAGGCACCACTATCTATTAACTAGACATCCATAGTTTCGGGTGGAGATGCAGCAGAGAGTGCACATACAAGAATGAATTCATTTCTTTTATCAAAATATTTAGACTCCTCTCATGCATTACGGACCTTTTAAAAGGTTGATTGTTTCCACCAAAGTGAGCCTTCCTCTTTCCTTTGGATTTGTCATTTCTTCATTTCCCATTCCTTCGGTTGTTGTTGTTATCGTCACCATCGGGAGAATCTTTCTTGAAGGGGCATTCTCTAGCATAGTGTCCAGGCCTATGGCAGGTGAAACATTTACCCTTCTTCTCTTGAGTCTTTGTCCTTCCTTTGTCCTTAGAACCACCAGAGTTCTTCTTTCAGGAATGATCACCATAGGCAGCATTTCTTTCATTATCGAATTCCTTCATCCTTGTTTCTTCTTGCATACATCTAGACAGAAGCTCATCAAAGTTAGGAATGGTATTATTGTTGAGAATGGTAGTTGTGAATACTTGCCATTCATATGGAATTCCTCCAAGTGCGGTGAGAACCATCTCACGATCAGCAATTGTCTCCCCAATAGCTAGCAGATTGTTTCTGGTTTCGGTCAACTTCAGAAAGAAAGTTTGAATAGACTCATCTCGGCCCTTCTTCATATTCTTCAACTTGTTCTTGAGGAATAGCACTTGGTACACATTGTTTACTTGGAACATAAGTATCAATTTGTCATACATCTCCTTGGATGTGCCTAGTTCAGATATGTAGGCAACCAGACTCTTATTTATGGATTCCCTGATCAGCAGCTTTGCTCTCATTTCTCCCTTCTTATACTTGTTTCTAACGACTGCAGAGGCATTGGATGGAGGTTCTTGATCTTCCCCGTCACATGATCCAAGAGATCATGATCTTCCAATTTGAGATCTAATATCATCTTCCAGGCATGGAAATCACCACTTCCAGTTAGCTTGTCATTCTCCTTGAATTCAAGACTAGTGGAACCCATTTCTTCCGGTGATGATTGCTAAAGATAGAGTTTGTCTTCACCTCAGCTCTGAAACCATGTAAATTGTTGTAGATGTTCTATGCTGGGAGCAATTTTACTTTTCTCACACCAATCATACAAATAGTTAAGCAAAATACGAGATAGAACATATAAGTAGATCTTACGGAAGACAAATCAGAAGACAAATCAGAAACAGGAAAAATGTGTTGGTTCGTTACGGCGGTCAACGGGATGCTTCAACCAGCAAAGTCTCCTTGGTCATCCAGCCCAGCATGTGTCACAACAGTCCTCCAATCAGCAAATGAGTCAACCCAAGTCAACTCCAAAAAAGTCAACCCTGTCCTGAAAAAGTCAACGCAGGGCAGCAAGCTAAAAGTCAACGCATCAGCAAATTGGTCAACCCTTTGACCTCGATTTCTGTGCCAAGTAGTACGGCCTTCCAAAATCGAACTTCCCACAAGTTGTCAGCCCAATCGGACCATGCGTGGACCAAAGTCAACGCTGGTCAAACTTTCTGCAAAACCCTAACTGCGGAAAATCGTCCTTCAACACAAACCGTCTTTACATTTTTGTCCTTCTTCTCCTTCACACGTGTGGCTGAACTCGTCCTCCAGGTAGCTCGTACTAGTTCAGATGAGAGAGAAAGATGTGAGTTGTGTTGTGATGAAAATCTCTCCAACTTTTCCTGTATTTATATCCATCATTGGGGCGTGTGACACATCTGCTGGGGGCGTGCAACCTTAAGGCCGACCTGCACATATAGTTTATTAAGAATAATAAATTCAAAATAAATGCTCTGCTCATCGGATTAAAACATATTATATATGGATTTTACACCTCTCCGAAAGAGGATTCCAACAAAAATATTAGCTTCTTAATCTGAGCATCATAACATGGAGTTTGGACCTAGTTGTCCAAATTTAACAAGACCACAGTCACATGACCATGCATATGATTACTGGGCATCAAAGGATGATGGGATCAAGGCTCTACCCTTCTATGTATGCTGGGAGATTTGGTGCTCTAGGAACAACATGCTATTCAATGGGGGGTTGTGGGACTCCTATAGGATGTATAGGCGGATACTGGAATGGCTACAAAATCATTTTGTTCCGGATGAGGTCGTAAAGGACCTGTCCATCAGGTATAGACCACATGAGATCCATATTCCGGCTCTCTTTTTCGATGGCGCACAACAGGAGGGAATCTGTGGCTGCGGGGCCTGGCTTAAATTGGAGAGTGGGGAACGCTACCATATCTTTTGGAACGGTGGCCCTGGAACAAACAATAAAGCTGAGCTTTTGGCCCTATGGAGCAGACTCCTAGTGGCTCTCCACTTGAATATTCCTTGCATTAGTATATATGGGGATTCCCAGATTATAGTCGAAGGTATCTCGGGCAGGGCTACTCTCCGATGCTCACATATCTGTGGATGGGTCGATCGTATTTCCCACATTCTTTCTCAATTTCAGAGGGCATCCATCCACCATATCTACAGAGAGTTGAACAGTAGGGTGGATAGGCTTTCTAAATTTGGGCTGGAACAAGACTTTGGCTTCATTATTGTCATAAATTTCAGCGATAACAGGGAAGGGGCCTCCTTCACTATCACATTGTAGGTTCTTTTCCTTTGGATCGCTGTAATATTCTCCTCTGTTTTCTTTTGCATGCAGGTTACAAGGGAATGGACACCTTGTATCTATGGTCCTGGACCTTTAACTATTTGGAGCTATTGCTGGGTGATCACACCTGGCGCTGTGGTGCTGGAGCTTTCACTTGATCTGGGGCTTCCTCTGTTGGTATTTTCCCTGGAGATGTGGTGTTCGGGGCTTTCAGTACTACATGCAGAGGTTGTATTGAGATTGCTAAATGACTCTTTCCCTTCTGCGTGCCTTTTTTCCTTATTGGTTGCTGCTATGGGGTCTTCTTTATTAGCGAGGATGTGTTTTTTGGTGTCATAATATGGCCCTATTTTCTCGTCTTCTATGGGATGCAATGCTGGATTTGGGGCTCATTATCTGTTATGGTATTGGGACCTTCTCTTGATTACTGACTGATACCACTCATATTTCTTTGCTCTATTTCAGATGGCCATGCTGCGCTCTTGCTGCATCGCTTTTCGCAGTCAGCTTTCATATGGTTGGACCACATCCCTTTCGGTTTTTGAACATGGTTTTGGATGCTCTGTCTTCTAGGTGAAGTATTTTTTGTATCTATGTATTTCGATCCTTTTGCTCCATGTATTACCACTGGGCAATAGTTTCCTAGGTGCCTGGATCCTTCGCAGGGATCTGTATACTGTTTGGATCCTTTATGGGTTCAATGACTTGTCTGTGAAGGTGCTAACCTGAGTTTTTACCTCTGTCTGTATCTGACACCCTTTTCTCTTGTCGAGAAATGGTTTTATCCTCTTCAGATGCGTATGTAATGGTTGATGGACTGTTTTCCTTTGATATATAATCAAAACAGCGATTTTTCTCTTTGATATATAATCAAAACAACAATAATTTTATCATCGCAACTACTTTCATCGATGGAAAATGGGCCCTGCATATATATAGTCTCTACAACGCAAGTAAATACAACAATGACAGTGATTACGAGAACAACTTTAACACGATATTGACGCATTTGGTGAAAGCCACTACAACCAGTATCGATATTGACTTCACACAGGGTTTGGCACAATATTGAATATTACGTTTGCAGAATTTGGGCAGTATCACTGAATATTTACGATGTTGTATGGAGTAGCGAATTACTTGCAACATTATATAGTTTTCAGTGTTATATATACCTGTCAGTACATTGCATGGAGCCTGGTTAATGGAGTTGCGTTATTTCTTTTATGGTATTTGATGGAATATGAGTTCTTTTTTCTTCTTGGCGATGGCGACCTGCAGCATTTGGATATTGTTCGCTGGAATGGTGAGGAAGAAACCAAAATTCGAGCAATGCTCTCAACTTTGCAAATAACCCCTTTTCCAGAATTAGCAGCAACACTCAGTATTAGCAAGTGCGGGTTTAATTGTGCGCATTTAGAGATGTTGGAACAGAATTTACAGAGAATATTCTCTTTCATTTCTCACACTTCAAATTGGTATGACCAATTTTGGAATAATAAACATATCCGGAGTGTGTATTTGATATCATTTGTTGCAAAACAATATAAATCGTGTTATATACAATCGATCATTGCCATGATAGTGTATATATTAACACAATCGTGTGATTGATATGTGATTGATATGGTTATATGAAATAGATTTACAATCACATTCACCAATGTGACTGATAACCTACGTCTACTACATTTTTATAGTGATTGATGTGATTGATAACCTACATCGGAATACATTTTTGATGAATGTCCTATCTAATGATATAGATAATCTGTCCTCTTTTTGGCTACTGTTATTGTCTAGGAACAAGATGATCATTAACCCAACGCTGCTGTATTTTTGTTTATGTTTTCCTTACAGAAATGCTCAGCGTCATTTGGATGGGGTAGATTAATTTCCCCCTCACTGGAATGCCAGTCAAACTCTAATATGCTTATTCACTTCGTGAATTCACAGTTTTCAGTCTGATTTTGACATGATGTTTTTCTCATTGAAATTGTCTTCAACTGAGAATGTATTTTGAATATGTACTGAGAATGTTTTTTTTTCTTCTGAAACAAAAAAACCTACATCCACTACCCACCACATATATTTCACCAAAATAAATATTATATATTTATGATAAAAGTCACCAAAATATTTTATATATTTATTTATAATATATTAATAATATTAATTGTATACATACTATATATTAACTTGAAATATATATATAAAAGAGAATATAAAATATTAGAATATATAATATTATATTACATACTATATATTAACTTGAAATATATATATATATATATATATATATATATTATTAAATGTTTTCAAATCATAATATAATTTTAAAATAACATGATAATAATATTTTATTAATATTATAATAAGTTTATATCTCTTACCAATATCTCAAGGGATTATTAATATTTTACACCAAAAAAACTAATAAACTCAAGAGTTTAATATTATAAACCGAAATAATTGGTGAAGCAAAGAATAAATATTAATATTATAAACCAAAAAATAAATAACTCTAAGAATAAATAATTTAATTTCAAGAAATTAAAAAACTCTTCGAAATAATAATACTTTAAACCCAAAAACATAAAAAATAATAAACTCTAAAAATTAATATATTAAACTAAAGAGATTAATAAAGTATATGAAATAATATTTAAAAACAAAAAACCTAAAAACTAATAAACCCAAGGGTTTAATATTATAAATCAAAGTAATTGGTGAAGCAAAAGATAAATATTAATATTATAAACTAAGAAATGAAAAAATTCTAAGAATAAATAATTTAATCTCAAGAGATTAAAAAAACCTCATAAATAATACTTTAAACCGAAAAACATAAAAAAGTAATAAACTCTAAGAATTAATATATTAAATTCAAGAGATTAATAAAGCATATGAAATGAGCCATTGCATGAGCGCTGCCCACGGCCTCCGTGCTGCAGCTTCGGCCCTCACGGCCTTTGGAGAGCTCGATCCAGCCAACACCAGCTTGGATCCGTCCCCCAGGCACCTGATCCCGCCTCTGGCCTCTCCAGAGCTGCGCCTTCTGATCTGTGGCTCGAGTTCTGCTGCCCAGATCCTTAGCTGCGCCTCGGATCTAACTCTGCTTGGTTTCAGAAATGCCTCTTGTCTGGAGCAGGAAAAGTGAGTTTCTGATCTAGACTATGGAGACCCAAGGCTCGCCTCTCGGGCCCTCACAGTCTTCTCCTCCGGATGACTCTGCCACTTTCTCTTCCTTGATTGCTTCGTTGCCTAAGAAGAAGAAGCCTGACGCATCAAAGTTCGTTAAGAAGCTCGATGATGTACCAGAGGTAAACCTACCTCCTGAGGGACCGATCCAGGTTGCCTTGTCTCTTGCAGATCGTGCCCTGGTGGGTCAATTTACGGGTCTCTGGCCCTCTCCTAAATCAACCGAAAACTGGGTCGTCAGGAATTGGATTCCGCTGATCAAGAATAAAGTCACCTCGTACTTTCTTGGAAGAGGCTACTTCCTGTTCGAATTCAACACCAAGGAGGATAAAGACCTGATCTTCAGGAATGGACCCTATTTCATGGGACCTCAGGGCCTCTACCTCAACAAATGGACCCCAGACTTTGATCCGGCTGTGGACGTACCGTCGGCTGTCCCCGTTTGGGTTAGGCTCCCCAACCTTCCGGTACACTGTTGGAATTGGGACTCTCTCAAACATATTGGCAACTCACTGGGCAAATTCATAGATAGAGCCAACAACAATGATCAATATGATTGCGCCCGGATCTGTGTCGAGGTAGATCTCGAGGTGGGTCTTCCGGAGGCCATCAAACTAAAGGTTGGAAGCTGGACGCATGTTCAAGTCCTGGACTACGAACAACTCCCCTTCAAATGTCGTAAATGTCACATCTACGGCCATTTTGCTAGAGGATGCCCAAATAAAAGCGATCCAGAAAAAGGAAAGGAGGAAGGTTGGAACCAAGTCAAAAGGCCAAAGACAAACCACAAGAAATCCGGGGCACAAGGATCTCAACCTGCCGCTGCCCAAAACGTATCCTCATCAAGAAGTCAAGAAAATAGGTACGAGATCCTAAGCTCTGCGGAAGAAGCCCCCAGGGAAGAGGAGAGAATCGACAAACCAGCAGAAAAATCGACCTCAGCAGGAACAAGACCTGAAGAGAGCATCATGGCAAGGGACAAAGAAAAGCAAACAGAAGCCTCTGAGGAGGAACATGACTCAGAAGAGTCCGAGGAAGATGGAGAAATCGGAGATACGCAGACTTCGGTCAGAAGATCTGCAAGGGGACGCAAATCTGCAAGAGAAAAGAGAGATCAGGAAACCTACAAAGACAAACTCCAGGGTAGTCAGCCCACGTTGGAAAAACTTCTCAGCAAGAATACGAAAACGGTCAAAAATCAAGCACATGGCTCCAGGGGAGCCTCCCATCAAAGAAATAAATGATGAAGACCATCTCCTGGAACTGCAGAGGAATGGGGAGTAAAGTTAAAGAAGAAGCAATAAGAAGTCTAATAAGAAGAGAAACCCCGGATATTCTTCTGATCCAGGAGACTAAAATGGAGGACAAAGAGTTTCTCCAAATCAGCAAAAAGTTTTGGAAGGGAAGCAGCGGACTAGCAGTATCATCAAGGGGAGCCTCTGGGGGTTTGGGCTCTCTCTGGAACCCCCTCAAGTTCAGACTGGTCTCAGAGGTACACAACAGCCATTGGCTATTCTTGAAGCTACACTCGGTAGAAACAAGGGAGGCTATCTGCCTGTTCAATGTATATGTTCCCAATAATATAGGCGAGAAAAGGGAGTGCTGGGACTCTATTAGACAACTGGCGGAGACTGAGAACCTGGGAAATCTCATTATTGCAGGTGACCTAAACATTACCCTACGCTCGGTGGAAAAGCGAGGAGGCACAATCGTTAGGGACCCAGCAAGGGAGTGGGTGGAAGACCTCATGCAGGACTGGGACCTGCTCGATATCCCTCCAGATAACGGTAAGTACACCTGGACCAATAAAAGAATAGGCCCTGGTCATATTGCTGCTAGACTTGATAGATGTTTGGTGCAGAGTTCTTTTCTTTTGCTAGGATTAGAATCCAGGTTACACATCCTTCCTTGCAGTGTCTCAGATCATAAACCCATTATGTTAGAGATGTCAGGACCCAAGGATCTGGGTCCCATCCCTTTCAGGTTCAACGCTCTTTGGGTTAAGGAGCCCGAGTTTATTAACTTGGTTCAAGACAGTTGGAAAATGCCAGTGAAGGGCTCTCCCTTCTTCATCTGGGAAGAAAAGCTTAGAAGGTTAAAAGCTGCCCTCAAAACATGGGCCAAAGCTCTTCCCACCCCTGCTCAAGAGAGAAAGCAGGCCCAAGACAATCTTATTCAGCACCAAGCCCAAAGTGAGGATGTAGAAATCACCGCTGAAGTTTTAGACAAGGAGGAGGTGCTTCAACAAATCTACCACAAAGCCTGCCTCTCAGAGGAAGAGCATTGGAGACAAAAATCCAGGAGTCTATGGCTCAAAGCGGGTGATAGAAATTCTGCCTTCTTCCATAAACAAGCTCAAGCAAGGAAAAGTTTTAATTCTATAGCAGAAATTAAAGATGGCAATTTGATCCACAAAGACAATGAGAGTATAAAGAAGGCAGCCTTCAATCACTTCCAAAACCTCTACAAAGAAGAGGGAGAGACTGATCCAAATTCCAAATTTTTGGAGGCGATACCTTCAAGGATCTCCCCCTTTATTAACCAGCAGCTCAAAGCAAAGATCTCCATTCAAGAAATAAAAGAGGCCCTGAACAGTATGGAGCCTGACAAAGCCCCAGGCCCGGATGGCTTCACGACCAGATTCCTTCAAACTTGCTGGCAGATTGTGGAGAAAGATCTCTTCAAGATGATCCTGAAATCACAAAATTGCCAAAAAATTGGGGGCAGTACTAATTCTGCCTTTCTGGCCCTTATCCCCAAGGAAAAGGGTGCAAAAGAATTCAGTCGGTTTCGCCCAATCTCTCTCTGCAACATTGGATACAAATTAATCACAAAGGTAATAGAAAACAGGCTAGCAGGCATCCTTCCAATGATCATACCTGAGAATCAAGGAGGATTTGTTCAGGGGAGACAGATTGTCGATAACTACATCCTGGTGCAAGAGGCGATCCATTCGAGTCAACTTCGAAAAGAAAAGGGTATGGTAATTAAATTAGACCTGGCAAATGCCTTCGACCGTGTCAGGCAAAGTTTCCTTTGGGAAGTTTTGAAAAGGTTCGGCTTTGGACTAGGTTTTGTAAATTGGATTCGAGCTAGCATTGCCGACCCATGGATTGCCCCCTTGGTGAATGGGAGAGCAGCTGGCTTCTTCAAAGCATCAAGAGGGCTCAGGCAAGGCTGCCCCCTCTCACCGCTGCTTTTCGTTCTCCAAGTCTCTGCCCTAAGCTTCTTCCTAGATCAGAAATTGGAAGATCAGGAGATTTTGGGGCTTAATATAGCCAGAGGTGTGAAAAATGTAAACCATACTCTCTTTGCAGATGATACCCTCCTGTTGGGGGCTGCCACAGCTCGATCTGCCATAAGGTTTAAGGAAGTTCTAGATGATTTCAGCGATGCTACAGGAAGCAGCCTAAACAAAGGCAAATGTAAAGCCTACTGCTGGAACATTTCTGCTCACTCTCTCTCTGCCATATCCAGAATTCTGGACTTTGCTGCCACCCTCAGCTGGTCCTCCTTTTTATACTTGGGACTTCCCATCTTTCGCAACCTGGTTTATAGCAGAGATTGGGCCCCTCTTTTGGACAAATTCAAGACAAAATTTCAAGCCTGGGGCTTCTCTTGGCTAAACCTTGCAGGCAAACTTGTTCTAATCAAATCAGTTTTAAGCAGTCTCCCCATATTCCAATTTTCTGTGCTCTTAGCACCCTCTGGCATCATAAAGAAAATGGAAGCTTACATCCGTAAGTTCATCTGGAAAGGTGGCAAACTAAATGATAGAAAAATTCCGCTGATCAGATGGGAGAAAATCTGTATGCCTTTGATGGAAGGAGGACTAAACATCAAAGATCTCTGCTCCCAAAATATTGCCATGGGGGCCAAGCTCTACTGGCGAATCATCGCTCCACACCCAGGCTGGGCGCAAAGAGCCCTCTGGAAAAAATATCTCATGGGAAACATGAAAAGATCTTTGGATAATCCTATGCCCACAACAGGAACGCACTTGGTTAAGCGTTGTCACAAAACAGTGGCTCTCATCAAAGATAATTCGTTTTGGATACCGGGCAATGGTAAAAACGTAAAGATCTGGGAGGACAGTATAATGATGCATCCACCCTTAGCATCGATTACCTCTTTGCAAGCGCTGAGACAGTGGATGGAATGCGCTAGGTTTATTACACTGTGGGACATCTCACAGTTCTCTGACAGAATATGGTAGCGCTGGCGCCTACCTCCCGTGCCTCCAGAGCATGCGCAGGCCAGACATCACCTGTTGTCACTGCTTCATGGTAAATCGCCCCTACACTCAGGCAAACGCGATGCTAGGGGCTGGGGATCCGGTCCAGGTTTCTACACAGTAGCGCAGGGGTATAAGTGTATACAAGAGCGTCCATACGTCGCCCCAGATCCCACTGTGTGGAAGGCGCTGTGGCAGCATAAATCTATGCCAAAGGTCGACTTCTTTTGCTGGCTGCTTTGCCATAAAGCGATTTTAACAGAAGACAAACTTAAAAAAAAAGGCTTTCAAGGCCCATCCAGATGCCACCTATGCTGCGAAACGGAAGAGAGTGCCCAGCACATCATTCTGGAATGCAAATTTTCTAGAGAAATTTGGCAGATCCTTTTGAATTATTGGAAAACAGAGTTTAACCTTCCTGTCTCTATCTCAGACTTATTTGCTAATTGGCATAGCTGGTATCCAGGAACTCTCCCAAAAAACGAAAGATTTAAAGCAGCATGGTTTTCCTTGCCAAAATTCATATGCTGGAAAATTTGGCTCAAGAGAAACAGAAGAGTTTTTAGAGATGAAAAACTAAATCCTCAGCTCATCAGCATCAAAGTAAAAAATCTTTGGAAAGAAAACTTGGGTGAACAGTTATCGGAAGCCAATTTAAATCAAAAGGACCTAGATTGGGGTGCCTCAATGGGTCTTCACTTCTCTGATGAAACAAGGCAGCAAAAGAACATAAAAGAGTGGCAATTCAGAGGAAACAAACAAGAACTTTCAGATTTACTCATCAGACAAGATAGACTTTGCTTATTCTTCGATGGGGCTGCGAAAGGCAATCCCGGTCTCGCTGGGGCAGGAGGAATTATAAAGAACAAGGAGGGCAGAATAGAGATTAAGTATGCTTGGGGCCTCGGGCACTCAACAAGCATCCAAGCTGAATCCTTGGCACTTCTGCAGGGGATTAAGCAAGCAAAGGCCACCGGCATTTCAGACTTAAGTGTCATAGGAGATTCTCAGTCTATCATCAAAGTTCTAGTGGAGAACTCCTCTCCTTCAGATCTTCGACTAGCTAGAACAATCTTAAGAATTCGAAGCATGCTGAAAGCTTTTCGAACTACAAGCTTTCTCCATGTTTTGAGAGAAAACAATAAAGAGGCAGATTCGGAAGCCAACAAGGCGGTGTTGCTTTCAGAAGGCTCCCTTTTGATAGACGAAACTGAGGAGTGGGACTCCATCCCATAAAGCTGCAATGTTTTTTCGTCTTATTTTACAACAGTTTGTGTGTTTATATAAGCTAGGAAAAATAACAAATATAGAATATCTAGTCATGTGTAAAATTGGAGGATTCCCAAAACTTGGGATCTATGCTCAGACAAAGGCAGAAAGACTAAGGGCTAGGCCCGACACATTGTAATCTTGGATGGCATTTGGCCAAGTTCTAATATAAATTCATAACCACTCTTGTAAAAAAAAATTAAAAAAAAAATAAAGCATATGAAATAATATTTAAAAACAAAAAACCTATGAAATTAATAAACACTAACAATTAATATTTTAAACTCAAGATATTAATAAACCCAAAAGATTATTAATAATACAAATCAAAAGAACTCATAAACCGAAGGTTTAAATATTATAAACCAAAGAAATTGGTAAACCTAAGGGATAAATATTATAAACATAAGAGATCAATATTAAAAACACAAGATATTAATGAACCCTTAGAATTGATATTTTAAACTAAAAAACCCAATAAATTAATAAACCATAAGAATCCGTATTTTAAACATAAGATATTAATAAACCAACGAGATTATTAACATTATAAACCAAAAGAACTAATAAACCCAAGGGTTTAATATTATAAACCAAAGGAATCAGCGAACCCAAGGGATAAATATTATAAACCTAAGGGATCAATATTAAAAAAAATAGAGATTAACAAACCCTAAGAATTAATATTTTAAACTGAAAAATATAAGAAATTAATAAAGCCTAAGAATTAATATTTTAAACTCAAGAGATTAATAAACCCAATGTGTGATTAACATTATAAACCAAAAGAACTAATAAACCCAAGGGTTTAATATTATAAACCAAAGGAATAGATGAACCTAAGGGATAAATATTAAAAACCTGAGGAATCAATAAAGTTAAGGGCAATATTAAAAACAATAGAGATTAATAAAACTTAATAATTAATATTTTAAAATAAAAAACCTAAGAAATTAAAAAAGCCTATGAAATAATATTTTAAACTCAATAGATTAATAAACCCAAGGGGTTATTAATATTATAAAACCAAATAACTAATAAACCCAAGGATTTAATATTATAAACCAAAGGAATTGGAGAGCCAAAGGATAAATAGTTTAAACCTGAGGGATGAATAAGGCCAACTCATCAATATTGAAAACACAAGAGATTAATAAACCCTAATAATTTATATTTGAAACTCAAAAACCTAATAAATTAATAAACCCTAAGAAAAAATATTTTAAACTCAAGAGATTAATAAACTCAACGGATTATTAATGTTGTAAACCAAAATAACTAATATTATAAACCAAAGGAATTATTAAAATTATAAAGGTAAGGAACAAATAAACACAAGCATTTAATATTATAAACCCATGAAATTAGTAAACCCAACGAAAAAATGTTATAAACTTAAGGGATAAATATTAGTATTATAAATGAAGAAATTCTTAAACCCTAAGAAGTAATATTTTAAACTGAAGAGAGTAATATACCTTAATAATAAATAGTTTAAACCCAAAACCTAAGAATTTAATAAACCATAGTATTTAATATTTTAAACTCAAGAGATTAGTAAACTCGAGGGATTATTAATAATATAAACCAAAAGAAATAATAAACCAAGAGTTTAATATTATAAACCAAAGAAATTGGTTTACCCAAGGGAAAATTATTAAAAACATAAGGGATCAATAAAGCCAACGGATCAATATTAAAAACACAAGAAAGTAACAAACCTTAAGAATATATATTTTAAATTCAAAAACCTAAGAAATTAATAAACCATAAGAATCAATATTTTAAAATCAACTAATTAATAAATACAATGGATTATTAATATTATAAACCAAAAGAACTAATAAACCCAATGATTTAATATTATAAACCAAAGGAATTGGGGAACTCAAGGGAAAAATATTAAAAACATAAGAGATCAACAAGGCCAAGGGATACATATAAAAAACAAAAAAGATTAGTAAAGGATATGAATAAATATTTTAAAAGCAAATGAATGGGAAACTCACACGATTAATAAAGAGATTAATAAATCTTAGGAACCAATTTTATAAATAAAAATATTTGATAAAGTCACATGATTATTAATATTATAAACCGAGGGGAATAAACATGGTTTACCATGCTTGATTTAAACATTGAGATAATTGTTGTCACAATGCGACGTTGGACCAACCATAACCATGGTTGGCCATGAGCGATTTTCATATTGAGAAAATATTTGTCAGAATGTGACATTTGATCATGGGTGACATTGATCGACTATGGCTAATGCTAATTAACAATGGTTTCCAATGGTTGATTTTTATATTGAGTCAGTGTTTTTCGTAATGTGAAATTGGACCATGCATTAGTATTAAACTCTAGAACTAATATTTAAACTCCAATATTTGGATTTAATAAACTGAAGGAATCCGAAAAATTAAGGGATCAATAAGGCCAAGGGATCAATATTAAAAACACAAGAGAGTAACAAACCCTAAGAATAAATATTTTAAATTCAAAAACCTAAGAAATTAATAAATCATAAGAATCAATATTTTAAAATCAACTAATTAATAAGCACAAGAGATTATTAATATTGTAAACCAAAAGAACTAATAAACCCAAGGGTTTAATATTATAAACCAAAGGAATTGCGGAACCCAAGAGAAAAATATTAAAAACATAAGAGATCAACAAGGCCAAGGGATACATATAAAAAACAAAAAATATTAAAGTAAAGGCTAGGAATAAATATTTTAAATGCAAATGAATGAGAAACTCACATGAATAATTAAGAGATTAATAAATCTTAGGAATTACTTTTTAAAATAAAAATCATCGATAAAGTCACATGATTATTAATATTATAAACCGAGGGGAATAAACATGGTTCTCAATGCTTGATTTAAACATTGAGACAATTGTTGTCACAATGCAACGTTGGGCCATCTATGACCATGGTTGGCCATGGGTGATTTTCATATTGAGACAATATTTGTCAGAATATGACATTTGATCATGGATGACAGTGATCGACTATGGCTAAAGAAATTAATAAACACTAATAATTAACCCAACATATTATTCATATTATAAACCAAAAGAACTAATAACCCAAGGGTTTAATATTAGAAATGAAAGGAATTGGTGAATCCAAGGGAAAAATATTAATAACCTAAAGGACCAATAAGGGGAAGGATCAATAAAAGTAATAAAAAAATACTCAAGTTGAAGAAATTAATAAACACTAATAATTAACCCAAGGGATTATTCATATTATAAACCAAAAGAACTAATAAACCCAAGCGTTTAATATTATAAACCAAAGGAATTGGTGAACCCAAGGGAAAAATATTACCCAACAAATTAGTATTAGAAATAAAAATTATTAATAAACTCAAGTGATTAATAAAGTCGAAGGATCAATAAAATTAATAGAAAAAATATAAAAACCAAAGAAATTAATAAACACTAATAATTATCCCAACGTATTATTCATATTATAAACCAAAAAAACCAATAACCTAAGGGTTTAATATTAGAAACCAAAGGAATTGGTGAACCCAAGGGATACCTATAAAAAACAAAAAAAATAGTAAATGCTAGGAATAAATATTTTAAAAACAAATGAATGAAAGGTTTAATATTATAAACCAAAGAAATCGGTGAACCTAAGGGATAAATATTAAAAACCTAAGGGATCAATAAGGCTAAGGGCAATATTAAAAACAATAGAGATTAATAAAACCTAATAATTAATATTTTAAAATAAAAAACCTTAAAAATTAAAAAAGCCTATGAAATAATATTTTAAACTCAATAGATTAATAAACCCAAGGGGTTATTAATATTATAAAAACCAAAGAACTAATAAACCCAAGGGTTTAATATTATAAACCAAAAGAATTGGGAAGCCCAATGATAAATACTTTAAACCTAAGGGATGAATAAGACCAACTCATCAATATTAAAATAAAAGAGATTAATAAACTTTAATAATTAATATTTAAAACTCAAAAACCTAAGAAATTAATAAACCCTAAGAAATAATATTTTAAACTCAAGAGATTAATAAACTCAACGGATTATTAATGTTGTAAACCAAAATAACTAATATTATAAACCAAAGGAATTATTAAAATTATAAAGGTAAGGAACAAATAAACACAAGCACTTAATATTATAAATCCACGAAATTATTAAACCCGAAGGAAAAATGTGATAAACCTAAGGGATAAATATTAGTATTATAAACGAAGAAATTCATAAATCCTAAGAAGTAATATTTTAAACTGAAGAGAGTAATATATCCTAATAATAAATAGTTTAAACCCAAAACCTAAGAATTTAATAAACCATAGTATTTAATATTTTAAACTCAAGAGATTAGTAAACCTGAGAGATTATCAATAATATAAACCAAAAGAAATAATAAATCAAGAGTTTAATTTTATAAACCAAAGAAATTGGTGAACCCAAGGGAAAATTATGAAAAACATAAGGGATCAATAAGGCTAATGGATCAATATTAAAAACACAAGAGAGTAACAAACCCTAAGAATAAATATTTTAAATTCAAAAACCTAAGAAATTAATAAACCATAAGAATCAATATTCTAAAATCAACTAATTAATAAACACAAGGGATTATTAATATTATAAATAAAAAGAACTAATAAACCCAAGGGTTTAATATTATAAACCAAAGGAATTGAGGAACCTAAAGGAAAAATATTAAAAACATAAGAGATCAACAAGGCCAAGGAATATATATATAAAACAAAAAAGATGAGTAAAGACTAAGAATAAATATTTTAAATGCAAATGAATCAGAAACTCACATGATTAATAAAAAGATTAATAAATCTTAGGAATCAATTTATAAATAAAAATCATTGATAAAGTCACATGATTATTAATATTATAAACCAAGGGGAATAAACATGGTTGACCATGCTTGATTTAAACATTGAGACAATTGTTGTCACAATGCGACGTTGGACCAACTATGACCATGGTTGGCCATGGACGATTTTCATATTGAGACAATATTTGTCAGAATGTGACATTTGATCATGGATGACATTGATCGACTATGGCTAACGCTAATTAACAATGGTTTCCCATGGTTGATTTTCATATTGAGTCAGTGTTTTTCATAATTTGAAATTGGACAATGCATTAGTATTAAACTCTAGGACTAATATTTAAACCCCAATATTTGGATTTAATAAACTGAAGGGAATAATATTACGAACCGAAAGAATCCGAAAAATTAAGGAACCAATGTTATAAACCCAATGGATCAACAAATACAATGAAATATTAATATTATAAACATAAAACATCAATAAAGCAAAGAGAGTATTAATATTATAAAAAAAAAACATCAATAAATCTAACAAATTAGTATTAGAAACACAAATTATTAATAAACTCAAGTGATTAATAAAGTCGAAGGATAAAAAAAATTAATAAAAAAATACTCAAGTTGAAGAAATTAAATCAACATAGATGATCTATCTTATTAATATTTGTGTCGTTCTTTTATTAATATTTTCTAAATGTCATGTATCATTCATATTAAAAATTGAATGAATTACATATATCCTTCCTATTATTAGGAAATTAATCAAATCTTTTACTTTGAATTAATTTTACCATTATATTTATTTAAAATAATTTAATTTAAAGTGTGAAATAAAATATTTAATTTATAATTATTTATGATATATACGAAATTGATATTAAATATATTAGTTACTATATATTTGAATCATTTTATTGAAGGCTTGTATTCGCCTTTTTTGGAAAATAAAATAATTACACGAATTGTTATATTAAAATATATTATTAGTTATTATATATATTCAAATATTTTATTTAAGGCTTATGTTGACACATTTTTAAAAATAAAATAATTACACAACTTCTTCACATTAAAAAGTGACAACATGAGTCTTGTTTGTTTAATACTTTGTACTTATATTTATATGAAATTAATACAAAATTGTAGGTTTTAATAAAGCTATAAAAATATTTATTTATGGCTAAGAGTAAAATATTTGTATTTTTAATTATCACATGTTAACTTTACTTTAAACATAGCAAATTACATAATTTTTATTTTATAGAAATTTTAGTTAAAATTAACTAAATATATATATTTATTGTTATTTTTTTAAAGCTGGATAAGACTACATCTTCATCATATCTTAATACATTACTAGAGAATTAAATTGATGAATTCCCGTCAAAAAAGTACATTAACAACACATTCAATCACCATCTATCCAAAACCCCATAATATATTTACTACTAACTTTAATTATAATAAACTTTTTATTTTATTTAATAAATATTTTATTTTAAAATATATACATATCTCAATTCCAAATTAGATATTAAAAAATTTACACAACTTAAATATTAATAAAAATTACACGTCTTCATGTAAAACTGTAAAATAAACTTCTTACTACAATTACGATAAGATACTACATTAACATCGAACTTGTTGCATTGCTTTTTTAACAATGGAATACCATGGACATTTCGAACATGAAAGTTTTTGCACATTTAAGAGCACCGTAGGAATAAATTTTATTATTGTTCATATTGGATGTAGATGTCATGGATGTGGGTGTTAATGAAACAATAATATTATTATGGTATAAAATGGATTTATAATGAAAAAAATAATATTATTATGGTATAAAATGGATTTATATGTTTTGGAATTTAAAAATCAATTTAATATATATATATATATATATATATATATATATATATATATATATATTTTTGATGTTTATTTTAAATAAAAATTATGATATATTAATTATAAATATTTTTAAAAATATGATATAAAAAATAAAAAATAAATTTTAAAAATCTAAATAAAAATATAATATATTAATTTCAAATGATTTTTCCATTAATTAAATATATATCTGGAATATGTGTAAATTTATAAGAAATCATATAGCTAAGTGCAACAAATAATTAATTAAGTTATGAAACAATCATATTATTGTATCTATGAGACATTGTTAATGTTTATGTCACTTGGTGTTAAAGGTAAAGTTTTTTATTTTCGAGGTCTACGTCACTAGGTATTAAGTCTAAATTTTAAACGATTTTTTATTTTTGAGGTCTTGTCCATAATTTATTGAATATTTAAGTGTTATGAAATAATGAAACTTTAGTAGTGGATGTTTAATTAACTTGGGTTTTCTTATCTAATTTGAAAAAAATCATAATGTAATTTTATATTTATTTGACACATTTTAAAGAGAGGTTTGGATTGGACTACCTTAGTATATCTATGTCTCATGGTCACACATTGAAATGTAAACCAACTTTACTATTTTTTTCACATTATAATCTAGAATAAATTTAATAATTCATATATTACACATTTTATTTATATAATTGAAATTTATATTTATTTATGACTTAATTTCTCTTCTTGTATACCAGATTCTACACGCAACCATTAATGTAAATAACCATAAAATAAAAGGAAAATAATCCATGAAAAAACTTATGCAATTTAACAAATTATTTATGAATAATTGTGACATGAAAGCATCACATGGACACCAATATTTACATCAATTATTGTGGCTACTTACATGAGTGGTAGTTTGGAAAACTCCGAACATAACTAATTTTCTTTATTTAAAAGTTTTATCTATTTATTTACATGGAGTCTTTATCAAGTCATAATGACAAAGTTGTAACCTCTACAAAGTGAAATCTAATAACTCTTTACAATCAAACAAAGTGATATAGGTTCAAATGAGTTAAATGACAAGACGAAACATTTTTTACGATGAAACAAAACACGTATGAAGAAAATAAATGATTGCGCAGGTATTTTAGAGATCTTCTTAAATCATTTTATTCATTTAGAGCCATATGATGCATAGGAGAATGTTGACTAATGCTCATGCTGCGATATAAAATATTTTGAAACAAAGGATGATATGAACCCTAAAAACAAACTTTCTACAATAGTAAACAATATTATAGATTCACGTTTAAACTTGAATAACGTCTATCTGTAATAGGACATTTAAGTATGGTTAGGCCATTTGACAGGACGTAAAACATCGTGAGCCCAACCAAACACTGAATTATTATTGCAGAGACGATGAGATTTGGGGGGATATTAAATTCGATGTTGCTACTACACTTGGGAATCGGGATAGATGTGGAGTTTTTACTTTGATGCAATCCAGTTGTTGATTTCATCGTCAGTGTGTCACAACAAATGTGCCGCAATCTGACACCATCTGGTTATCATATGTTGCGGGCATTAATCAAGATATCCACCATCACACAACACCAACCAGATTTAGAGAGAGAAATCAGAGAAAGATATAACCAATCCAAGATCTAGTACCTGTACTGTATGTATGACGCATCTACCAAATAACATGATTTGCAGAGAAAGATATCCACCATCACACAACACCAACCAGATTTAGAGAAAGATATAACCAATCCAATCCAAGATCTAGTACTTGTACAGTCCGTATGACGCATCTACCAAATAACATGATTTGCAGAGAACAATGTCCATGCAATCTCCTTGTAAGTCCCCGCTTGAGGATTTTGACCAGGCCCTTGGGATCGACTCAGGCAATCTCATGGTGCTCTATAGAAAAGGCCGCTCTCTGGCCGGTCTGAGGCTGTATGCGGCGACATGCGAATGTTTGGAGAAATCTCATAACGCCAGCCCTGGGCAGAAGAAAATAGAAGTCATGCATATAACTGGCATTGATTCAAAGTGCGACGGACAAGTTGAGGGTTGAGAGTGTTAGAGAATTTCAAGCATCAGACGTTGGAGGAAAACGTTGAGGTGCTAACGTTTCAGCCGTTACATTCCACGTTTCCATTTATTCTGCCATGTTCTCTAATCTCTATACATGTTTATAAACCATAAGCATAGTAAAATTTTAATTAGGATTTGGTAAAAAGATAGTTTAAACATGGTTTAAACACTTGATTTAAATATGCAAGGAAGTTATCGGTTTCAATTTCATTCATATATGGAGTGGCAACGACGAGAATATACTAGCATCTGTCAATTTAGACCGTCTGATCAAAATGATTAATTATTAAATGTATTAAACCTGCCAATTCCAACAGGGGGGTTATGCCTATCGGTGTAACTAGCATTTTCACTACCGCGAAAATAAACGCCGAAGGGGGCCTCCGTCCACGTCAACAAGTTTCTCTACATTGATTGCGTTGATTGGTGGTTGGTGAAACTGTTCAGATTTTGTCTGTGGTAATGAATCTGAAAAATGTTCCAAACTCAAATCCCTATAATAAAATGCAATAAAACATTTTCGGTGTAATTATTTTTCCATTGGCCGGATTCGATTATGCTGAGAGACAACACTCAATGTGAAATAACTTTCAATGAGAAACATACCAAAAGAATATAAATCGTTGATTCAAAATCCAATCAATCTTATATGGGAGCGGCTCACATTATTATAAATGATATGTTCCAAGCCAGCGATGGTTGTCCAAGAACAACACACGATCTTAGAGAAGGGACCCTTCCATCACTTACCTTATATTCTCCCCCAACATATTATGGATTAGATATCTATTGAATTTCGGTGTATGGGCTGCTCGCTAAATACAGTCCACTAAACTACCTTCTTGTTAGCATATACCTTCTTGTTAGCATATTTGTTGTTGAAGATGTTGATTATGATATATGTTTTCAGGGCATGGATTACTATGTCAAGTGAATTATGGTATATGCATTGATATGTTGCATCTCCAGTCCTTCATATCTCATACTGCGATTATTAAACGATATACTCCGACTTGTGGTGCATTATCAATGTTTTATTATATTGCGGTCTATATTAGAATTAGGGTTTTGTGCCCTAATTTCATGATAATTACCCACTTCATGTTGTCTAGCAGCGTCAACATAAAAATGGAAAATTGGATCCTCTAGTTAAATACATTAGCATGAACATTGGTAATTTAATACAATGCGTTGGATAAATAGCATATGGAAACAATGTATGGACAAGAACGTTGAAATTTCAACATAATTTAATATTACCATTGCTATTAAATTTGATGCAAGCTCCTACTCCTTATTATATAATAAGGCTCATATTTTATCAAATATATTAATATATTATATATTACGTACACGTGTTGACAAGCCTACCTTCAAATGCGTTTATACTTAATAGTCTCTATGTTTATATCCTCTCACAATAATGTGCAATGCACTTCTTATTTGGAGAGTATTATATGGTGCTTATGTTTATATACCTACAATTGAAATTACTTACAAAGTGTTCTTTCAACAATATTCTTGCTTTCATAGTGTTCTGACAACAATATTTTATAGCGCTCTTACAATGTTAAAAACATTATGAAGTGTATTTGGATAAATGGTTATATGTCATATAGAGCATCATTCATTTTGGAGCAACATTCATTCAATTTGGATCAGCCCTAACAAGCCATATGGTGTGCAATTCATTCAATGATAGTGTGAACATTTTTTATGCACAAAAAGGCATTGTAGGTTATAAAGCAGTAATGCAATGATGATAGCTACACTAAGGATTAATTTACAAGCTACAATATATTTGTAACTCACTGGCAGGTATTTTAGGATGAAGAACAATGAAGAGATTCCTGGAACCCGTAGGGGAATTCTCCAATATGGAGATTGATGCTGATGAAGAGCAAGAGACTGAAGATACTTCAGAAAAAAATTGGGAGGAGAAAATGGCAGGTAATAAAGTGTTGCAATTGAAGGGAAACATTATACCTAGAGGGCTGGTGCCTCTAGAAAGATTATTTGACAAGAATGACGTCTCATTGTAGCCAAGCAAAATGATAGAGGTAGATCAGGTAGAAGACCTGAATCTGGGTACTGAAGCTGTCCCTAAAATTGTAAAATTGTCCAAGAAAGTCCTAGAAGAATATAAAAAGATATACCAAAAATTATTTCAGTCTTACAAAGATGTGTTTGCATGGTCCTATCAAGATTTGAAAACTTTTTACATCAGTATAATGCAGCACAAAATCCCACTAAAGGGGGATGCAAAACCTCATAAGCAGAAGCTCAGACAAATAAATCCCTTGATGCTTCCCTCTATTGAGAAGGAAATTAAGAAGCTGTTAAAGGCCAAAATAATTGTGCCATTGAGGTACTCTGAATTGGTGGCAAACCTGGTCCCTGTCCGAAAGAAGAATGGAGAAATTAGGCTGTGTGTGGATTTCCAAAATTTAAATAGAGCATTCTTAAAAGATAATTATCCACTGCCAAAGATGGATCACATCCTGCAAAAGGTGGTTGGAGCTTCAAGGATGTCAACAATGGATGGATTCTCCTGTTATAACCAGGTGGCTGTACTTCCAGAAGATCAAAATAAGACTGCTTTCACCACACCATGGGGGACATTTATGTATGCCAGGATGCCTTTTGGGTTGATTAATGCAGGAGCCACTTTTCAGAGGGCCATGGAAATTGCTTTTGTTGGGGAGCAAGATAAATTTTTGGTAGTCTACCTCGATGATATCACTGTATTTTCAAAGAATGATACTGAGCACATTGAGCATCTGCGTAGAACCTTTGAGAAATGCAAAAGGTATGGTCTCTCTCTGAATCCTCAGAAGTCATTATTTGCATTAGAAGAAGGTAAACTTTTGGGACACATTGTAACAAAAGATGGGGTGAAGATAGATCCTAAGAGGGTAGAAGTTATAAATGGTATTGCTTTTCCCAGAAATAAGAATGAGGTACAGGTGTTCCTAGGGCGTATTAATTTCCTGAGAAGGTTTATCCCTAACTATGCTGAAATAGTTAGACATATAACTGACATGCTGAAGAAAGATAATGAAGTTAAATGGTCCCAGGAATCACAAGAGGCCTTTACCAGAATAAAAAATGCTTTTGCAGAAGCCCCTGTACTAGCTGGACCAGATTATGCTAAAACTTTCATGATCTTTTCTTTTGCATCACCTCATACAATAGCAGGAGTTTTATTGCAGAAGAATGAGGAAGGGTACGAGCAGCCCATTGCCTTCTTCAGCCAGGTGCTCCGCGATGCAGAATTGAAATATAACATATTGGAAAAGCAAGCATACACCCTATTAAAATCCCTTAAAGCATTTTGCATGTATATCTTGCAGTCCCATATTACTGCATTTGTGCCTACAGCTACTGTAAAAGATATTCTTATCCAAGGGGACAGTGAAGGAAAAAGGGGGAAGTGGATCGCTAAAATATAGGAGTATGAGCTAGACATCCGCCTTACCAAGCTGATCAAAGGACAAGGGCTAGCCAAGATATTATCTAAAGCAAACTATCAGGATCTGGGCATAAACTTGTCCATTATAGCAGGTGAGGAATCTGAAGAGAAAGAAGAATGACAAGGAATCAGGGTAGTTACTCCGGAAACACATATAAAGTACCTCACCAGTCAGTGGTACAAAGAGATAGTAGAATATCTCCTCACACTCCGCTGCCCTCCAAGTTGTGATAAATCTAAATACAGAACGCTGAGATTGAAATAAAAAAAGTACATAGTCGCCAATGGCCAGCTATATTGGCGAGATCCCTCAGGCATCTTACTCTTGTGTCTCACAGAGGATGAGATAGAGAGTATTATAGCTGAATTTCATGAAGGAATCTGTGGGGGTCATTACAGCTGGAGGGCCACTTCTCACAAAATCCTGAAGGCTGGTTTTTATTGGCCCAAGATTTTTGGAGATGTTTTTGCCCAGGTTAAAGCTTGTGAGAAGTGTCAGAAGTTTGCTGAAAGACAGAAGATGGCACCTCTTCCCATGATTCCGGTGCACGTGGATGAACCATTCCGACAATGGGGGATTGACTTTATAGGTGAAATACATCCTCCATTGAGTGGTCAACATAAGTGGATTTTAACTGCCACTAATTATTTCACAAAATGGGTGGAAGCCATACCTGCGAGGAACGCCACAGATACTATGATAATAAAATTCATGGAAGAAAACATCATATCTAGGTTTGGCTGCCTTGCCAGAATAGTGACTGATAATGCACATGCCTTCAAGTCTGCAAAATTTGTGAGCTTCTGTCAGCAGTATAACATCACACTAAGTCACTCTACAGCCTATTATCCACAGGGAAATGGCTTGGAAGAATCTTCCAATAAAACCCTGGTAAGGGCACTGAAGAAGGCTATAAATGAAAATCAGAAAAATTGGGATTCCCAGTTGAAATTTGCTCTGTGGGCCAATAGAATTACCAGCAAGAGAGCATCTGGGAAATCCCCATATGAATTAGTATATGGGAGGGCAGCAGTATTCCCTATACAGTTAGCCCTACCAGTAACCCGATTCATTCAGGAAAGTCAAGAAGAGCCTGATGATATGACTAGAAGAATAAATCAGCTGGTGGAATTCGAAGAAACACGGAACCAGGTAAGTCAAAGGCTGACAGAGTATCAGGAGAATATGAAATACCTTTTTGATCAGCATGCCAAGGACAGGAATTTGCAGATTGGTGATCTAGTGCTCAGGTGGGATATCCGAAGGGCTGAAAAAGGAAAACATGGTAAATTCAACCCACTTTGGTTTGGTCCTTTCAAAATTGTGGAACACGGAGGTAACAACACTTTTAAGTTGGAAAATTTACAGGGCGACTTGCTTGACGCCCCTGTAAATGGTTAGTTTCTTAAACCCTATTTCCAGTTTTAATTCAGGCAGAGATAGCCTGATGTATTATACTATATATTAGTTTCCTGTTTTCTCCCTTGTTTGAATAATGTGGGTGTTGTGATGAATTATGAAAAAGAAAAAGTAGAAGTGCTGAAGATGCAGAGTTTGCACAGAAGATTATCAGGTGGTCTGCGGAGTTCTCGACACGCTCAGGGATGAATGTGCCGTCCCCAGGTGGAGCCAATGTTGATCATGTCAGCATTCTATTTAAAATTTTGATAAGCAACCTTGCTTAAACCTTTCAAAACCCCTCTTTCTGCCCTGAGAAATTCGTTTTCTGCTCATCGTTACCTTCTCCCAGCTTCAAATCTGCATAAAAGGGCCGAAATTCCACATTATGATATATTTGAGGCCTAGCACCTTTCGGCCCTAGCCCCTGAACCTTTTTCTCCACATGACCAGAGGTCAAAACAAAGTGCTAGCCATAAAGGCGCTTATCACATATATGCATCGGGCACGTTTATAACCGTCGATCTGTAAAGATCTGACAAAATTCGCAAATCTTCATCGCGCCCGTGGCCCGCCCCGTTTACCACTCTGATCACTTGTCCGCCGTTCGATCAAACCAAAAATCAACGGTCCATAATACTCCAGCCCCGGTGGTCCCCGTGCCGTGCACTGTGCTAAACCCGCCTGGTTTCTATCGCATCGCCTTTGGGCGGTAGGCGATATTTTATTTTTCGGAGCGATTCCATACATCGCGTGACGCGTGTCTCGCAGACTATTTCAAAACTGCCTGCTCATTGCACGTTATATTTCGGCAGCGGACGTGGCGCGATATCGCTATGAGCCGTTCGATCTGGGGTGATCCATCCGACGGTAGTCGCTCCGCGAAGTTTCACAGGTGTTAATCCAAGTCAACAGTGCCCCTGGCCCACCATTTCATCGCCCTCCGACGCAATTTCAGTCGTCGATCTGACGGTCCAGATCACTTACCTCTCCGCCAGTTGTCTCCGTACCTCCACGTCACTCATTCCACGTGTTCGACGTGTTTTTCCTCCGCCATTATACGTTTCATTCATTAGTCAAAATTAACTGTTTACGTTAAAAACCTTCACCAGTCCATCCTCCATCATTTCACTGCATTTTTCGCCACCCTGCATTGTTCCACCATTTCGCCATGTCCGCACAACCATTTTCATTGACCCCGCCATATCCACCATCCTCATGCACGGTTTTCGTAACAAGTTTGCGGGTTTTGCAGGGTTACAGTGGCGGAAAACTGCCATGATTCACAGTCTTGATTGCAGTAGCAGAGCACATCAAAGGACTATTTTTCAGAAGCTGTAATTATGGAGAAAGGCCTGGGAAGGTATGTCGACAGGACTTCCATTAAAGAAGCAGGGTTAAAACCTGTCAAACCCCCCAGAGCCATTCAAAGCACAGATCGCGCAGATGGAGACATTAATGGAGTAGCAGAGAAATATTAGAGAATGATCGAGGAATTCAACGTTCAGCATTGAAGATATTAAATCGTAATTCAGGTTTTAGAAGGCAGAGGGTACCATTTGCAGAAGAAAATACCTTAAAGCTTTCTTTTCAGCACCATTTTCTTTTAGGAAAGGACGAAATGTTTATGTGATTTTACTTCTTTGCCGTGTTCCTGAAGAGATTTATACCCAGTGCATTTATTTCAGTAAGCAGGCAGCAGGGTACATACAGCATTACAAAGTCATCGAGCAGTATGGGCATGCATGTTTCCGCCATCTTGTCTTAATGAGGAAATTCAATGTTCATCACCTACTCCTTTTTCGAGCTTTCTTTCTCTCCTATAAAGCTCCAGAAGAACATATGATTTAGGGTTCCAGATTTTATCAAAAAATTATGCGGTGAAATGATTTTTGTATACATTTTGTTGAACTCTTGTATGAAGGCTCAGAGCCCATAGGGTCTCAATGAGGAGGAGTTCCATCTGTTAAAGAGGATTCCGGTCTTTGGTATTTCACAGTCTGTAACTTTATTTTATGTGTTATTTTAATATATAATTTCATTTCATCCATCTTCCTTTATCATGTTTCTGGAATGCGAGTGGCTCACTGATTTTTGGTATGGATTTATCCTAGTTGATACCCATGCTCGGATTAGTCAAGCGCTTTAAATATGGCTTAGGCATGATATTCTGTTCCACTATTCATCTAAACCATACTTCTGCTATATTAGTTTATTTGGGAGGGTGTTTTTAAAACGCTATTGTCATGAATGGATTCTTAGATTGGTAAGCCCATTACATGGTGATATTGTGTATCTGGATATCAGGTCAATGACAACTAATATTCTGTCAATATTTCATTCACTACATACACCTTCTGATAATTTATTTCTGTGAGGTATTTCTGAATTGGCCCTCTTTACAGTAAGCTATCTCTGAATTGTCTGTTGCTTTTATATTGGAGTTTTTCATGTTGCCTCTGCAGTATTCCTTTCTCTGTGTCAGTTTCTGAAGGTCTTGGTCCCATTTAGATTAATATTCCTTGTTTACAAGAGATAGCATGAGATATTTTTATTGATAACTTCCTCTGTTATACCATATGCTCCTTGCTAATATAAGATGTCCTAGGCACTGGTCTATCACAACTATAGGCTGTCTCTAGGAACGACAACATCTTTTTGGCGCCGTTGCTGGGGAACAAAGTTGAGAAAGTTAAAATCCCCGGGCCTCGACAAAATATAATTCACTCTTCAAGTAGGTGAGTATGGAGAGTTGAGAGTTGTAGATCCCTCACCTTGGCGACTCCAAATTTGTTATTTGATAAATCTATTTGCAGTCCTGGCTCCTCGTAAGCCACACCTGAGGTCAGATACATCTCAGCCAAAGACACCTTCAGTGTCTGACCCTGAAAAGATCATACATATAAGAATTTGGAGGGAAAGAAAATCAGTCCACTCTGAAATCCCTGAATTGTCTATAGAAGACTTTCCATCCTCTTCTTCTCAAGAAGCTCAAGTGCCAGATCCCGACTCCACTGTGGAAGATACCGATTATTACTATTCAGATAGCCCACTCCGAGGAGGTGCCAGAAATAAAGATAATTTTCACCCTACTCCTGAGGTCGAAGAGGTCAAGGAAGTCACTGAAGTATCTACTGTTAACAGACCATTATTCCCCTCAACACCTCAGGCTGCTGTTCATTACATTCCTATTGTTATTCATACCCCACTTCCACCTCCTCCTCCTCCTCTTACTCATCAAACTATTGCACTACCTCCACCCCCTCCAATGGAAAATGTTCCAGGCTTCTTGCTAAATAAATATACCCCTCTGGCATTACCCCAAGTGTTGAATGATATGCCACAGGATTATTTGAAGATTTTACCCCGATTTAATGGGGAAAACGAGATTGATGCTCAAAAACATCTTGAGGTTTTCTATGCTTTTGCAGAGAATTTTAATGTGGAACATTTAGATGTGGTCTTAAGGCTGTTTGTCCAATATCTTGATGGTGAAGCTCGAAAGTGGTTTAAGACATT
Organism: Pinus albicaulis; assembly: GCA_034641835.2. Lineage (NCBI taxonomy): Eukaryota > Viridiplantae > Streptophyta > Pinopsida > Pinales > Pinaceae > Pinus > Pinus albicaulis. The sequence goes on from CM076581.1 coordinate 1,520,691,719, forward strand.
GGCAGGCCGTTCTATTACCACTTGGGAAATAATGGAAGATAATTTTCTTAGAAAATGGGGAGAGAAGAAAGACCATGGACACTACCTTACTGAGTTCAATACACTCAAGAAAAGACAGAATGAAGGGGTGTCAGAATTTATCAAGAGATTTAATAAATTGTATTTGAGTCTTCCTGCTGATATGAAACCTCATCAAACTGCTGCTAAAGTTGTTTTTGAAGCAGCCTTTGATTCAGAATTTGGTTTCTCTCTCAGAGAAAGAAAGCCTGCTACTCTGGATGATGCTCAGACAAATTCACTAGAGTTGGAAGCAAACTTTTCCTCCACTGGCAAATCAAAGGGAAAATCTGAACAAGATACTAGAAGAAGGGGCAAAGAGGAGGTATCTACCTCCTACCAAGACAAAGACTCAGCTAATGACAGAATTGAAGAAATGAGCAAAATGATTAAGAACATTTTTGGTAAACTGGTCAAGCTTGATTTGGAGACCAAGAATTCAGCCTCCAAGAATTTCCACAATGCTCCAAACAGAGGTTACAATCCTCAGTATAGGAAACCACCCCTGCAAATATTGCCAAGGGAAACAAAGGAGCAACAAGATCAAGTACCAAATCCATTATACTTGGAAGGTCCATTAGATGATTCTACTGAAGACACTGCCTATGGACTGGAGGATGCAAATCTTGCTTTTTCAAATAACGATGGAGAAGAATGCCCTTTGCAAGGAAATGATGGAATTGAGTGCTCATTACAAGAAGAAGAAAAGGCAAGAGACACAGAAGATGCATAAATTGATCATTATTGTAAACAATTTTCTGATTTCATGCAAGCACAGTTCAATAGAAGATATGATCTCAGATCTTCTAGAAAGAGGATCTGTACTCAAGATCAAGAAGAAGAGTTACCGCGGAAAGAAGCACCTGCTCAGAAGGAATCAACAGTGCAGAAAGTCACAGACAAAGGTAAGGGCCCTCTAAACAAACCTTTGCAGTCTAATGACCAAATTCTTTCCTCTTCAAAAGTAGTCATTCCCCCTAATACCGAGTCTGTGTCAAAAGAAGTCAAACCCTCAGTTGAAAATAAAGAGTCAAAGGAGGTTGTAATAGAGAAGTCCTCTCCTGTTTTCAGTCTGCAAAAGGAACTTGAAAAAGTCAAGATCCCAGTTCCTTTGACTGAACTACTGAAGCAACCTGCATATCAATCCCAAGTCACCTCTTTTATAATCCCTCCAGAAGCAGCACTCACCCCAGATAGTCTCAACCTTCAAGAAGAAAGACCCATGGTTGTCTTTGGTCCACATGTTGAGGAATTAGATGCTTCTACTCCTCCCTTTTATGTATCCCTAGTGATTCATGACCTGCTATTACATAATTTTATGCTAGATTTTGGAGCTTCCCATAATCTATTGCCTTTTTCAGTCATGGAACAACTAGGATTACAAATCACCCGTCCATACAAAGACCTCTATTCATTTGATTCCAAAAGAGTTAAATGTCTGGGGATGATCAAAGATTTGGTAGTCAATTTGGCCCAAATCCCAGCAAAAAGTGTAGTAATGGACATCGTGGTGGCTGACATCCGAGCTCGCTTTGGCATGTTACTGTTAAGGTCCTGGGGGACAAAAATTGGTGGGTCAATTAAGTTGGATTTAACATATGCCACTATCCCAGTTTTTGGTGGCCAGGAGAGGAGGTTGTACAGGGAGACTAGATTTGTCAAGATGGTGACTAAGGCTGACAACTCTATTAATTCACCAGTCTACGGTAAAGAAGGAGATTTCTCATGCTTGAAGCTGGAAGAAGATCAAGATTATGCTCATGAACCATCCTTCTGCCAGATTAAGACTGAGCAGCCCTCAGAGAGCCATGAAGCAGGAATCTGGACACTCCATTTTGATGGAGCAAATTCAAGAGAAGGTAATGGAGCTGGAATACTATTGATTTCTCCTACAGGGAAATGGGTCCCATTGTCCTTCAAGCTAGAATATGAAGCTAATAATAATGTGTCTGAATATGAAGCACTTCTATTAGGGTTTCAGACAGCCAGGAACATGAATATACAAAGTTTAAAAGTTCTGGGAGATTCAGAATTGGTGGTAAAACAAGTCAGGAATCAGTGTCAAACCAAACATCCTCGGCTGAGGGCTTATAGGAATGAAGTTTGGGACATGGTGGAGAATTTCTTCCTAGCATTTAATATCCAGTTCATGCCCCGAGAACAGAATAGGATGGCTGATTCCCTTGCTGTGGCTGCCAGTGCATTTCGTCCACCTCAGAACCCTCTTTTAAGATATGAAGTTGAGGTACGTTATCGGCCGTCAATCCCCGATAACATCAAACACTGGTAGGTATTTGAGGATGAAGAACAGATGAAGAGATTCCTGGAAACCGTAGGGGAATTCTCCAATATGGAGATTGATGCTGATGAAGAGCAAGAGACTGAAGATACTTTAGAAAAAAATTGGGAGGAGAAAATGGCAGGTAATAAAGTGTTGCAATTGAAGGGAAACATTATACCTAGAGGGCTGGTGCCTCTAGAAAGATTATTTGACAAGAATGACGTCTCACTGCAGCCAAGAAAAATGATAGAGGTAGATCAGGTAGAAGACCTGAATCTGGGTACTGAAGTTGTCCCTAAAATTGTAAAATTGTCCAAGAAAGTCCCAGAAGAATATAAAAATCTATACCAGAAATTATTTCAGTATTACAAAGATGTGTTTGCATGGTCCTATCAGGATTTGAAAACTTTTTACATTAGTATAACGCAGCACAAAATCCCACTAAAGGGGGATGTAAAATCTCATAAGCAGAAGCTCAGAAAAATAAATCCCTTGCTGCTTCCCTCTATTGAGAAGGAAATTAAGAAGCTATTAAAGGCCAAAATAATTGCGCCATTGAGGTACTCTGAATGGGTGGCAAACCTGGTCCCTGTCCGAAAGAAGAATGGAGAAATTAGGTTGTGTGTGGATTTTCTAAATTTAAACAGAGTGTTGTAGCTCCTAGAGACAGCCTAGAGTTGCAATAGACCAGTGCCTAGGACATCTTAGCATAGCAAGGAGCTTATAATATAATGGATGAAGTTGTCAGCTTCGGCTCACATGCTATCTCCTGAAAACAGGTAAATGAAATAGAATGGGACCAAACTCTCAGAAACTGACACAAGGAAAGAGATACTGCAGAGGCAAGATGCATAACTCTAAATACAAAAGCAATCAGACAATTCAGAGACAGTTTACTGTAAAGCGGGCCAATTCAGAGATACCTCACAGACATAAATTATCAGAAGGTGTATGTAGTGAAAGAAATAATGAGAGGATATTAGTTAACATTGAGCTGATACCCAGATATACAATACCACCATGCATGGGCTTACCAATCTAAGAATCCATACATGATAATAGCATTTTAAAAGCACCCTCCCAAAGCAACTAATACAGCAGAAGTATGGTTGGCTGAATAATGGAATAGAATATCATGCATGAGCCATATTTAAAGCGCTTGAATGATCTAAGTATGGGCATCAACTAGGATGAATCCTTACCAGCAATCAGTGAGCCACTCGCATTCCAAAACATGATACAGGAAAGATGGATGAGATGGAATGATATATTAAATTACACATAAAAGAGTTACAGACTGTGAAATACCAAAGACCAGAATCCTCTTTGACAGATAGAACTCCTCCTCATTGAGACCCTATGGGCTCTGAGCCTTCATACAAAGTTCTACAAAATGTATACACAATGCCTTTCACTGCATAATTTCTGATAAAAATCTGGAACCCTTACAATGCGTTTCTTCATGGTTCTTATAGAAGAAACAAAAACCTAGTAAAAGAAGTAGGTGATGAACATTTAATTGTATCATTTAAAAAAAAATGGTGGCGAAGTGCCCGCCCATACTGCTTGACGGCGCTGTGCTGTTTGTACTATGCTGCCTGATTTCTGAAGTAAATGCACTGGGTGAAAATTTCTTCAGGAGCACGATATAGGGATAGACATACCAACATTCTGTCCTTTCTTGAAGGAAAATTTGGCTGAAATAAGACCTGGAGGGTATTGTTGTTTGTGCATCGTACCCTTTGCCGGCTAGACCTTGAATTAGGATTGAAGATCTTCAATATTGGACACTGAATTCCTAGATGTACCACTGATACTCTTTGCCGCAACATTAATGTCTTCACCTTCAAAAATATGTGCTTTGAATAACTCCGGAGGGTTTGATAGATTTTAGCCTTGCCTCTTTTAATGAAAGCCGTGTCGTAACAGCTTCCCAAATCCTTTTTAATAAATTTTTCCTCTGAAAAATTGTCCTTTGACGCGGCCTCTATCACAACGATTGAGACTATGAATCATAATAGTTCTTCTCGGCTATAACCCTGCAAAATCCACAAACTCTGTTAAGAAAACAAAGGCACGAGAGGGTGGATGTAGTGGAGATGACTGTGTCGCATAGCGACATGATGAAATGGCAGAACATGCAGGGTGGCGAAGAAAGCTACAGTGGAACGATGGTGAATATCTGGGTGGAGAATTTTGACCAGAAACATTAAACTTAGCTTGTGGACGAGACATATAAGGGGCGGAGGTAGAAATGCGAAGCACACGTGGTAAGGGTGACGTGGAGGAAGACATGGTCAACCACTGGTCATGCAAATGATCTGGACCATACAATCTCAAACAAGATCAACGGTTAAAACTGCGTCGGAGGGTAATGAGACGGTGGGCCAGGAGTACGATGGGCTTGGAATAAACATCGTGTAGCTCCGAAGCGCGGTGACCATCGGATGAAGGCTCCCAGATCGGACGGCGGTGATGATTATCGCTGCGCGTCTTTGTCCGAATGATAATTCGCGATGGAGAGCGGTATTGGGGTCGTACGCAGGGACGCGTGGCAGGAATTGAGTGGAATCACTGGCCCGTGGAGAATTACTGCCTACCACTGAAAGGCGGTGCGATATAAACCACTGGTTTTGGGGCAGTGTTTGGAGCGCGGGGACCACCAAAGATAGATAGACTGCGGACCGTTGATTTCATCATTTGATCGAATGGCAAGCAGGTGGGTTATGGGTACATCAGAGATGAATGATCTTCGTCTGATCTGTACAGATCGACGGCTCAGAGAACGCCCGATATTCATTTGATTAAGCGCCTATAGAGCTTAGCGCTCGGTCGAGCGCCTGGGTTATATGGAGCGAAAACTTGAGGGGCTCAAGACTGAAAGGGGCTGGGCCTTTTTATATTTTCAGATTTGAATTTGTGACCCTTTTTATGTAATTTCGAGGTCGAGAGAAGGCAACGATAGGTGGATGTTGAGTTTTTCAGAACCAAAAATGGACTTTTAAGGCTAAAGGAGAGGATTTCGAATGGTTTTATGGGGCTGCCTAAAAAATTTTTAGAAAGGGGGGACTAATATGATCAACATCGGCTCCAATTGGGGATGGCATGTTCATTCTTGGATGTGTCGAGAACTCGCAGACCTTTTGATCATCATGTATGCAGACTTTGCTCTTGAGCACCTTCATTTTTCACTTTATAATCCATCACAACACCCACATTATTCAAACTAAAACAAAAAGGAAACTATCATACAATATATTACATCAGGCTGCGTGGCCTAAATCAGAACTGAAAGTAGGGCTTGAGAAATTGACCATTTACAGGAGCATCCAGTAAGTCACCCTGTAAATTCTCCAACCTGAAAGTATTATTGCCTCCCTGTTCTACAATTTTGAAAGGACCAAACCAGAGGGGGTCGAATTTGCCATGTTTACCTTTCTCAGCTCTCCGGATATCCCACCTGAGCACCAAATCACCAATCTGCAACTTCCTGTCTTTTGCGTGCTGATAAAAAATGTGCTTCATTTTCTCTTGATATTCTACCAATCTCTGACTCACCTAGCCCCGTGTTTCTTCTAATTCCACCAATTGATTGATTCTCCTGATCATGCCATCAGGTTCCTCCTGGCTTTCTTGCATGAAGCGGGCCACTGGTAAAGCTAACTGTACAGGAAAAACTGCTGCTCATCCATATACCAATTCATAAGGAGATTTCCCAGTTGCTCTTTTACTGGTGATTCTATTAGCCCAAAGAGAAAATTTCAATTGGGAATCCCAACTCTTCTGGTTTTCATTGATAGTCTTCTTCAAGGCCCTCACCAGATTTTTATTTGAAGACTTTGCTAATCCATTTCCCTATGGATAGTAAGCTATGGAGTGACTGAGTGTGATATTGTATTGTTGGCAGAAATTCATAAACTTTGCAGACTTGAAGTCCTGTGTATTATCAGTCACTATCCTAGTAGGACAGCCAAACCTAGATATGATGTTTTCCTCCATGAACTTTATGATCACAGTATCTGTAGCATTCTTTGCAGGCATGGCTTCCACCCATTTAGTGAAATAATCAATGGCTATTAATATCCATTTATGTTGTCCAATTGATGGGGGATGTATCTCACCTATAAAATCGATACCCCAATGTTTTAACGGTTCATCCACATGCACTGGAATCAGGGGAAATGATGTAGATTTCTATCTCTCAGCAAATTTCTGACATTTATCACATGCTCTCACCCTGGTAAAAACATCCCCAAAAAGCTTTGGCCAATAGAAGCCAGATTTCAGAGTTTTAAGAGCTGTGGCCCTCCAGCTGTAATGACCTCCACAGATCCCTTCATGGAATTCTGCAATAATGCTCTCTACTTCATTCTCTGTGAGGCACAGGAGTAAGATACCTGAGGGATCTCGCTAGTATAACCGGCCATTGGAAACTATGTATTTCTATGATTTCAATCGTAATGCTCTGTATTTTTCTTTATTACAACTTGGAGGGCAGCTAAGTGTAAGGAGATATTCTACTATCTCTTTGTACCACGGACTGGTGAGGTACTTTACATGTATCTCTAGAGTAGCTACCCCAATTCCATGTCTTTATTCTTTTTCCTCAGATTTCTCACCTGCTATAATGGACAAATCTATGCCCAGGGCTTGATAGTTTGATTCAGATAACATTCTGGCAAGCCCCTGTCCTTTGATGAGCTTAGTAGGGCGTATTTCTAAGTCATACTCCTGTATTTTGGCAATCCACCTACCCCTTTTTCCTTCACTATCCCCCTGAATAAGGATGTCTTTTACAGCTGCTGTAGGCATGAATGCAGTGGTGTGGGACTGTAAGATATATACACGGAATGCTTTGAGGGATTTCACTAGAGCGTATGCTTGCTTTTCCAATATGTTGTATTTTAATTCTGCATCACGGAGCACCTGACTGAAAAAGGCAATAGGCTGCTCATAACCTTCCTCATTTTTCTGCAATAAAACTCCTGCTATTGTATGGGGTGATGAAAAAGAGAAATCATAAAAGGTTTATCATAATCTGGTCCAGCCAGTACAGGGGCTTCTGCAAAAGCATTCTTTATCCTAGTAAATGCCTCCCGTGATTCTTGTGACCACTTTACCTCATTTTCCTTTTTCAGCATATCTTTTATATGCCTAACTATCTCTGCATAGTTAGGGATAAACCTTCTCAAGAAATTTATGCGCCCAAGGAATACTTGGACCTCCTTCTTATTTCTGGGAAAAGCAATATTCTTTATAACTTCTACCCTCTTAGGGTCTATCTTCACCCCATCCTTAGTCACGAGATGGCCCAGAAGTTTTCCCTCTTCTAATGCAAATAAAGACTTTTGAGGATTAAGGGAAAGACCTTACCTTCTGCATTTCTCAAAATATCTCCGCAAATGTTCAACGTGCTAAGCATAATTCTTTGAAAATACAGTGATATCATCGAGGTAGACCACCAAGAACTTATCTTGCTCCCCAATAAAAGCAATATCCATTGCCCTTTGAAAAGTAGCCCCTGCATTAATCAATCCAAAAGGCATCCTGGCATACATAAATGTACCCCATGGTGTGGTGAAAGCAGTCTTATTTTGATCCTCTGGAAGCACAGCCACCTGGTTATAACCAGAAAACCCATCCATCATTGACATCCTTGATGCTCCAACCACTTTCTGCAGGATGTGGTCCATCTTAGGTAATGGACAATTATCCTTTAAGGATGCTCTGTTTAAATTTCTGAAATCCACACATAGCCTTATTTCTCCATTCTTCTTTCGTACAGGGACAAGGTTTGCCACCCATTCAGAGTACCTCAATGGCACAATTATTTTGGCCTTCAGCAGCTTTTTAATTTCTTTCTCAATAGAAGGCAGCAACAAGGGATTTTTTTTCCTGAGCTTCTGCTTATGGGGCTTTGCATCTGCCTTTAACGGAATTTTGTGTTGCATAATATTGATATCGAAAGTTTTCAAGTCCTGATAGGACCATGCAAAAACATATTTGTAAGCCTGAAATAATTTCTGATATAACTCTTTGTATTATCCAGGGATTTTCTTGGACAATTTTACAATTTTGGGGTCAGCCTCAGAACCCAAATTCAGGTCTTCAACCTGATTTTCTTCTACCACTTTTTTTGGCTGCAATGAGACATCATTCTTGTCAAATAATCTCTCTAGAGGCACCAACCCTCTAGGTATTATGTTTCCCTTCAACTGCAACACTTTGTTACTAGCCACTTGGTTCTCCCAATTTCTCTCTGAAGTATCCTCGGATTCTACCTCTTTTTCATCATCAATCTCCATATTGGAGAATTCTCCCACTGTTTCCAGGAATCTCTTCATCTGTTCTTCATCTTCAAACACCTGCCAGTGCTTAATGTTATCTGGGATTGAAGGCCGATAACGCACCTCAACTTCATATCTTAAAAGAGGGTTCTGAGGTGGTCGAAATGTACTAGCAACCACATCGAGGGAATCAACCATCCTATTCTGCTCTTGGGGCATGAACTGGATATTGAATGCCAAGAAGAAATTTTCTACCATGTCCCAAACTTCATTCCTATAGGCCCTTAGCCTAGGGTGTTTGGTCTGACATTGATTCCTGATCTGTCTAACCACCAGTTCTGAATCTCCCAGAACTTTTAAAATTTGTATATTCATATTCCTGGCTGTCTGCAATCCCAATAGAAGTGCTTCATATTCAGCCACATTATTGGTGGCTTCATATTCTAGTTTGAAGGACAATGGGATCCATCTTCCTGCAGGAGAAATTAATAGCACTCCAGCTCCATTTCCTTCTCTCGAATTTGCTCCATCAAAATGGAGTGTCCATATTCCCACTTCATGTCCTTCCGAAGGCTGCTCAGTCTTAATTTGGAAAAAGAATGGTTTATGGGCATAATATTTATCTTCTTCCAACATCAAGCATGAAAATTCTCCTTCCTTACTGTAGACTGGTGAATTCACAGAATGGTCAGTCTTAGTCACCATCTTGAAAAATCTAGTTTCCCTGTATAGTCTCCTTTCTTGGCCGCCAAAAACTGGGATAGTGGCATATGTTAAATCCATCTTAATTGATCCACCAATTTTTGTTCCCCAGGACCTTGATAGCAACATACCAAAACAAGCTGGAATATCAGCCACCACGATGTCCATTACTACACTTTTTGCTGGGATTTGGGCTAAATTGACTACCAAATCTTTGATCATCCCCAAGCATTTAACTCTTTTGGAGTCAAATGAATAGAGGTCTTTATATGGACGTGTGATTTGTAAACCTAGTTGTTCCATGACTGACAGAGGCATAAGATTATGGGAAGCTCCAGAATCCAACATACAGTTATGTAATAGCAGGTCATGGATTACTAGAGACACATAGAAGGGAGGAGTAGAGAGGTTTATCTCCTCAACATGTGGGCCAAAAACTACCATGGGTCTCTCTTCTTAGAGGTTGAGACTATCTGGGATGGTTGGCACTTCTGGAGGGAGCATGAAAGATGTGACTTGAGATTGATATGCTGGTTGTTTCAACAGTTCAGTCAAGGGAACTGCGATTTTGACTTTTTCAAGTTCTTTTTGCAGACTGAAAGCAGGAGGGGAATTTTCTATCACAACCTATTTAGAATCTTTATTATCAACTGGGGGGTGGGCTTCTTTTGACACAGACTCAGTATTAGGAGGAATAACTACCTTTGAAGAGGAAGGATTTTGATCTTTAGACTGCGAAGGTTTGTTTAGAGGCTGCTTACCTCTGTCTGTAGCTTTCTGCATTGTAGCCTCCTTCTGAGCAGGTACTTCCTCCTGGGGCAGCTCTTCTTCTTGCTCTTGGGTACGAGTCATCTTTCTGGAAGATCTGAGATCATATCTTCTATTGAAATGGGCTTGCATGAAATCATTGAATTGTTTACAATAATGATCAAAATCTGCTTGATCTTCGCCTCTGATCTTTTCTTCTTCTTGCAATGAGCACCTAGCTTCGTCATTCCCTTGCAAAGGGAATTCTTCTCCATCGCTATTTAAAAAGGCAAGATTTGCATCCTCCAGCCTATAGGCGGCATCTTCAGTAGAGTCATCTACTGGACCTTCCAGGTACAATGGGTGTGGAACTTGATCATGTTGCTTCTTTGCTTCCCTTGGCAATATCTGCAATGGTGGTTTCCTATACTGAGGATTGTATCCTCTGTTTGGAGCATTCTGAAAATTTCTGAAGGTTGAATTCTTGGCCTCCAGTTCCAACTTGACCATTTTCTTAATTAATTTTCTCATTTCTTCCATTTTGTCTGAGTCTCTGTCCTGACTAGAAGTAGACACCTCTTCCTCAAGAGTAGGATAATAATCAGTATCTCCTCTCTCGGTGTACTGTCTGAGCAATAATAATCAGTATCTCCTACAGTGGAGTCTGGAATTTGCAACTAAGAATCTCGAGAGGAGGAGGAAGGAAAATCTTCTATAGGCACTTCAGGAATTTGGGAACGAGATGATTTCCTTTCCCTCCAATTCCTTCTATGTATAATCTATTCAGGGTCAGATATTGAAGGTGAATTTGGTTTAGACGAATCTGACCTCAGGTGTGGCTTACGGGGAGCCAAGATTGCAAATAGATATATCAAATAACAAATGTGGAGTCACCAAGGTGAGGGATATACAACTCTCAACTCTTTGTGCTCACCTACTTAGAGAGTGAATATGATTTTTTCAAGGCCCAGGGATTTTGATTTTCTTAAATTTTTCCCCGGCAACGGTGCCAGAAAGATGTTGTAGCTCCTAGAGACAGCCTAGAGTTGCAATAGACCAGTGCCTAGGACATCTTAGCATAGCAAGGAGCTTATAATATAATGGATGAAGTTGGCAGCTTCGGCTCACATGCTATCTCCTGAAAACAGGTAAATGAAATAGAATGGGACCAAACTCTCAGAAACTGACACAGGGAAAGAGATATTGCAGAGGCAAGATGCAGAACTCTAAATACAAAAGCAATCAGACAATTCAGAGACAATTTACTGTAAAGCGGGCCGATTCAGAGATACCTCACAAACAAAAATTATCATAAGGTGTATGTAGTGAAAGAAATAATGAGAGGATATTAGTTAACATTGAGCTGATACCCAGATATACAATACCACCATGCATGGGCTTACCAATCTAAGAATCCATACATGATAATAGCATTTTAAAAGCACCCTCCCAAAGCAACTAATACAACAGAAGTATGGTTGGCTGAATAATGGAACATAATATCATGCATGAGCCATATTTAAAGCACTTGAATGATCTAAGTATGGGCATCAACTAGGATGAATCCTTACCAGCAATCAGTGAGCCACTCGCATTCCAAAACATGATACAGGAAAGATGGATGAGATGGAATGATATATTAAATTACACATAAAAGAGTTACAAACTGTGAAATACCAAAGACCAGAATCATCTTTGACAGATAGAACTCCTCCTCACTGAGACCCTATGGGCTTTGAGCCTTCATACAAAGTTCTACAAAATGTATACACAATGCCTTTCACTGCATAATTTTCGGATAAAAATCTAGAACCCTTACAATGCGTTTCTTCATGGTTCTTATAGAAGAAAAAAAAACCTAGTAAAAGAGGTAGGTGATGAACATTTAATTGTATCATTTAAAACAAAATGGTGGAGAAGTGCCCGCCCATACCGCTTGACGGCGCTGTGCTGTTTGTACTATGTTGCCTGACTTCTGAAGTAAATGCACTGGGTGAAAATTTCTTTAGGAGCACGATATAGGGATAACCATACCAACATTCTGTTCTTTCTTGAAGGAAAATTTGGCTAAAATAAGACCTGGAGGGTATTGTTGTTTGTGCATCGTACCCTTTGCTGGCTAGACCCTGAATTAGGATTGAAGATATTCAATATTGGACACTGAATTCCTGGATCTACCACTAATACTCTTTGCCGCAACATTAATGTCTCCACCTGCAAAAATCTGTGCTTTGAATAACTTCGAGGGTTTGATAGATTTTAGCCCTGCCTCTTTTAATGAAAGTCGTGTTGTAACAGCTTCCCAAATCCTTTTTAATAAATTTTTCCTCTGAAAAATTGTCCTTTGACGCGGCCTCTATCACAGCGATTGAGACTATGAATCATAATAGTTCTTCTTGGCTGTAACCCTGCAAAATCCACAAACTCTGTTAAGGAAAAAAAGGCACGGGAGGGTGGATGCAGTGGAGATGACTATGTGGCATAGCGACGTGATGAAATGGCAGAACATGCAGGGTGGCGACGAAAGCTATAGTGGAACGATGGTGAATATCCGGGCAGAGAATTTTGACCAGAAACATTAAACTTAGCTTGTGGACGAGACATATAAGGGGCGGAGGTAGAAATGTGAAGCACACGTGGTAAGGGTGACGTGGAGGAAGACCTGGTCAACCGCTGGTCATGCAAATGATCTGGACCATACAATCTCAAACAAGATCAACGGTTAAAACTGCATTGGAGGGAAATGAGACGGTGGGCCAGGAGTACGATGGACTTGGACTAAACATCGTACAACTCCGGAGCGCGGTGACTGTCTGATGAAGGCTCCCAGATCGGATGACGGTGATGAATATCGCTGCGCATCTTTGTTCGAATGATAATGCGCGATGGAGAGCGATATTGGGGCCGTACGCAGGGACGCGTGGCAGGCATTGAATGGAATCGCTGGCCCGTGGAGAATTACCGCCTACTGCCGAAAGGCGGTGCGATATAAACCACTGGTTTTGGGGTAGTGTTTGGAGCGTGGGGACCACCAAAGATAGATAGACTGCGGACTATTGTTTTCATCATTTGATCGGACGGCAGGCAGGTGGGTTATGGGTACGGTAGAGATGAATGATCGTCGTCCGATTTGTACAGATCGACGGCTCGGAGAACGCCTGATATTCGTTTGATTAAGTGCCTATAGAGCTTAGCGCTCGGTCGAGCGCCTAGGTTATATGGAGCGAAAACTTGAGGGGCTCAAGACCAAAAGGGGCTGGGCCTTTTTATATTTTTGGATCTGAATTTGCGACCCTTTTTATGTAATTTCAAGGTTGAGAGAAGGCAACGATAGGTGGATATTGAGTTTTTCAGGCCCAAACATGGACTTTTAAGGCTAAAGGAGAGGATTTCGAATGGTTTTATGGGGCTGCCTGACAAAATTTTAGAAAGGGGGGACTAATATGATCAACACAGAGCATCCTTAAAAGATAATTATCCACTGCCAAAGATGGATCACATCTTGCAGAAGGTGGTTGGAGCTTCAAGGATTTCAATGATGGATGGATTCTTTGGTTATAACCAGGTGGATGTACTTCCAGAAGATCAAAATAAGACTGCTTTCACCACACCATGGGGGACATTTATGTATGCCAGGATGCCTTTTGGGTTGATTAATGCAGGAGCCACTTTTCAGAGGGCCATGGACATTGCTTTTGTTGGGGAGCAAGATAAATTTTTGGTAGTCTACCTCGATGATATCACTGTATTTTCAAAGAATGATACTGAGCACATTGAGCATCTGCGTAGAACCTTTGAGAAATGCATAAGGTGTGGTCTCTCTCTGAATCCTCAGAAGTCATTATTTGCATTAGAAGAAGGTAAAATTTTGGGACACATTGTAACAAAATATGGGGTGTAGATAGATCCTAAGAGGGTAGAGGTTATAAATGGTATTAATTTTCGTAGAAATAAGAAGGAGGTACATGTGTTCCTAGGGCATATTAATTTCCCGAGAAGGTTTATCCCTAACTATGCTAAAATAGTTAGACATATAATTGACATGCTGAAGAAAGATAATGAAGTTAAATGGTCCTAGGAATCACGAGAGGCCTTTACCAGAATAAAAAATGCTTTTACAGAAGCCCCTGTACTAGCTGGACCAGATTATGCTAAACCTTTCATGATATTTTCTTTTGCATCACCTCATACAATAGCAGGAGTTTTATTGCAGAAGAATGAGGAAGGGTACGAGCAACCCATTGCCTTCTTCAGTCAGGTGCTCCACGATGCAGAATTGAAATATAACATATTGGAAAAGCAAGCATACGCCCTAGTAAAATCCCCCAAAGCATTCCGCATGTATATCTTGCAGTCCCATATTACTGCATTTGTGCCTACAGCTGCTGTAAAAGATATTCTTATCCAAGGGGACAGTGAAGGAAAAAGGGGGAAGTGGATCGCTAAAATACAGGCGTATGAGCTAGACATACGCCCTACCAAGCTGATCAAAGGACAAGGGCTAGCCAAGATATTATTTGAATCAAACTATCAGGCTCTGGGCATAAAATTTTCCATTATAGCAGGTGAGGAATCTTAAGAGAAAGAAGAACGACAAGGAATCGGGGTAGTTACTCTAGAAACACATAAAAATTACCTCACCAGTCAGTGGTACAAAGAGATAGTAGAATATCTCCTCACACTCCGCTGCCCTCCAAGCTATGATAAAGCTAAATACAAAACGCTGAGATTGAAATCACAAAAGTACATAGTCGCCAATGGCCAGCTATATTGGCGAGATCCCTCAGGCATCCTACTCTTGTGTCTCACAGAGGATGAGATAGAGAGTATTATAGCTGAATTTCATGAAGGAATTTGTGGGGGTCATTACAGCTGGAGGGCCACTGCTCACAAAATCTTGAAGGCTGGTTTTTATTGGCCCAAGATTTTTGGAGATGTTTTTTCCCAGGTTAAAGCTTGTGAGAAGTGTCAGAAGTTTGCTGAAAGACAGAAGATGACACCTCTTCCCATGATTCCGGTGCACGTGGATGAACCATTCCGACAATGGGGGATTGACTTTATAGGTGAAATACATCCTCCATCGAGTGGTCAACATAAGTGGATTTTAACTACCACTGATTATTTCACAAAATGGGTGGAAGCCATACCTACGAGGAATGCCACAGATACTGTGATAATAAAATTCATGGAAGAAAACATCATATCCAGGATTGGTTGCCCTGCCAGAATAGTGACTGATAATGCACAGGCCTTCAAGTCTGCAAAGTTTGTGAGCTTCTGTCAGCAGTATAACATCACACTAAGTCACTCTAAAGCCTATTATCTGCAGGGAAATGGCTTGGCAGAATCTTCCAATAAAACCCTGGTAAGGGCACTGAAGAAGGCTATAAATGAAAATCAGAAAAATTGGGATTCCCAGTTGAAATTCGCTCTGTGGGCCAATAGAATTACCAGCAAGAGAGCAACTGGGAAATCCCCATATGAATTAGTATATGGGAGGGTAGCAGTATTCCCTATACAGTTAGCCCTACCAGTGGCCCGATTCATGCAGAAAAGTCAAGAAGAGCCTGATGATATGACCAGGAGAATGAATCAGCTGGTGGAATTGGAAGAAACGCGGAACCAGGTAAGTCAAAGGTTGACAGAGTATCAGGAGAAGATGAAATACATTTTTGATTAGCATGCCAAGGACAAGAATCTGTAGATTGGTGATCTAGTGCTCAGGTGGGATATTCGGATGGCTGAAAAAGGAAAACATGGTAAATTCGACCCACTTTGGTTTGGTCCTTTCAAAATTGTGGAACAGGGAGGTAACAACACTTTCAAGTTGGAAAATTTATAGGGTGACTTGCTTGACGCCCCTGTAAATGGTCAGTTTCTTAAACCCTATTTCTAGTTTTAATTCAGGCAGAGATAGCCTGATGTATTATACTGTATATTAGTTTCCTGTTTTCTCCCTTGTTTGAATAATGTGGGTGTCGTGATGAATTATGAAAAAGAAAAAGTAGAAGTGCTGAAGATGCAGAGTTTGCACAGAAGATTATCAGGTGGTCTGCGAAGTTCTTGACACGCTCAGGGATGAACTTGCCGTCCCCAGGTGGAGCCAATGTTGGTCATGTCAGCATTCTATTTAAAATTTTGATAAGCAACCTTGCTTAAACCTTTCAAACCCCCTCTTTCTGCCCTGAGAAATTCGTTTTCTGCTCATCGTTACCTTCTCCCAGCTTCAAATCTGCATAAAAGGGCTGAAATTCCACATTATGATATATTTGAGGCCTAGCACCTTTCGGCCCTAGCCCCTGAACCTTTTTCTCCACATGACAAGAGGTCAAAACCAAGTGCTAGCCATAAAGGCGCTTATCACATATATGCATCGGGCACGTTTATAACCGTCGATCTGTAAATATCTGACGGCGTTCGCAAATCTTCATTGCGCTCGTGGCCCGCCCCGTTTACCGCTCCAATCACCTGTCTGCCCTCCGATCAAACCAAAAATCAACGGTCCATAATACTCCAGCCCCGGTGGTCCCCGCGCCGTGCACTGTGCTAAACCCGCCTGGTTTTTATCGCACCGCCTTTGGGCGGTAGGCGGTATTTTATTTTTCGGAGCGATTCCATACATCGCGTGACGTGTGTCTCGCGCACTATTTCAAAATCGCCTGCTCATCGCGTGTTATAGTTCGGCAGCGGACATGGCACGATATCACTGTGAGCCGTCCGATCTGGGGTGATCCATTCGACGGTAGTTGCTCCACGAAGCTGCACGAGTGTTAATCCAAGTCAACAGTGCCCCTGGCCCACCATTTCATCGCCCTCTGACACAATTTCAGCCGTCGATCTTCTCCTGAGATCTGACGGTCCAGATCACTTACCTATTTGCCAGTTGTCTCCGTACCTCCACGTTACTCGTTCCACGTGTTCGACGTGTTTTTCCTCCGCCATTATACGTTTCATTCATTAGTCAAAATTCACTGTTTACGTTAAAAACCTTCACCAGTCCATCCTCCATTGTTTCACTGCATTTTTCGCCACCCTGCGTTGTTCCACCATTTCGCCATGTCCACACAACAATTTTCATTGACCCCACCATATCCACCATCCTCATGCACGGTTTTCCTAACAATTTTGCAGGTTTTGCAGGGTTACAGCGGCAGAAAAATGCCATGATTCACAGTCTTGATTGCAGTAGCAGAGCACATCAAAGGACTATTTTTCAGAAGCTGTAATTATGGAGAAAGGCCTGGGAAGGTATGTCGACATGACTTCCATTAAAGAAGCAGGGTTAAAACCTGTCAAACCACCCAGAGCCATTCAAAGCACAGATCACGCAGATGGAGACATTAATGGAGCAACAGAGAAATATCAAAGAATGATCGAGGAATTCAACGTTCAGAATTGAAGATCTTAAATCGTAATTCAGGTTTTAGAAGGTAGAGGGTACCATTCGCAGAAGACAATACCTTAAAGCTTTCTTTTCAGGACCATTTTCTTTCAGGAAAGGACATAATGTCTATGTGATTTTACTTCTTTGTCGTGTTCCTGAAGAGATTTCTACCCAGCGCATTTATTTCAGTAAGCAGGCAGCAGGGTACATACAACATTACAAAGTCATCGAGCAGTATGGGCGTGCACGTTTCCGCCATCTTGTCTTAATGAGGCAATTCAATGTTCATCACCTACTCCTTTTTCGAGCTTTCTTTCTCTCCCATAAAGCTCCCGAAGAACAGATGATTTAGGTTTCCAGATTTTATCAGAAAATTATGCGATGAAAGGATTTTTGTATACATTTTGTTGAACTATTGTATGAAGGCTCAGAGCCCATAGGGTCTCAGTGAGGAGGAGTTCCATCTGTTAAAGAGGATTCTGGTCTTTGGTATTTCACAGTCTGTAACTTTCTCTTATGTGTTATTTTAATAGATCATTTCATTTCATCCATCTTCCTGTATCATGTTTCTGGAATGCGAGTGGCTCACTGATTTTTGGTATGGATTTATCGTAGTTTATACCCATGCTCGGATTAGTCAAGCGCTTTAAATATGGCTTAGGCATGATATTCTGTTCCACTATTCATCTAAACCATACTTCTGCTATATTTGTTTCTTTGGGAGGGTGCTTTTAAAATGCTATTGTCATGAATGGATTCTTATATTGGTAAGCCCATTACATGGTGATATTATGTATCTGGATATTAGCTCAATGACAACTAATATTCTCTCAATATTTCATTCACTACATACACCTTCTGATAAGTTATTTTTGTGAGGTATTTATGAATTGGCCCTCTTTACAGTAAGCTGTCTCTGAATTGTCTGTTGCTTTTATATTGGAGTTTTGCATGTTGCCTCTGTAGTATTCCTTTCTCTGTGTCAGTTTCTGAAGGTCTTGGTCCCATTCAGATTAATATTCCTTGTTTATAAGAGATAACATGAGAGCTTTTTATTGATAACTTCCTCTGTTATACCATATGCTCCTTGCTATTATAAGATGTCCTAGGCACTGGTCTATCACAACTCTAGGCTGTCTCTAGGAACAACAACAGTGCACATGACTCTACCTCTGCAATTGTTGAAACACCTCCTTGAGGTCCTCATCCTCTAAATATGCCTCTCTGTATGCATAATGGGTGAATGGATGCATGTGCATTAGAGTTCCAAAAGTTGTGATATTTGATGTGGGTGGCCTGGAAAGCATGTTGGCCAAATTGTTTTTGTTAATCTTCTTATACTTAATTGTGACACCCCTGGTACTTGTTTCCCTAATTTTTGTAATGTAAAAATGTAATGGCCTGAAGTATGGGGCCACAGATCCATGATCTAATAGGGAAAATTAAATTTGAACCCATCTGGGATTATTCAACACCTTAAATTAATTTTAAGGTGAAAATAATGAGGAAAAGAAGAGGAAGGGTCCTATAGGAATATGAAGAGACCCATGGGAAAATGATAAAAATGAGAATGCACAATAATAGGTTGTTGGACCTCTTCTTGGTGTATCTCATGAGAAAATATATAATAAGCTATTAGCCGAGGGAATTCAATTTCCCTTAGAGAAAGAATTGTGACTGGAAGAGCAAGAGGAAATGGGATTATCATGGGCTGATAAACCACTCA
This sequence comes from Pinus albicaulis, assembly GCA_034641835.2. Taxonomy (NCBI): domain Eukaryota; kingdom Viridiplantae; phylum Streptophyta; class Pinopsida; order Pinales; family Pinaceae; genus Pinus; species Pinus albicaulis. The sequence continues at coordinate 1,520,710,903 of CM076581.1, forward strand.
TGGAGTGTTTGGCACAACAAATAGAAACAACCAAGGTGCTAGCAAGGAAAGATAAACCACATGCATAATGGGTGCTTGTTGTGGGATTATAAAATACTCTTAGAGTGCTTGACACAAATGGTAAAACACCCATACCATGGACTCTGTTGTGCTTGACTAGATGATAAATTACCCACTGTCATAAATTTTCATCATTTGTGTCCTGAAGATGGCTTTTTGCAAGGCTGCTGAAAGAGGAATTCCCCTTAGATCGTGGATATGACTCACGGGTGACTTTTGTAAGCAATATTAGCTACATTAGGTCTATGGTTGCGTGGAAAATCGAAGTCCCATTTGTAGTTTCCTTTCTTTTCTGAATTTGTAAGTGAAATATCTTTGAGTTGAAAGCTGTGAATTTAAATAATTTTCTCTATAAATATTGCATGTTGTTGTTGCATGGGTCTTGCTAATGGAATTACCTGAATATTGTTATGATTTTTTTTATGAGCCTTTGCCATTGATCTTGATTTATGAAGGAAAAAAATGAAATATAAATTTAAATAAAACCACATAGATAAAACAAAACAAAACTTCAATTAATAAATAGAAACTGTTGAAAATTGTTTACATGCAGGAAGGAAGCAAACTAGCTTCGTTGATGGTAGCTTATCTCTGAGAAGAGATGTGACGATTACATGCCTTTTAAATTTAGTTACAATGAGGCTCTCAGGCCTTTTTATCATCAATAAATAATGGAAAACCCTTAACATCCAAAAGCCAAAATCTAGGAGATGAAGTGCAAAAATCTTGTGGGCCTCGTTGCGGTTAGTTGGAATGTCAACTTCTTGAGGTTGTAACTTTGGCATAGGATCTCTGTTTGGAACACACGATAACCCATTAGAAAGGTATATATGATGAAAACAACTTTCGACTACAAATATTTGCTATAAGTTATTAGTTTTCTCATTTCCCAAAAAAACATCTTTTAGGGCCTCAAAATGGCTCTGAAAGTTCAAGACGCGAAAAACTACCAAAAATCAAATACTAACGAAATATGAAACTATGATGGAAATTAGGAAACTGAAAGGAAAACATGTTGGGGGTCCAAGTGGAATAGGTGGGTGGCCATCAATATCCACCTAGATCAGTCCTCCCCCCACCCCTTAGGAAGCAATGGTCCCCATTTCGTTGAGTGCCTCATGAGATGGGGAAACTTCTTCTGAATTAATTGGTCCCTAGTGAGCCAATTGGCTTGGTGTAAGATTTGGCCATCTTTAACAACCTAATATAGTTGGATCCTATATTGGTGAGTGTTTTAAATTGTGTTTCCATGATCTAATCAGTTGTGGCATGTTTTATGCAATCTGGATTGATCTATGTTAGTGTCAGTTGCTCAACAATGTCTGATGTGTCCAACAATGGTGGGAAGTATGGCCCAAGGTGGTCCACATTGAATATGGGTGCAAGAAAAGGAATGGAGGGATACTTAGCTAGAAATCATTGTTAACCATGACCTTAATGATGGTGTAAAATATATATAAAAGTGATCGAATCTTCCGATGGGCTCCGGTAAGGTGTTCCCTCTATAGATGCCACCAAACCTTGTTGCCCACTTGAAACTTATGTGGCACCCGATGTGTTGAAGTTTGCAACAAGAAACAATGAAATTAGCATCCAGAAACAACATGAAAGCACCTACACTAAGTGTGGGACCAGGACATCCAAGCAGCACCTACATTAAGTGTGGGACCACAGGTCCAAGCAGCACCTACATCGGTGTGGGATAAATTTGGTGCATGTCTATTTTAATTATCCCTTACTTAAATTGGACAATATAATGTAATCTTATCTCATATTCACTTGTAATAGTTAACTCAGTGTGATAAAATCAGTTAACTCATGAATTTTGAGTTGAGGGTAGTTGGCGAGGCATGCAGAGTAATTCTAGTTGTAACAGAGCTCGAAGTGCAGTAGTGCATTAGTTAATGCAAGTTGTAATCAGTTTAACTCAGTTAAGTGAGTTAAACTCAGTTGTGCTAGTTGTAACTGCTTGATACACTAGTGAGATATCAAGTGAATTAAATATTATTTAATTCATAATCAGTGATATCACATGCAACTAAGGATTTACTATTATTAGCTGCATGCATGTCATTCTAGTGGAGACCCAGTTGAGATCTAGGTGAAAGAGAAGTGTAACTATCAGTTGTGATATTAGCAAGCTAACCAGGTGAAAGGGAAGTGTAACTATCAGTTGTGATATTAGCAGGCTAACCAGGTGTAGTTAAAACACCACAAGATGCCCATGATACTTAGCGCAGTGTAGGAAGGTTGGAATTCCTTGTGAATAGGGATTGCATTCCTCATGAATTGCGTGAGCAAGGCAGGCTGAAGACATGTTGAGAATTGGCTGAGTATTGGCCCAATTTTGTCTGGATCAGTGTGAGACAATTAGATGAATACATGATGACTCTTGTGAGAAGAGTTGTATGTAATTGTTTCATGATTCCTTATGGAATATAAAATATATGATATAGGGGTTTTGAGCAGCAAGATTTCCCTGGGAAATTATTTGTGTTGTGTTTGATTTGATTCTTCTTTGCTTCATGTGATTGGCGATTGTGTTTTTAATTCCATAAAATATTTGTAGAAGCGATTCAATATTTAAATTTAGTAAATTGTTAGATCAGATTGAATCCATGATATGCATGATTGTTGTATAATTTCTACATGGTATTACAGCTGTGTTATAAATTTTCTACATGGTATGAGAGTAGGAATTATTTGGGTGCACGAGTTTGCAGAGAATATCTGAAAATTTTGATGCAAAATTTTCAAAAAAAAATTGCATATTTGGATTCCTTGTAAAAAAATACCCAAATTAAAGAAAAAAATCGGTCGAATCAGAGCTTGGATGAGGGAGACATCGTCGATTTAAAATCAACTCTTTTGTTAGAAAATTTTGCGATGGCAGGGCAATTACAATGTGCGCGAGTAAGAAAAGGGAAGTATGAGAAAGCCATGCAATTGTCCCTTGAGAGGGAGCTTGATTTGCATGCAGGTGAGGAAATCTTGGTTCCAAAGAATGAACCTCAAGATGTGGAGCAGCCACATGTAGAGGATTATGGAGTGGCAGAAACCACTTAAGTAGAAAAATTTCGAGCCAGAAGGGCAGAGGGAGTACATGCCGCTATACCTCCAACTGTGAGGTGGGGTGATGTGAAATATTAATCCCAAGAAGAAATTTGGGCAGGGTCCTAGAGATGGTGTGTCTCCTGGATCGAACCTGGCTACGAGGAGCCCACAATACAGTAGTAGCAAGATCAATTTGATTGATGTAGAAAAATGTCAGAAGGACATAAATCGGAGTGATAGGTGTCAGATACTGGAGCACTAGATCACAGTTGGCAGCAGTGCAGAGTGCATGGATGAATATGTCAGTAGCGCAGAGAATCCAATAGACATGTGCAGTAGCTAGCAGTAGCCAGAATACTTTGATGACAGATGAATTATATTGATTAAGTTGTTTGAAGGCTATTCAGTTTTAGAAGTGTTGCATGCAAAGGTTGCATGTGTGAGAAACACAAGAGAAGTGTTGCATGTCACATGCCACATGCATGAGGTTGCATGTCGCATGCAAGAGGTGTGTGTCGCATGCAAGGACATTCCTTTCTTGTTGAGGGGGAGTGTTGAATTTTGCAACAAGAAACAATGAAATTGGTATCTAGAAACAACATGAAAGCACCTACACTAAGTGTGGGACCATAGGTCCAAGCAGCACCTACACCGGTGTGGGTTAAATTTGGTGCATGTCTATTTTAATTATTCCTTAATTAAATTGGACAATAAAATGTAATATTATCTCATAATAACTTGTAATAGTTAACTGAGTGTGATAAAATCAGTTAAATCATGAATTTCGAGTTGAGGGTAGTTGGTGAGGCATGCAGAGTAATTCTAGTTGTAATAGAGCTCAAAGTGCAGTAGTGCATTAGTTCATGCAGGTTGTAATCAGTTTAACTCAGTTAAGTGAGTTAAACTCAGCTGTGCTAGTTGTAAATTCTTGATACAGTATTGAGAGCTCAAGTGAATTAAATATTATTTAATTCACAATCAGTGATCTCACATGCAACTGAGGATTTACTGTTATTAGCTGCATGCATGTCAGTTCCAATGGAGACCTAGTTGATATCTAGGTGAAAGGGAAGTGTAACTATTAGTTGTGATATTAGTAGGCTACCCAGGTGTAGTTAAAACACCACAAGATGCCCATGATACTCAGCGTAGTGTAGGAAGGCTGGAATTCCTTGTGAATAGGGATTGCATTCCTCATGAATTGCGTGAGCAAGGCAAGCTCAAGACAAGCTGAGAATTGGATGAGTATTGGCCCAATTTTGTCTATATCAGTGTGAGACAATTAGTTAAATACAGGAGGAATCTTGTGAGAAGAGTTGCATGTAATTGTTTCGTGATTCCTTGTGGAATATACAATATATGATAGAGGGGTTTTGAGAAGCAATATTTCCTCGGGAAATTATCTGTGTTGTGTTTGATTTGATTATTCTTTGCTTCATGTGATTGGCGATTGTGTTTTTAATTCTGAAAAATATTTGTAGAAGCGATTCAGTATTTAACTTTAGTACATTGTTAGATTAGATTGAATTCATGATATACATGCTTTTTGTATAATTTCTATACGATGATGATCATGCCATTTTTTATACTTGGCATTGGCTTTATCCAGGATATCATGAATGTGTTAGTGGATGTGATGGATGCGTTCAATAAACCTGGTGGCTTTATCAGCCTCAGGTTGTACATGTGCATATTATGCATGTGTAGTTGCAAGAGGCATGACAACATCAATTAGGCAAAATGGTCGAAATACCGGACCCACTTGAAAGGGGTTGTGGCTAGTCGAGCTATGGAGAGTTCTATTATAGTTGCATTGTACACAGGGAATACTCTCATCCCATTTATTTTTATTCTTGGATTTGTACATGCGTAGTATGTGCACTATCATCTTGTTGACAACGTTTGTTTGACCATCAGTTTGGGGGTGGAATGTTGTCAACTTAGTGAGCTTGGTGTGCAACAACGACGAGAAACTCGACTAGAATGCGCTTAGAAACCTGTTGCCTCGATATGATATAATGGTATGTTGGATCCAAAAATGCACCCACAATTATTCAAAGAAGATTTTATGAGTGTCTTCTGTTGTGGTATTCTTCTTACAAGATACCGATATAGCCATCTTAGAAAATCTATCAATGATAAAAAATACTCAGTCATTACCATACTTGGTAGAAGGAAGGCCAAACATATAATCCATGCAAATGGATTCTCAAGGTTGGATAGGAGTAGGAAAAGTAGTGTATATACCCTTCTTAATGGTTGACTTAGCAATGGAATGGGAAGTGCAGGATCTGATATATTTTCCAATATCCTGTCAAAGTTTCAACCAATAAAAAAACTTTTATAGTACTGCCACTATTTTTTCCAGACCAAAATGTCTTGTGTCCAGGTTGTAGTATGCCTCCCAAATTAGCTTGCATGCTTGCTTGAAGAAACACAAAGGTGCCCTGGGTAGCATAACAATGCATCATGGACATGGAAGTCTAGTACTTGCTTGACATCCATCAACATTTGGTATGTGGTGGAAAATTCTAGATCATTTTTTGTATAACTGTGGCCATCCAGAAGTCTTGTGGCCACAAGAGTTGAGAAAGTCTGCATCTTTATTGGTGCTTCTCTAGGGGATGAATGAGAAAATCTGCAACATGATTGGTGCTTCCCTTCTTATATTTAATGCTCAAATGAAATTGTTGCAGATATGTGGACCATTTATGATGGTGATTATTCTGCAACTTCCCTTGTGTCTATATAAACTTAAGAGGCCGATGATCTGTGTGGATGATCATCTCCTTCCATAGAATGTAATGTTTCCACTGCCAACAAGCTTGCATGATTGAATACATATCTTTATCATAGGTGGGATATTTTCGAATCATATCAGAGAGTGTCACACTATGATAGGCCCCCAGATGCCCTTATTGGGTGAGAACAACACCAATAGCATAGTCAGAGACATCTATCTCTATTTCAAATGGTTGTTGCAGGTCTAGAAATGTGAGTACTACTACAGAGAAAAAGCAGTGTTTCAACTCATGCCTTCCGTTGGGTCTTCAATTAGAAAAAAAAATAACTTTTGCTCTGCCCTTGGTAACTTGACTCAAAGGCTAAGCGATATGAGAGAATCCCAACATGAACCTTTGATAGAAATTAGTAAGGCCCAAAAATATGTGAAGCTCTGTTAGAGTTTTCAAGGCTGGATAATAACGAATGACTTGGATCTTAGCAGGATCCACATGCATGCCTTTCTCATCAATGATGTAGCCCAAATTTTGGAAATGGTTCATGCCAAAGGTGCAATTCTCCAAGTTGGCAGATAGTTTGTGCTACCATAGGGTTTGAAGGACTTGTCAAATATGTTGCAATTTCTCTTCCCAAATTTTGTTGAAGATGACGATGTCATCTGGATATACAACCACAAATGAGTTAGTGAAAGGCGACAACATGTGAACCATCAACCTCACAAAAGTTGTAGGGGATTTTTTCAACTCGAAGGGCATGAGAAACTAATAAAAAAGGAACTCCTTGGATTTGAAGGCAGTCTTCCATACATTTTTGGGTTCTATTGGAACTTGGTTATGGTTAGACTTCAAATCAATATTGATGAAGTACTTGGCCCCCTTGAGCTGGTCAAGAAAGTCATAAATCCATGTGATTGGATACCTGTTCTTGATAGTGATTTTATTCAGTTCCCGATAATGAATGTAGAGTCTCAAAATCCCATGATTCTTTTGTAGAAGTATAATTGGACTCCCACAAGGTGAGGAACTTGGTCGGATGTGCCCTTTTTGTAGCAAATCCTAGATATCCTGCTTGATTTCCTTATTTTCTAGAAGAGAGTGGTGATATATTGGTCCACTGGTTAGAGGTGTTCTAAGAGTTAGATCGATTGAATGCTTGACCTGAGAGTGCAAAGGTAACCCTGTGGGTGAGGAGAAGATGTGATTGTAATCTTCCAAAACCTTATCCACTTTCTTATGCTATGTGGAGGAACCCTTTCTGGGGGTCATGGATGTGGTCATAGTCTTCCCCTTACTTTAAGAATAAGAAAGAAAAGAAATTTTCTGGTATGGGAGATTATCTTGCTACATTTCTTAGCATAGATCAAAGAAATGGCGGTAGGCAGGGTCACCTTCGGTATCATGTATAGTTTTATGCCCAACGCAAGAATAACAATGTGAAGCTTTGAATCATACGCAACATGACACTTCCAAAAGTATGGTTGGCTTAATAAAACATCACAAACTTTAAGAGGAGAAACATCACACAATACCTCTTCCATGAAGGGATTGACGTTGTAGGGAAGACGACACTTCTGGATGACATAAATATATCGTCCTTAGTGGAGCCACCTGATGGTGTATGGCTATGAGTGTGGTGTGGTTGGTAGGACCAACCACTTAATGAAATCTACAAAGATGAGGTTCTTTTGGCTCCCACTATTGACATTGAACTGTAACAGAGAAACCTTCACCCACACTTATGAGTGGAAGAGATGCCCCCCTCCTCTAGATCTCCAGGCTCAATATTTTGTACCTTGGTGGTGGAAATGGTAGCACTGGGTTTTGCATCAATGATTTTCTTCCCTTTCTCGGGTTTTGTCTCTAAGTCGGAACATGCATCTAACTTTGAACTACTAGTAACTTCTTGGCATGACACTCATTTATGTTGTGGGTGGGGCTCTTGTGGAACTCACACCACTTTCCCATGTCCTTCTTTTTCTTCGTGGCGTTAATATTTACTTTTTGATTCGATGGGTTGTCTTGGGCCACTCCACTTGCAATGTGTCCTTTGTTCTATGATTTAGAATTTCCTTTTCCTGCTTTAGGTCAGTAGATACAAAGTCTCTCTTCTTCTGTTTGAAATTATGCTCGATATTTATAGCATATCGGTACATTGCGCCAAGTACGGAGATGTCTAAGAACTCCATTTCTTCCTAGATGTATTTGTGTAGAAAAACCATGGTACTTGAGTATCATATGCCATTTAGAATCCTTGATATCCAAATTCATGCATAGGGTATGAGAGATATTCGTGAACTATGACATGTCCCTTTCCTATTGTAGTGTGGTCCATTTTAGGTACTTATCTTCATAGCTCCCAATAGGGTAATATTGTTCCTTGATGACATATCAGAAATAATTCCAAGAGGGTGCGATTAAAAGTAGTGCAGGTTCCTCCTTGTCCCTATGCTCATAGTAAGTTTCCCACCAGTTCTTGACACGGGGGGCGACTTTGAGGAGTGAAAAAGTAGTATTTTCCCTATCGGAAAAATTATGGATTGAATAATATCCTTCCAATAGATTTAACCATTTATCTATATCATATGCATCTATCTAGCCTTCAAATATATGAATGTCAAAGTTAACATGTACCTTAAAGGGGGTGATGCTGATGAAGAGACTGTTGGATGAAGATGCTTTACACATTAATACCTGCTGAAGGATCTGGGAAAAATTATCCATCATCTCGTTCCTTTTTGGCTCAAGGGCATATTCTAGGAAGAATTTGAAGGGATCCCCTATTCTCTCATGTTTATTTTCTTCCTCTATGCGAGGCTGTCGGAATAAAAGAGGTTGGTATTACAAGGGTTCAACCTGTTTAAGTCTTAACTCCTTATACCTTGACCTCATTGGGGTTATGCAAAAAAAGAGAGAGAAAAAGCAGACCGCTCTGATACCACTAATATATATTTATTAAGCAATGAGATGAAATATAGATTTAAACAAAACCACATAGATACAGTAAAAACAAAACTTCAATTAATAAATACCAACTACTGAAAATTGTTTACGTGCAAGAAGGAAACAAGCTAACTCTAGTGAGGGTAGCTTATCTCTGAGAAGTGATGTGACGGCTACATGCATTCTGAACTGACTTAAAATGAGGCTAACATGCCTTTTTATCATCAAGAAATAATGGAAAACCATAAACATCCAAAAACCTAACCTTAGGAGATGAAGCACCAAAAGCTTGTGGGCCCTGTTTGGGTTACTTGGAACATAGACTTATCAAGGTCGTAACTTTGGCATACGATCTTCATTTTGTGCGCACGATAGCCCATTAGAAAGGTCTAATTGAGAAAAAACAAATTTTTTCTACAAACCTCTGCCACATGTTGTATATTTTCCATTTTCCACAAAAAACGTCGTTTAGGGCCTCAAAATTCCTTTGGAAGTTTAGGACTCGAAAAAATACCAAAAATAGAAAATTTCCAAGATAGGAAACTGTGCTAGAAATTAGGAAACTAAAAGGAAACAATGTTGGGGTTCCAAGTGGGATAGGAGGGTGGCCACCAATATCCACCTGGATTAGTCCTCCTTGCTTATGAAGCAATGATCCCCACTGTGTTGAGTGCCTCCATGAGACAGGGAAACTTCTGCTAAATTTGGTTGTTGGTGTGTTTCTTACCTTGGTGAAAGAGCTATCCAAATTTGGAAACCTAATACAACTAGATCCTCTGTTGATGAGTCTTTTTAAACGTTCTCCATGATCTAAGTCAGACAAAATTTCCGCTGATTGGCCTACTGGGGCTGGTGCGGCTGCAACTGGTTGTCTTCTGTCATAAGGCTGGAGATGGGCTGGTCGACGTGGACCCACATCTACATTTATAAAAAAAATTGGTTATTAATTGATAAGACGATCCAAAAATTAAAAAATTAGAATTTAGAATTCGTTGAAAATGTTTTTTACTTGATTCATCCCACTGTTCCCCTGCTGGGAGAGTCATCTCCCGGTCGCTGCGGAAATCTATCCTGGAATACGGAAAGTCCTCAATGACAAAATGTTGGCGGTCCAGCCAACGAAAATATGAAGGAGGAAATCGAAAAATCCTAGTGCCCTCAATACCGTGATGGGCCATCAGTGCGACCCAACGAACTATCATAGGTTCTCGAAGACGACCGACATCAACAGGAATAATCTGTGGAGCTAGCATAGGGATCCTCTCTAGAGAAAAGGTGACAACTATGGATCCATGTCCAAAGTTATTTAGTTTTCCATTCTTCGCTCTAGTTAGTTGGCCTTTTATATTAGCCAACACAGCTTCGCACCAGTTGAAAATGGTGCCGCGAAAACAGTCCACAACAATGCGCATTTGGGAACCGGTAGCCACATGCAGTGCAACACTCCCACACAGTCTGGTAACAGTAAATGCAATAAATTTTAGCTCGGGACGAATGATGGTTTTTATATCAATCCGTTTGTCCCTAGGTTCTGCTTCATCATTACAGAACTCTTGTCGAAGACTAGCGACAGTCTGGCCACCTGGCCTAGTCCCAAACAGAGAAAGTTGTTCGCCCCTCTTGAACAAACCAATCAGAAAATAAATATCCTCTAGCTCAATTTTGAGCCGGTGGCCGCCAATAATGAAACACTGGTCTTTCACGTTCCACCTGTTTACCAGCCATGTTAGGAGGTCTACCTGTGCCCTCATGCCTTGGATGGCCCAAAATTTATACAGACCGCATGCTCTTAATGCTTGCATTGTGGAAAATGGAGCATTGCAGCTTCGTCCACGTCCTCATGCTCACGTTCTCTCCAAATCAACATCCTGTTAATCCTACAATGCATAAAAAGATAGATTAGAACAATCTAATTTGAAAATTTTTGGGCGGCAAGAGAGAAATTTGATTTTTAAATTCAAACGCGCGGGGACCGCTCTTTACCTTTGTACACAGTGCATAGGAACACACGCGCTCTGTGGGGAAAGTGCGGACCCACGACTTTTTTCTTTGTAGAAAAAAGTCGGGGTCCGTAGGTACCATGTGTGTCACCTACGGACCCCCACGGGCGATTTTCAAACTATTTTTCTCCCTTAGAAATAAAATCTAAAGCCTAAAAACGAATTGTAAACAGATGAAATGCAAGATTAGGAGGTCGTGGATTACCTGGGATTGACGGTTCTCGATTTCGACGAACAGATTTTCCAGAATCCTCACAGGAACTTTTTTACCCAAAAGCTTCTACTTTTCACTCTGAACTTGAACGGTAAAAATGGAATTGAAAAAGTCCTTTTTATAAGTTTTTTCGAATAGATGAATTTTTAATTTGTTTATTTTTCACTTTAAAAGGGTATTTTTGAAGCATTTTTACTCATCTTAAACAGGTATGTGTAATGTTTCAAGTTTTTGTGCAAAAATTGGATTTTTCAGGAGAATTGATCACTTTTCAACAAAGAGCATACTTTTATCACTTTTTCGGACTCTTTCAAAAATTCACAAAAAAGCGAAACATTGGAGTCCTCTTTTAAGCCCTTTTTAGACTCTCTAAACATGAAAAGATTGCCGAATACTTTATTGTTCAAACTCGTTAAAGTAAATGAATAATCATCCCTTCAGTATAAGTTTAACCCTTTTACGGACTGAAATGGACTACTTATGAAAAAGGCATACGTTGACTAAATACGGTCAATAGAGTTCTCTCCCGCATTATTTTATCCTTTTTCGGGCTTGAGAGACTAAATTTACGAAAAAGTACACCCATGGATTTTTCTTAAGTTTTTTCTTCTGACTCGCTAAAATTGAAAAACACCGAGTTTCTCCTATACTGGACTCGTTAACATTTAACAGTAAAGGACCTGTTTAATTTTCAACAGGAACGAACCACTCCTTCTTAGGGTTCGAATCTTAAACTAAGTTGGAATCATCCGAAGGATGAGCTTATAAACAAGCAAATGTTATCCTCCTCAAGCTTGTCAAAAATAAAGAGGTAGTTGCCAGAAATGGTGGGGGAAAAGAGAGAAAAATGGACTTGTTTGTTGTATTTTGATTTTTTTGAAAATCTAGTTAACCACTCTTGAACACGACACTTTCAATCACCTGGGTTGGGAAATCATTTTCCTAACAGTTAATCAAACCTCATTTGAAAGTCTTCATCCGGTTCCTGGGTATTAGCTTTGGGTCAACTGTCACCAAGCCATCTGCAGTGTCGTTATGTGTTCAAGAGGACAGTTCAAATAAAACATTCATTTGCAAAATATCTGTCATCCATTTTTGACCATCCCTGAGTCAGTCCTTGCCAATATGTTTTCAAAACTTGATCTATGATTTCATGTTGTGGGCTTGTCTACAACGGATCACTTTCTATCGACGACAACTCATTATCTAGGAAGTTGATCTAGAAATCGTTAGTACCTTGAAATCTGCATGCCTCAATGGCAGGTTTCTCGCTTTCGACGACAGGTTGCATCATTGACCTTCGATCGAATGATTCCGTGACATGTTTGAATTCAACTCATTCATTCACATTTCATGGATTGTACTAGGTACTTTGAGAGCCATTGACATTACTGGTGGTTACTCTCACACTTGTTAACAGTTTACATCACTGACTGGTAATCAAGTGGTTTCTACCATGTTCGACTTCGACACACTTATTCACATGGATATAATCGTACTAGTTCGAGATGCGGAAATCAAGACCCTGGATCTAGTTTCTACCATCCAGGCTACGAGGAATTTTGTTATCTTACAGTAGACTATTTACAAACAGATGGCTGCGTCCATACTATGTCTACACATGTCTATACTGTGATATACTCAAAATTATTCCTGTATCAGAACAGTTTGAATTAGTTAGTTTTTTTCTGAGTATGGAAATGCCTACCCCAGCGATGATATATATATATTTTGCATTGAATGTTTTTACAAGTTCCAACAGGGGTGTCCATAGGATGATCCTGTAAATGATAAAGTACTGCACTCTTCATATATGACAGACTTCAGCATCATCTATTCCAGACTTTGCACTTTAGGGGGCAATCTGTTACACTAAAAATTGTCATCCTAACATTCTGCTATGTGTATGAGCTCATTATAACTCATACTTCTTCCTTTGCAAGTCTAAACATATTAGTTCCTCATGCCAAGCCTTGAAAATCAGAAAAAGTTCCTAAAAGTCTCCTAAACTTTGGTATTGCACTTTCTGGCTATCTTGCTTGCGGTCCCGCACCCAATGTTTAGCTATCCTACGTACCTGAATGCACTTTATCTTTGTTATAGGTGCAGACCCCTATAAGATTAAAAAGGCACAAGTAAATTCCAAAAAGCTCAATTAAAGTAAATTCTGGAAGCTTCTAGAACGGATTTTGCGGTGGCAGAACCGCTCTTGTGAGGTGCATGAATCCCTTACCTTATGGAGCTAACCCCTTGATGTGAGGAGCTTATCCCTTTGAAGGAGGATTCTATCCCTTCATACTTGGAACAAAAAACCTCTTCTTTTCCACTATAAAAAGAGGCATTGGGTAACCTCAAAGGGAGTTGAAGCTTTAGAATATTTGAAGTTAAGTGCTGTTGAGATTCAGACTCAGTTGATTAAGACTTTTGTGAGGAGAGATTACATACCTCTATTCGTCTTTGATTGAGGAGTGCAAAGCTTATCAAAGTAAAGGAGATTCCTTCTTCGGACCCTGGAAAGTCCTATGCAACATCAAGGCTCAGGTTGTAAGGATTTTCTTCTTTCGAAATTAATACAAATATACTCATTTTTCTCAATAAGCTTTCAATCAATGGTTTATTTCATAGATTCATTGATCACTATGATAAGCATGGTTTATGATGATTTCTATACAGGTGCTATGTAATATTTTGCTTGTTTGTGACTACAGGTTTACGAGAAAAACTCCTTCAAGCGCGCGAAGGACAACAACGACTTCAAACAAGCACTGGACAAACGGTAAGTCCTTAACACCTCTATAGAGATTTTCATAGATCGTATATGCTTAGAGAAAGATTAGTCTATTTGGATGTTTGTTGCTAGATACTTTTAGTACTAGGGAGATTGGTCTTGTCCGCAAGACGGATTAATCCTCCAACAAATTGGCGACTCCACTGGGGAAAGAACTTGTTGTTTTTGGTTCTCTTTTATTTTGATTTGAGGAAACATTTTCCTAGTTTTTGATTGATAGACATCTGCCTTGGTAGCTTAGGCTTTCCCTATTTTAAATTTTTTTGAGATATTTTATGTTTTTCTCTAATTTTTCCTGGGACCGCACTTTGTCTTCTTTGCACAGTGTGGGCAGTTTCGCATTTTTGCTTTAGGAAACAGTGCGGTACCGCATCTGTTACTTCTGCAAGCCTGCGGACCCTGTTAAAATTTTGAAAAACCTTTGGATTTCTTTCTTTATTTTATCTTTATTGTAATTTAGAGTTTTTGGTTTCTACCCAGATTGATGATTGTTTTTGTCAAAATCTTTCTGTGAATGAGTCTTAGCAGTATTGGTGTTTTGATGATTTTCTAGAAGTTTTGCGTTTTGGATTGTCTTTCACTTGGTCTTTGTAGCGATTCGAAACATTGACTATTTAAAATACCTAAGATTACATTGGTCTTTTGTCTTTTGCTGAATCTGGCTTGATTGTGAAGTCATCATCTATTAAGAAATAGAGTTACCTGTTTCTTTGCAAACCTTCGAAAAGAAACTTTGTTATTGGATTTTGAATTTCATTTTTTATAAAAGCATAATTGAATGTTTTTTGATCTGTTTGTTATTCTGAATGAATAGATCCTTAGCTTTCTGAATAGCTAAGTAAAACCTTCTTCAATTTTTTTATTTTTTTTTAAAGCTTTAATTCAATTAGATTATTAAAACTTGTAGGTCTCAAAATTAGTTTGATAGTTTTAAGTGTTTTTCATAGAATTTTGTAGATCTCTTTTGAAGAAAACTTGTTTTCTAGCTTCAAGTTTTGAAAGTGAAAGGATTTTCTTATGAGATTTGATAAATTTTGTTTCATTTTGAGTTATTGCCGAAAAGACAAAAATATTTTCTTTCAATTGCTCTTAATGTTTAAAGAAGGAATTGTTCATTAAAATAATTGCATTCTCCAAATTTTCCTTAATTAGAACTTCATTGAAAGGAAACGATCTGATTATCATTTTTTAGGTGCATTTTTAGTGTTTTTTGGAAGTCGATTTTTCACACCATCAGAGTTTCACTTTCGCACCCATTGACTTAAGAAACAACTCTTAAAAGTAACGCTTAATTAAAATGCATCTAGCAATCTTTTTATTTTCTAGGGCTCTTATCACCAACATAGCTTAGGCTAGTATCTTGGAGTAGGGAGTAATTAACTCTCCAAGGTAGTAAAACAAACAAGTAGACAAATCTTGCGGTAGGAAATAAACCCAATCGTAATTTGTATAATCTGGGAAGCTTCTCTTAAAGAAGTCAATCACGAGATCATGTCCAAACCTTTGAGACAATCAATTATGTTTCATTGGGGAAGATAGAAGATTTTGCGCGTATTACAAACGGTAAACCTCGGATTAACCATTGTTTGGGAGCCTGGGGTCACTTGTCGGTAAACCTTGGATTAACCATGTCGAGGAGCCTTCAAGGGGATTGAGCTTTGTTACTCTGCCCTTGCGCGTCGGATCGGGTCGTAGACTGTTCCCCCAATTATATTTGTTACTATTGGTAACCTTAGTGTCTAAAAACTTAAGAGTATTTCCTAAGGTTATGGTGAAGGAAAGATCTCACTGTACTTGGAGCAGACGTCGACTAGACTCACTTGGACTCTCTAGGGGGTTCTCTTCACACGAGATGGTTTTGTGAGGAAACTTGTGCCAGTCTGTTTCATTAAGCAGGTTGTCGGGGTAACTGTTCCAACCGCCCTTTTTGTATTAAATTCCTACTAAGTTGGATTTCATCACCAACTAGTGTTTTTAGTACGGGGAGTTACTGTTTGTGTGTGGTTTGAACTCCTAGATTTTTAAGCGTGTGTTTTAGCTGTTTGTTTCTTTAGAGAATTTAGGTGTTTTCTTTGAAATTTTCTTTGTTTGCGTGTGATTAGTTAAATAATTAATCGTGGCGGAATTGCCGAGACAATCCCAGAGACTACAAGGGAAACCCCCTAAATATTCACCAAGTTAGCTTGAAGGGCTTCGTGCTCTGGTATCGTCTAGTAGCGGTAGGATTAAATCAACAGAAGTTGGAACTTCATCCATAGTGGTTCATCCTGATTATCAAACACCCATAACAGAACACATTCAAGAGCCGATTTCAGTTTCTAAAGTTACTGGTAGTATTTCTCCTGCCAGTGAATGGGCTGACGAACCTGAAATCTCTGAACCTGAAACTGAACCTTCTGTTTTGGAAACATCTTCGAGATTTATTTCACCAACTTCCAGCGATCTTGGTTCACCTAGGGTAAGAAATATTGTCACTGACGATTTTCCATCTGGAATAATTTCTATTGAAGAACTCACTAATCTATATGAAGAGTTATCTCTTCCCAATTTCCCTCAATCATTATATCTTAGGGAACGTGAATCAATTTTCTACAGCCCTATTCGAACTACTGCTTGGTACTTATCTTTAACCAATTTTTTAGAGAATCCGGGTCTTGCTTTTTCTCCACCTCGAGTTCCATTTTATCCAACACCCAGAGGTTATTATTCGTCATCCATTATGGCAGGAGAATCATCCATGTTTTCCCAGACACCGGAATCATTTTTACATGGTGGTCCTTCTGTTCCTTTGGGATATCAGGCTCTGTCTGGTACTTTCTCGGGGGCAGCTCCTCAACCGATTGAAAGCATGTTATCATCTGGTTTAAGTGGAATTAAAACTGAAACGTCGAACGAAGGGAAAATTTTTATAATGTCCGGTAATATTCCGAATCCGCAACCTCAAGGTAGTCAGGTACCGCCTGGAGGGAAATCTCAGGGAACTCAGTTACCGCCTAGGGGGAAACCTCAAGGTAGTCAGTTACCACCTGGGGGGCAACCTTCAGGAAGTCAGTTACTGCCTGGGGGTCAACCTTAAGGTAGATTTTTCCCAGGAAAAACTGTGGAATCATATTATTTTGGGGGAAAACCCCAAGGGCAGTACATACCTCAGGGTTATCAACCTTCAGGACAGTGCACACCCTAGGGTCAACCCCAAACTCAATCTGCTCCTCAGGGTCCTTATCAACCCCAGATTCAGTACGCACCTCAGGGTTATCAAACTCAAGGTCAGTACCCAATTCAAAGTTACCAATAGCCTTCTGGTCAGTCATCTTTTCAAGGAGCCGAAAATTTGCCACTTACTTATCAACCCTATGTTCAACCAGGTTATGGTCCTTATGTTCAACCTTCTACGAGACAATATCCTGGAATGAATATGGTGTGGGATCTGTCCCAATATCAACAACCTATGCAGCCTAATGTACAGTTACATTTTCAACTTGGACAGCCGTTGGTTTCTGGTCAAACCCAACAACCTGTCCAGCCTACTATTCAAACTCCTGCACCTAGTTCTGTTTAGCAGTCTGCGCCTAGTACACCTCAGACTCTGCCTCAAACTGCTGCAACTGCTGCTACGTCTGTCCAACCTGTAACACCTATTTCTGGAGTATCTGTAACTCCAAGTTCGCCTATCCCTGTATCCGGGCAAATCCCTCAAGTCTCTGTACCCCAGTCAGGGCCTTCCGTTCAGAATTCAGTTCAGATGCCTGGAGGACAAGCCGGTACGAGTACAATTGTCACAAGTCAACTGCAATTCACGTATCAACCGTACCAGGGATATCCTCAATTCGGTCCCGGTTCACAAAATCCAAATCTTCAGTATCAACCGCACCCTGGCTACACTTATCAGCAGCCTCAACAACCCCAGTTTGGTCCGGTTAATCCTGGTTTTCCAGGAGGTTACACGATTCCTAACACAAATCCAATTCCCAGTTATCCTGGGTATCCACCTCCTGTAACTGCTTTGGCTACTCAAGGTTTTTGAGACCCTAACCATCAGTTACCATTTATTGCAACTTTGGATTTACCTGATTTGACACGCCTTACGAATGATCCAATTTTCTATTATCCGTATTGGCCGCCAATGCTGCATAAGTTGCCTAGTGATATACCGAAGTTTGAAGGTAAGTCAGGAGAGGATCCATCAAATCATGTCATGACTTATCACCTCTGGTGTGCGTCTAATTCAATTATTGATGATTCGATTCGCTTACGTCTTTTCCAAAGAACTCTTATTGGTCTTGCAGCCAAATGGTACATTGAGTCACCACGAGGCTCGTTTCATAATTTCAGTCAGTTAGCAACTGCCTTCTTGACTCACTTTCAGTTGCCTGTCAGATACGACAATGGCACGGAATTATTAACGTCACTTAAGAAATCTACGTCTACGTATATTTCTGATCATATTCATGAATGGCGACGTAGAAGGCGTTTGGTGAAAGTTTATATTCCAGATCAAATTTTGGTAGAATGGTTTGTTAAATCATTGTTACCCAAGATCACTGAAGATGTAGCTAAGGCCGGTGTTTTTACTGAAGAGCAAGTGATTGCTCAAGCTCAGTACCTTGATCTCGTTTACACGCAGTCAGGTACTTTACACGAAAAAATCCCTGACCTTCTAAAACAAGGTCAGATAACTGTTGCTCCTTCAGGGTCTCATGCTGCTGATGGCATGATTGGTACAGTCAATACGAAAATTAAGAAGAAATCTTCTCCTATTATAACCTTACCAGATTCCTCGAAAGGAGAATCTTCCCTCGAAATTTCTGCCGACATTCATGTCGTAGAGACATCTACAGCTAAATCTAAATCCGGTGGTAAAAGGAAAGGGAAGAATAAAAACAAGAAAAATTCGAAAGAGAAAACTGACAAAAATGAATCCAATGACGAAAAGTGCAAACCTTGTTACCCTTGTTACATTTGTGATGAGGATCACTTCACTAAGGAATGTCGACATCGTGCAGAGGTTGCAAAATTCGTTAAAGGTTCACAACAACCTGCTGTCTTGAAGGATCCTTTTCCGACTCAAGATAGCAAGATGGTTGGTTCTACTTCGACTGCTTCAGAAGAACCTATTTTGATGATGTCTCATGTAAGGATTGCGACGTGATCACAAGATTATGGTACTAAGAGTCCTGTTGATGGTAAAGAAGCAGAATCTTCTAATACCAATGCATCAACTACACCTCTTCCTGTTTTTGGTCCGCTACAGATCGAGAAACAAAATCTAGACTTAATAATCAAACCGCCTACTAAAGGTGTTCTTCGTAAATCAGCTTTCAATCCACATGCGAGAGCTTCTCAGAATTACAACATTTTTGAAGACTTAGCTATTTTCCCTTCAGCAATGTCGGCTTTGGAAGTGCTGCAATCATGCCCAGCACAACGTAAATTCCTTTTGTCTGCTATAGGAGTTGTAGATGTTCAGGATTCTAATCTTATAATCTTTGATTTAGAAAATAGTAAACCTCGTCTGCCTCATCAAATGGCTTTCCAGATACCAGTGTTAGTAAAAAACAGACCAATCTATCAGACTGTGATTGATGAGGGGGATTCAACGTGTATTATGTCGATTCAGTGTTGGAAATCGCTTGGTTCTCCTACACTTAACCAATCTCTGACAATTCTTAAGGCTTTTGATGGTAGAGGTTTTCACCCTTTTGGTATTTTGTAGGATTCACCCATAGGGGTCGAAGGTAAAACCGTAAATCTAGATATGGAAGTGGTTGATGCCCCTCTAGATTACAACCTTCTTCTAGGTCGCAGTTGGTCTTATGCGATGACTGCTGTTGTTTCTTCGGTCTTTCGACTCATAAAATTTCCATATCAAGGAAAGATCGTCACAATAGATCAGTTAGATTATTTCTCTTCCGACCCAGCCTCTACAGAAAAAATCCAGCACGTTGGTAAAGCGACTATCCCTTATAAGGATGTTGGAGTAGGATTAGTTAAAGATTTTGGTTTACTAGGAAATTTTGCCTTTCCTCCTCCTAATGTATCGCCTGCTGTTGCAACTATTCACATGATTTTGTCAAATACTATTATGTTTGATTATCCTTGGATTATACCTTCTGATTTCGAGTTAGATTCAATTCAGGGCATGATGCCTTTGATTCCATTTGAACTTGCATACCAGGCCGTACAGTCACTCTTCGACACCTCTTCAACCGGAATCGATCCAATGAATGGGATCCCTGAGGAATCACTTTCTATATCCAGTTTAGCCACAATGAAATTTCCGGATGTTTTTCATACTGATGAGCAGATTCGTGAATTTTTTTTCTGTTGATGATTTACCATGGGAAGATCTGCATCACCGATCTTCGTTTTTACCTGAACCAGATCATTTTGAAGATGATTTTGCTTCAATTTTTACTGCTGAATATGTCAAAGAAACCCATAATCCATTGCAAAATATTGATTCTGAATCAAATTTGGGAAATATTTCTCAAACGGTTCCAATTGACATTTCAGTAAAACCAGGAATAATTGAAAACATTCATATAGGTGCTTGCTGTACTGAAGATGAAATTAAAGCTTATAAAGCCCTATTTCAAGAATTCCGCGATGTGTTTGCCTGGTCTTATGAAGAAATGCCAGGAATTGATCTGTCAATCGTCATACATGAAATCAAGACTTACCTGGATGCCAAACCTGTTCGTCAACGTTTACGTCAAATACATCCTAGAAAAGTTGCTGCTATCAAAGCAGAAGTTGAAAAACTGCTGCGTGCAGGTTTCATTTATCCAATTCCCTTAACAGATTGGGTATCAAATATTGTTCCTGTGACTAAAAAACAAGGAATGATACGAGTATGTATCGATTATAGGGATATTAATCGAGCCTGTCCCAAAGACAATTATCCAACTCCCTATGTCGATCAGATAATCGATGATTGTGCTGGTAGCGAAATGTTTTCCTTTATGGATGGATTTTCCGGCTATAATCAAATAAACATAATCCCTGCTGATTAGCCAAAAACAACTTTTATTTTTCCATGGGGGACATTTGCTTATCGCAAACTACCCTTTGGATTGAAGAACGCTGGAGAAACTTTTCAAAGGGAAATGTCTTATGCATTTCATGACATTAAGCACATTGTGCAGCCGTATCTCGATGATTTACCTTCTCATTCGTCACGCAGGGCTGACCATCTCACACACTTACGAGCTATCTTTATGAGGTGTCGGCATTATAAGATTAGGCTGAATCCACACAAATGTGTTTTCTGTGTCGATTCGGGTTGTTTACTGGGCTTTGTTGTCTCGAAATCAGGCATTTGCGTCGATTCGTCGAAGGTCGAAGCTATTGTTAAATTACCTCCTCCTTCAACTTTACGCCAACTCCAAATTTTGCAGGGGAAAGCAAACTTTTTACGTCGGTTCATTCCTAACTATGTCGAGCTTACAAAGGGTTTCACCCAGTTGTTGAAACAGAATATTCAATTATTTTGGGATGAGATCGCTAATCGATCTTTCGATGCACTTAAACACGCGTTAACCCATGCACCGTTATTGCATCCTCCCAACTACAACCAGGATTACATTTTCTATCTCGCTGCTACTCATTCCACCATTGGGATGGTGTTAGTTCAGGAAGACGAACCTCATACTGAACATGTGATTTACTATCTTAGTCGAAATCTGAATCCGACCGAAATCAAGTATACACATGTGGAGAAATTGGCATTGGCAGCTATCCAAGCTGTCCAAAGATTTAGGCACTACATCTTGTTACGTAAAACCACAGTCATTTCTTATTGCAACCCTATGATGTATATCTTAACCAAACAATTTCTAGGGGGCAAGTATTCCAAATGGATAGTTATCCTGCAAGAATTTGACTTGGAGTTTGAGAAATCCAAGGCAAAGAAATCTTTGGTATTTGCGGAACTGATGTGTGATTTTCCCTCTACTGATACTGAAACTGTGGCAGAAGAGCTCATTGCGGACGAATCTCTGTTTCTTATCAGTACTCTCGATCCATGGTATGGAGATATTATTGTTTATCTCCAAACCCAATCTTTTCGGCCCGAAATTTCACAATCTCAGCGATGGAAAATACGCTTCCAATCCCAACAGTATAATATCATTGGTGATACACTCTATCGTCGTGGAGCGGATTCTGTTTTCAGCTGCTGTCTTGTTCATGAAGAAGCTGAAAAGGTGTTAAATGATTTCCATTCTGGAGCATGTGGCGGTCATATGTCTGGGTATGCCACAGCCCAAAAGATCTTGCGCGCTGGTTATTTCTGGCCGTCGTTATTCAAAGATTGTATTTATGTAGTCCGGAAATGCCACAATTGTCAACTTTTTGATCATCAGATGTGCGCGCCACCCGCTCCTCTTCATCCCATAATTGCTGTTGGTCCTTTCAAGAAATGGGGTATCGATTTTATTACATGTAACCCTCACTCGGCCGGGGGGCATGCATATATTATCTTAGCAGTAGATTAATTTACTAAGTGGGCCGAGGCAATGCCTACATTTTCAGCTGATGGCAAGATTGCTACAACTTTCGTATTTAATCACATAATTGCTAGGTTCGGTGTTCCTCAAGCCATTATTACAGATCATGGAAGTCATTTTCGCAATGTCATGATGACTGAACTGACAGATCAACTTGCCCTGCGTCACGATAGTTCCACTCCGTATTATCCACAAGCCAATGGTCTGGTTGAAGCCATAAATAAAGTTTTAGTCACCATGATTAGATGAATTATTGGTATTCACAAAACGAATTGGCATTCCATGTTGTTTTCAGCACTTTGGGCATATCGAACCTTAGTAAAAACATCAACTGGTTTCACTCCCTTTTAACTCGTTTACGGTCTGGAATTTGTGTTGTCAATTGAATGCGAAATTCCATCATTGAAATTAGCCATAGAATTACTCCCAGCTACGTCTGAAGAGGAGAAACGTTTCCTGTACTTAGCTCAGCTGGACGAGAATCGACGAAGTGCCGTAACAGTAAACGAGGCTCATGTTAAATGAATAAAAGCTTAGTATGATAGAAGTGTTACCCCTCTAAATTTTTCAGAAGGAGACCTAGTCTTAGTTTATGATCAAGCCAATGATAAGCTAGGAGCTAGGAAATTCGTGCCCATGTGGCATGGTCCTTTCATTGTTAAGCGAAAACTGGCAAAAGGGGCCTATGAGATGATAGATTTTGACGGTGTCCCTTTAGATAAACCCATAAATGGGCTTTATCTGAAGCGATACTATGCTTAACTTGGTATGGAGATTTATTTTTAGATTAGATTTCTTTACTGCTGGTGTGTTTTAGATTAGAAAAGCGTGCTTAGTTTAGAAGTGTGTTTTTATCACTATTCCTGCTTATCTGAGTTTTACTCTTGATATTGCAGATGTCGAAGTCTCTTCAAACCTACATTGGTTTTGCTGATGGTGCTTGTCGTAGTACACGGAACATTTCTTCCGCAGCTTGGGTTATTTATTCACCCTCTGATGAGTTAGTATCCATGCATGGGGTAAGCCTTGGTCAAACAACGAATAACATTGCCGAGTATAGTGCAGTGATTGAGTTATTATCTGAATCCATATCATTTGGAATTCGGAGTTTGATTGTTAGGTTGGATTATGAACTTGTTGTATTACAGCTTAACAGGGTTTATGCCATTAGAAATCTGCTGTTATTACGGTTATTTTTAAGATTTCTTCTCTTGGAACGTGAATTTGACTACATTGAATATCAACATATTCCAAGACCTTTAAATACATTAGCAGACGCAGTTGCTTCTAGTATGATAAATCGACATTTGCAATGATAAAAAAATAGTAAAACAAAACAACATTCATAACATGTACACAGATAGCCGGTAAATAGTGATATATCATAGTATAGAAGTGTTTTCAAAAAATATACATCGTCTTCGATCATAGGTTGGAAACACCTTATGATCGGCAAAATGGTAACACAAAAAGTCAAAAATATGAGTCTACAACATGATCATCCCATCACTGATGGAGATCACAATAAGAAACCACTACCCGAGCCACCCTACACAGGAACCTTCTAAAAGGTCCTGGAACACCAATCACGTATCTCTGCAATCTGAGTGAGATATCATCTATGCCCGTCTCTGGAATATCTAGAGTCAGACGCTCTAGATGATGCTCCAATTCAGACAAAATTTCCGCTGATTGGCCTACTGGGGCTGGTGCGGCTGCAACTGGTTGTCTTCTGTCAGAAGGCTAGAGATGGGCTGGTCGCCGTGGACCCACATCTGCATTTATAAAAAAATTTGGTTATTAATTGATAAGACGATCCAAAAATTAAAAAATTAGAATTTAGAGTTCGTTGAAAATGTTTTTTACCTGATTCATCCCACTGTTCCCCTGCTGGGAGAGTCATCTCCCGGTCGCTGCAGAAATCTATCCCGACATACGGAAATTTCTCAATGACAAAAAGTTGGCGGTCCAGCCAACGAAAATATGAAGGAGGAAATCGAACAATCTTAGCGCCCTCAATACTGTGACGGGCCATCAGTACGACCCAACGAACCATCCTAGGTTCTCGAAGACGACCGGCATCAACAGGAATACTCTGTGGAGCTAGCATAGGGATCCTCTCTAGAGCAAAGGTGACAACTATGGATCCATATCCAAAGTTATTTAGTTTTCCATTCTTCGCTCTAGTTAGTTGGCCTTTTATATTAGCCAACATAGCTTTGCACCAGTTGAAAATGGTGCCGCGAAAATAGTCCACAGCAATGCGCATCTGGGAATCAGTAACCACATGCAATGAGACACTCCCACACAGTCTGGTAACAGTAAATGCAATAAATTTCAGCTTGGGACGAATGATGGTTTTTATATCAATTCGTTTGTCCCTGGGGTCTGCTTCATCATTACAGAACTCTTGTCGAAGACTAGCGACAGTCTGGCCACCTGGCCTAGTCCCAAACAGAGAAAGTTGTTCGCCCCTCTTGGACAAACCAGTCAGAAAATAAATATCCTCCAGCTCAATTTCGAGTCGGTGGCCGCCAATAATGAAACACTGGTCCCGCACACTCCACCTGTTTACCAGCCATGTCAGGAGGTCTACCTGTGCCCTCATGCCTTGGATGGCCCAAAATTTATACAGACCGCATGCTCTTAATGATTGCATTGTGGGCAAATGGAGCATTGCGGCTTCGTCCACGTCCTCATGCTCATGTTCTCTCCAAATCAACATCTTGTTAATCCTACAATGCATAAAAATATAGATTAGAACAATCTAATTTGAAAATTTTTGGGCGGCAAGAGAGAAATTTGATTTTTAAATTCAAACGCGCGGGGACTGCTCTTTAGCTTTGTACACAGTGCGTAGGAACGCACGCGCTCTGTGGGGAAAGTGCGGACCCACGACTTTTTTCTTTGTAGAAAAAAGTCAGGGTCCGCAGGTACCATGTGTGTCACCTGCGGACCCCCACGGGTGATTTTCAAACTATTTTTCTCCCTTAGAAATAAAATCTAAAGCCTAAAAACGAATTGTAAACGGATGAAATGCAAGATTAGGAGGTCATGGATTACCTGGGGCTGACGGTTCTCGATTTCGACAGATAGATTTTCCAGAATATTCACAGGAACTTTTTTACCCAAAAGCTTCTATTTTTCACTCTGAACTTGAACGGTAAAAATGGAATTGAAAAAGTCCTTTTTATAAGTTTTTTCGAATAGATGAATTTTTAATTTGTTTATTTTTCACTTTAAAATGGTATTTTTGAAGCATTTTTACTCATCTTAAACAGGTATGTGTAATGTTTCAAGTTTTTGTGCAGAAATTGGATTTTTCAGGAGAATTGATCATTTTTCAACAAAGAGCATACTTTTATCACTTTTTCGGACTCTTTCAAAAATTCACGAAAAAGCGAAACATTGGAGTCCTCTTTTAAGCCCTTTTCAGACTCTCTAAACATGAAAATATTGCCGAGTACTTGATTTTTCGAACTCGTTAAAGTAAATGAATAATCGTCCCTTCAGTATAAGTTTACCCCTTTTACGGACTGAAATGGACTACTTACGAAAAAGGTATACGTTGACTAAATACGGTCAATAGAGTTCTCTCCCGCATTATTTTATCCTTTTTCATGCTCGAGAGACTAAATTTACGAAAAATTACACCCATGGATTTTTCCTAAGTTTTTTCTTCTGACTCCCTAAAAATGAAAAACACCGAGTTTCTCCTATACTAGACTCATTAAAACTTAACAGTAAAGGACCTGTTAAATTTTAAAACAGGAATGAACCACTCCTTCTTAGGGTTTGAATCTTAAACTAAGTTGGACTCATCCAAAGGATGAGCTTATAAACAAGCAAATGTTATCCTCCTCAAGATTGTCAAAAATAAAGAGGTACTTACCAGAAATGGGGGGGGAAAAAAGAGAAAAATGGACTTGTTTGTTGTATTTTGATTTTTCGAAAATCTAGTTAACCACTCTTGAACATGACACTTTCAATCACCTAGGTTGGGAAATCCTTTGCCTAACAGTTAATCAAACCTCATTTGAAAGTCTTCATCCGGTTCCTGGGTATTAGCTTTGGGTCAACTGTCACCAAGCCATCTGCAGTGTCGTTATGTGTTCAAGAGGACAGTTCAAATAAACCATTCATCTGCAAAATATCTGTCATCCATTTTTGACCATCCCTGAGTCAGTCCTTGCCAATATGTTTTCAAAACTTGATCTATGATTTTGTGTTGTGGGCTTGTCTACAACGGATCACTTTCTATCGACGACAACTGATTATCTAGGAAGTTGATCTAGAAATTGTTAGTACCTTGAAATCTGCATGCCTCAATGGCAGGTTTCTCGCTTTCGATGATAGGTTGCATCATTGACCTTCGATCGAATGATTCCGTGACATGTTTGACTTCAACTCATTCATTCAAATTTCATGGATTGTACTAGGTACTTTGAGAGCCATTGACATTACTGGTGGTTACTCTCACACTTGTTAACAGTTTACATCACTGACTAGTAATCAAGTGGTTTCTACCATGTTTGACTTCGACACACTTATTCACATGGACATAATCATACTAGTTCGAGATGCGGAAATCAAGACCCTGGATCCAGTTTCTACCATCCAGGCTGCGAGGAATTTTTTTATCTTACAGTAGACTATTTACAAAGAGATGGCTGCGTCCATACTATGTCTACACATGTCTATACTGTGATATACTCAAAATTATTCCTGTATCAGAACAGTTTGAATTAGTTAGTTTTGTTCTGAGTATGGGAATGCCTACCTCAGCGATGATATATATATATTTTGCATTGAATGTTTTTACAAGTTCCGACTGGGGTGTCCACAGGATGATCCTGTAAATGATAAAGTACCGCACTCTTCATATATGACAGACTTCAGCATCATCTATTCCAGACTTTGCACTTTAGGGGGCAATCTGTTACACTAAAATTTTTCATCCTGACATTCTGCTATGTGTATGAGCTCATTATGACTCATACTTCTTCCTTTGCAAGTCTAAACATATCAGTTCCTCATGCCAAGCCTTGAAAATCAGAAAAAGTTCCTAAAAGTTTCCTAAACTTTGGTATTGCAATTTCTGGCTATCTTGCCTGCGTTCCCGCACCCAATGTTCAGCTATCCTACGTACCTGAACGCACTTTATCTTTGTTATAGGTGCAGACCCCTGTAAGATTAAAAAGGCGCAAGTAAATTCCAAAAAGCTCAATTAAAGTAAATTCTGGAAGCTTCTAGAATGGATTTTGCGGTGGCAGAACCGCTCTTGTGAGGTGCATGAATCCCTTACCTTATGGAGCTAACACCTTGATGTGAGGAGCTTATCCCTTTGAAGGAGGATTCTATCCCTTCATACTTGGAACATAGAACCTCTTCTTTTCCACTATAAAAAGAGGCATTGGGTAGCCTCAAAGGGAGTTGAAGCTTTAGAATATTTGAAGTTAAGTGCTGTTGAGATTCAGACTCAGTTGATTAAGACTTTTGTGAGGAGAGATTACATACCTCTATTCGTCTTGATTGAGGAGTGCAGAGCTTATCAAAGTAAAGGAGATTCCTTCTTCGGACCTTGGAAAGTCCTATGCAACATCAAGGCTCAGGTTGTAAGGATTTTCTTCTTTCGAAATTAATACAAATATACTCATTTTTCTCAATAAGCTTTCAATCAATGGTTTTTTTCATAGATTCCTTGATCACTATGATAATCATGGTTTATGATGATTTCTATACAGGTGTTATGTAATATTTTGCTTGTTTGTGACTACAGGTTTACGAGGAAAACTCCTTCAAGCGCGCGAAGGACAACAACGACTTCAAACAAGCACTGGACAAACGGTAAGTCCTTAACACATCTATAGAGCTTTTCATAGATCGTATATGGTTAGAGAAAGATTAGTCTATTTGGCTGTTTGTTGCTAGATACTTTTAGTACTAGGGAGATCGGTCTTGTCCGCAAGACGGATTAATCCTCCAAAATGTACACAATCCTATAACACTCTATACAAAATCTTATAGCACTTTGTATTCTTCCTGTAGCACTATGTACATAATTTTGTTGCACTATGCGTTGACTCCTTGAAAAAACAAGGTTTTATTGGCGCTCATTACCTCATTTATTGATCCTTTGTTCTAGTGCACTCCCATGTGTAAGGTAGTGATCCTGATTATGTCATTTTCATTGAAATGGATCTTCAATTATCTTACTGTTGTCAAAAAATATTGGCCACTTAGATTTCGTAGGTTGTCTGCAAACTCCGATGCAATACCCATTCAATTTTCCAAAGAATCACATATAGTTGTAATTTTGGAAAATGCTAAGCATATTAGGGTGTTGATGGATCCTATTAGTGTTGGTAGGATTACCTTTGTTAAGACCTCCACCCATGTTTTCAATTTGTGAGTTTTTTTCTCTAGCTACGACGTTAGAGTTTGACTTGTATGACACAATTTCTTCCCCACAAAAGTTTAAGTATGCCTTATGCCTCTCAAATTTTTTACTAAGGGTTCCTCTTAGTAAGTCTACTTTTCAGCCCTTGTGGAAACCCATTTTAGAGAAAAATTGGTTAGAGACAAGAAAAATTGCATGCCGAAATAAAAAACAATTCCATTTCCCTACTATAATGCTCTATTCACAAGAAAGACTCATACTCCAATTTTATTTTGTTTTCAGAGATTTGCTACAAGATGTTCTATGGAAAAAAATTGAATGATTGTACAAGAGTTTTTTCCATAGGAGGTGAGGAAAAATAGGTAATTACCCTTCCCTTGGAGCTTCCTTTATGAATCTATGGTTTTGTGGCTAAAAATTCTCAAGATCTTGCACCCCTCTAGACAATCCTATAACATTCGAGAGTGATCCTATAGCATGCAGTTCGAATCTTGTAGAAAACTGTCTCATTCCTATAGCAGTTGTCTCCTGATCCCATGGTACCCTATGTAGTAGTTGATAAGACCTCTGGTATAGGTAGATCGACTCCTTTCTAGTGTTAATAACATTAAGGTGTTTCTTGCTCATAAATATTCAGACTAACCACTAAATCCTTATAAAAATATTTGATAAAAAATATGGGTTCTTACTCTGATGAATGAATACCTATACCCCTTGGAGAATGTATCATTATGCAGCTTTGGTGAACCCTATAACAAAAAAATTATTTCATACCCTGACTCTGTGGCATTTCCTTCATTGTATCACGCAATTGCAGTTGAATTTGGCCTCAACTGGTAACCCTGTCGCATTTTTTTTAAAGCTCCTTTTCTTCTTGAGGGCGATTAAAACGAGGCTAATAGTGATGAAAACGAGGTTTGTGGTGATGAAAACAAGGCTAGCGGGAGATGAAAAACAAGGCTAGGTAAAGATTGATTTTGGCCAAGAATTTGGCTTGTGGATTCTTACATTTATTGACCCCCGATACTTAGACACATAGAAGAGAAACTACATAACACTCATGAAGCCCAAAGGATTTGATTATGATGCAGGGGCATCCAAACAGATTTGAATTAAAATTCGAATCCGAAGCTGAAAGGAGGATATGCGAACTATCAATGTAATTGGGGCAAAAAAAAATTAGTTAAAACAGAGCTAATTTGCTGGAACGATGAGGTTTAATTAATTATGATTATCTACCATGTATGCAATGAGAGATTTAAGTGAGTTTGTTGAACGGTTTTTGGGTGAGTTTTTTGAATGGTTTTTTGGATCTTAACTAATTCACATCTTTGTAACTCCTATATAACAAAGAGTCTTTAATGTGTGAGAAAGTAGGAGGGAGTGAGCACAATGTAGTAGCGTGAGGATTTTGTACTAAGGCTGAAATGCCTTGGAATACTTGTGATATTGTGTATATAATAGAATACTGGTTATGTGGATTTTCTGTGTTGAGTTATGGATTGTTATAGTTTTAATTTATGAGTTAAATTTTATATTAATGGTTTCATGATCGACTATCGATCATTGTAAGGATCGATAGCGATCCAGTGATATCCTATAATGGCATAACGTGAGATTTTTTTTAGAGTATGGCGAAGTCAAATAAACGCAGTGGTTGGTTAAAGCCTGTTTGGAGAAGGCGGTGTAGTCACAACACAGTGGAGTGGGAGTACCAGCATTTAATATGCAAGAGTATGCAGAGATGTGTTTTAGAATAGAGGCGGAACCCGAATTCTATGAAATCCTGGTCGAAGGCGTGAAACTGAAAGGCAGAATCGAAGATAGTGGCACAGTGAAAGATGGTTTAATTGCAGGGAACCATGAGATGAAGTGGAACGTTGAAGGCGGGTTTCAAAATCCACAACCAATTTTCGCACAAGGAAAAATGGTAAGATGTTTGTGAATTTTTGAACGCGATGATAGCCAGCGAGTGACACGTAGCAAACACCGGTTTTAGAATACTGCCGATTTCGCGTTGTGTTTGCATGTTAAACTTCGAGAGCCAATTGAATGCTATATTCATTGGATGCATTGAGATGAAGATCTACGGGCAGTCACATTGTGAAGCTGCTTGGGATTTAACGGTGTAAAGTAAGTATAACTGTTGCGGGACCAAACATTCATGTATGTTGGTGTTTGAAGTTTTAATCAAAGTTGAAATTTAGAATGAAACGAAATGTTATTTGGGCGTTCAATTTTATGAATACATTTATGGTTGGTAAATGTTATTCCAAGGTTATATTAATACCTTTGATAATGCAAGGACGGGTGCATGGATGTAAACCATGCTATGACCATTTTATAATGGGTGTTATTATAAACTGAATGTTGATTAGAAATTCCATGAGGTGAGGCGAAGTTATTACTTTGGGTTAACTGCATTATTCGAATGATAATTCGAATATGCTTGAGATGGTCTTTGTAATATGGGTTTTAATCATTGGTTGAAAGTAAACTTCCACATCAGAATTGTAATCCAGGTGTATGGTTTTATAACCATTGTTTAAGGAGTAAAAATTCCACTTATGAAATAAAATGGTTGGCTATTATTATAAGATCTCAAATCAAGGGTTCGAGATTTAAAGAAGTTTCCACACATTATTGATGAAGTTGCCCAGATTTAGAATTTAATTGGGATTTAATTTAAAATGCATTATTTTTAGATGCATAAAATGGTGATTGTGGGTTCAGCGGGTTTTGCCATTGAAGTAGCGCGACGGAAGCATAATGGGCCTATAACCCATAGGTTCTAGGATCGAGTTCAGGTTTATGAATCTACATTTTGACACAAAATTTTGAGGTTGCAGGTTCATTTTGTAAAATGAAAGGTGAACCTGCCTTATAGTGGGTTCGCTTATTCATCAGATTACAAACCTTGCCTACCTGTGGATTTTCTTGATGTTGTTTAAGCTTTGGATTGGAGACTTGTTTTGCAAGTGTTGTTGGTTCCAAAGGCTATGTTTCTAGTGTTGCATGTGTTATCCACCTATAATATTTGTTATAGCAAAAGGTGGCTAAGACATTTTGAGCCTTCAAGGAACAAATTTTATTACTAAAAAGTGTTGGCTCTTGAAGACTCTTGAAGGCCTCATTCCTATCATATGTCCCAACTTCACTACTGTTCCCATTTTTTACACTTAGAAATCCTGCTGATTTCCAAGCCAGAATACTGCTGCAAGCACCATTTCCCTTTTCCCCTTCTTCCAAAAATAACTTTCATTTGCTTCCCTATTTCTCCATAAAATTCCTCTATTATTCATGAGTTCTTTTTCCATTCATGAAAATCCACATTTAAAACCTTATTAGAACCCTCATTTCCATTGGAAAACCATAAAAACACACACTTTTGTACATATATGGGTCTTAGCCCCTTCTCGCATAAATCCCTGGTCATATGACCCTTCATATGACCCACGGCCCCGCAGTCGGGCGCCAAACCTTAAATATTTCTCTGCCCGAAGTATTAAAACCTTTGGTTATTCTGATTCTTAGGTTTTTAATTATTTTATAACTTATCCGCCGGTTTGAATTTAAAATTAACCTCCACCGTCGATCTAATTTGCAGATCGACGGTGCGGAGCCCGTCTCCCGTGGTCACTACATTCCACTCACCTCGTCCAAAAACTATGTGGTATCTATCGCACCGCCTTTGGGCGAAGGCGGTTTTTTCCCAAATGCCAGCGATTCCATACACTGTTTGACACGTGTCCTGGGCACTATTCATAAAACCACCGTCCATCGCGCGTTATTGTTTGGACGTGGATGCCCAACGATATCGCTGTGCACCGTCCGATCTGGGGTGGGTCATCCAACGGCTATCGCTCGCTGAAGATGCCCGATGCTTAACGTGGTCCCGGCGCGCCATCTAGTTAATCTCCGCCGTCGATCTGATCTGCAGATCGACGGTCCATATTCCATCGCCCAGTCAAAGATTCTCCGTTTTGACTTTCTCCCCTGCTCTCGACCGTCGATCTCTGCGCGATCGACGGATCTGATTTAATCTTTCTTCCGCCTTCTCCGATCAATCCTGACTGTTGGATGATGCCATCCAATGACCATGCTTCCTCCACATACCTCTGCAGCAACAAACCTATAAATGCATGGATTTTATAATAAGTTGTTTATATTTTGCAGGGTTTCGAGGTTTTATCGCCATTTTTCGAGGAAAATTCGAAGGCGGAGGATGACGATCCTCCTGCCTTCGATTCACCAAAGGAAATCCTTCCCAGAGTATAATTTCGTGTTTCTTCAATGTTTTCCTCAGGCATTGATGCCACATAACCCTGCGCAGCCCTGTTTATCAGCAAAAAACACAGCAAGTCAATCACAAATCACAGAGTATCAGTGACGGGGATGAAAGTGAACCAGAACAGAGGATTAAAGGACAGATTTGTGGGGATTACGTCTAAGATGCTTATCAAAAGCCTAATCCCCAAGAAAAACACAGTTTAAAGAGAATTTGAAGTGTTTTACCGACGGGAAACCCTCCACCGCCACAAATTGAGGCAAATTGATCCCTCTAGCTACCACGATGCCACCTGTACCTCGAAGCATTCAGTCAGAGGCCCAAGTTATTGATCAAATAAAAATATTCGCCTCAGCGCAGCCAAAGAGTTACTTCTGCAGGGAAGATTAATGCAAATAATATCTGCAAAGTAACACTGACATCACACAGAGCCTCAAAGGTCAACAAAAGCTCCCACAGAGCTTAATATTTATGTAAAAACATTTAATACAGAGGATATGTATGTAAGTTTCTTCATTGAGCCCCTCAAAGGCCTAGAAACCATTTAAGTCTGTATTAATTGTAATTGAGATCTTTTATTAGATCTCACCTCCTCATCCTTCTATATATACTTCTTCAGAACATGAGTGAGGGGTTGGTTGCAGAACTTGGAAATATATTTGAGAAAAAAACTTCTGATTGTAAATAGTGTTCACTGGCCCTTGGAGCTGTGCTTGTGATAGATTAGATAGGCTGAATAGTGAAGATGATTGCTAAACTGAAACATTGGACTTGAAGACTGTAACTGGTTTGACATTAATAACAAGTTGTTTCTTGGGATCCTGGTCTATATCACTGGTGAAGTGCTTCTTTCTTTGTTATTGTTTTCCTTCTATGTATGTCATATTGTTTCACTATTCTTTGATAAAGGACAACATTTATAGAGTTAGGACCTACTGTATATCAGTAACCTTCTCTAACTGAAAGCTTTATCTCAATGTTTTCCTCTAACTTGTTTATTTAAGAATGATTTAATACAGTTTAAGCAGTTACGAACGTTGGAGTTCCCTCGTCCTACTGTTTGCTTTAAACCTTGTTCTTGAAAGTTATTTTTCCTTATTTTCTTATTAAAAATGACTATGGAAGATATGGTGTGCCCTGGTCCTAGTTTTTCTCCAAAAGAAGATTCTGAAAGTTTCCCTTGGTGTCGAATGAAAGCAGAATAGGTTTAAAAGTACTTTATCTGATCTTAAGTTACACTTTGTTCCTCTTATATTTTTTCATAATTTCTGAAGTTAATTATGTGGATTACTGGATTGTTTTTCAATTAAGCTGCTTTAATACAAACTTTCCCAAGAGGTCAATGGTTAGCCTTGCACTTGGTTGGTTTTAAACAGTTAAGAGGCTTTTATTGTTTGGACTGACTATAAATCCTTTGTGAAATTATTATCAGTTTCCACTATCTCCAACACTTTATTGTTTCCATTCCATCACTCTAATCTCAATAATCTTGTGATATAGATGGCTTGCACCTTGGATCACTCTTGATGTTTTTGCTCAATCAAAGCCCTTATGACTCCATAGCCCAATGGACTAAAAACCAACGTTATATCTATATTTTTAGCCTAAGCTGTTCTATTCACTTGCAACTTCTCACTTTTGAAACTGTTTTGCATTTTGAACTTTCCCCTCAAGTAATATTCATGCTCAACCATCCAAAAAACAAACAAACCCTTGGCCTTCATAACTAGCCTAATATCATAACCCCAAACTTCAAAGACAAATCCATCTTTGTACATATTGGAGAGATCCCTCTCCGGATTCAGGAGGGCTAGATCCTAGAATCCCAAAGTTGGTTGAAACGATGTTGCTTTTGCAGTTTTAGTCTTACCAATCTACTAAAATTACAGATCCCTAACATTTCTGGCGACTCCACTGGGGATCAAACCCATAATCATTTTTCATCTTTATAAAACTTTGAGAGTAAAAAGCAGCCTTTTCAAGCACTACCAAAGAGTGGTAATCATGGTAAAACTTGTTTGAATCAGTGACAAGCTAGGTAAAACCTAAGATTATCTTAAGACTTTATCTAAACTTGAAAGATTAGCTAGCTTAGCCATAGGAGTAAACTGTCTTTGTGTCATAACCATAGCTAAGTTTTGAAACAATGTTAGGATATTCTTAAAAACCATACAACTGAAAAATAACTTAGAAAAACCTAAAAAATATTTCGGATTGGTATCCAATAAACATGGTGGTGGACCATAAAACCTTTTACCTCCTTAGGAGCTGAAAAATTCCACTTGGCGACTCCACAATCCTTAGCAGACCTTAAGACTCCACTTGGAAGAACCCTCATCATTATAACATCATTCAAACTCAGTTAGAGGACTGTAGGATTAAGATTTGTGTAAACATATTAGTTAACCTATCAAAGACTGTCATACCTGGTTGAACTTTTCTTGTTTATTTGGGTCTAATAACACATCATAGTGGCTCCCAGAAAGATTCACACTAGAGCCTATCCTGACCCAGACCCACCTGAAGTAGTTGATAACCCAGAAGGTATCCTTAGGAAATCTCCTAAGATTAAATTGTCAACTGTTTTCAGGCCACCCTTGAGAGCTAGTTCAGTTCCTGAAAATCTTTCAACTCTACAACAATCTCAAGTTGACTTAGTAAATCCATTTAGAACTAGGTCTCTTGGTGAGTTAGATCAGTTAGATTTTGAGTCTTCACTATCATCTCCTGAAACAAGTGAACCTCTTGGTAGTAGAGAAACAACACCTCCTGATTTACATTTCCTTTACAACTTAGGTGTCTCTCATCCAATATCAGCTCAGCAGTCTATTCTTGGTCCATCCACTTCTGCTCACCCTACATCCACTGTTCAAACCACTCCATTTCATCCCACTGTTCCTGTTGTTAGTCCACTCCTTGTAAATCCTCCCCCACCACCTATCATGGCAGCATGGTATGCTCCCCTAGTCCTTCCTGTACCATTATTCAATCTTCCATAGGACTATCAGTCCAAAATTCCATTATATGATGCCAACAATGCTAAAATTGCATCACAACATGTGGATAAGATGAATTACTCTTTTGACAGAAATGAAATTGATGATGATTCTGTCAAGCTTAGGTTATTTTCTTAGAGCTTAGGGGGAGAAGTGAGAAAGTGGTTCAAAGGTTTAGCTCCCCATAGTATTAATGATCTCCAAGCCTTCCATCAAACATTCTTAAACAAATGGGAACTAAAGAAGAACCCTCTCCAAGTCCTTTCTGACTACAAGAACCTCCATAGAAACACTGGGGAAAGTGTGCAAGCTTATTGCACTAGATTTAATAGTGTGTATAATGCACATTCCCCAGAAATAAAACCTCCACAAGGCTCAGCTTTAAACAAGTTTCCTGAAGGATTTGACTCTGACATGACCTATCAGCTGAGAGAGAGAGACTTTGCAACTCTTGAAGATATGCAAAGAGGTGCTCTTTCTGTGGAAGTCAACTTAATGGAGAAGAGAGCCAAAATGAAAACTGAAAAGAGAGTGTCCTTTAGAGAGGAATCCACACCTTCTACTTCCAACTCAAAGATGGAGAGAATGATGGAGGAGATGATGAAAGAGATGAGAATAATTAAGAGAGCACAAGCAAATCAAAACCAAACTGCTCCTCAAAATAGAAATTAGAACCAGAATCAGAATGTTAGAAGGAACCAACCTCCAAACAGATCTAGGGAAGATGATCAGTAGATCACTCCTCCCTTTCATCAAAACTATGTAAGTGAGGTTGAGGAAACAGATGAAATAGTAGAGGAAGAATATATCAACATGCTGGGGGTAGACAATGATGACTTTGAGATTAATTATGATAGAAAACAAGGTCTATACACACCTTATGATGACAAAAGAGATGATGATGAAAATTGTTATCAAGACATGGAAAATGTCATCATAGAGCCTCAAAGAGAATACGACCTTAGAAGTAAAACTAGTCAACAACCCCCCAAACAAAACCTCTAACGAATATTCACAAAACAACACTGCAACCAAGCCTAAAAACATTAAACAAAAGGACAAAACAGTGGCTGTAAATTCTGATAAAGGAAAAGGTAAAAGCACTCAAAAAAATGAAAATCAGAGTGCAGACATTAGTAGTACTAACACTTCAGCTAGTACTCTTGAAAAAACAATTTTGTCAAGTGTAAATAAAACAAATCAGCAAGCTGATATTGCTGATAAAGTAACAGCTAATAAGGCTGAAACCAACACTTTAAGGAGTCAAATTACTTTTAGCCTGGAGCAGGAAATTTCAAAGATAAAAATCTCTGTTCCCTTGACTGAGTTAGCTGCCCAACATGTATATAGAACCCAAATTTTGAAGGCTTTGAACATTGAAGAGAATGAGGACACAGACAATCTTAATGATGACCAACCAGAGTTGATTTTTGGTCCTAAGATTGAAGGTAGATATCAAGAGGGACATGTTCCTCCCTTTTATGTGAGTTTAAATGTTCATGACAAAATTTTGCACAACGCTATGCATGATTCCGGGGCTTCTCATAATTTAATGCCAAAAGCTGTAATGGAGAGCCTGGGTTTAGAAATCACCAGACCTTGCAAAGACCTTTAATCCTTTGATTCCAGCAGAGTAAGATGTTTAGGATTAATCAAAGACCTCTGTGTTAACTTAGCCCAAATTCCAGCCAAATGTTTAGTCATGGATATTGTTGTGGATAATGTGCCCCCAAATTATGGAATTTTATTATCAAGATCTTGGGGGGCTAAGTTACAAGGGACTATGAAAATGGACATGACCTATGCGACTATCCCTGTTTTTAATCAAACTAGAAGAATTTACAGGGAGTCCCATATGAAGTTCATAGTTACAAGTCAAGACAAACCACAAAACTCTCCCCTGTATTCTGTAAATACAGGCCTTGATTCTTTTATTATGTTTAATGATGAAACACTTGGTGAAAAATTCACTTTATCAAGATTAATGGCCAACAGGGAGGAAGAGAAGCAAAATGTAGGTGTGTCTAAACAGTTTGCTGAACATGTAAAATCTAGCAAACTAAACAAAGGTCTTGAGATATAGGGCAGATGTCCTTTACTCTTAAAAATTCACAATCAAGAAAACAACCCTCAAACAAATGAAGGTCTTGGGGAATCAAAACAAATACAACTAAGTGCTGAGTTTCCACAACAACCTTTGAGCACGTTAGTCGAAGAGGACAGTAACCAGGATGAAACTAAGAAATGTCCTCTATGGAGTATGTATTTTGATGGATCCTACACTAAGAACAATGCTGGTGCAGGTGTTTGGATTACTAACACTGAAAATAACCACACAGAAAGCATTTCTTGCAAATTAAACTTTCAGTGTTCCAATAACATAGCAGAATATGAATCCCTTCTCTTAGGCTTACACCTATTGAAAAAGTTAGGAGCCAGAATCAATGTGTATGGGGATTCAGAGTTAGTCATTAGGCAAGTAAATGGGGAGTATAACGTTAATCATCCCAGACTTAGAGCCTACCGAAACGATTTCATGGACCTTTTGAAAACATTCGAGGAATCCAAATTGTTCTTTGTCCCAAGAAAAAGAAATATCGCGGCCCACAATTTAGCCTTTGCAGCTAGAACATGTTTAACGCCATATAGCACCAAAGACTGCACAACTGAGATAAAATTTAGACCAGCTGTTCCTGATAATGAGAAATATTGGCAGGTGTTTGACAATGACAAACAAATAGAAGACTTCATGCAATTCAGAAATGAATTCGAACTAAACAGTTCAGACTCAGACTATGAAACAGATTGCAAGGAAGGAAATTTTCTTGATGAAGAAGAACTGTCTCCTCAACCTACTAATATAAACCTGTTATCTAACAAACTTGAAAACAAAACAGAATTGAATGCAGAGTTAGAAATAGAGGAGTTAGAAACTCTGCACTCCAAAGATGAAAGTTTGCCTAAAGGTCTGGCCCCTTTAGAAGAGTTGTTTGATTTTAACGATGTGGCAAATAAACCAAAACTGGAACCTGTGGAGACTGAAGTGGAAGAGTGTAATTGTTAGTATGAATCCTTTGTCGAAGTGTACGAAAAATGACCACTTTAGCTACGCATAACTAATAGCCCTAACAACGAAAGTGGCTGCCAATATCTTCAGATCTGCGATTAGTTAGACAAGAAAGTAGCTGCAAAACACCAGATCTATGTATGGAAAGACATTAAGCAGTAAAATAAAGGGTTTGCTCCATGCATCCAACAGATAAGACAATAACACAATTTTTTGAAAGAATTTTTATATTACAGGGCACCTGGGAGGAAAACAAGAAGGTGTATCCAGCTCTCCTCAATGGGATGGGTTCTTTGTAGTCCTCAGCACTTCAGATCTAAGCTTTCTCTCTCTTGTAGGTGTGGAAAACCCAATGCAGAAAATAGAGCTCAATGGGAGCAAATGGTGAAAAATGGGACCAAGTGTATAGATCCAGAGTGATCTAGTAGGCAACAAAAGGTGAAGAATGATGGGGAAAACCCTCCTATTTATAACAAAATATTGGGTCATTATAGATCTTGGTGCATGATTAAAATAATGTTAACCAAATCTAGATCCACCTTTTATGGAATATTTTATTATATTTGTTGGAGGGAAAAAGTATTTGACTTGGGTCAAATCCCTTTATTTGTCAAAAATAAATAAATAAATGATTTATTTATCTTTTTAAGGAAGCAGTTAGAAGATAATCAAATAAATAATGATTTATTTAATTATTTAAGGAAGTGGTTGAAAGATAATTAAATAAATAATGATTTATTTAATTATTTAAGGAAGTGGTTGAAAGATAATTAAATAAATAATGATTTATTTAATTATTCAAGGAAGTGGTTGAAAGATAATTAAATAAATAGTGATTTATTTAATTATTTGTGGGTGATTTGGTCATATTTAACAAGGAATATTATCTAAATAAGGTTTAAATAATTATTCCTAGAAAATAATAAGATAAATAAAGGTTTATCTAATTAATTTCTTTGATTTTGGGTTAAACATGATTGGGAATAATAATTAAATTATGGTTTAATTAATTATTCCATGAGGAAAATCAGACAAATATGGGTTTGTTTAATATTTCCTTTTGGGGTTTCCTGTTTTAACATAGTGAAAGCAGTTTTACTTAGGGTAAAACTGGTCTTACATGGTGTACTTGGGTCCATCTAATGATAAAAGGTTAGATGACCAAAAAATGGTGTAACAGATTGCCCCCCAACGTGCGAGTGTCAGGAGCAAATCGTATGACCGAAGTACGTTGTAAGAACACAATCACTAGACAGCAAAAAGGGATGTCAGAGAGAGAAATGTGAGGTAGATCGGGTGCTGAAGGACTAGACCCTGAGGAGA
Organism: Pinus albicaulis; assembly: GCA_034641835.2. NCBI lineage: Eukaryota > Viridiplantae > Streptophyta > Pinopsida > Pinales > Pinaceae > Pinus > Pinus albicaulis. The sequence continues at coordinate 1,520,751,281 of CM076581.1, forward strand.
CGAGACTCGGAGGTGCAACAAGTCTCTTTTATGAGAGGGTACCTGTGCTGAAGGCGACGGGGGAGGCATACCTATGCCCGCCGTGACAAAGTACAAAAGAATAGTGTGTCTAGTAAACAAGGGACCGAACCATAGAGTACAGCTGGCATAATCAAGGGCCAGATAAAAATACAATGAAGAGTCTCACATACATGCTGTGCCTG